>JAPZDY010000007.1:9701340-9715263 GCA_029783645.1 Ctenochaetus hawaiiensis
TTTCCCATTGACTTTAATGGGGAGACGCAGACAAGGTTGTGTTGCAACTCCAACTTTGAGGGCTTATAAAATCCAAATGATTCGAAAAACAATGATATCCCCCTAAAGATTTGATAAGCACTGTGTCTTCAGTCATCTGTTAGATTTTGAAGGCACTACCATTTATGCCATTGTAGTTAGAGATTTTTGTTGAAAGTGAAATTTTAGGTGTCAATTTTATTTGGAAAATCAAATTGCGGACTACCTGTTGATTTTAGGCCAGGGGTACCAGTGCGTGATTTTTAGGCCTTGATGAGTTCTACAATTCGGCTTTGGTTTGGTCTTTCTATCACATTCCTGTGGGCCGCAGTGGCCATTTTTAGTGTGCCTAGGTGGCGCTAGAGAGCATATTTTTTCACTTTGGGGGTCTGTTTTTCCATTTTATCAAATTTTTCACCAGACCTGGTGTGCGTGCCAAATTTGGTGAGTTTTTGAGCTTGTTCAGGGGGTCAAATTAAGCGTAAAAGTGGCGTAATAATAAGAAACAAACAGGAGAATAACAATAGAGCCCTTCCCCGGTAGGGCTCGGGCTCTAATAAGAAAAAGAAGAAAAAACGCTACAATAACAATAGAGCCCTTCCCCGGTAGGGCTCGGGCTCTAATAGGAAAAAGAAGAAAAAACGCTACAATAACAATAGAGCCCTTCCCCGGTAGGGCTCGGGCTCTAATAGGAAAAAGAAGAAAAAACGCTACAATAACAATAGAGCCCTTCCCCAGTAGGGCTCGGGCTCTAATAATAAAAAAAGAAACAGTACAATTACAATAGGGCTTTCGCACTGTTTCACAGTGCTCAGGCCCTAAAAAGAAGAAAAAGAAGAAAGAAACGTAACAGTTACAATAGGGCCTCGCGCCGCCTTCGGTGCTCGGGCCCTAATAACATGACTACTGTTAGTAACTTTAGTGTTAAGTGTTAAACAGGACCATGGTGGTAGCAGCAAACTTCAGCATTCTTTTCCTTTTAAGCCATCTGCTGTGTTTAGTGTCACGTTGATCAGCAGTGAAAGATAAACAAACACTGAAGTAGTACAGTTGGATTAGTCTCCTCTCGCTCTTTATAAGAATTTTCCAGGGAACGGATGGCGCAGCAAGCTCAGGAAATGGGATAATCGCAACAATGCATGGGTGTAAATAAAGATTAGACCAGGCCAAAACAAAGCTTGATGGTAATTATATGATTGTTATAATATTACTAGGTTTGGAAAATAGGGCAAACTGGATGTCACGTTGGAAGATGCAGCAGACTTAATAGCTTGCATATCATGATTACACGTTCATCATTTGTCAGTAACACATTTGGAACTTGTTCACATTATGTAAGCATACTAAGATTAGCATTTCTCAAAAGAGATTAGAAAAAAATCACTTTTATAAATAACGTCTAATTGATTGATGTGTTGTAAAGCAGGAAGTTAGTATCTTATTGAAAAAAACATTTGGAGCCTCTCAAGGGGGATGACGAGTGTTTCCAACAAACTGCAGCAACAATTGGACCCGTCACTACACCCTGTTAATAAGAACTGTTGCTGCGTCAAACTTTCCACTCTGGAACAACATGTAAGCTGTTTATAATAATAATATTTACCACTAGAAAACTGTTGTAAATATTTTTATTATTTTCATACAAAGTAGGTCAAAGCTGCACTCTTATTTTTAGTCAAATTTGTATTGTTGCCAGCTGATTTTATCAGCTCTAGCAAACACACTATGTAGCTTTTGTTCCATGGAGTTGGAAACCAGCGTCCTCAACAGTTGATAGCTCATGAATACCTGAAAAATATGTTTGGACAGGTACAATCATGATTGGTTCTAGTATCTTTACTTTTACCTATAAAAAATGAACATTTTAAGGACTTATATATAACATGTATAAGTCTTAGCATGGCAAAGGGTATCCCAATTAAATTTCCCTGCATAAAAAAAAAGAGTAGGACAAAATCTGTTGTAAAGAAGTGAGCACTTAAAACTTCACTTGACTTCCTGACACACCTTCACTCAAACCATTAAGGAGTCATTGTCTGGTGGAGGGGGATTAGCATGAGCAGTAATACCACAGACCTATCCCTGAAAAAGCCCCTGGTGTCAAGTTTTAAGTATGCTGCTTGCACGTGGTTAAATGTTACTCCTTTATGGTTGATACTCTCATGCACTTGTAGCCACACCCAACAATGATGTCATTATGTATATACACACTCTGGAGTACTGTTTCACATCTGTGCAGTGTGGTGTGAAATGAAACCACTGCAGTTAAGCAAGGTCACGAGGTTTTTATGCTTTTATAGAGACCCTGCTATATATACTCTGCAATGTTTGCAAGCAAAGGTCAAAAACTGCAAATATTGCAAGTGCATAAATACCACTTAACTGTGTTGATGTAAGTAGTTACACCCATTACTTTGGTCCCAGTAACACCCTCTTTGAGTAAGTAAAGTTAATTATTAATCCAACATTTGGCACCATGCATCAAGTGGTTTGGGTTAATGATTTTATTATAAATAATGATATTTAAGCTGTTTGCCCTTTACAGCTTTTTTTAATTTTATAGTTCCTTCCTGTAATACTGTAACACAATAATAGCTTGAGTAATGTAATATGTGTTGATACACTGGACAAACTGGCTGAGAATGTTTCTCCATTAAACAGATGGTTTGTTTACACGCTAATATATACTTTACAAAGTAAATGTAGAAAGGTGGCTGCTCTCTCACGCTTGTCTGCAGAGAGTAAACTTTTGTGAAGACAAGAGAAAGAATGGCCAACAAAAGAAAAATACATTAGAAGACAAACACAAGTCAGCCTGTACAGAAATGACCAGTTTTGTGTTTATACCATTAAAATGAAATGGAAATAAAATGTTATCAAAAAAAAATATCTGACTGTGTAACAGTTCAGAGAGACATAATGCTGGTCCCTCAAACAAGATAAACTTCCATTTCATCTAGAGATTATGTCCATCATCTCTAATGGTGCCCATTATTTCCACAAAGCACAATATTAAACATCCTCTGACTGTAAAGTTTAACTATAAACAGCATTATTCATATGTTGATCTCACATAATAACAGTTATATATATTTTTTCAAATGCAGCAACAGAAGTTGAGGATGAGGGGTATAAAGAGTCACTTCTGGTTCTTTGCCTTAAAAATGACCACGGTCTTAATTTGCTCCACTCTGTTGATGTAAGTCGACACAACAGAGCGTTGGTATGTTGTCATATCTGAGCCTCTGCGATGATGTCTGTTCCTCCTGAGGATGGCGCTAACTTTCCTCTTAAAGTATTGTCCTGAGAAGACATAGAGCAGTGGATTCAGGGCACTGTTGAGGAAGGCCAGATACACTGAAACCTGACTTCCCATATCGAGAGTGTCTGACCACTGCATTTCATCTAACACTTGGACATCACAGAGTGTGTCAAGGAAGGTGAATACCTGGAAGGGACCCCAACAAAGTAAGAAGAGGAGTGTGACAGCATACACCAGCACTGTGGCCTTTTTGTCATTAATAAAATGAAAACCTACACTCTCCTTCCTTTGTACTAAAGCCTTGACAATGTTCCCACTGCTGAAAACAATGACCACAACGGGGAGCAAAAAGCCCAGCACGTTCATCAGAATCTGATGGGCAAACTTCCAGGAGCTGTCATGGCTGTAATCCAATACACAAGACATTGTTTGCAACACTTCAATGAACTTCACCTTTCTGTGAACCATCGTTGGCATGCTCAGTAAGAGCCCCAATATCCACAAGATGAAGCAGATTACTTTGGCATAAAGTGTCCGTCTCATCCACCTGGCCTTCATGGGCTTCACAAGCGCCAGGTAACGGTCAACACTTATCATGACCAGGGTGTAGCTGCTGGTGTAGAAATTGATGATAATGATGGAGTTGACAATTTTACATAAGGCATCACCGTATGGCCAGTTAAAATTGTTGAGGAGGTTCATTGCCCAGAAAGGGAGGCCACAAAGGAGAATAAAGTCAGCCAGTGCCAGGTTGCTCAGGTAGATCTCTGCTACAGTTAGCTGATCCTTGTGGATGAGGTACACTCCCAAAACAAAGCTGTTCAAGAGGAGGCCTACCAGGGATAAAGTGAAGATGTATGGGGGGATAATGGTGAAAATCATCTGCAAATTTGCAAAAATTGGAGACTCCGATGGATCAACTGGCAAGGGTGTAGTTGCATTTTCAGGTGCCACAGATATGAGCGTCATTGTCTCCATGGGCTAGGAAACAGAATAGTCATAAAAACATCAACTGTAAACTGATAATAATAGTAAAACTATTGAATGCGAAAGCAATGCGTTTTGTTATTTGTTTATGCACCTGAGATCCTATTTGAATATGTAAAGTTAAAAATTTCTACTTTACATACAGTTTAACAACATTTTGTGGAATGATACATAGATATCAAAAGTATTAACAAGGTGTTCATTCACATTAGGCTGCTTCAAAGAAAACAGGCAGCTTCACAAACTGAGTAATTTCTCCGTAGTTTACTATGAGTCAAAATGGTCACAAAATAATTGTAACTCATACTTCAGTGTTAGTCTCAGTAAGATCTTCTATAATGTATACTGATTTCATGTTGTATCTTAAATCTTTTCTAGCAAACAGAAGGCTGGAAAATTGACTACAGATTAAGAAATATCACAAGAAATGATGAAATTACTGTGTTTCTCCTTTAAGTATTGTACAATATAAGTACAGATATTACCACTAAAACAAACAAAAAAAATGCATAACAAAATCAAAAACAGGATAGAACATGAAGAGTGTCTTACCGTATGTTTCCTGAAAAATATTCTTACTTTAAACAAAGTGGCAATAAAAAAGACATGCCTAGAGCGCTCATCTGTGTGTGCTGAGCTTCCTGAAGAGTACACTCGAAGGCAGTGGAGAGCTCTGCTGGCTTTTTTGTATATGGAGTTGCATTCCTCCACACCCTTGGCCCAGGACTTCAATATATCAACTTGTTTATCAAGGAGTCAAAGTTTGGTCCATGAGCATAAACTGAAAGTGCAGAGCACGGAAAGTGGAGGAGAAAAGATTCAACTGCAGACAACATGTGATGACATAATCGGCACTCCTGCAAACTGAAAACAAGATTAAGAGTACTACTCCATTATTTCAGACGGTATATTTAAAAGAAAGTCTTATATCATTACTAGAAAAGTAAAATAAAAAAACACTTATGTAATACTGACAGGGTGGGTATTTTATGTTGTCATTACATTCCTCAAGGCCAAAAGGAAGATAAACTCACCGTGTTATGGGCAGTTCATATCAGTGTATTAATCTTTCCCTCTGATTAAACGATAACAGGATTATTGCCCATTTACAGCCTTAGTATCTCTGTCTGAACTATGATTTTAAGTTATTTGTAATTAATCAATTTATGAATATAATACAGTTTTTCTAATTGTTAATACTTTCTGGTTATTTGACTAAATAAATAATAAAAACTGATTTATTACTATGATTTTTTAATGTGTAATCCTATCCCAATTTATTCCAGAATCTAACTTAAACTGATGAGATGGCAACCAGAACTATTTTAATTAAATTTAATTGTTTAATAGATAAAATCCAAATAAAAAATGACTTGGGTAGAACACAAAATGTAAACAATATTTTTTTGTGAGTTTGCACTGGGATTTGTTATCTGAAAATGAGTTAGTTTGAGGCAGCGGCATGCCTTTTATGGTCAAAATTACAACAGTACACTTGAAAGGTTAACTGCTCTTTTGTATTCCAGTATAAACAACTTAATAATCAAAATAAAGACACTCTGTCATTCTAATAGTTATTGATGATACTTTATTGAAGACATAGTTAGCGATAGTGCAGCTATTTTAATCTTTACAAACAGTGCTGCAGGCTATAGGCTAATACACATGAATTGATTCCTTCAGTTATTTTTCTCATGTTTTATCAGAGCCAGTTATAGTTTCAATGCATAAAGTCGTCCAAGAAAAGCAACATCAGTATCTTGGAAGCGAAGCTCGGTTTTCATAAGAATTGCTATTAAAAACACAAGGGACAGCCTTAGACGACACAACACCCACAAGAAACCGCACCAAATTAAGCTTTATTAAAACAGGCAGCTGTGGTTTTGTTTGGCAAGAGCAGCAGAAGCGGTACAGCTATAAAAGCAAAATATGGCATTAAAATCAAGATTGTCAAGCACAACACAGTATAATGGCAAACAAAACTTCAGCAGTTCTGGAGGTTATTTATTTCAAACAAAACTGAGTAGCTGCATGAATTTTCCTATATTTCAGTTGGATATGTTATGCTCTTAAATCTAGTCTTGTTTAATCACACCATTTGTTTTACACTTTTACACTAAAGTGGACTTTTCAGAGATATCAGTCTGAATCCAAACCCTCTTATGTTTCCTCTTACGTTTTCAGAGATTTCTTCTTGACTGTTTACCAGGTGGATCTGTTAACATAAACAACTAGGTCAGCAACGCTTGTATTTCATCATCCATGTTGGTTTAATGGCTGGTAGTCAAAGCAACAGGATATATACAGGCTTTTTATTTTTTTTTTTGTAAAAGAATCAAGTGATATTAAAAATAATAAATCAGAAAAGGACATGTTGTGACCAATTAGACCCCATCAAAATGCAAAAGCTTAGTAGCTTTGGCTTTGCTGTTTCACAGTATATTCAATCTTTATGCTAAGCTAAGTGGCTAATGGCTGTAACTTCTAATTTATAGGAAAAATATATGAGGGTAGTATTAACTTCACCTCTTGACAGTAAGGTGAATGAGCTAATTTGCCAAAGTTTCTATCTATTACTTTGTGTAGTACTAGGTTAATGAGTGACTGCATAATGGTAAGTCTACAAAGAAGACACTAATTACATTTCAAATAAACTGATTTGTTTAAAAATTTGTTTTGGTCAAACCTTTTTCTCTAATTGTTTAGATGGTTTTAGATTTTAGTGCTCCCAGTTTGTTTAGTTGAGTTGAGATTGGCATTGCAATGACCGGACTTCCCCCATTGCTGTTTCCTCCTACACGGCACAAATCTAAACACTTCAACTGCCCTCTGTTTAAAGCGCTTTCCAACAATCACATACAGGAACGGGTTCAATGAGCTGTTACTGTAACCAAGGTAAGTAGCTAACTGGTTGCCAGTGTCCAGCACATACGCCCATGTACATCCAGAAATAACCTCGTAATGATCCAAAGTGTCCAGGAAGATCAGAACCTGGTATGGCAGCCAACAGATGATGAACACAGCCAGAACAACAAGAACAAGGTATGCAGCCTTCCTTTCCACACTGCCCCTGCTGCCTTTCCTCATCTCCTGGCTGCTCTGAAGGACTTTAGTGATGTGGTAGCTGCAGTAGGAGACGATGGGAACTGGGATAAGGAAGCCTACAATGCTGACAGTCATGTTGTAGCGCAGCCTCCATCCATCGTGGGGATACGCTACGTAGCATGCCTCAATGCCCAGATCAGGGAAGAACTGGACAGAGCGGAAGAGGATAGCAGGGAAGCTGAGTAAGATCCCAACAATCCAGATACCGAAGCAAATCCCACGTGCCCAGAGTGCCCGTCTCCTTCTCCCCTGGGTCAGAGGTCTTGTGAGGACCATGTATCTGTCCACGCTTACAAGCGTAAGGAACAGCACACTGCAATAATAATTAATCCCAATGATAATATTGATAATCTGGCACATGGGCTCCCCAAACCTCCAGTGGAACTTGTTGATAATGGTTTCAACCCAGAACGGCAAGCAGGACACCATGAGGAGATCAGCAGCTGCCAGGTTGCTCAGATAGATGTCAGCCACGGAGCTGCGTCGCTTTTGGAGACAGAAAACACAAAGCACAAAGGAGTTGCCAATCACACCAAGAAGACAGATGATGGACATGTAGG
The DNA here is from genome assembly GCA_029783645.1 of Ctenochaetus hawaiiensis. NCBI lineage: Eukaryota > Metazoa > Chordata > Actinopteri > Acanthuriformes > Acanthuridae > Ctenochaetus > Ctenochaetus hawaiiensis. The sequence goes on from JAPZDY010000007.1 coordinate 9,709,273, forward strand.
CCGGCTGCATGGTGAAAACCCAGTCCCATGCATCTGTGTGGTTACAATCAAGCTCAGCTCCCGCGGCACTCTCCATTAGTAACCCACCTGCTGATCACTGTGAGAGCTGCTGCACAGTGACTGGGATTTTACAGGTAGATAAGAAAAGTGTGTTTACTATCATTACACGTAGCTAAAAACCTTTTAACTGTGTCAACAGAGGTTTAATGTATGTCTTGCCACTCTCACGTCATGATTTGAGTTCTAAAGTGTAAAGAGGGAAAATAGATTTAATGGAGTGTGGATAATCATGGTTCATCAGTGAGAAGATACAGCACACACATGCCATCTTCAAAGAGGGAGGTCTTAGCAACAGATAGTGTATGCAGCATGATTGTGAGTGGAAAGGACCAAGGCCGCAAATTCATAACTGCATGGACTTAACAAAAACATTTACATTTGATCAGATAAGTACGCTCATCACAACAGAGAGGGGTTACACAGCACACTGGTTTAATTTGGTTTAATTTGATTTTAAAATACAGAATGAACTAACCAAAATATTATTTTCATTCCAGGCTTGCAGTAAAAAAATATGGTTACATAATCTTGAAAGCAGACAATAACATAGGAGGAGGTTCAACTCTATATTTTTGGCATAGATTTTACCCATTGAAGTAAATTTGTCTACCAGCCTTTTTTTTATTGTTCCACAATAATTTTCAGTCCTGGCATTGGTGGCGAAACCTCACTCCTCACCACAAAGGTTTCCTGTTTGGCCCAACATTCCTTCATTTTGGGGACAACCAGGGGTGTACCCTTGCCCACACCCCACAGTGAGTCAACATTGGGCCATTAAATGGTGGTTCTTGGAGAAATGTCTAACGAGACAACTGATGTCCACGCAGCCAACAAAAAGGAGCATGTTTGTGTGTCACCACTGGAAAAACTTTAACAGAATCCTGTTTTTAACTCTGCAGACTGTGAGTCAGAGACACCAGAAAACACTTAGCAAGCAGTTGTTGAGTCTGTCTCACACTCAGTTTTTTTTCGTTCAGCTTCACATTTAAATGCATTATATAAGATTCAGCAAGAATAGACATGAAACCATGTAAGTTTTATTTGACAGTTGAGTGCAGAGAAAAATAAAAACTTGATTTTATTTACCATAAGAGTTATTAGCACTGCAAGACAGAATATTAAAACTGTATTTACATGAATTATTTTATTGCAACCAGACTGATTTAGATAACAGTAACTGTACACTCAAAATACTTATACTTGCTAATGTTTGTAACAAAAATTAAGCTGTAGTTTTTTGCATTTGATAGAGTTCTTATAAAACTGAGAATAAAAACTTTGTGTAGTCTTGTTTTCAGTATGATAAGTAACATAAGATTCACATGCGATGACACTTAATCTGTAACACCCTCTCCAGGAGGGAACATTTATACAAGCCTTGTATGGTCCAACACAAATAATTACATTTCCTTAAATTAATAAAGCAAAAGTTTATATTTTTGCAAAGATGTCTCGCTACAGACTCATTTATGGAAGAGTCATTTGTTCCCATTACTACAGAATCACATCCACCACATGCTTAATCATGAATATACAAGAATCATTTACATTCTTGCAAGACAGTTTAATGCATATTCACAACAGTCATCGCCCTGCAGAGTACATTTTTGAGGAGGTAAAGTGGTTTGGAAATCAGTATTTTATACACCAGTCTTTAGCGTGGAGGACAAGTTTGAGCGTGTGGATTCCAATGAGACTGTTTTTTTACTGTTCCACTGGTTGTAGACTTCCCAAACCTTTTTCCGGAAGTTCTTTCCTACAACAACGTAGAGGATGGGGTTCAGAACGCTGTTGAAGAAGGCTAAGCAGGTGAAGACCTGGTTGCAGATTTCTAGGACAGTACTGAGTTGACATCCTCCCAGGACTTCAATCTTAAGCAACACGTCCAATGTGACAACAATGTGGAATGGCACCCAGCAGATGAGGAACGCCAGGAGGACCACCAGCACCAGAGTGGCGGCTTTGTGCTCTGTTTTCTCAGCATTGAACCTTTCTATTGCCTGGATCCTCAAAGCCTGAATAATCTTGATAGTGCAGAATAAGATGATTGAAATGGGGATGATGAAGCTTAAGAGAACCAACATCACATCACAGAGCACCTCCACGGTGTGGTTTGGGTAGTGCAGGAAGCATGCATGCATATCATATTCAGGAAAATACTCCGTGACCCTGAAGATGAGCATTGGGGTGTTGAGAAGAAAGCCTAAACTCCACACAATCAGACAGGCCAGTTTGGCATATTTTGGCCTTCGCATTCTGCCATAAGACATTGTATGAACCAGTGCCACATAGCGATCGATGCTCACCAAAACAAGGAAGTAGATGCTGCAGTGGGCATTTATCTTAATGCCCAGGCTAATGACTTTGCACAGGAACAGACCGAAGGACCAGTTAAAACCATTGGCTATGTAGACGGCCCAGAAAGGCAAACAGGAAACCAGAACAAGGTCAGCAGCAGCCAGGTTACTTAAGTAGATCTCAGCCACGGTGCAGGGCTTCTTGTGGAGGCAGAAAACCATGAGGACGAACAAATTAAACACAATTCCCAGCACAGTGATGAAGAGGATGTACACCGGCTGCCTGTCATTAAGCCACAACCAGGTTTCTGATAAAGGGCAGTAGGTGCCATTGGTGATGTTTTGGTCTCCATATAAAGCTGTGGTGCTGAAGTCTGGGAAGCTGTGGAGAACAAAAAGCACAGATGACAATACACTGACATCAAAGCAACAGTTTCACATTTATTAAAATGTGCTTTTTTCCGGCTTTCTTGCCAAGAATGAGATGAGAACATTAACAACCAATAACAATCACGACCGAACAGTAAACATACAGTACAGCTGCAGCCAGTAGCTTTTTTAGCATGGATATGAGAGAGGTATCATTTCTCTTATTTGAAGGAAATTATTTTTTTCTCTCAAAATGTCAAACTATTCCTTCAATTATTCAATGACATTTGAACAAAGACAACATATGATGTGGAAACCTTTTTATTTGACACTTTTGAGGAAGTTTTGTTGAACCTTTTGTAACAACAAAGGTCAAGATCAAGCTGTATTCACAGTGTGCTGTCAAACCACCGTGAGACTTGTGTGAAACTTTTAGTTTAATTTCAGTTTTTTCTTATTCAGCTATTGACAATAATTGGAATTTTTTTTGTATTTCCTGATTTGATTGTTGTGTCCAACATATTGTTGATAGTGTTTAGATGTGCCTTTGCTGTTTGAAGTATAGTTATATATCAACTTTGCCTTCATGTTTTCACAGGAACAGAATTGAACACATTTCCCACTTTTATTGATCGTTGCTTTCTAGAATAAAGCTTTTTATTGCACATAAATATCATTAGCTCCCATAACACTAGACTGAACAATTACTGTAACAATTGAGCCTCTGCAGACAGCTGCTCATCAGCTGGGCTCTTTGAGCGCCAACGGCAGACCCAACCATAAAACAGAGCGGTGTATTTAAATGCCACTCTCAATGCAGGAAATCTTGCGATCTTACTTTTGTAAAGACCATTAACTGAATTGCATTATTTACATTCACCACCTATAAGCCTCTCTTTACCCATATATTGTTAACTATTTCCACATTGTTTGTTTCTAAGTCATGCACAGTAGTGAAGTGTTTGACATATTGCAATAATGAGCAACAGACCTGGCTCTGGTCAGCCTAATCTCCCTCGAGGGTCTCTGATATCATTTCACTCATCCAGTAATTGGTTTTTGGACTGAACTATTACTCCAAAGTCAACCGTATTTTTTAATGTTGCTCAGAACATTTGGGGACATTTTTAAATCCATTAAGGATTGATAACGATCATAAGAGGAGCCAGTGAAGAGTGCATGTCCACACCAAAAGTGCTTCAGAGGTTTTTATTTGTTGTTGTGGATAGAAGATACCATCTCTAATGCAGATGGCAAATGGAATGCTCTCCAGCTGTTGCGAAAACCAAATGCTTGACATCTTCAAAGATTGTGGGCTTTAGTTCACATTCTTATACTTAAGGCAAAAACAGGGGCCAAAATGCTGTTTTAATTCAGTTTTCCTGCTATTTTTGCCACTTTGGGCGCATCACCATAAGAAAAATGTATATACAGAAAGGAGAGGTAGCTATTTCACAGTGATAAGTGACACTTAGCATGTTTAGAGAGATAGATGAGATGCTTAAAGACACGTTTCTATATTTGAAGGTATAATTTAATTTTTTTTTCATCCTCCCTGAGTTAGTTTGGCGGTATTTTACAGCAACATGTTAAGATAAGATTACTTCTATAAAATGATAATAAAGCAGTAGTTAATTCTCAGGATTTACAGGAAGATAATGTATAAAAACGGTATCACTTCTGATGTGAATAGTTTACAATATATTCATACCAAATGAAACTTATTCATACCTTGTAGGTTGAAGAGTCATCCTTTCTGATTATGTCCAGATGTGAACTGTCCAGATGCCTGACTGCACTGCTGCTGTGCCTCTCTTACTCCACTCAGTCCGTCTCTGACTCGCCCTCTTAAAGGAAACTGTAATTAAACTGATGTCAGCCAAAACGTCATTCTTGTTTTTGTACCCTTTTTTTCTTTCTCTTTCTCTCTCTGTCTCTGTCCTGTCTGTCCCTTTTTCACCTCTCAGTAAAATCATTCACAGCATGTCTACAGTGTGTATGTGCATGATCTGTTAGTGTAACATATTTCATGTTTATTTGCTTGGTGTTTTATGGTTGGAAAATGTGTGCAGACACACATTATTATTCACATGAAGGATTTGATGGATTTTGTTCATACATCATGAGCAGTAAAAATCTCTGCTGTAATTAAAGCTGTATGTTTTCCAGAGTGAAGAGTTTTCTTCTGTCTTTGTTTTAAAAGGATGTGTGAAGTTGTGGTGTAACGGTACACAGAAGTCATGGCTCGGTTTATAACAAGGTTAATGAGTCATGGCTGGGTAAATGTTCAGTATACCGAGGAAAAATGTGCATAAAGATAAACTTCTTTTATTTATTTTGAACAGAGAAGCAAAAAAAAGTGTGATTTGCTGGGGACTGTTTTGCCCTCTGGCAAGTTCGGTATGCTGTTTTAAATATGTGTAAGCTAATGCTACAGTATAAGTTTAAATGTAAATAGGCATTTGACTGCTAAAGGGAAAAAAAGATTTGGAAATATAATACATTTTTTGTTGTTTATCTTTTTTGCGCATCCCTGTTACTGTTCTTCCTTTCATGTTTTCATATCTTGCATTTCTTAGAATATTAGATTTTAAAAAAAACATGAATTTCATCATAACATTAAGGATTACTTTCAACATTCCTTAAATACACCATACAAGCATCATACCCACATCATCCCAAAAGACAATATGTCATAATAGGCTAAAAACTGAAAAGCATCTCTTCTGCTAAGAGCTTAAAAAATACAAAATAAATAGAATGACAAAAATTAGAAGAAAATAGAAAGGTTGTTGCAGTAAATTCCAGCTTGGCTGTATCAAAATATTTTAAGAACTCAAATATTTAGGAATTGCTCAACAAGTGGTGCAATGTTGAAACTCAATCCTGGACTTACGCACATCTCTTTCTCTGTTGTTTTCTGGAGGTTACTGAGAACCAGAATTGCTCCCAAAAAACTGATGATTTAAACTTTGCAGGTGTTCCAGTGTTTGAGTTTCTTTTGCCTGCGAGTAAATGACCTGAATGCCAATCGGCTTGTTGTCCCAACCTCAGCACATGTTGCTGACCCGACAGGAGTCAGGATCTGAATTATAGTACAATTAAATACAAAGATTATGGTTTGTTTTTATGGAGAATTTCTGTAAAAACATAAAAAATCTCATAATTGAGAGATTCTTGGATACTTTGTCAGATATATTGATGATAATGACAGAAATTAAAAAAAATCTAGTTGCACAAACTTCTGTCAAACTAGCTTAGTAAT
>JAPZDY010000007.1:9737088-9750575 GCA_029783645.1 Ctenochaetus hawaiiensis
ATGATCTTCTTACTCTTCTCTTTTAATTCAGCAGGTTGAGAATTTGGGGATTTAGTGAAATGTTTTGACCAATATAAAAATGGTACAAATAACCATGATGCAAGCTGCTTTGTTCACCCCCCACACCCCCCCCCCCTTTTTTTTTTTTATTTTAAGTGCCACCTGCAGGTCAAAATCTTTAATCATTTTGAAAAATATCTCCACATCTACAGCTCGGAATCCCCTGAAAATATGACACATTCAGTAACTTCTTCCTCCAAATAAAGTGTAATTTCTTTAGTAATCCCTTATTCAGATTTAATTTTTTTTTTTTTTATTTAATTTATTTAATTTTTTTAAATACTACAATGTTAAAAATCATGCCTCAGCCTTCTCACTGTGAGGATCTTATCATGCTGAAGTTTCTTAAAGCATCACTGCTTCTGACATGGCTGTAGTCTTTAAGTCTAAAAAAGTGGTTCACTACATCAGGTGAAAGTAATTGACCCGATAGAGTTTAAAACCAGGATGAATGTAAATAATCAGCCCTTCTATAGTAGCCGAGACCATCTCATGCAGTTTAAATATCATGTATCTTTTTTATAGGTGTCTTAACTTCCTGTACAGTCTGTTGATTCAGCAAAACAAGTATGAAGACAGAGAGAGATGGAGGGGTGCAGAGGTCCACAGCGGAGTGAGTCCATGTGGTTTCTAAACAACTTCTGCTCGTGTCAGAAAGACAGATGGCTCCATCCATCTCACCTGATGGCTCAGCAGCGACTGGTGATGTCTGTCGGTGGTGAGCTTCACCAGGGGCAACGCCGGTTGATTCAGGCGGAGAAAAGATGGAGCTAAGACACCTTCGTGCATGATCGAGCACTGTGTACGAAGCGAGAACTTTGCACTCGGCCAACAACGTTTCCAGTAAATCATTCCAGGTCTGGATGAACTGACGTGTGCCATTCATACAGAAATTTATTTGGCATATGTCTTTACAAAAGGAGCATCGTGTATGTGGTTTACAACATGTCTAAATACAATATTTCTACATCAACCATTTATTAAAAATAACAGGCTTGCAAAGTCCTTCTCTGAACATTGTACAAGTATACTCATAATAACAGAAATTATCTGAATGTCTCCTCACATGAATACAGCTGATACTTAACAGTATTGTAATTCGCAGTGTATGAACTTTTGAACATGTATGGTGTTGACAAGACAGGTTTGTATCTTTTAACTTAAAGCACATTTATCTTAGCTTCTAAGTCCAAGAAGAAATACATATGTTTACTAAAAAAAAGAACTCTCTTTCTATTTCTCTCTCTGTCTAAAATACTGTACATAGATCAGCAAATTTGTCATTTAAACAAAGAGCAGTTGACAGACAGGAAAAACCTACTCTGACTTTGCCATTAACATTAGAAAAGACAAAATTATTCACATTTCTCCTATGGTAGCTTGCTGCCTTCAAATGGCAAGTTAATACACTGTAAGCATAGCACACATAATTAGCAAAGCTGCAAACGGTTACCAGATGTAAGATGTGTGTAAATACAATGCAGTGCTTTCCTTTTGTGTGGGAGAAATTATTGAAAGCTCACAGGAAAAAAAGGGGGGAAACATAAATTGCATCTGTGGCTGCAGGTTAACGCCTGACTCTCACAATAAAGTTGTTGTTCCCAATTAGAATGAGGATTAGTTTCCATGGAAACAGCTGCCTCCAGATTCCATGGCAACACTAATTTACTGAACAGTGGGAAATTTAGAGGAACAGCCGTATATTGAACACTGCATTTCAAAGTAAAGCGTCCCTTCCTCACTCACATACACATTTATCACAAGCAACAAGGCTTCATTACTTCTGAACACATATATTTACCAATATTCACATCTGCCTTTTACACGTGTGTAATATTAACCTCCACCATCTTCACCCAACCACATTTATTCCGAGTGAGAAAAAATACTTCTACTCCACAAGAAAATCAGGTGCAGTAAGTTAAGTAGGCCACGTCTTCTTGCGATTCAATTTGTGCTTTTAATTATATTTTTGTCAACATTTACAGATATTATCTAAACACAAATAAACAGACCATGACCATACAATTAGATTTTCAACTAATCCCTAGTGAATATTTGACGATGAGAACATTTATTCCAAAGGGACTAACTTAGTTTTACACCACATATCTAATTATAAAGTCATCATCCTTTGTGTGTAATTGAGTTAACATTGCAGAAAGCGCTTTTATTAGATTTTGAATGTGTAACAGAATGATTTTGTTTCCTGTCGGTAAAAATATTTAGAAACATACAACATACACTGATGATCAGCGCTCGTATAATGCTTCAACCACAAATGAGGCCTCAGATGAGCTCCAGCGTCTCCGGCCTCAGTGCTGCCTACCATGAAAATAATTCCAGTACTTGCTAAATGTTTTAACATTCACCGTCTCTATTCAGCCGCATAATTAAACAGCACAGTCCTAAATTGCTTAGCAACTATCTGGAGGATATTTAAGATGGCCCATATCAACCCCGAATCTTAAGCCCCATTTAATCTTCTCTCATCTTTGCATTACAAGTGAGGGTGTCTGAGGAGAAACACGGAAACAAACTTAAGCTGAAAGAAATGTTCCTTTGACTCCTGCCTGCCTGAGAGTGCAGGGCTGATGTTTCTGTTCTTATCTAAAGAGCTGCTGTTCACAAAAGCTTCTTTTCAAACCTGCATTTGTAGCGGTCCCAACAAACACAGCCAAGTCCCACTCTTTCCCTCTAATAAAGAGATATAATAGTCTATACATCATTGTCTGGTATCACAACTTTCTCACCCTTTGGGGCCCAAACTGATGGAAGAGCCAAGTGCAAGGAAGAGAGAGAGAAAGAGAGAGAGACATAGAGAGAGAGAGAGTGTGTGTGTGTGTATATGTCTGTCAATAAAGCCTGGCCTCACTCAGGGGTCCAGAGATCCGGAAACAGCAGGATGTGTGCATGTGGGTGTGTGTCATTGTCCTCGTAAGCACATGTTCATCAGAAAGTACAGGCGTAGACGACGCCCACCACCACGATGTTTCCGATGGTGGCGACGATGGCGATCCAGAGCCAAATGGCGTCGCTGGACATCGACTGGGACTCATCCTGCTGGCCGTGCACCGAGGCGGCTGAGGCAGCGGCGTGGACGCTGGCGGAGGAGTTGAAGAGCGAGTGCTCGCCGCTGTAGTCGTCATTGGGCGAAGAGTCCATGAAGGCTCCCGTCATTACGGGGATCTAGGGGGGAATCAGTGAAGGGAAATGTTAAAGCATGTTTTAACTTTGGAATTTCAAGTCAAATTGCATTTTAATAAGATAGAATGAGGAGTGAAGTGAGACATTTCACATCAGTTTCATTTAGATTTTGATTTTTCAATTACTGGTTATCAGAGTTACACCTGTGATTGAGGACACTGAGGTCGTGATCTCGATAGTTTAAGGGAAACTGGTTATGTGGAGGTTACTACTGATCCTGATTTTCCTGATATTTTTAAATTTAATTATCACCAAAACAAAAGAACCAGTGCTCTTAATCAGACTGTTATTATTTATTGAGAGAGTTTTAAAAACAGCATTTAAACCTTCATATTGGGGTGAATTAGTGAATCTGTGCACAAAGGTAGAGGCTTTAAAACTTCATTATGGCTTGTTCAAACTTCTATGAGATATCCTAACTACTATTTTTAAAATCTTGTAAAGTCTTTATCATGTCTGTATTCTTCCAAGCACAAAAAAAAGTTTACATAAATGTTGCAAAAGAGCAAAGAACGGCACTGAAGGCTATTCTTGATAAAAAAAGACGTTTTTCACTCCTCTCCTGGCTCGTTTCGGCAGTTTGATTTTTCAAGCGTGTGCCCTTTTCCAAACACTTCTCCCATGTTGAAATCACATTTGTGGTTTACTTCAAATGTCTCAACTACTGGGCAGATTGCCCTAAAACTTACATTCCAAAAAAAGATGCATTTCTCCCTCAGAATATATCGTAAAACCTTTGGTTATCCCTGTAATTTTCTTAATTTGTGTTTTTCTAATCAGCCTCTTGAGCTAAAAATCAAATACCTGGAAAAAAATGACACCCTTTGCTTACATACCAAGGCTTTGTGTTTATTGGCAGTCAGTATACTTGCAGATGTTAGCATTATCAGCATGTCTGCAGGCTTAAGTTAGCATTTAATTCAAATCTGCCTTGCTTAAATCGGCTGCACACTCACAGAGCAGCTGGCATAGCTTTCTCTTCTCATTCGAGAGTGACAGTACTATTTTCACTAATTTTGCATGTTTTGAAAGAGTTGCTTTGCCAAAAAAAGAAAAAAAAAATTTAATTTGATGAAAAATCAAGCCACTTTACAGTCATAGTGCAGCGAGTCAAACCTCCAATCCTCCCTGTTCCTGACAATCATGGACGTATTTGTTCCTATTGTTCGTGCATTAGCAGGTCTGAGTGCTATATTTAAAGAAATTAGAGGTAACTGCATCACGACATCATTAGTAAATGGTTGCGAGGTTTCCCACACAGGCGTGCAGGGTCTCCCACACTGCTTAGCGAGTGAGTGTGTGTGTGTGTGTGCGGGTCCTTGCATGTGTGTGTATTTAGAAAGTAGAGCTTGATTAACATGGGATGAATATTTCAGATGTGGCAAGTGGAAATGATTTATTGCTTGGGACATGGGAACCCCGTGAAGGTTGGCCATCAGAGCAGAAGCAACTCAACGCTCTCATGTGAGTGTGTGTTTGGGTGTGTTTTAAAAAGTGTATGTCTCCGTGGAAAGATGTACGATTGGAAAAATGCATGAGAGACCCGTTCCTCGCTCAGATTGGAAAACAGACTCTGCCCAAGATGTTGAAAAACAATGCTAAAAATACCTCGGAGGGATGTTGAGCGCTCTCATACACAAATTCTCTCTTGCTTGCTTGCTCATTTGCTCACCTTCACTCTCTCTCACACTCCCACCCTCTGTTTCTCATGTACACTCAGGCTAATGCAAAAAGACCATCTCACACACACACAAGCACACACACATATATACACTTCAGGTCTTTCCCTGCACAGGGGAAAACAGTTTATAAAGCTTTGTTCTGCTCTCCGTTCATTGGCCCCTGGTGGTGAATAATGACATGACACATCCTGTGAAGCGGCTGCTGTTCACATGAGCCTGATGGGGGAAGACAGGCATGCATAAAGTCAAGCAACCTGGGTCTCCCTGCCCCCCACTCAGCCACTGTAACTGCTGCTTCCTCCCACTACAAAATCTCTTATGTACGTTTTCACCACTTTAACGTTTGTGTTTTTCTCTTATGAGCAGAGTCATATCCAAAAAGTGATGCGCACATCACATCTGGGTGTGCTATTGGAAATTAGCGTTATTAGATATGGGGATCACACCAATACTAATATTACACTTACAGGCTGCTAGGCTATATGATGACAGGTGTGGTTAACCATCCAACCTGCCTGGGGAAATAAACATCTAAAATAAGTTATTACTTAAAACATTTCAAGACAAACACAATTAAAATAAATAAATAAAACCAAAAGTACAGTTAGCCCAAAATGTGGGAGTACAAAAAGTGTAAAATATCACTATATGAAAGTAAATCAGTAATCGTAATTTACTGGGAAAAAATTAAAATATTGTACATGACAAAACAAACAGACATTTTGTTAAGATTATATGGAAACCTGTTGACATAAATCTAAATCAAATGTTTGCCTAAATTCACAAAATTTAAATCACATTTTTACCTAAATTCGCGAAATTTAAATGTATAAAGTGTTTTATTTTGTATTCTTGGTTCAGGTAACAGTTCATAAACATAGGAACAAATGCTATTTTAAAAATCCCAGTTTTACTAAAGTAAATCCCTGAAAAAAGGTTTAAAAGTGGAACAAGTGCGCCTTACATACCATATCTCCTTTAAAATGGACTCTGCCCTAATCTGGTCCCTTTTCCCTGTTTAAGTTTCGTTCATGCATTAAGCTGCCAAAATCACAAAATCTACTTTGTTCACGTGTATAATGCTCCTGCTTCTGAATTTAAGACGCAGCCTTGATTCGAGAAAATAAGGAATGCCTTTACGGTTTGTTGTATGATTTAGTTAGGAGTAAAAAAAAGAGAAGGTAGCAGTTCTCAGTGTATGATTACAAAAAAACGATGCTGTGTTTTAAGAAGAGAAACTTTCTGTTGGTAGTTTTTTAAGTACTTTGATTGCATTTTCCTGTTAAAATAAAGCACTTATGTTCTTTTAGGATAAACAGAAATGTTTTAGTGTCGGCTAGGCACCTTTAAGTGTATGGCACGACCAACACACCAACATCACTGACAAAATCTAAATTTGATCTTCTATTTTTTTCTTGTTTTTCAGGTTTACGCTGATCTGCATGAGGAAATCAAGCTGTCAAACCTGTTTTCTTATTTAAACCCTAAAAATCGTTTTCTGCAACCTACCTGTTACTCACCTGACCTCTTTCATCAGCATGCTAATTTGAATTTGTTGGGTTTTTTTTTTTTTTGTAATATCACAACACAGCGATCTCTAGATACAACAACACTGAAAAACCTTATCCTGTATTCAAAGCTGCATCTCGCTTAATCTAACTTTCCTTTGGACGATAACTGAAGCTCTCAACCCTGTCTGCATGCTTTATATCTATGTTTTATTTATAAGTAACTCATTGTCCACAGGAGTGAGCTGTTTTCATAAATGGGGAAGTGTACCGAATAAAACGAAGCTGGGTTGGGAGCGTGTACAAAAATATTCTCGTAAGCCTGAATCTAAATATTTGAATGGCAAGGGTTTCCTATTTTTGGCAGAGATGGTGCGTTTATGAATACACACTGAGGCAGGTGTTTCTATTATATGTCAGTAGCATATCATCATTCCTCAAGCTTGCTTCTCTATCCCACAACTCCCATGTGGATCATGCACACGGGGTTAGCGCAGGAAGCGGTTAAGCACTAATGGAAAGAGGAAATAGAGACATGGAGAAGGAGCATCCCAAAGCATCTGAGCACTTATGCTGCCAATGAAGGTCATCCCCGAAGCATTACCGCCAGGAAACTCATGCTTGTTGACATACAGCACAGGATGAAGAATTGTGGAAATTAAATAACTGACGAAAGTTTATTGGAAAGCGTACACACTCGCCTCTAAATGAAAGCAGACTGGAGACTAAAGGGCACCAGAAAGCTTGGTAATAACATTCAGTGAGCGTGTTAAAATTGAACTTCCTGAACACATAAACTAGTATTCCCTTAGTAAAGGTGAAAGTCATCTCATGGAGTGGTCTTTTAATTAAAACTAAAGGCAAACAGGTTCACACTCAGACTATGAAATGGTCTCCTGAAGTTCACAGTTACTGTATCTTGACTCTTTGCACTGCGTTCTCTCTCAGTCTGGCAGCTCTGGAGGGTATTAGCTGAAAGGTCTTTGCTTGCTACTCTTCTGCAATACAAAAGAGTGAAGATACAGGTAATGTGAACTTCAATAGACTCCTCTTTCACACAGCATGAACCTTCAGTTGAGGTTGCAGACTTTACTGGTTTGACTGCATCTGATAAACAAAAGAAAAAGCTGTGATTCTAAAATTTAAAAAAACATGTAACCCCCCCTAAATGCCACTATTTAAAAAAAGATCATCATGTGAATTATTACTGTGGCCAGCCAAATAGTGGAATAATAGAGTTGGCTTTATCGCAAAGGCTCCATTTTCACTTGTCTTGTATCCTGATAAAATGCAGATGAGATTTAAATTAGTTGAAAGCCTGCCTGTCTCTGCTGGCAAGATCACAAATCTGATTGTGATCAATCTGTTTTCAGGTTACATGTAAATTATGTTTGGCCCTCTTTCATATCAGGATGAGTCTAATATAATGCATCTGAAACTGTCTGATTGATGCCAAAAACATCAGAAGTTTTACAGTTTAGTTACAGCTGTTTCAGCAGTTCAGCTTGCGGGATAACAAGTGGATATATTTTATTTTACAACCACAAAAAGAGATAAGAGTTTCCACAGGATCCACCTCCTGTGTCAGTTTGTATAAATGCATTTCAATCCATCTTGAATGTGTCTTGATTGCATTTACACTATCCACTGCTATCTAATCCATCCAAACATGCATGAGGTGCCAATGTGTGAATGTGTTGATCTCCAGCAAGACAAAGACAAGAACCACAGTCAAACATTGCATGTAAGATTTTGGTCATTTGTGTTTTCTAGTGCAGAATTACATCCCTCATTTGTAAAGGAAGAGTGCAACATTAGCGAAAACACTGGCAGCTTTGAAAGGGACTCGTTACAGCTGATGAAAGTAGTTCATTGAGTGCTATTCAGGGAGACGGCCTGTGGATTATTCAAAATAACCAGGACATTGTTTCTCGAAAGACATGTAGCCACTGAATTTTTCAAGTGGAATTTTTTTCAGTCCTTTGAGCAGCACAAAAATACAACCAACTCCATTGTACCAGGGGGTTGAAGAACTTGGCAAAACTATCTGCAAGGCTTTATAACTGTAAAGGTGAGCAGAAAAAAATAAGCTTTTTATGGTTTTTCAAGTGTTGTTTACATCTCAAACCATCAATATTCTAAATGGATTACACTGCTTTGCATCTATCGTACATGATGAGAGATATGAATAGGATTAATGGTAAACAGCTTTTTAATTCAATTGTGTGAAATAATCTGGAAAGTAACTTCCCTCCATTAACCAACACCAGATAAATCTCCTGACTTGCATATTTCACACCCTCTTGGCTCTGAGTGATGCCTGCACCTGTGCAACGCTCCACACAGCAAGAAAACTCCAATCTGTAGTCGACGATACGCTGAAGTTTCTTCTCACTGTACAGTTTCCACCTGCTCTGATCTCCAAGCTTTGATTTATTTGTCCCAGCTGTCCGTTGAGCTGTGCCATCCTACACGGATGATCACAGTAATTGTGAAATAGAAAGGCCTGTAATTGCCTCCTGCGGGATGTCGCCACCAGTAAGTGCTCAGCGAAATGGCGTTGGAACAAAACAAGCAAAAACCGAATAAATGTCTGCGGAAAGCGGCGAAAACCAAAACATATACCTAACCACAGAGGCACTCAGGCAGGGCTTTCAGGACAAAATCACAGAGAGGCAGTTGGTTTTTTCCTTACTTGAGGATAATATGAGGTCAGTGTCAGACACGAGTCAATACTTGTGTCCTTGTGCAGAACAAACACTGAGGTGCACTGGAGAGAATGAACAGTATTGGAGGAAGAAGGCACAGAGGCAGACACCTGCTGTGTAAAGAATGGACTTTTGTGTTTGACATCAAACGCGTAATCGATGGAAACACACAGCTGTTGATTTTCTAGACTGTCGCTACCATCTCTGCACTATAGATTTTTTTTTTTGTCTGTTTGGATGGATGTCGATGTGGGCTTCACATTTGCCGACATGTGACGTCATCCCTGGATTTTTATCCAACTATTGCTTTGAAGTCTTTGGCCGAGACAGAACAGACAGAGAAGACTGAAGTTTTTATCTGATGTGAACAAAGCTTACCGCTTCTATTCCAAACACGCTGCCTGTTTTTAGTCTGTTTGAAAGTAAAGCTTTTTAAATAGTACTTAAATTCGCCCTGTTCAGAGAGGAGTTCTCCCTCTACACGGCAGATCATAACGTTTTAGTCCTTGCAGAACTACACATCTGTGTTAATGCCTTAAAACTGATCTGTATCTGTTTCATCCTCGGTGCTGTTCAGGCTCCTCTGTCTCGGGATCTCAGAGGTATCACAGACTCGGAAAATTAACTCCGGCTCATGCCTGCTCCTCTCCCTCTTAAAAGATTTATACCCCCTGAGTATGAAATACAAACTGATTTTTAAAAATGTTCTCTAATTGTTGATGTTATCAAAATAAATGAGATTTTTTTTATTATGCACACACCTCTTTGTTTGCATGATTCTGCATCACATATTACAGTTGTATGGCTTTTCTTGCATCACGTCCTGTTTTCTCTACATTTATGATGCCATATCACCACAGTCCCTGCTATGACCACTGCCATGCATTTTTATACAAACAAGCTTGAGTGACAAACATTACATTTCTTAGACTGTTCATTTAAATGCAATGACAAAATTCAATTAGGACCCATCAAATAGTTCAAAATACACAGGTCCAGAAATAACCCCAAAAATGAAACCAGCCTGTTTCTCAGCTGATGTTTTGAATTGTCACCGTAGAAAACCTGCAGGTGTTACTGTTTATAAATCTGCTCTTTTAAAGAAAAGACACTTGAGGATTTTCAGATGATATGGATTTTAATAACATGGCAGATCACAGATGTAAAGACAGATTTAACAGGTTTTTTAATGTATTCATCTGAAGAACACACACACACACACACACACACACCAGATGATGAGTCAGGATGCAGAGGCACAAACGTGATGTTTAGACTGAACAATTTCAGAGTGGCCATTCCAGGCATGGACTTTAAAATGGAAATTAATTTCTGTTGAGTCTCAAATGGGTTCAGTGAAAGCTGATGCTACAAGCTAACAAGTATGTTAAATCCAGATGGTGACACACACACACACACACACAGCCCTCTGGTTAGCTTGCTCATTAGGTTTCAGCTCAGGATCGCTGTTTCTTTCAGACTGCAGGATTTAAAATGATAAATATTTGATATTTACAATATGAATTGTTGAATCATAATTATCAGAGGGACCAGAAGACCATTGCAATTGTTGGAGAGGTTGAATTGGGCCTAAAAATCTGCCTGATTATCCTCCAGCGTGAGGCCATCTGAAGTCATTCTAGTGCAACGATGAGCCAGCATGAATGACAACGGGACCCTGAGAGTGAAGAAACTAGATGGAATTCAGCCATCATTAATCTGTTTCACGCCTGTGTGTTTCCCACAGTGACATGTCAAGATGTCTTCTGTAAAAAGGGCTCATCCTGTACAAACAAGCCTCTTTTTTTCAGCTGGCTGAAAGCAGCACACAAAGGCAGCAGCAGCAACTGAAAGGCACACAGATGTAATTGCACACAGATGTGCTTTGTTGTTCTGATGAGCTCACTTGTCTCTCGCTGCCTCAAACTCAATCACCACCCTGCTGCCACAGGTGTGTATCGGCGTGTATCACCATGTAGATTAAAACATCCAATCAAACACGCAGGGCTCAGTTAATGCGCATTGAAAAAAAAATTACCGCTAATGATGAGGGGATTATTTCGTTAAGAATAAAAACAACACGATAGTTTGCAACCTTGAAGCCAAAACACTGACATCTATTTAAGGTAATGACATTAAAATCTATAATGATATCTAAATATAAAATACATTTTTCAGGCATTTACTAAGCCTGTGGATCTGTTGGATACGTAAACTTTAAAAGCTCCTGCTGTCGTCTCCAAAGTGCTGTGGTATCATAGCGGTGTTGTAGAAGAATCACTGAACAAAACATCTTATATTTAATTCATGTGTGGACTGGGGTACTTGGGGAAAATAACTGCTTTTTAAAAAATGGATGCATGCAGCATGAGGCTGGTTGACATTGTTGTCTTCTATCTCCCTTCCTGCCTGTTGGACAAAGAAACCCAAAAAAAGACTCCCCTGCTTACTCACTCACTCACTATTGCCCACATACAGTAGTGGATTACTGTATGTGGGCAATAGTGAGCAGTAAATTATGTTTTTTTTTTGGGGAATGTATGAGTCATTGTTCTTTTACATCATTACTCACAGCTGTAAAACAAGAGACACATTGTATTCTGGGGTTGTTAGCAGAAAATAGTGTATGTGCCGTGGACCCTTGAATCTTAGATGACATTATATAAGCCATACACCTCACACTCTGCTATTAGGCTATATATAATTAATAGGGAGTGATTTCAGATACAATCTGTGCAATATATCATCCTTTGCAGCTCTCTAAGCTAAAGGAGAGCACGTGTGATACGCCTCAGAACTGCACATTGCAAAACTAAAAAAAAACATCTTCTCTGCAGCTCCTCTCTTATAATTCTGATGTCCATCCCCTTTACATTAGTTCAATATGTGTTTAGCTTCAGCCCCGTTTTCTTTAATGCGCAATTGTTAAAAGTTACAACGTGTCAAATTTCCCAAAGTAAGGATAAAAAAATTGGATGAAAAAGTGTTACAGATGATTTACTGCATGAGCTATTCAGGACATCACAGATCAAAGAAATGAATCAGACAGGATTACAGTCTTTTACGTGCAAAGGTGGCTTGCACTCAACTCCGTCATTACAACAGCCGCTTAGTGTAAACAATAGATTTGATCTGCACCGTGCTAAAACCTAAAAGTCTTCCCATAAATCTGAAGGGAGACTTTTAAGGCGACTTGTTCATCCCCACAGAAGCGGTGAGACCTCTAGATTCAGGCCTGGCTCCTGCTGGTCAGATTTACAGCCGTGCTTTCATTGATTTTCCTCGTCTCAGCGGCCCAGCAGCAGCATTTTTTAATAAATCTTATAACTCAGTACAACAAGTGTAGGCCAACAGATTCTCGCCCGACACCCTGGTCCATCTGTCAGCTGTGTGGAAATTGTGCAGCACGTGAGGAAGTTTATTGCGCTTCTTGGATTTTGTGAATGATAAATGTGTCACCTTCAGGTCTCTTCTCTCAAAAGTGAACTTGACATCAACATGAAGGATCTTAGTACATCATCTGCCATCAAAGCCGTGCAGAAACATAAGAATTGACGAATAAAGACTTGAAAAAATGTTTCCATAAAACATGAGAAATGGACGAAATAATGCATGTTCACATCTGGATTTGTTGCTCACGCATGTCGCTAATTAGGACTTAAAATCGGAGATGAAACTGCATTCGTCAAACATTAAAATCCGCCACAAACAGAGAGCAATTTCTTATTCCTGCCAGATGAGAACAGAAGGAATGCCAGATGATCACACGGACAGGAAGTTTAAGAGAACGAGAGAAGGTGTGTGTTTGTGTGTTTGTGAGGCTCTAGTGTCTAACTCTTAACATGTTTGTCTGAGCCTGTCGTCTCTGGAGTCTCTTGTCTGTGACTTCCTGCCCTGCAGAGCCACAGTTCACACAGGAACAAAGAAAGAAATCCTCAAACTAAACACGACAACTGTCAGCGGCGTCTGAAACACAACACAACAACACAGACCACAGACGGAGGATGAGGAATAAGTGGAAAGTTAAAAGGCTTCAAATATCATCTTTAATCTTTTAGCAGATGAACTGAGTGCTCCCCCATTTTCTCTCCCAAACAAGGAATAATGAAGCTCGAATCACAGACAATAAAACTCCAGTATTAAACTGTCAGCCTTGAATTTCTTTTCCCAAAGTACTTTTATTTTTATTTCCTGGATGATTACTGCGGTGAAAGCCATTATAGGATCTAAGATATATACTGATGACATTTTATTCATGCTCCATTCGTTATTAGAAAACTTATGCATTTAACTGTAACATAAGTCTAAATCTGTCATTGAAA
>JAPZDY010000007.1:9757294-9768197 GCA_029783645.1 Ctenochaetus hawaiiensis
TGAAATCCATGTGTGGCAGTCAAAGGAGTCATGAACAGAAAAAAGCAAAACATCTGGCCTGAAATCATTATGCCTCCGTATGAATCAGTTAATCTATGAGACAAACTTAATGCAAAAATAGCTATTTAGTTCATATTATTCTGGCTTGCCTGTTCACTGGGGCTTTATATTATATCATGTAATTTTTTGGCAAACAAAACTTCAGTAGTGATTTAAAATCGTGTCACTCCTCTCGCTGCCTCAGGGTCTTTATGCAGGTATCTGTCCTGTATCATCCTCAGTTCTCCAACGATGTAACATCACCAACTGTTGGCTGTAATATTCTCTCCTAACATCGGTCACATGAACACCTCTGGTATTATTAATGGACTGCTCACTATAGAAAAGACTATTCTTAGTATCTAATCTCATGTTAAATCATTGCCCCCTTTATTTCTGTCAGAGTGCAGTGTTGCTCTGACTTCAATCATTTCTAATTGTTTCGGGTTTTCTACCACAATGCTGACACGGTTAAACTTGTTTGTTGACGCTTTGGGTTGTAAAATTGTCAATTTATTCTTGGTAATACTTTTGTAATAGAAACTTGCCCACAAGCTCAGCAGAACAGGCAGCTTTTTGTGACAATTAAGGAACTCGGATTATGCTAATGCACCAACATGCAGCCTCATTAAAAGGTGGTGTTTAACTGGCTGAAATTTACATGTTTTTCCCAGTCAAGAGTTTGCTAAAGGACATTTTACACAAAAGAGGTTTGGAATAAGAAGAAGAAAATGCTCTTTGTGAAACTCGATGTCTTTGTTGAAGTCACGATTGACTCTTAATATCTCTGTTGTGGTTAATAGCCAACAGCACAACGACACGAATGTTGTAAAATGAAATTAGCTTGTTGTCGCTTATGCTGGTGTGGCTGCTATAGTGCTGTAAAGTGCTGCAGGTCGGCATCAGCATTTGTGAATGGTTACGTACGTATTTTCCCTGTGGGAGGAGGGGGTGGATGGGGGTGTTATTAATTTGTCACGCGAGTGCCATGTTGGCCTAGTTACAGTGTTTTCAGATACTGTAACACTGTAGCAGCAACAGTTAAGCGAAGCTCCCTCAGTCTACTTGCCCTCGGTCTAGAATTATGATTTTTACAGTGTGTGTCTTTGCTTGTACAGCATGAAGCATCAAGCAAAGACATGCTTATGATTATGGATAATGTGAGAAAACACATGAACACAGCATCCAAATCACATGTCATTTGCAAAGAAAAAAATCTGTCTTTATCTGATCACATGCTTTTACATGCACACACACACTCTTGCATTTTAAGGGGCTATAATTATAGTTTTGCTTTCTGTTCAATAAATAGATTTCTGTGTCTTTCTGATGGATATATATCACAGGGAGTAATGAGGTGGGCGTTCTGACACAGTCTGCCTGTTCATGTGTGTGTGTGTGTGTGTGTGTCTATGTTTGTAAGCCAAGAGCATCACATAGATGCAAACATGGCTTCTCATGTGTGAAATTGATCAATTACAGTGCGTTTACGGCCTCTGATTAATGATCGCAGAAATAAACAATATCATTGCTTCTAACAATGTGCTTTTTTTGTGTACATGTTGGCGTGTAAAGGGTAATCCTACACAACATCACAACCCTGTAGAGGTGGTGTAATGCCTACAGAGTAGCTGTGAGCTCAGACGGCTATGTGACATACATACTGCACACCAGATTGTTGTTTTGCGTTACAGGTTGCAACCAGAAGAAGCTCAATACTCATTACAACAGCAAATGCTTGAATCGTGATCAAAAAGTTCATAAAGTATTGTGATGCTTTTTGCATCTCAGGGGTAAAACAGTGAAGCAAAACAGCGACAGAGACAATAAAGCCATGTGAAGTGTTGAGATTACTGCATGGTAAAAAAAAAAAAGTTGTGGAGAATACAACAAGATGGTATTCAGCTCAAACACCTCACAGCATCTGAAAAGTGAAGCTTGAAGCAGGAGCTGTGAATTGATTCACAACTCCTTGCAAGCATCATTAAAAATTTAACATTTTAAAGAAAAATCTAAGATGGTGTACATCAACACTGCTCATGCATACCAGCGGGCATTCCAAATGATTTCCATAAGTAATACAACTGAGTGTACTATAAGTGCCTGATTCATCATTTGTGCATTAAAGTTGAATGCATCCAAAATGAGAAGGTCACAGTCAGATTTGCTTCATATTCAACATCATAAGAGCTTTGGAGCATTAAGCCAGGCTTGGCTTGTATCGTATGACAAAAATAGCGGCTATAAATCTTACGATGTAAATTATCAGCAGCTGGTTGCAAACAATAGCAGCAGACCGTCTGCGGTTTACCACTAAAGAGCGACGTAATTTACATTTTGAGGAGTTCATCAGCAGGCAAATTGAAACTAGTCCATTTGCGGACAAAACTATCAGATGCATATGACACGAGTGAGCTATGAGGCTAAAATTTGGTAATTGAGTTTTAATCGGACGGTTGTCGCATAACCTTGGATAATGAGATGCTGCTTAGATAAACCATTAAAATTGCTCTTTAGCTCTAGCTACAAACCGAGACTGTCACGAAAACCTTGAATTGTTTCTCTCATAGAGCAACAGTGTGTTTTGCAAAGTCAAGGTACAACATGTGCAATATAACCTTTGCTTGTTTGCAGATTGAAGAAGGTTTGATTGAGAGGGAAAAACAGAGAGTAAGGCATTTTTGTACACCATCATTTAGTATCAGGGCAGCTTTCTTTGAACGAAGTCAAGGTCAGGCTCAAAGAATTGAGGCCTGTTGAAACAGATAAAAAAGCTGTTTTTGCTGTTTGTGTTATAAGGGCATTGTTTGAAGTCGCAAAGGTTTTTAAACTCAAAAGAGAGGTATAAACGGACATAAATTATGCAAAAGCTGCGCCAGAAATTCTCTTGTCTGAAATAGTAAACAATCTGGAAATCGTTTCAACAAAATGTCTGAGAAATTTGCGTTCAAATCAACAAGAAATCCCTTTTCCTCTCTCTTTCTGTTTGTACATACAGGGGGCAGCTTATTTGAAATTTTAACCAGGGCTGAAACCATTTTAATTGACATTTCCTGGCAAACTGCAGAAGCTGTGCCAGATAGTCACTGCACAACACATTTGTATAGTTTTATTACTTTATGTTTAGCATGCTAATGACTCAAAAATGCATAATGATACCAATAAATTACAGCAGCACTGGTGATGTTTGACTACAATCATAATTCATCTCTGCTTCCGTCTTTAATAGTGTATAATCAGCTGCTGCCATTTAGCATTTTGCCAGCTTTCACCAAAGCAAAGCAGCCACCCACTGTTTAGCTCTCATAATTTCCAGACATGTTTTTCTTTTTCATCAAAAGAACTCATGAGCTGAATTCAGATTTGAATTTTATATCCCCTTTAATGGAAGAGACGTCATCATGGAGCTTTTAAAGATAAACAGGCTGAGGCAATATTCAAGATGAACAGGCTCAGGCAATATTCATCCAAGTTTCAGTCCAAATAATAGTTGAGCTTTATTCAAAAATGTATCAATAAAAGGAATAAAGCTCCTTTCAAATTATCTTAAGATGGGTGGGGAATATATTATTTATGTAGGAATACATAATTCATACCTGGCGAATGTCAGAGGGACAGTAATATAGGACGCATCAAGCAGTTAGGTGGTAAGGTCTATCAGGGAAAGACGTTATTACTTTATACTTGACTGTCACAGTCCATTAAGTCTCCTTTCATTCTCTCCGGGAATTCTTTCAATATGCAATCACTCATTTCAGGTGCGAAACAGCTGGGAGATGTTTGTGCCTAAAGTGCAAACATGTTAAGATAGCACGGAGACACTGGGAAATTATGTACAAGTATGCTAAACATCATTTTGATCAATGACTGTATTCTGTTCAATGTCCCCCAGTTTAGTGATTGATTGCTGAACCCTGCCCTTAATCACTGTTGCTATGGCACGACACAGCTCACTATTGAAAATAATGACACTGGCAGATTTACCACTTGAAATACTCAAGTAGTTTTTATAAGTATGAGCCTTTGATGTTTAGACCGACAAATGCTGGTTTATTTATAGTCAGCAAACATAGTTTTTTATGGCCGAAATGAGAAGACAGTTGGCTAGCAAATTAAGCTTACCATAGTTTTGAAAAAATGCTTCCAGCCAACTATTTAAAAGTTTGCAGCTGACTCATTTTCTAATAAGAACCCATTGAAGAGATCTTAAATAATCATCTGTTGTCTGATGTTCCTGATCTACATGATAATGTGTTAAAAGGCTAAAGCTAACGCTCTCAAGTCAACTTCTAACAGCATATAGCAAACATGAAATGAAATAAGCAACATTGTTTTTGTGCTGCAGTGCAGAAGTTAATCCTTGTATTTATACCTACTGTAATTTAATAAGTGAGATCAGACTGTTTCCTGTTTAGCTACTTAGCTCACTGCTAACATTACAAGATAAAAAGCTTGGCTTAATCTGTGCTTAGTGTGGTAAGCGAACTTCCCTAATCCAATAAAGTTGTAAGAGTCCATTTGATTAGCCTACATTCTTATACAGCATGAGAAGTGACTGAGGGTGTGACAGTGGATTCGATAGTCCTGAATGGGGCTTTTTCTAATGTAATCTGTAACTCAATAATGTAGTTTAACTTGAAAGTGCTGCTTAATTGCTAGACAGCCCAACATGCTAATTCTAGCAGCCCACTTTAGAGAAGATACAGCTGTTTAATCCTTTATTCTGCATTTTTTGGTTCTGTTTCCAAAATAGTTGGGGTTTAATTAAAACATAAATAAAAAGAGAACTGGATAATCTGCTAATCCTCTTTGACAAACATCAGTAGGACATCAACAATACAAGGATGTTAAGTTTTATTGTTTACTCAATGACATAAAAAAAAAAAAACGGACGAATCATCTCAGCCAAACAAAACCCAAAATATCCCTGATACAGCTGCTGATCTTCTGATAAACACAGTTTAATGGTAGGCTTAATGTTTACATTCTGTTTTGATTTTCAAAAAATGTTCTCACAACACTGCTCTAACTTTTTAAATGATCTTCTTAGTTACAAAGCCAGCTGCTGAGCAAATATTGGACGATCACCGTTCATTAAGAGGCTTTAGCAAAATTTCAGGTAGATAATGAGGCTGTTTGGCACCTGCTTCTACAACTGTCAGATAAAAACTGAAACCTCACACTTCCTGATGGTTAACCAATTGTTTCTATTGAGAGCATAGAGATTTTTAATAGATACAGGAAGAGACTGAATCTGGGGCTGCTCATGTAACACGACCACCCGCAGCTGCACCGACTCTTTCCACTACCAGCAGCTAGAGACCATAAGCTGTTAATTTTAATGAGTCTTCGGCTTTTATTATGGGGAGGATCAGTCAGCCAAAGCAAACCTTCTACTGAAATGCAGAACATTGTGTTTGTTTTGAATGATCCTGCCTCGAGTGTATTAAGTTGTCTCTACATGAGGTAGGCCTGCATCCATCAATTGAGGTTAATCTATGAAGTGGTCCTGCTGTGTGAGGACCCTGACCTTTCCTTCAACCCGGCAGTGAAACTCCTCCATCAGTCATCAAACATCTTCATCACTTAAGGCCTTCTGTAGGTTTTCCTCATTACTATGGTCTATTTTGGTTTTCCTTACTGACACTTTGTGGGCTGTGAATGTGTTTGACCGCTGTTGCTGGCTGTGTCCAGTCACATATTCATATTGTACACAGAGATACATATGAAGTAATTTACACTTTTTAACATCATCCTGCCAGCTTTACTTTAATATATATTCATTATGATAGAATAGAAACAAGAAACAGTGCCAAAATGTGCAAGTAAAAAAACAAATGCAAAGGTTTTAATCCTTGATCGGTTTTTCCTTGAAACAGGAGCACAGACAGATTTGTCTGCTTTTCCTAAAGCATTGATTTTTCCTGAACATACAGCTCCATCTAATTGGTTTAAGGTGACTGTTATTTTCTCAACCTGTTTACAACACTGCAGGGGTATAAAAGTGGAAGAAGGACTGAAAATTAGGGCTGTTGCAATTTTTTTGCTATCACAAGACTACAGCTTTCATTTAAAACCAATTGCCAAAAAAAAAAAAAGCAGACAAAAGACCAGAGGGGAAATGAAGTCCTAGAGATGAAAAGGCTTGGTGTGCCATTATTACACTCTTCAAATAAGCCTTCACTACAGAGACCAGAAGATTTATTTTTTAAAAGGGGACAGTCTGGGCGTGAAGAATGCACAGCAAGATAACATTATTACGTAATTGATTTTTTTATGCAACTGAGAACAAAGATGGTCTTGATATAGGCCTTTTGGCGTCTGGTATTTTGAAGTGTGTTTAATAGGAAAATAATCTCATCTATGAACTCTTCAACTTGCATTTCCATAACTGGCTTCTTATCAGGGGGTGGGGGTGCACAAACAAGACTTCCAGCTGTGTCTTCAATCCAGTGTGACTTATATTTCAGTTTTTTGCTCCAGCAGAAAACATAATTGTGAACGGCCTCAGTGAAAATCTTTGTCTTGGACCCCAAACAGAAGCACATGCTCATGCACAGACATACAAACATACAAAACAGTGAGTGTAATACACAAGGTTGGAGAGCTATAGCATTCATTTTTAAGTAATGTTGCAGTTCAACGGTTGCTTCAGAGATCTTTGTGACGATGGTTTGTTCCTTCAAGATGAGCCAGACCCTCACAGAATGGATCACAGGTGATCGCAGCACAATGCATGCCAGTTTAATTTGGGTTTCCACTTAATCCTGACTTGCTCTGACATCATTCAGAAGTGGGCACTGATAACCTCACAAGATCGAGGCGGTTGCAGTTTGTACAGCCGGACGCAACAGCTGTTTTCTGCACACTGCAAGACTTAGGGCATGATGGGAAATGCTTTGTTCTCAGCTGGTCTTACTACTGATTGGTTTAGATGTTGCCTCAACACTATGATGTTTTATAGGAACTTTTCACTTTTGGTAAATTGGAGAAATTTAGATTTTATTTGACTGATTTTATAGGTTAATTCTCTTAACAAAGTAAATGTGTCATACTTGTAGTTTATTGTATAACAGCATTGAACTGATCTAATTATGGAACTATTTGGCAGCATTTATGAAATTTCTTTGAATGACATCTGCAGGCCCACAGCTCTGACAGATCTATAAAGAAAGTTGTGAAAAAAAACACCTTGCAATTCTCTTGTGTTAAACTGTTAATGCAATTTCAATTGATTTGTGTGGTTTGTGAGGGTCTGGTCAGCTCAGCTAATTTATATAGAGCAGCACGCTGACATAATGATTTCTATGAAAAATTAGACCCATGCACAGAAATCACAGTTAGCATATAGAATTGAATTTTAGAATAGAATAGAAATGTATTTTAATAAAGCTACAATGTCACAACTGAAGCGACTGGAGGCTGCACAGAAAGTGTTATATGTTTTTTTAATTTTAATAAATGTCATTAAGAATTTCTTCTACAGACCAAAGGTTCCTGGAAACTGTCTGATTGTCTGACCTCCACTTTTTTGTCTTTTCTTGCTGCAGCTGCCCGCTCTCCCTCACTTTCCAGGAGAGCCATAGTTCATCTCAAACGAGCCTATTAACTGAGCAGCAAAAACCGTTATCCTTCATGGGCCCCTGAAAGCTCCTAAGCCCTGATGCGCTGCACCTTTTGCACTTCCTATACTTGATGCCCCTGTCTAAAACCATCACCACCATTTTTTTGTCTTAAAACTAAAGAAGCTTTGCGAATAACTACAAGTTGCAAATTAATGCTGCTTGTAACCCCCACGCTACTACATTAGAACAACTGAATAAAACACTACTTAAAAATCATCTGTTCTGATTTTATCAACTATCTGGCACTTATTGTATTGGCCTATCATTTGGCACCAAAGTTAAATCACAGTGCATTTGCCAGTCCTGTCTCATCCTGCTTCTCGGGCTGTGGGTAAATACAAGCTGTCAATCCATCCCTCCATCCTCATCCTTTCACTCTAATCTCTCCTTGCTAACATGAGCGGAGATGAACAACCCTGTCAGGTAGAATGACTCCGAGCCGCCGCTTTTTCTGAATAGGCAATTGAGTAATGAGAAATGCTGATGGGCTGGCATGAGAAGACAAAACATCCCAAGTGAGAATATGGGACCCATATGCGGGACTTCGACATCTCATTTTCTGGACATGTCATTAATGGCAAGGAAAGCAAATACACTTAAAGAATTGATGCCTTTGGTAGATTTTTAAAAAGGTCTGAGCATGCACGCTGGTGTACATGCAAAAACGAGCAAAAGGCCAGGGCCAGTGGGTCACTGTGTGCAGGATAGACAGAGCCTTAAGGGTTTTACTGCCCTGTGTGGCAGAGCAGTCAGCTGGAGCAAGTGTGAGACTGGCAAAATGCCATGGATGTCTCTGGAGAGCGTCTACTACACGGCAAACTTGACCTCAGCATCAGCTAGTAACTGGAAGAAAAACATACTCTCGTCTTATTTCTTACACCATCTGCTATCTTAATTCTTTTGACAGTCACAGCCTGCAAAAGCTGCAAAGATGAACAGGAAATAACTAACAATTCTAGTAGCTGACCCAAAAAAAGACATTTATGAGTGAGTGAGGGTAAAATAAATTTTAGTACTCGTGTCTACAATGCTGAGAAGTTAACTGAAACATTTTTCAAGTCACTCCTTTAGAAAAGATAAAGAAACAAGTCGCCTCTTTGCCCTCAGATTAGTATTCAGAGGCTTCACTGTGATTGTCACCTATTAATCCATGTTTTGCAATGCTAGAGGATGCCACCACTTTCAGCCTAATGAAGAATGGCCTTTTTCATTTCAAGCCAGTGAGGCATCGCTGCCAAATGCTAATCATTTGCCAAACACAAAAGAGCACATATTGTTCTGCAGAGAGCTATTTAGCATGTTTCTATGATAACGTACAAAACCCATTTTAACAAAAAGAAGAGTGACAATTCAGACGAGGACGCTATCACTTTATGTTACCAGTCTGAGAGGAAATTAATGCCAAGTTCAGTTACTTTGAGATATGCATCAGTAATGACTTTAATGCGTTTTCTTCAAATACACCGCAGCAATAAAGACCAGTAAATCCCTCCAAACTAGCCATTCTCCATCCTCTGCTACAGGCAGAAAATCAGCTCCGAGTCCTTTCAAACTCTCACTGCCTTTAGAAGAGAACAGCTATGCCAACATCCGTCATCTTTTAAAGACAAAGTGAAGGCGAAGGTCCAGTGATTTGCAGGAAGCAGAGCTACACTGAGATGAATGAGCAAAAAATAATCTATTGTGAAGTCGGTCTTCAAAACTCCAGGGACATTTGCCTGACTTCATTCACAGTCACCATTAGAGAGTCACTCAGGGCACCGGAATGAATTGCACCTCGGTAAAATAAGCCATTAGCTGTCTGAGTAGGCTTTATTCTTGAGAAGGTATATGGATGCAGGGGAAAAAGTTAAACTGGAAGAGCAGTATGAGGTATAAGTATGAGGTCGTGGGGGGGCTGGAAGAAAACCAAGGCCTTTTTTTAAGCCAGGTTTAAACTGCTCACACTAAATCATTGTCATCTTCCATAAAAACACACTGGTGCTAGAAGCAGTTCTGTGCAGTTTTACACAGTTTAAAATCCTCTTCATAGTCCAAAGAATTAACCTGTTCATATTCATTTCTGCTATATATTAATTAATTTTCCTAATGGAGGAACTTTGCAGCTTTTGGCTTGTCGACAATCTCTTGTGATCATCATTCACCTGCTGATATTTTCCAAGACTGTTCAAATGTTTTAACCCTGTCATTTTTTTTTCAATTCCTTGTCAATGTGGCTGAAGCTCTGACTGTTTTTTTCAGACCCAAAAAAGGCACAATTTGCAAATGCACCTTTAGGCTAAAATTGAATTAAGTTCCTAAACAATACTGAAACACTGAGCCACCGAGCCCATACTTTCACACTTGTCATTAAATTTGAAATTTCCATTTGTACAGAAAGATTTTTGCAGCACTAATTAACAGTTCTAAATATACATCGACCTTCCTTTGTGGCCTCACTTCAATTAACCAGAAAACTACAAAACTGATGATTAAACACAAAAGACCAGCAATAAATCACTGCAGGTGCAACACTCACTACAGGAATTAAAAAACTGACACTTTAACCGCAAAATAAAACATCACCAAAGCATACAACTCAGATGTACAAATAATATAAAATCCACAGTTGCTGCAGCCAGAAACACACATTCAAACACGGACGGAGCACAGTTTTTGCACATGCATGCACACTGTGCTAGTGGTTGCTGATGTCCTGAAAATAATGTCCTCACAATTAATATTATTTTGAGTCTGAATGACCACAAAGTCCTCAACAATCTGCCTCTGGCTGTACTTCTCTGCTTGACCATTTTCAGTTCATATTATGACCACTTCACTTAGCTTCTCTGTCCCACTGCACTTCATGAAGCTTTCAAACAATCTGAGCTGAAAGAGGCTCTGCATCTCCAGAATGGTACAAGTTCATTAGCTAAGTTCAGTGAGCTCATCACTCATTAGCTGCAAACGCACATGTTCAGCTCACTGTTTACCTAAAACGTGAGCACGATCGATGAACGCTTGTTGACGCTACGGTTTGAGACTAATGAAGTCATTAAAGTAAGGTCCGCGTGTCATTTGTTCATGCTACGCCTCCACTCTGCCCGTGAAAAAGACTGCTGGCACCTGACTTCAGCAACTGAGTCACGAGCTGCCATCACTGTCAGGATCCCTCCTACCTGAAGTTAAGACTTTCTGGTTTTCCTAGCAGGGAATTAAAATATGCAGCACAGGTCTTGAATGTAAGCATG
Organism: Ctenochaetus hawaiiensis; assembly: GCA_029783645.1. Classification (NCBI taxonomy): domain Eukaryota; kingdom Metazoa; phylum Chordata; class Actinopteri; order Acanthuriformes; family Acanthuridae; genus Ctenochaetus; species Ctenochaetus hawaiiensis. The sequence goes on from JAPZDY010000007.1 coordinate 9,768,189, forward strand.
TCATTTGGT
>JAPZDY010000007.1:9776663-9791456 GCA_029783645.1 Ctenochaetus hawaiiensis
AAAAGCTGCCGCGAATTCAGGCATTTTAGGCCGCAACAATCATGAAAAACGCCCACGAAATCCTGGAGGGACTGATATATATATATATATATTTGTATGTAAAAATTACATTCAAAATTACAACATTTAGGTTTTTCTTTAGGACTTTTTATTGCTGCCACTGAGATGCTCCAAAGTTAAAAATCTTTATAGTGGCTTTAACTGTGCATTTTTTTAGTAACTACATCAACAATAAAAATCTGATAGTGTGGCTTTTTATTCATTTTTGATAATTGAAGAAAATTTACTATCATATTTTAAGATCTTGAGCTTGTTTTAATGACAGATCTTATTTATTTTATTAAAGTCAGGGGTTAGAGTTCACCGAGTAAGAAAAACACAAAAACAAAGCATTGATTATATGTGTTATTGACACTGAGGTCATTCTTTGAAAAGACCAAAAGCAACTATGCTATAGCTCTTTTCTCAGTACATTTACTCTTTTTATACCTTTTTTTAATAGTTCCTGGTCAGTAGCAAAGCTTATGGCACAATATAATAAGCAGCACTGTTAAACTTGTATATTAAAAGTGAGTTCAACAAATATCCTGCTGGAATATTCTCACTGCACTTGTCCTGACTAAAGTCACCTGCAAGTACCTTCAGGTTGTATGTAGAATCCTAAGAAAAGCAGACACTTTGTGGCCTTTTCCACTTTGAAAAGTAAATGAATCTGCGTAGCACAATGAGCCAAGTGCCTTGTGTGCCACTGCTGCTTCTTTGTGCTTTAATGCTACCAGGCAACTTCTCAGGCATGAGGAAGATTACCAGTCACATCAAAGACCCGAGTGCCAATCTCAACCTGATGAGAACAGAAGACTTTCTGCCTTTTACTTAAAAGATTCCCAGAGGTAATCTCCAACTTTCCACATGTATGTGTGACCAGAATACCTTTATGTATTTAAGTACCAAACAGAATACAATCCGTCTCATAACAGGATGCAGTTTTTAAAATGTATCATCACATTTTTTGCCCTTAAAATATATCTATATATTCAGTTTCTACAACCTCTCATATGCCTCTGGTGGCCTAAAGCAACATGTTTGTGGCCCCAGTGACTCCCGCCATTAATAATTTCATTATCTGGAACTTCTCAACGTTTGTGGTGCTTCAGAAGGCAATCGAATGTTTATGCCAAAGGCCAATACATGTCCTGCACATCCTGCTGTCTATATATACCACTCAAGTCAGTGGTGGTGGAGTGAAGTGTGTGCTTGTGTTTGTTTACTGGAGATGTAGATGGAGGAGAAATGAGCACAGTGGTTTGACCCCTGACCGTTCATCCTTCAGCTCTCATTGCATCAGCCCTGGCAGAAACACACTTTTTTGCTGCGGCAACAACATCAAGGTCCCACATGTATAACCAACGTCTTTGACAGCCGGAATGGGGCCAAACACACACACATACAAACACACATTTATACACACACGGTTAAAAGTACACATATATAAAGCTCATATGATTGAAAAAAAGTGCTTTAAAAGTTCTTTTAGCTGTAAATCATCAGGGAATATTGGTTGTTTATCATATCACATTAACTAAAATTAAACCTGTCAGCTGCTCAAAAGGCTGAAAGCTTTTGGAGCATCCATTGAAATTGAATCATTTTCTTTTACTTATTTCAAGAAAAATATTCAGCTGGTTGATGTGTCAAGTTCTCAGAAGCTTCACTCTGCCCTCATTCTGTCACATATTTATCAGTGTTACTAATATTTACTTGAGTGTTTTGATCATCTCCTCATCTTAAGATCCAGATCGTATTCACCCCACAGCTGGTGAACGTACAGATAAAAGTACACAGAGGAGGCTGAGACAGCCTCAGCTCTGATGATTTATAAAGCCCTGAGGTTACAGGTAGCTGACCAATCAGGGCACATTAAAGTCCTGAACTGTCATTGTTGCACTAACATGTCGTCAGCTGATGATTTTTGTCGCAGTAGAATGATCCATTCCTTGTTGTTAAGACTACTTTGGTTGGATCTTACACTAATGGTGTACAAAACAACATCTGGCACACGCCACTCCTCACTTTAAAGCTTCAGCGCATATGCTGCAATGGATTTATGCTGCATCCACATCTGGATGGGTTCTCACATAGAACAAGACTCACTCCCTGGGTTCCTCAGTCCCACACTCCTGGCATAACAATGATTCCTATTTGACTCTCTGATCACTGCTCCACGAATGACCACATCTACCTCCCCTTCCACCTGTTCATATGCTCATTTGCTTACTTAAATGACTTAATGTTGGTGGAATTAATGAAAAGTCGATGCATATTGAACCTAAGAACTGATTTGGTGAAGAAAAAGCACTGAGTTGGTCCTTATGATGCTGTGCTGTGGTTGCTTGTCCCTTTTTAGATGGTTAAAAACTGTAGACTGATCAAATGCAAACTTCCTTCAGAGAATCAAATAATCATAAAATAAAATCAAGTGCTGGGTAATAAACAGGATTCATAGTGAAAGGAATAACACACCAACCTTTCAGCGAGGTTTTCTTTTGTTCCACAAATCTTTTTAGAGCCATTTAGGTACTATCTACTTCTCTTTCCCTGATGTAATATTTATTACAGCCTCAAATTAATCTGCTTACAAAAAACGCAAGGCTCACAACGTCTTCACCGTGGGGAAATAATGTGTCTGACAAAACTCTTTTATTACAGGGGCTTGCCTCTCTTCCCATGTCCTTCATGTGCTCTCGCCCCTCCCAAATGAATGGAAATGAACTGCTCCTCCAAAATCTACTTCCATGATTACCTGATTAATTTCGGATATGTCTGTCTGGGATATTCATCTTAGCCCGAGGCTAATATCACCCCATCCTCCGCTATAAATAAAATTGACTTTCAGATGTCCTCATGTCGTTTTTGTGCTCTTCCTGGCACTGATTGCTTTGTCCTTTTGTGGTAATATATTCAAACTGAAGTAGACCAAAACAAATTATTTTTAAAAAAAAACAGGCTCCGGCAACAGGTTTGTTTGCATGCGCAGACACGCAAACACCCACAGTCAGTCTCTCATGCCTGAATGCCATGGCTCAGGGCTGCTCTCCTGGGCCGGTTGCCTTCTATGGAAATGTGCACACATTTGACTTTTAGCATCAAATGCAAGCCAAACTATCCTGACCTTTGTGGTATTCTTTCCCTCTGTGGATGTACGTGTGTGAATGATGCATTTTACACTGGACAGCTGAGAAACTTTGGAGGCTCAGGTGCATGTAGCTGGGATGTATTGCATGTGAATAGCCTTGGTTTATTGTGAAAATCTTCCTCTTCTCTCCCTTAATTTCCTGAATAAATTAACACTTTTCATTCCCAACAGGTTGGCACTTACCTCCTCAGATCCACTTTGTTTGAACTAATCCAACAGCATCCAATCAAGCTGCATATGGAAGAGTGAAGTATGTAGATTTAATGTTATGCAATTGAGCTCCAACTGGAAACATCAGAAATTATTTGGCTTATGTCAAAAAATGTCATGCAATGAAAAACAGATTGCTGTTTGCAAAACCTGTGGGTCAAAGTTTGCAGACAGAGATGCAACAACTTCTAACTTCAGCCCAAGAAGTCACCAAGAGACGCTATTGTTTAAAAATGTCCTTACATTTGATGAAAAGCACATTATGACTTGATTTGGATGTAAAACTAAGTTAAGGACTTCCTTAGCGTGCACAGCATGTGCATTGTTAAATGTTTCCTTTACTACAAAATTTAAAAAAGGATCATTTGGACTTGAACAGAGTTAAATCAGAGTGAGTGAACCATGTTCCTGTGGCATCTGTGGGATCCAGTTTCAGAACACAGAGTGCTGCTGCCTGCGGATCAAAATAGATACTCGTGCTTTAAATATAAAAACTGACTGACATGCAGCATCTCCTCCTCCTGCTGCCGATGTATTACTCTGATTTTACACTCTGCTGAGTTTGTTGTCGTGTGTCGTATGTGTGTTTGTTTGCCCTCGTTGCTAACAACATGGTTACAGGCTTCCCTTGTGACCTATAGAAATGTGTTCTCACAACATACGCAGGTCAAAGGTCACACCGAGCCACAAATTGCATTCAAGGACGATGGGTGATTCATCTCTCTGATCAAACCTGCGACAGTAAATGCCATTTACTGTTTTTTGATGAGAAGTCCATTTTGGTATGAATTTCTTTTATTACTCTGGGTGGGGCAGCAACTAAACCTGATGCAACCTGCTCAAGGTCGTTTTATAAGAGCCATATTTTATTTAGAAGCTCTGGATAAATGTCAAAACACGGCGGTCAGTATCTAATGATTTCATTTAATATAAGCTCCTCTAAAAAGATCACAGCTTTTTATCAGTCCTTTAATTGCATATTTGGCCTTTAAACCTTTGTTGCAGTGACACAGTTGACACACTCACTAATGGAGTGAAAGGATGTGCTCGATTTAGATGATAAATCTAAACTAAGCTCAGCAACGAAAGAGGTCCGTCGTCACAAAACTGTAAGATTTACTTGTATGGTGTAGGCTGTAAATAAAGTAACAAGCTTGAAAGCATAGCATTTAAAAGGAAATTGCAATAAAGAGCACCAAGCTCACACTCTGGACATTACAACTGCATCCAAGCTGGGGAGGAATTGTATGGTGCTGAACAGATACTAGATAGCTTATCTCATTTTGAGCTTTCTAGAGAGACTGCAGAGCAACATCTATCTACCAAGTAGATAACTAGACCTTATTGCCCTCCTTCACTCCTGTGGGCAACTTCATGTAGCCATAAGTGAACTGAAATTAGTGCACAATGTCACTTTTATGCTACTGTGACCAGCTTCTAAAGAGGAAACAAGTGACAGAAATGATCTTCTGTTGCAGGAAATCATGCAAAAATGTTTCATCCTAACAGTCAAAGATTTGCGCCTACTGAAGATGCAGAAAAACATTCACATTTCCTGGATAATCTTCATTGAAATAACAGCTTTGCATGAATCCAACTGGGAGTTTTTCCGCCAAACTAGCTCAGGTGCTTGAACTGGTTCCAGTCAGGATTCTTGGAACCTTTCTGCTCTCTAGGAAACCTGCCCATGTTCCACACGTTTTTGAGCGTAAACCTTGTAATTAAGGACATTTTGCGTAATGCACAACACCCCCTCTTTGGTTTCCAAGAAAAACCTACTATCTTTCATTTCCAGTCAGGAACCAATTCTTTCATGTCATCCCTTATTTTTTTTTTTTTTTTACTTAAATGCTGGAAACTGTTCAAAATCAAGCGTGCAAACTAGAACAGAGCAGGTTTAATGTTGGTGGAAAAAGCCAATTTGTTCGAAATCAGATACAGCAATAAGTAGAGTAGACTAATGCCTAATGAGTTTTGGCTTTTGTTTCTTCACAAAATTAATTGCTATTGTATTAAAACACAACTCTGTGGTGATTCAGTGGAGATGAAGCCACAATAAAAACCCCAGTAAACCGCCTCACACACGCTTCCCTGTAGACTGTCATTAATTAAACTCCTCACATTATCTTAACTTCACACCTTGACACTTTTGCCTCGAGAGAAGTCACAACTCTTGTGCTGTGTAATTTTGTCCCTTTTATTCCAGGGATTTTAGCCTCACTCTCTAAATCATTGTGACAGCTGGATTAAAGCTGCTACAAACCATAAAGTAAATAAGATGAAATAAGCAGAAAATTCTAAAATGACTCCCCACTTTTTCTGCAATAAATAGGACAACGGGAGCTCACGCTGTCTCACCTGCAGCCTTTTGAGTTGAGTGTTTAGTGGAAACTCAAATCTAAAAACACCACTTGAATTGTTAGTATATTCTCATGCCAAACGGTACGGAAAATTGTTCTGTCTTTCCTTATTTATTACATAGACTAATTTATTTTGAAGTATGAGCTTACTCGGTAAATTTAAGGTCAGTTTAGGGGAAATTGGAAAAAATAACATCACTACACATCACATTGTGTAGCATTAGCAGTGTGGATATGAAGATAAAGAGATTTTACCTCAAATGTAGCAAAAATACTTCTTATATTGGAAATTTAAGAGTAAAATCTTATGGAAACATGTTGGACTGAATGAATAATCTGAAGGTTGATGGAATTGATGGAATGAACATGAACTTTGTCCACCAACTTATTTTCACAGAACTGAAACCTGCTTTTTCCTGTTGTCTCTCTTAACATGTACAACACAGAGAGTGCTGATCAAAACAGAGACACTTTCTGTCTTTTTCTCGCTGTAAGGCAACGCTCAGCAGTGAGAGAGCCGGTTTATCCTTCGGAGTCACACTTATCTTCTGTGATTTAATACAAATAACATGACCTGTCCATCAGCTGGCACCCATGAGCTCCTCGTCAGCGCCGTTTCATCCTTACTGCACTCTGTAAACCATAAACAGCAGCCATTTCTGGGAGCTATAACATGTACCTGCCAACACGCATCCACTATCCCCTGCTGTGCTGTCACCGGCGGCCCACGACTTAACCTTTCACTTCTAATTCTCTGCAGCCGCTTCTTCTTCCTCCTCCTCCTCCTCCTTGCATCTCATATTCAGATTGCTGGCAGAAAATGTAACTGTGCACAGGGAAGCAGAAGGTTATGGCTTTGTTCTGTGTGATGGATGGGCTGTGCAGGATGTCACAAGGCATTTATTGAACATCTGGAGGCAAGAAGTGACAGGTGCTGATGTGCCCACTCTCAAGGCAGTGCCCTTCAAAGCGTATATGAGGGTCAACTCCATTGTGTCATTATCATGTCATGCCTTTATGTGCTTCCTGGAAAATCTGAAAAAAAAAATGCACCAAATCATGTTTTTAAACTGTGAGAGTGAAGACGAGAGATAACGGCTGCTTATGAGAATTCATATTACATTACTGGCACTGTGTTTTCTTAATGCTTCCTCGGTTTAGATGATATCAGGCTTTCCTTCAAGCTACAGCCTGATTGAGTGTGTGTGTGTGTGAGTGGGTGAACGTGCTCATGAGCATGATCGTGTGAGCACTCAGGTCACACAATCATGCTGGAGACTTGGTTCTTATCCTCCTTGAGTCTCCCCTTCAGCAGATTTCCCTGTAGAGCCACCTTTACCTTTCCACACTCCATGTTGTTTTCCCCCTCCATTTGTGTCCAGGCTTTTCACTTTCACTTTAAGCTGCAGGTCATTTCAGCTCTGTTGCTTTCATCCTGTGCATTTGAAAAGTGTGCTGTGTTCGTCCAGAGAGGACAAAGGCAGATGGGAAATTTGACGCACACTCTTTTCACGTAGCCACATTAGCTTTTACAGAATCATGTTCCTGGACACCTGATATATAAGCTGTATTTTCACAATGCTTTAGCTCTCTTTTGATCTCTAAAAGTAGTAAAAGAAAAATTTGGCTTTATGACTGCTAAAAGATCCACCATAAAGTCGCACACTGTGTTTTGTGGCTTGATGCTGAGCAAGACAGCTAAAAAAAATAAGCTAAAACTTGCTGCAAAGTTTATGCAAAATCAAGTGTTATTAATACTCAGGGACCTGTTTTACATTGTTATTTAATATATTGTTATCATAAAAATATTGATCTTATCCCCTTTAAGCAAATGGATATAAATGTATACTTTAGAGTTTTTATTTCTGATGCTAAAATTGTAAGAAACATATTAAAGCTGTAGCTAGCTGGGCTAATTTACCAATCTTTTCTACTGTTGGCTAATATTTTGAGTAACAGATGGCTTATAAAGTTCCAAAAATAAATCATTTCCAATCAAATATAAATACGCTGAAATACAGATCTGTGTGGATTTAACTAGATCCATATTCAGATTATTCTCAGTGTAAAAAGCCCTCAGCTAGCTGCTTTTTGAACCACAGCCTCCTTGTACCCACTATCAGAGCCACACAAACTTAGATTTCCTGTTGCATATTTCTTTATGATAGCATATAAACAGTGTTTTATTTGTTGACATAAAACGCTCTCCAAGGAGCATTGCCTCACTCTGGACGGTGAGGAAAGAGTTTAGGGGTCAGTGTGTGAATTGTAGGAGGATTTTCTTCCGATGATGTTTGTGGGCAGAAGCTCTGCTGTTTAGCCTTTAATTAAGAATCCCTCAGCCTCGAACACTGAGACATTTATCTGCACCTCGGGGTCTCACCGCAGCGGCTAAAACTCAGCTTTCATATTGTGTGGCTGGCCGGCGGTTCCTCTGCGTCCCCTCCCTCTGATTTATCACATCAATCAGCCAGTTACTGTACGCATTGTTCTCTCAGTCACAGCGGCGAATGAGTTAGGATGCAATTGGGTGATGACGTCTAGAGGAAGCAACGGAGGCCAGTAATGAGCTTGTATGTCAGGACTGTAATCTCATCTAGATGTAAATGTATTCTGGTACAAGTTGGCCCACTAATTTATTCATCCAAGTGTAACTTCATCAATTTATCCCTCATCTTGCTATCAACGCACTGGGAAAGTTAGCCTGAGAAAAAAAAAAAGGAGGAGTGGGGAGGGTGTTATTGAAGTTTTTCCCTCCCAGCAGGAGAGAACATGGGAAAGGAAAAGATTTTCTTTTCACTTCATATGCAAGATTGAGAAGCGGCGCGGCTTGTGTAAGGCTGTGTAATCGCTTCATATTTAATAGGACAAACATGCAGCCGGGTAGGTGAGTGTGGGCCCTCAGACGAAAGCAGCGCTTGCGTGCCCCATGCTTGTGCTCTTGCTTTTATCCTTGCCAGCCCGTTTTCGGTATGCACTTCTCGTGTTTGCTGCAGCGGTGCATGAAACGCTTCATCGGATGACTGTGGCCGAGCACTCACAGCGAAACCTGTCTCGCTGGCGTGTGTGTGTGTTGAGTGGTAGTGGGTTAGTCATGTAAAACCTGTCTCGTCTTGTAGCGAATGTGCTTTGACTATTTTTGGAAGATGAAATGAGAACACAACCTTAAACCCCCCCCCCAACCAAGATTTTTTTCCTGAATCTCAGTTTCTTGTTCTTTTTTTCATGCACAGGAAATCTGTTGAAAGGCTGTTGTTCATTTGTTGGCAGCACTGTCGCCTCGTAGCAAGAATGTCCTTGGTTGAAACCTCTCTGTGTGGAGTTTGCATGATAACTTTGTATCAGTCTCACTGAGAGTGGAAAGCCAAGAGAGATGGGATGTAACAGAGTGTAGCTGACTGACAGTTTATCCATCCAAATGGTGTTTCTGTGTATCAGCCTTGCTAGTTGTTTGCCAACTTCTAGAAAAACAAAGACTCGAGGATGTCACTGCACCCTGTCGTTCAGCAAAAATAGTGACAGTATGCCACTTCCTCTGAAATACTGTTTGTATACAGACAAGTTATGGTACATCTTGGTAATCAGTGAGATTTAAAGTTGCAAGTAGGAAGATTTTTAATCTTTGGATGGTGCAAAGCTGAGTTTTCCTCCTGTTTTGAGTCTTTATGCTAAGCTGCCTCCAGGGCCAAAGCTCTATAATTAATGCACAGACATGAGAGTTTTATCAGTCTTCTTGTTTAACTTTCAGAACAAAAGCAAAGAAGTTTACTTTCTAAAAACTGTTAAACCTTTTCTAAATAATGAATGGTTAATAAACCCATTTTTACCTTTTGTTCATACAGATGCACCTAGCTTTCAATCAACTCCTTTGTAAAGCCATCCATGGCAATTTTAGACACTAGGAATGAGGTGAAGGTAGTACAGGAGGAAAATAGATGACATAAGAAGGAGGCCAGAATGGATGGATGGGTAAAATACCCAGGGGACTGCCACTTGTGTCACCACTGTCGTATGATCTTTTCTTGAACCTAACAAATTTTGGCAGTGCTGTAAAACTTGTGTTAAAAAGACTTTCTGGCGGTCTCATACAGACACTTACTAGTATCTTGTCAATCAGTATGGGACACATGAGTGTGACAAAGCATTGGTATTTGATGACCGTAAAATGAGAACCAGTTGGAGTGAGTAATGTTTAGAAAGAATGGTCCTAATCAAGAAGCAGAGACTGAGATGTTCTACTCTGACAAACACAGTTCTTTACCCATAATGCATCTCTTTATCCTCTGTCCGTTTGACCCTACCTGCCTGGTGAATGCCAACATCTTTGATAACAGAAACTTTCCATTAAAAGGTTTAGTCTTCAAGCCGAAGCCATGATAACCTTAATGACATCCTTATTTTCCAACTCAACAAAGTTTCTCCACAGGAAACATATTAAACCATTTTCACAGGTTTAGTAGCACTCTGAATGATGATTGAACAGATCAGCATCTGTAAACTGAAAAACTTTGACATGCAACATCAGCTGTCCATTGTATGGTGACATTTACCATCTTGTCACATCTCATGATATTTGACCCAGATGTTCAGGGGTATCTGTGCTGTCTGAATGCACCGTTACTTTTGGTCTCTGTCAGGTTAGAAATCTCACTTACGGAGGGGATCCGGGCTCTAAAATGAGACTCACCTCATGTGTGTTTCCCCTGTTACAGTCTGGCATCCTCTTACCAAATGCATCAGAGTCCAGCCCCCCTCTGATCCTGCACCGTTAACCAGGTAAAGACAGTGATGGATGGATGCAGGACTGTTGCAAGTTGCTGCCAGAATTCCTAAAATATGAATCCTCCCCAGTGAAATATTGATTTTGTGTTTTCTTGCTGTCACTACGCTGTCCGGGGACAATGATTCGATCACTGTGTAGTTTCACTGTAGGGCCTAATCTTGTAGACCAGATGAATGGTAAGTGGTCTCTAAAAGGCTGTCAGTGTTTATTAAATGATAGCTCTCTGAAAAGGTCATCAACCCTCTCCGTTCACAAGCATGCACACACACACACACACACACACACACACACATAATTCTTCCTCTCCTGCCATTCCCTCAAGCAAGGAAGATGTGCAGTGTGAGACACAACATTTAGGGAAAAACATGGAGACCAGCGTCACTCGACTGAGCCCAGAAATCACTGCAAATATACTTGTTTTATTCAGCTGGTTAGATAGACAGTGAAGTCTGTTTGCGCTGTTTGATAACAGAGAACCAGCTCAAACCAATCCAATGTCAGTACTTTAAAACGATTGATAAAATTGCAAATCACTTCTATAATTTGTTTAATCACACCAATACTATTCATATACCAATTTTATATACTAATTTTACATTTTTGCAAAACCCAAGAGTCCAATTTAAATTTAATGTGCATAAACCCCCCAGCTTCCCAAATTATACACACATGTTCACACAGACACACACCTTCCTCTTTCATTTAAAACACTCATATAAAATATATCATCACAGCAAATTAGATAGACAACTTTTTAAAGTAATATCCTGTATCAACACATGCATGTGTAGGCCTACATACAAACTAAAAAAACAAACATATTTGTTAGCATGCAATGTGGAGCTCAATCTGCTCTAATTTGTCACACCACATTGATAACGTGGGTGGATGTACATTAAACATGCATTATTCATACAACATTAGAGTTACCAATTATGTGAACACCACAATGTTTTGAATCCATGAATGTTTAAATGCCATTAAAACAGTAATGGAGTGTTTGGAGGTTATTTGTCATGTTCTGTGTGTGTGTGCGTGTGTGTGCGGGATGAGGCGGCAACAACTGTCATATTGACTATATGTAGCTAAATGCTGAAAAAACAGAAAATAGTTCCTGTGTATTTTGATTCACTTTTGTAACCAGGCATTATAATTCCAGTTACCAATAACGACCCTGCACCAAATTGATTAATGTTTAAAAGACTTGCAAGTATAAAAACAATAACATGTAATGCTTTGCTTCAAATATGTTAAAAATATCCCTTTTATTATAAAATCCTGGGATTTTACATAGATAACTTAATTATTTCTGTTATTTTTTCATGACACATTGTTTCTCCTCTGTATTTGAAGTTTCAGACTCCTTCCAGCATTGCAATGTCTACGATAAATTATATAACAATGTAGTTTCTCTTTTGAGTGTTTGGTAATGTCATGCAATGGTTGTAATTAATGATTATGAATAATTCATGCATACATGAAGATGCAATACATTAACCGTTCGTCTCCACAAGGTGACACATTCTCGGCTCAAGCTAATGGAATAATTGTCTCCTCTTATTTTGTAAGTCGAGTCAAACGAACAGACACTTAAAAATCCAAAGGTTGTATTTCCCGTTGGACGAACACAAGGTCACATCTGCAGGGACATTCATTAAGAAATTGGTCATATGTCACGCAGTCAGTATTGATGACATATTTACTGTCTGTATTAATGTGCAAATCTCTTTCATGCTGGAGCTCATGAATGTTTAATGTCTTTATTTTCATTTGTGAATCCATGAAGCATTAAGTAAGTGTTTTTTTTTTTTAAATGATGTTTTGACACTTTTTTAGTTGTCGGCCTGTTAAACAGCGAATCTCAGCTTTGCATGAATGCTGCATGTGTCATATCTCTTCGTTTAATGACAGCTATTAAAAAAATATATTTATTTCTAAGACTGGGGTCAGTTCTTCGAATAACTCATTAAAACCAAAAGAAATCAGTTCTTTTAGTGCAAACTTTGCTCACACTCCTTGCTGTGTGTGTTGCTGTTGCTGTGTGTGAGGTGAGGATGAGTTCAACAGGGGGAGGCTGAGTAAGCAGGTGTCTCGACAAGATCGGCTGCAAAGACGGAAAACTACTTTCTCCTCACTATCATGTTTTAGTAATGAACAATGCTCCATAAAGACCCAACCTCAGTAAAATCACAGTTTCATATGTTTTTTCTCGACATGTTGGTGGATTAAAAAAAACCTCAGCTGTCTCTGTAATGTGATTGTGTCATTTTTCCAAATCCCTGCCTGAACTGTAATGTTACTGAGAGTCACAGATGAGATTTAGTTTTAAGTAGAGTATCACCTGTTTAAATGAATACTGAATATCAACTAGTCAGTGCCAAGCGGAGTGGACACCATTTGCAACAGACTGAAGGCAGATCATAAGCAGAGTCACACTTTCAAAGCTTTGATTGGTGTTTGTCGTATTTCATTTTCTGATTATGTTGTTACCGTCTGTGTCAGCTAGGTGTCAGCAGCTTACACATTTTGGTGGGGACGCTTATTAAAATGCTGAGCTGACTTCATTCTGTTTCTTGGACAGAATATCAAAAATACTTGCATTTTACAATTTCATGTGCAAAAATGTTTTAAAAAAAAACAGCACAGCAAATTGACTGCCATTGAAAACATGTTAGTTTCATGTAAAACTTTTGTGTAAGGCAGCGTTTATGTAATTTCATATTGATTATACAGTGTAATAAATGTAAAAGTGTAATAATAAGCCTGTTTTTCATTTCCTCATTTATTGAAGACAGTGAAGTCATGTCGTAATCAATGTTACAATCAATGTTGTAATCTGCAGCTGTTACTGTAGTGTAAGTGTTGATCTGTACATGTGCCAAATATCCAGAAGTATTTGTAATTCAGCAGCAGAGGGCAGTGTGTGTCCATCCCTCCTCTCCTCCTCTTTAAAAGCAGACTTGTGTTTGGAGCTGTGAAATTACTCTGGCAGCTTAAATGAAGACATCCCCCTCTGTTTCTTGGCAGTCATCTGCTTGCTTGTTTTGTTGGCCTCTCGTTGCTTCGCCTGTCCTTACAGCACCGTTTAATGTTCAACAAAGCAGTGGCAGCCCCGTGTTTGCAGACTGACAGTAAAGCGCTCGAGTCCAACAAGCGCACAGCGACCGTGATGATTGTGACCCCATTAAAGTGTGACTGTGTGCCAAAAGCTGGACTGATGCTGCTGCTGCTCAAACACCTGATGAGGGGACTCCAATATTACAAACACTGGAATCACTGAAATCCATAAATTACTTATTTGTTCATTTTGAACTGTGAGTTTGGACCAATGGAGAGGTTTCCTGTCTGTTTCTAAATTGAGATTTATATTTTATGGTCAGTGATTTTATTGTTAGATCTATTTTGAGACTTAATTTTAGCTTAACAGTTCAAGCTTTTCATGTGAAGTGATGTAGGACACAGCTTACCTGGTACAAGGAGAACTCTAAGCTGATCAAAGGGCAAAGTTTATTGTATTTTTACCTGAATTTGACAGATGAGCCTAAAATACAGTGGCTTTTAATCCCTCTTTAATGTTGTAACTCGATGTATAAAAAATTCCCCTTTTACAGGCCAAAATATGGTTCAATTATGTAATTTTTCCTGTGTTACCTGATTTTTAAGTAAGACTTACATCAGTCTGTCCTGTCATTTTCATCTGCTGGAGGAGGAGGATTTCTCTCACTCCGAGACAGTTTATTTCTGTGTAGTTTTTCCAATTTTGAGCAAAAAAAATCTCTTAATCACTTGAGTTTAGAAAACCTTCAAACAGCACCAGGTAAACAGCTGAGAGCTTTAAGATTTTTAGGTTTGCACACATCAGTTGATATCTAATGGTTACTAATAAATTATAAACTGACGCTCTATAATTTAATAGTAACTATTGCTGAGAACAACGTTAAAGGTTATCAAAAAATCTCCTCCTACTTTGAACTCCTCAAGCATGACAAAGGATTTTGCCAACTTGTTAACTGTAAACTTTCTATTTTTCTTCAAAAGAAACCTGATATATAAAACAATCAGAGGGTCACTTCAACTTAATGGACTTATGGAACTTAATAGTACCTTATTTAAAAACAGGACCAAATTATAATACATTTATACAACAATAAATGCCGTTATAGTTTGTTCCTATTTGTCCAAAATAGACTAAATACAGTACTCTTATCCTAAGTGCGCACATGCTGTTTTCATGTGAAGACTTTGCA
>JAPZDY010000007.1:9799718-9810546 GCA_029783645.1 Ctenochaetus hawaiiensis
CAGAAGCTGATTTCACTTTTTAAATCACTGAAAGAATTCATACAACACTTTTTGTAGCATCTGTTTTGCATATGAGTTGCATTTTCGTAACTGGCTTATTCTTAGCTAGAATCCATTTTTAGAGGAAGCAAGCTAACTGGCTAGTTTAACTGCTTTGCTAGCTGGCAAATGTTACATTGATCAAACCTGTAAAACTTTCAGAAAACACTAACTTGCATTTGTTTAAACAACATTGTGCACCTTGCCTTATTTATCCCCACCAGAAAATCAGCTACAAATGCTTCCAATCTTTAACAATCGGTTGTATGTCCACCTTTCCTGTGGCATGTGTACATTTTGCCAGGTCACCTGCTGAGACTCCAGATGTATTTCCCAAAATGTTCAACTATTTCTTTCATACAGTGCAATTAAATTAAAGTAGGTAACTGAGAAAGTTGTTACAGGTAACGTAAATGATTCTGCAGGCCTTTTTTGTACATGAAAGAATGAAAACAGAAAGTTAATCTCAGTTCAAACTGTCACATGACTCAACCTGATTGAACTTGTACAAGCTGAAACACACTGGCCCAGATTCATGTCAACCTATAAATGCAAAAATTATTCTTGACTCACTTTCTGCTAATGTTTTATCCTCAAGTAAAAAAAGAAATGTTGCCTTATTTCCAGACCTGGGTCAAGTAAAAATTAGCCTAAGTTTGAACCAATTTCATCTCCCACATGGGTGAAGTGTGAGGACAAATGACGCAGTCAGTCAGGGTGACCAGATGGCCGTGAAAATTTCGGAGCAACCTTGAACTACTAGCAGATTTCCTGGATTACTGATTCCACTCCTGTTTGTCCTAAACATTTGACTGAATAGTTTCAGGCTCCATCTAGTGCCGCTCTGGCAGCTGAAGCAGCAGGAGAGGCTTGGGTGGGGGTGGCTGAAGCAATTTAAAGACATAATGTATGGTAGGTGAGGTGAAAGGAGAGTAATCGATTACAGAGGCAACATGTGAAACTGACAGATTATATATACTGTCCACTTATTTATTTGAAACAAAGTATTTCTCAAAAATTTTGAGCAAGAAAGAATCTTATATATGATATTATTTAATAATTACTTTACGAAAACATGGGTGTGCCTCTTGCTACAAGCAGATGCATGTGCCCCAACTGTTTTCCAGTTTGTGATTTTTAATCTAATCTCATCTGGTCACCCTGGTGTCAGAGAAAAATATCAAAATTTTTCAAAAATATCTGTTTATCATGTAAATTTGATTGAACATTTACAGTAGGTCTATTGTTTAGTGTGGAAAAACACACCCATCCAGCTCAAAAAAAGGATAAACATGAAGAAAAAATGACCCAGGTCTGGAAATAACTCCACGCTTCACAGTCACAATTTAAGAACTCAAAGGTTTTGCATGTTGTTTAAGACAAAAGTAGGATACTTTTATAAAATTACCCATTAAATTACCTTTCATGAAAAAAACATTATGACATTGGCATCGAATTATATGTATATACAACAAGGGAAAAGTTTTACAAAGTAGTAATAACCTGATAATTTTATACATCATGGAAATAGATATTTCCTCATGTTTTAAGGCATACAGTCGTTATGCACAAGTCTAAGTTCTGAATAATGTATCAACTCAATCGATGGCTGAAAAACGCAGACTGTCCGAAACTCTTAAAATCATTAAAACTCCTTATGAGCAGGTTACAGTGTGTCACATGTATCTAATGGCAAATGTACATGTTGGTATACATGTTATGTTCACTAACAAGCTAAAGATTAAACACCTTTCTTCTCAGATCTGCCGAGAAGATGCTTCTCAACTTCCAGAGCTGAAAAAGTTAAAATAATTTCCATAGAAATGCATGCATTATGTTTGAGTGTTAATGACCCTGAAGTGATGCATTAAAAAACTTGAATAATAAATGATAATCAAGCTCCTTTTTGTCTGATCTTCTGCCATTACATGTCGAGCACAATGTCAAGTGTGCCCATTTACGGGGGGCATTTCAGCACTTTAAACTGACTTTATGCCATTTAAAGAAACCATTTGTTTCAGTAAATGCACATCAAACACTGTGAATGTAAACCTATTTCAGCTGAGTAAAGTTAAATAAAGTTTTAAGTTATATTTTACAGAAGACAGTGAGAAATACAATATAAAAACAAACTTTAAATCTTCATTAGTATGTAATATATGTATGTTTTACTGAGAGATAGCAATGCACATACTTGTGTTTACCTTCTTCGTACATCTTCATCTTTTATCCCATGTCAGCAAATAAGATCATTTTTGTATTTCAGTTAATAAGAATATCTGAAAAATAATTTCCAAAAGTCTCCATGCTCTTCCTGCAGTCTCAGTGTTGGTAAAAGCTGCATCTTTTGGGGCGTCTCGTTAGCTAAATGCTAACAAAAGTCAAAAGTGACCAAGTAGTCTAGATAAATGTACCTGTACAGGGGAGAGAAACACGTCCGTTTCCCATAGTCTTAGTTGTTTAATGTGATGTGGGTTGGATGCCACATGATGATCATATATTCTATGATCCAGTTCACTAAGGAAAGGGAATCTGGCTCTCTTTCTTGTGCCTCCCATCTTCATCTCCAAATCAGTCAACATCCAGCAGCTGCAACCTCACAGATGAGCTCTGATCTTTGCTGGTTGGTGACGCACAACAAAGAGTTCGAAACCTACAAGGTGGTGTAGATGTAGACAAAGATGATGACTACCAAGTTGAGAATGGTCCCAATGATGCCCAACATGGCCAGGATGCTCTCCTCCTTACTCTCCTTGTCTTGGATTCCCTTTTCCTCATCACTGTGGAGAGTGTTTACCATTTTCCCCGGAAAAGTCTGCAGTTTTCGTCTAAGACCAATCTGGAGCGAGTAGATAAGAGAGAGAAGAGAAAAACACAATCCATGTGTTAGGCACTGCTACTGGTTAATGTTTTCTTTGAAGATGGTCTGTGCAGAGTGTATGGTGGACAGCGATAATTGCAATAAAACAAAAATAAAAAGTTATCCGTTGCTGAGATTGTTGGTGAGGCAAAACCTAATTAACATTTTTTTTTTTTTCATTTTTGATCCCTATGCCTTTAAGTGTTTCAAGAAAATACTGTAAAAGGTTAAATTGATCACATTAATTGGATGCCAAGCTGCCAAACAATTCCAGTATGTTTTGGAGTGATAAATGCATTTTTACCAGACACGTGTTAAAGACCGGTTTATCCATAAATACATGAAAAAAAATGGGCAACTATTAGTATTAATTTACCTTAGAGTCAGAGTGAAAGATGGAAAAAACAACAAATTTAGTTAAATGTCTTGATTTCATATTGAAAATCCCACTTCTTAAGTCCAACAACCAAACCAGCATTCAGACCACTAACACTTACACACACTTACACACACATACACACACATACTCACATTAGAGGACATCAAAGTGTAAATGTGTGAAGTCTAATGTACTGCTGCTCTCTGCACGTTGCACCTATAAGCCTCCATAAAAACCATGTTTTATTGAAGTAAATGGAAAAGAGATTTTTTTTTCCATCAAAACTAAAGAACTTTTCTCCTTTCCTTCAATAAAATATAGTCATCTCTTAACTTTAAATGCTGGAGAAGAAGGAAGTCAGTGAACACACGAGATGTAGAGTCAGCTTAAACTGTCTCATTAATGTGGAATGAAGAATCGCACTGCTGGATGATTTAAATCCATTTGCATTCACATTGTTAAATAGATGCATCACTATGTATGTAATCAGTTTACAGTGCATTCACAGTTTCTCCGTGCAGGCCTCGTAAGAAACGAACAAATGTGTAAACTCATGTTTGATGTCAGCTTTGAAACAGTTTTCATGCAGTGCACTTACTGTTTTCCTGTTAGACGACAGTGATGCAATTAGGCAGCAATTTTGACCATTTCACAGCCATTAAATCATTCTTTTTATTTGTTTTGGTACTGTGTGACTGGTTTTTAATGGCTTTTTGCAACTGTAAAACTTACAACCATTTAGTGGTTAAATGTCTTACATGGGTAGTTAGTAGTGTAGTTTAATATGTAGTGTACTTTTACCAGTTATGCTGTGACATACTGACAGTTTCTTAACATTTCTACTGTGCTGATGTTGACTTAAATGTATGTGACATGAATAACTAACATCAACACTCATATGGACACCAGCATACCACACTTCATCTATTTTTCAGGTTTTATAAATGTGTTATAAAGTATGATGTAAGCAGTGTTCAGTCTTGCTCATGCAAAATGCTTCCGTGTAAACATGGCTGTTTTGTTCTTTTCTGCTTTTTCTTGTATTTACTGAGGTAAAACTTGCTCTATAGCATGAAGCGGACCTCTGATCATAACAGAACGGATGATTGCAACCGTGATAACAGAGAACTTCCAAAAACAGACACCAACTCTCCTCTTGATTGACGTGCTGGACATCAGAGGAATAGCCTTGGCAGCTCTCAGAGTGTGAGCAGTGAGTGAAAAAAGGCAGAAATTCCTGCCCCAGACTCTCTTCAGCTGTGGGACTTTTCTGGAGGGAGTGTGTGTTTGTGTATGTATTGATTTGTGTAGCCCGGGGTAGTGTATTAGAAACTAGCTGTATGTTTTCAGCCCGAAGGCACAGCAGCTTGTGCAAGTTGGCATCCAAACACCTCTCGGGAGAAAAGCGCTCCTTTTGCGGGTCAATGGGTTTTATACGCCGACTCGCCAACTGTAAAGCCTGTAAGCTAATGCAAACTAAAAATAAACCTTCTAACAGAAAACTGTTCCTCTAAGAAAGAAAAAGGTAAAATGCAAGATAAACCACACTTTTCTGACTTCCAGCAGGACTTTACAGAATGACATTACCTGAAGTACAACCTGGGTACACATTGTACCTTTTAGGCTTGATGGACTGTATGAGAGACAAATTGACTTGCAAGCAAGCTTTTTAAATACTTTTGCACATTGACACTTCACAGGATCTGAGCTGAACCTGCTCAAATGACAAATCAAATTATATTCATCATTTCTTTGCTCTGGCATTTGTATTGCTTCTGTTTACTTTGCGTTCTCTGTGCTGCGTTCACCTGAAGAGGATTCATCCGTCAGAAAAAATGTGATGTTGTCCACCCACACCGTCACAAACTCAAGTAAAACATGTGCCCTTCCTCAACGTTCCTTTTTTTCTCGATGATGAATCCAACTTCACACCATTGTTTACAGTAATTAGCCAGAGAAAAAGCGCTCGTTATAAAGTCTCATTTGTAGGCGTCCTTTGCAACAGCTGAACTTTATGTAACCGTTCAAAGGAGCTCTGCCAAAGTGTTGTCGGTGCAGCCCTTTCTTCCTCTTCTTTGACTTACTGATTGTGTTCTTGGAAGGATGGCAGAGGAAAAAAGGTCTTGGCAGAAATCAACACCTGCCAGGAATATGCTACAGTACACCCAAGGCTAGGTGTTGTCCTGTGAAGGTGGATTAAAGAGACAGAGAAACTGGAGGAGATGAAACTGGCTAATTTAATCTCAATAAGATAAAGCCATTTCAGTAGCTTCAATGAAATGTTGTGCTAGTAAAGCTAAGATCAACAAAAACATAGGAAACACTGGGAGTTCAAGCAAAACTACCATCAAGCAATTTCGTGTTTATGGATTATCTATTAGGTTTTTTTTATAGACGAACACTGTAAAAGTCAAAGATCTTTTGTTCAGGCCTCTTTAAAAGGTTAAAAGCATTGTTCTGTCTGACATCCCACGCAGCCACTCTGAGTGTCCAACCATCGACATGCATTGTGTTCCTGCTTTACGTTAAAACCACACCAGGCACACACATGTGTATGCGTAAGTGTGAGTTAAAGTGCACCTTGCTCCTCTGATCTGTAACAATGGGCTTTGATTGCCTCTCCTGGGGAGCACTTTAACAGGGCTTCCCTCAACCTGAATGGAGATCTTTGTGTGGCGCGCTGGATGTGCCCTCATGCATGAAGACGCCTGCTTACCGCTGATATAAACAAGCGTTCGGCAGGAAAACATAAGAGGGAAAAATGTGCCTGAGGATATTGAGGGAGATGGAGGAGAATGAGAAAGAGGTGTAGTAGAAGTACATTTACTAAAGTACTGAGCCAAGGGGCAGATTTTAAAGTTATTGTACTTTGAAATTCATGATACTTTATACCTACAACTCAAACAGGCAAATATTGTTCTTTTTACTCCACTAAATTTATCAGACAGCTAGAGTGACTGGTCACTTGCTTTACAATATGATTATGAATTTACATAAAAAGCTTATGAAATACATTATTAACTACAAAAGCCAGAGGTTCCCCTTCTTATTGGCTTTTGACCTTCATTTGAATAACTGTTTAAATTATTCAGTATTTTATTAAAAAGAAGGGATAATGTCAAAAAAAAGTTACACAAATTTGTATTCAAATCTTCTTCAAAACTTTTTTTGTCCTCCATTAACTGTTTCAACTCCCCTCAGACTTTCGGTTCACCCAGCTGTACACAAAGTACTTAAAACTCGCTCCACATCCGCCAGCTACAACAGCACAACACCATTAACACACAGATGCACCATAATTAAAGATCTAAGAGAGTCGCATATGATAATAAATCTGTCACAGGGGACAATTTACTGCAGAAAAAGTACTTTTACTTTGATACTTCAGTAAATTCAGGGGCTGCAGGGGCTTGTTTTCTTTTACTTATGCATGGTGGTGTGATGGTGGTGAAGAGGGTTCAGGCTCTGCCAAAGGATGCTGAGGAAACAGCTTTACCAGCGAGTACAGCAAACCTTTTGGACGCCCTCCAGCGCCTCCTCATCCAACGTCTCCTGTGTTCAACAGAGAGCTTTCTGTTTCAAGTGGCAACCAGCGCTGGCATCCTGCGATGTACCGTGATCATTGCTTACCCATGACAGCTCCCTCCGTCTGTTTCAGCACTCAGATCAGAGCTTTCACAGTCCACAATGAGCCACAAATGGACTAAAATACACTGGCGTAGCATGTCTTAATGAGAAATATGAGAGGATTATTAATCCAGTCAAGATACAGTACACTGCATCCACTTCTCCACCTCTTATTGATTAGGCA
Organism: Ctenochaetus hawaiiensis; assembly: GCA_029783645.1. NCBI lineage: Eukaryota > Metazoa > Chordata > Actinopteri > Acanthuriformes > Acanthuridae > Ctenochaetus > Ctenochaetus hawaiiensis. The sequence goes on from JAPZDY010000007.1 coordinate 9,806,808, forward strand.
TTTGAGTGTGTGCTATTCTGAGGAACAGAGGATTTAGTTATCTTAGTATTGATTCCTGCTGTCACTCAAGAGCTCATTTCCAACGATTCTAACACTTTAACGTCTTAACTTTTCCCTCTGTGATTAATCATGAGCAGATCTGTCGTCGTCAGGGCCTCTCAGGATCCAGAAGTGAAACATGTAGCATCACTCCTTCAATATGAAAATATCTGCTTTATTTTTTCTCTCTCTCTCTCTCTGACAAGGCAAACTCACACCTGGCTCTTCACTTGTACAGCAACAGCCAGCAGCGTATTTGTATAAATGAGCAGAAAGGCAGACAACAAAAGAGAGAGAGAGGGAGAATGAGAGAAAAAGGGGGCAATGCCATACCTGGGACAACAAATCCGGACACTCCTGCTGCACCTAACAGAAGCTAACATCCTCAGATCAGATCAGTGGAGAGTAAAACCTTTTGCCACTTGAATAATCCTGAGACTCCAGATGCTAACAGAGTCTGACAGCCAGAGTCGCTTTTGGCATTGTTATAAAATAGAATTAAAGCAAGCAGCTCCCCCAAACCCTCTGGAGTGTGTACTCACACACACACAGGTTGACGCCCATCACACACAGACACACAAACACACCTACAGAGCATCACAAACAGAAAACATACTGTGTAGTAAAGATGCATAAGCCGAGAGAATCAAGAGGAGCAGTTTTTAAATCATGAGTTTTTAGTGAAAACAGATGAGATGCTGCCAACAGTAAATGTGACCCATTTCCAAAAACCTGCACTCATTGTTCTGCGAGTGAGAGGAAAGTGGCAGATCTATTTTGGATTATGGAAGGTTGTTTTATTGATCAAAAATATCCAGCTTAAGAGCTCAAAGAAAAGTTGAGACATGCAGAAAGTTGCATCTTAAATTGATGGAAAAAGAATTTAAATTAGGCAAAGAGGGGTTGCATGTTATTAAAACCACTGTGTATCATTTCATTAAGATGTCTTCCATAAATCAAATTTGCAGAACATTTGTTTTTAATCCATGTTAGTGTCATTACACTCATGAAAAGGACTCATGAGTCCAGTCACAAACTGTTTCTTCAACAGCTGAAGAGAGACTTTCATGTACGATTGTCCAGCTGTTACGCCAGAAGCATTTAAATTAGTTAACAACACGCATGAGGAGTAACTAGTGGAGGGCCATGTGGATGCTTTGACTGAACAAATAACCATCACAGCTTATAGTTTATCAGAGTAAAACCTCCAAGTCAGAAAGCAGCATGGTTTTTGATTGTGAAGCAACATTGAGGGTTTATCTGTCACCTTAATCAATGATTCATACAAAGACAACTGAGCCTGGAAATATTCCACATTTATGAAGAATATATCAAGATGCATTATAAATTCATAACTACACACTGTCATGACATTTAACAATGGTGAAAGATTCATTTAGTGTTTGTTGACTCTGATCGTGATGATGAGGGGACGGACGTTGGATGACAGTGGTACTTTTTTTTAAGAGACCTACCTTGCAAAACATCAGGAATAACATAGCATTGGGCATGCCGGAGGGGGACGCCTTTCCGTAGCGCACAGACATCCCTGGCAACTAAGGCGAAAGTCGACCCCTCTCATCCTTCAGCCGTGGAGGGGCACAGGATCCAGAGATTGCTGGCTCGTCTTCAAGGAGGTCCAATTTTAGGGCTCTCGTTGGATGTCGTACCCTGCAGCGCTCCGGCGTCTCCTCCTCAAATTTCATCTCACTCGTGGCCAAGTTCTCGCAGCCTTCACTTTCTCCTCCTCAGCCCTCTGCGAGAGCTGAAACTGTGCTGCCCACCTCCTCTCGGCTCTCCCTCCTGTTCCTCTATCTGTTTTTGTTTGCCTCCTCCACCTCTGCTTCTCTCTTCTCCTCCTCTTCCTTTTGCTTCTTCTCCTTGTCTGTGAGGAAGGATGATGTCAAGTTGAACAATGGAGTCAGTTGACAGGCAGATGGGGGCGGGAGGGTAACAAAGCTGTTTCATGTGTACATTTCCATCCTTCTTAGTCTTTATTCCGCAAAGCTTACAAAAAAAAAAGAAAGAGATTTTAGTCTTTTTTAGTCTCCTGCCAAGTCACCTCTATCAACCCTTATTAAAGGCTCATCTTTACTATCAAACTTTTATGCTGCTCAGCAATGTAAAACATGTTTTGCTGATGTCTTATCCTTTGAATGTTTCATACTGATATAAAAAAGGAAAAAAGGCACCTCTGCTGAAGTGGTGGAAGCCCCTGCTTGCTCAACATGATGTGTAACCTAACATACCTTTTCTTGCGCTCCAGTGGACGAGCGTGTATCCCTAACTAACTGAGCAGTGAGTGAACGCTGTGTAAGAGAGAGACGGAAAGAAAGAGAGAGAGAGGGAGGGTGAGAGAGAGAGAGAGAGAGAGAGAGGGAGAGAGAGAGAAAAGGGGGGATGCTGTGAAGGAGCCCGTCGCCTCACACTGACGCTGTCGTGGTTGCATTAGCTCCACAGGCAAGAGGTATCCCCAGCTTTCTCTCTCTCTTTCTCTCTCTCTCTCTCTCTCTCTCTCCTGTGCATGTTAATGCAGCCACGGTTGCCTGGCAACCGACTCAGGGGAGTCACACAGAGCCTGACGACAAGAAGCGTTTGTGACAGAGGCCGTGATGAGGGGTGAGGGTCTCCTACCTATTTTGTGTGTGCGTGTGTGTACATAAATATAAATATATATAGCTTACATAAGTGCGTCTTGATGTTAAATATGCAAAGCTGACCAGACATCAATAAAGGTGTGTGTTTGTGTTTGTGTTTTTGTTTGTGTGTGTATTTGCATGTGTGTTTCCCTATTCGTGTTTATGCAGAATAATCACGCTCCTGTCAAAGTTGAACTGCAGTTAATGGGCGCTATATGAGGGCTATAGGAGCACTTGAGAGATGTATTTCATGCATGAGGTACAGGCTGTGTGTGTGTGTGTGTGTGTGTGTGTTTGAGTGGAAACAGAGTGAAGTGTGCAATTTTCATGTGTTCTAATGCATAACACTTGGCGGACTTTCTGCAGGCATTAGACAAACCAGCATTTAGAACAGCAAAATTTTGAAGCAAATTTAAATCAAAGTTTTGAACAGAATCGCAGTGATTAATGAATTCCCTTGTGGTGGAAATTCGACCTGCAAATCAGAGCTGCTGACCAATAGAAAGCCACCTTGACAGTGTTTTCCTCTGAGGGGATATGGAGAGCCACTAAGTCCAAAATCAAGAAGGCTTTAGCAGCTTATTAGCCATGTTGCTAAATTTACTTTTTTAAACCTTGTAATTTATTTTTACTCTTCGTTTAATGATTAACAAAGATCTGAGCAAAGACGTGCAGATTAATTTCCCTGTTCTACTGTCGTGTTAGCCTGATTTTAATCCCAAATTGGTCTGCCCAACTAATTTCAGAACCAGACTGTATTTCTGAAGCTGTCCTCTGACATGCAGTTTGGGGGATTGAGGGGAATTTTACAAAGCTTGATTAATTGCCTGAGTGGTAAAACAATCTGGCTGTCTGACGATCAGTTGGATTTCTGGCAGTTTTTTGCCATTTTGTTTGAGCAGTTCAACTGTCCCAGTTATCACATAGCTAGCAGTCTAGGCTCTAGCATGCTATGTTACATGTTGTTCCAGACTTTAGCGTTAATAACGCGTTAACTCAAACTCCTTTTAACGGCACTAATTTTTTTAACGCACGCACGGTCTGTGCCTTGCCAGCTCCCG
>JAPZDY010000007.1:9820077-9830903 GCA_029783645.1 Ctenochaetus hawaiiensis
AGAAAAGCTGCTGCGAATTCAGGCATTTTAGGCCGCAACAATCATGAAAAACGCCCGCGAAATCCTGGAGGGACTGAGAAACATGTCCATGCAACATAATGGACTTAGTGGAGGAGGATCTGCTCTTTCTACACATATTAAAGGCTAATTCAAGGTCATATCAACACAAAGATTCTAATTTTCTGGTGATTTTACACTAATCAAACCAGACTTATGAATATTATTTTTAATTTCTACCATATTCTGCAAACAGATCTCCCTAAATCCAAAATGCTGGGCCTTTAAGGTTGGATTTGTACCTGAAAGACCCCCTGTCCTAAATTATACATAGTAATAAAAAGTGTTATAAGTGTATTTTGGCCTTTTTAATTTAAAGTGTAGCCCACTGAATTTGTGTCCTGGATTTGGATTTTAAAGCTTTGTGTAGAAATATAAAATACAACCCTTCAAAATATTTAAAATTTTTAAGGAATTAAAAAAATACATGTTCACAGTGAAAACTATTTCATGTAGTTTACTTTCACTTCCCAACAGTGCAGCTATTGTGTTTATTGATCCACTTAAGTTTATTATAACTGCTTGTTCTGTAAATTGTTCTTAGGCCTTTATTAAAAAAAATGATTTGAAGCTTAATTCTTAATCTGGTCTGTAAAAAGTTTTGTAATAAATGACAAATACAGCACCTTCTGATTGACTCATATTAATTTCAGACTTTGATGAACAATTCCTGGTTATTTTTGCCCACATCATGTTTTAACGACACCCGTAACAAGTTCCGGTACAGATATGCTGGTAGTAATTCTTCTCTCCTCTAAAGATCCCTTAACACCATCCTGTTTTTCAGGTTCTGACTTGCACTTCCTAAAGGATGGATACTGATGTAGTCACAACTGTGAACTTTCAGCATTACTTTTTTAAAGATTTAAAGACATTTTTTAAAGCAGTTGACTTTGTGGTGCTGAATGTCCTACAATCCTTCAAAACTGAAAAAAAACACCTCCAAATTTCTTCTTCATTAAGAGACATCTGCAGGAAAATCATTTTGTTTCACATAGTACTTTTTTAATGTCGAGATGTGTCAGTATTTAAAGAAATGTTCCTTCTTTAACTGATAAAATGTTCATACGTGCAAAAAATACTCCAATGATAAAATTTTGTTGCCTGTTTTTATCATGTTGATTTAATTATGTTGGCGTGTAGATCTGAACACTTATTCATTCCCTTAAGCCTCAGAAGACCAATTTGCCACCACTGAAAACTCCCCCAGTATCAAAACTGTTCCTTAGTTATTAAGCACAGAAGATATTGGCCCCGGTAGGAAATTATAAATTCTCGACGGCTGCTGATAGCCGTCTTATTTCAGTATCTTCATGATAGGGGAAAAGCAGACTCGCAATCCGTCGGCTGCTCAGTGCAGAAAGGCTGATATGGAACATGTCATTTTTTAGATGATAAACTTGTTTAATTCCACTGTGCTTGACACAGCGCTGAGAATATGCATGAGTGAGTATGCATTATTAAAACAGCCTGTTCAGGCAGCCCGAACGCAATAAGGGGGTGTGGGGGGTGTGTAGGGGGGGGGGTCCTCTGTGTTAATCTTACAGGCGTTCCCTGGTGCTGACGGTGCGTGCATCAAAAGTTAGGGGCTGTTTCAGGTCTTATTTCAAAATCATGTGCAGTGTTTGCATATTTACTGAAGATTTTGAAAGAGCGGGAATTTTGACTTGTGTCTTTTTTCTTTTAGATCTTTAATAGAAATCAGATATTATGATATTTCTTAAGATTTAATGTTCATAAACATAGTAGGGGTGTGTTGATGAGCAAAAAAAAATCTTGTTTTTAAGCAGATGAGCCGTTTATCAGAGGGATTTTTTTTTTTAAGGTGTCAGCTGCATTTATCGTTGCAACAGTCACTTAGACCGATGTAACATTTGGTTAATGTCCACATAATTTTGTGAGAATATGCAAATTCCTAAGCTTTGCTGGAGAAAACGCAGTTTATTCACTAACTATAACAACTGAGATCCAGATTCGTAAAAATTAGCATTAACAAATCCATAAACTTCCCAATGAGTTTTAAAACATCTGCAGCAGTGTCAGACTGTAAATGTAAAACTGAAATTGCCCTCTACATCTTCTCTCCCTCTTGTGTTTCTGAGAACTCCCCCCTCATTATGCAAAGGAGGTTTCATCAGCACATTTTGAGAATTTATTATGATCCATGAGAAACTCTGACTGCCAAAGCCATCTCCTACAATATCATAAAGCCACATTAGAGGAATGTTTATCTGTTTTCAGCCTCTACCTTCATTTATATTGAGTCTAATTTCAATAGAAACAACATTTTTTCTGTGTCTGCTCACTTTAAGGTATTCGCACATGCACACACACACACGCAGCTGTTATGGATGGCAACTTGTCTTTTCCATTTTTTAACAGACTCTTCGTCATCCAGAGTGTGTTTGTCAATCTCTTAACAGCCCCTGAAAAGAGTCATACCACAGGCAGATGTGGGCAGATCTAAATTGCTATTGTCACCCCTCATTAGTCATCATTTTATTCAGTGAACAGCTGACTATCAGCAAATCTTCACTTGCTGGAGCAATGGTGAAGGCTCTCGTGTGGCCCTAGAGCAAGTCCAAGGAGCTGAGGGAAGCATCCGTCAATAACAGTGAGCCAATTAAAATCACTCTTCATTTAAGCTGTGATCTCTATTGATTTGCCTTTCAATTCTCATCCATCAGACCGGCAGACTGCCTTGCAGGATCGGAGGGATAGACTGTCTGACTGACTTAGTTTCTCAGCTGCCACTGTTTAGTAGACTAAACAAAACACCGAGCCCTTCGAGACTGAAAGCTGGTGGATTTGAGTCCATTACAGAGCTGCGGAAAAAAAAAAAACACAGTGACAAAAACGCTGACAGCATATCAAAGCAAACACACAACATGCAGCGAACAATAAATACAATCAGAAATCAATACAGGTACAAAACTAGACAAGAACTTTAGGGTCTAAAAATTCTGTCTTATACCTTTTAAGTAGCTAATTATAATAGTTTTTAGTCCAGTTACCAGGTTTTAAGTCTTTTAAATTGGCTAAAAAGTGAATTTATCATCCACTCCCTCAAAGAACAGACAAGGTTAGCCTACAGCGGAGCATCGAGCACCTTAAGAATAAGAGTTGGTAGTACAAATGTTTCTCCACAGATTAGGGCAACTTTTAGTGCTGTGCAGGTCCCTGTTTATTTAAGTCATAAGAGGGTAGCTTCTGGGCTCTGAGCCCCATCACCCCCCACCCCAACCACCACCACCACCAAAAAATAAAATTTTTTGGCAACACAAGTGATACTGTTTTCTTATTTTGTTCTTATTTTATTCTATTTGAAATGAAATAAAGACCATACATTGCTGGACCTAAATGACAACAATGTTAGCAAAAACTGCAACTACCCATGTTGCCACTAGTGGCTATAAGATCCATTAATTTAGGTTTACAGGTAGGCAAACGTCATGTTCGTAGAAAAAATACATTTGTTCAAAAACAGAATGTGAATAGCCATCCCTCCATTGAGACACACTTGCTTTCTTCAATCATCCATCCACCTCCAAGAAGGTTTTTCTTAGAGAAAAATGTAAACTTAGATGGTTTTGAGCACCTGAACAGACGGCCAATTCTGTGTTTGACAAAAAAAAAACTCAACCCAAGGTCTGCTTGTTTTTCTGCAGCTTTCAACCGATCATTATCGACTGATAGTGTGGTTTATCCAGGGAACGCGTGTCTGGCAGAGAAAAGAGAAAACAGCACAGTTAGTTGTATCGCTGCCCGGCGTTTTTCACTCTGACCATCAGCTCTGCAGAGATGAGTTCAAACCATGTTCTTCAATGGTGTCAAAAACCTGTCAAAGACCGTCTGCTTGATGATCAACTCCATGTGAAGGTCAGAGAGAAGATGTGCATCGGCCCAGAGGCTCTTTTCTCTTCTTTTTTTTTTTTGTTCTTCCTCTGACAGCGTCTCTCCTCTCTCCCTCTCCAAGAGGCAGAGGGGGTCAAGCAGCAGGGTGGGGGTTGGTGCTAGTGACTGGACATGAATTGTAAATGAGTGAATAAAAGTGTGGTTGTGAGAGCGTCCATCTACACAGCACTGCTTCAGCCTTTTTTTCTCTTTTTGTTTTTTTTTGCTTACTTTGATTTAATACTGTCTTGTAAGCATACCTAAATGTTAATAATCCCAGTGCTTGCGGATGCATTTCTACCGAGCGCCCTGTTTTCTTGCAGACTCAAAGGCCTTGAACTGTCAGTGTCTTTCCCCTCGAGCACATACAGCACACTATATCAACTTTCTGGTTCAGCAGCTTTGATAATAATCTGACCTCACCTGTTTGGTTGACTTGGGGAGTTATGATTTTCATTTTGTATGCTGTGTGAACACCGCAAAGTGGGAGTGAGTATTCATCTCGGCGCCTTAACTCTCCTTCACTTTCCGAACGGTTCCTTTGCGACGGAAAGCCTCCTCTAATGCAACGTCGTCTGAAGCAGCTTCGTCCTGGACTGAGGCCATTTTTTTTTTCCTCCTTTTTTTTTTTCACAAATCACTGACAATTAACATTAAAAGCTGGCAAGAGATGGCACCTCCGCTTTCATTATCGTCCCCCGATAAAGAGCACCCGCGCAAACACACAGGAACAACACATTAAAAGGTCAGCGGTACAAGGTGACAAGCTGGTGATGACTGTGAACTTTGGCTAAAACAAAAGTTAAATAACCTGAATTCAGCTCTCAGTTTAATGCAAAATATGGATGGAAACTGTACCTGAAGGTCATGTGCATTATTACATGTAACTTTCATAAAATAATGATACACTCAGGAGGAAGGTTGCTGTTATGCCTTTGATTTATTCATCGTGGCATTTCAGAGAATGTGTGTACATCTGACAGACCTGAAGTAGGTTATCTGTACTCCTACACTTAATACACCCTGAAAGTCCGGGGCACATCTGGCTCTCTTTCAGCCTTTATTCCTGCCTGCAGGCTGTGTTTCTTTATCACTGTACACTATGTTTTACTGCCCTGACAAGGAAACAGAGGTGGCAAGTATATTTTTTTTCCAGTCTATTTTGTTTTTGAGACACTTTCTGCTTCTATTCTTCAGCCTACTTTTTGCAGTTGGACTCATCAGATTTTTAAAAACAATCCTTAATAATGCAAAACCGAGTTTTTTTGGGGGGGGGGGCGGTTGGATCAATGCTCTCACCAAGGCGCTAAGTAGATAAAAGGAGGAATCTTTTTTCAAACTGTGGCCTCATTTTTGAATATTTTGTTGCACAAATCATTGATACTTACCAGAAGTTTTGAAGTTGTTTCAGCAGTTCGCCTCAAGGGGGAGTCTCACCATTGTTTTAGTAGCTGCAGTGTAATCCTTTGGGGCAACTATGGATGTCTTTATGTTTACTAGAACTGCTTTTTGTTGCTACTAAAAGGCTGCAGTTGTTATTCTAAATCACTGACAACTGTAACAGATATTAACATCAGATCAGACCAGACTGATCTTTATGTTAAAGAGTTAAATCCTTTATGTTTAACTAAAAACTCTTGAACACTTTGAAATACTGAGACTTCAGATGAATCTTGCGTTAAGCTCCACTTATTTGTACACAAAAGTATGTGAACAAGAGTTTAAAAACAGCAGATTTCCCCTTTAAATAAATCAGTTGATTAAATGCTGCCTCACTCATGTGAACACTAGGTTGTAGAAGTTCAGTCAGGTTTCAGCATGATGATACCTGGTTTTAAACTTATTTATTTAAAAATACCAATCGAAAAGGGGCTTTTCTATTTATACCAAGTCGGATTCTTAATAAAAACCAATGATTGAAACATTTAATAACCAGTTATAGTGTAGCTCTCTGCAAAGATTTTTATGTGGTAGGTTAGATTAACTGAATCTTGTCTGGAGAAAAGTTAAAGTCAGCACGGTCATTTTTATAAGGCTTTAGCTTCATAAAGACAAGAGCCTTCAACTTTCAAAGATGGATAATAAAATTTCTTTATCTCTGTACCATTAAATCCTACAACACAGTGCCAGTGAACTGCATGTGAAATTTGAATTTACCCCAAACTGGGTGGTCAGTGATGCTTCACACCAAAAAATGGAAAACTGACACAGCAAATAAAGTTTTTATTTTCTTGCGACTTTAGTGTTCACGAGATGGAAACATTAGGGTTTAGTTTTTGCACATGATGTGATCTTTCAGGAGTCAGATTTTGATTTTGGCAAAATCAAGAAAATCTCTGGGTTTGTGATAGAGGAATTATTTCTTTCAGGCACCTGCTTTTTTGTTTTGTTTTTGTTTTTTTATTGCAGTTTAAAATGTTTTATGGTGAATCTTTCAGAGGACTTTTATTAAAGATTCTAATAGGGAAGAGCGTTGGCAGATTTAGAAGGTCAAAACTTAAGAAAGTCTAACGCAAGACAACAATAGTTTGTTTATTTTAATAATTCAATGCTTTTAAAAGAAATGTTTTTCTAAAATCTGCTCACTTGTCGCAGTCAAATTATTCCTCAGTGAGTTTGTTTGGAAAAGTGTTTCACAAATGCGGTCATTGTTATTATCGTGCAAACGTGGAGCACCCTGAGTGTCTTATCCCTGCTTGTGATGCCAACAGATGTCACAGTGGGATGATGGTCCTCCACGCTGCCGAGGCTTCACCATGGCAACGCTCTGCCTGTCGCACCCCGGCGGGTGCCAAAGAGGGCCCCTGGCAGCGCTCGCTCTCCTCCTTACTGCGTGGCAGCCCTGGTGTTCCAGGCCGCCACATTGTTTCGGCGATGATTAATTACTGTCCTGATGAAATGTGAAGGCTCTGGAAATGTCACAGGGATGACATGAGCTTGTCCGTGTGGGCCAGCAGGGAGGAGCGGATTTCACACAGACATCTGGAAGGATACGGAGCACCAGCCTCTCGCTGCCTTTTCAGGAAAGGCCTTATTATCTGAGCTGGTTTCTGTTAGATTTCATGTAATTTAATTTTCACCTGTTATACTTTTTTACACAGGCAGACTTTCTTTCCCTGAGTCTGGATTCAAACTGATGTTATTTTTTGTCATCTCATCACTGATTAAATGAAAAGAAAACCAAATTAAGGTCAAACCAATTTATCATGCAGTGTCAGAAAATGTGTTTGCTCTCCTAAACTCAACAATCAATATCAGCCTATGGAGAATGAGCAGTAAACACCTGATAATATTAATTATCACGATGCCTCCAAACATGAACTGAGCTTCTCTCCCTTATGCTGTCAGCACACAATAACCTCTCATGCAGATGCACAGTAGGTTCAAGATCTCTGCATAAGTGTTTAATCCATTTGTGTTGGCGAAAAAAAGGCGGAGGAAGGTATCGCTTGATGAAAAACACAAATGACATACCAAATTTCCCTGATGAATTGGTCCATTTACTGAAATAAATTGAATTGATGCAAAGGATCCCAGAGGAGCAGAAAATTGTTCAGCTATGGATGAAAACCCTCTCAGAGCTACTGCACCTACAAGCAGCAGGGCTTATTTGTATTACACATAAGACTTGTAAAGATGTGCTGACAGCCCCTGTTTATCCCACTTAATAAGAGCAGATATTTTTTCTTCTCTGAGCTAAAATGTTTGCTAATTAACTTGGGACAAAAACAGGAGCAAATGCAATTATTTAAATGAATGAATCTGATTTTCCTTTGTTATTATATGAGAGATGCATGTGTTGGAATCTAAATGATGATGATGAAGCTCTCTGTTTGTTTACCTGTTATTTTTAGCCCATCTGCACAAGGTAAGGCTTCCGTTGAAACATCAGTTATCCGTATGGTGAAGCAGAATGTTAATTAGGTTGAAAACAGCTCATCCAAATATCTCCGTGACTGGGCTGCTATCAGTTTATGCTAAAGCATATGTTAAAAAATGCTTAAGATATTATCTCATGCTAATTTCCAATTTAACAAGCAGTAGACATTTTTTTTTACTTTCATTTATAATTATGAAGTAAATGTTTAATGCTAAGTGTAATGGCTGTTGAATAATGACACCATCTGTGTTTTGATTAGTTCCCTATAAGTCTCGCTTTCACTATGCACTTGTCTGCCACCAGGCCTCATAAACTCATCACTGCTAATGCTACTAATGTTTACTTCTACTGCATTACAACGCCCAGCTCTGCATAGTTACTTGTTTGTATAAAATTATAATCAAACTTTACGTCATCAGTGAACATTTGTCTTATTGTCATACTGTTGAGGTGATTTTGATCGTTTCTTTTTGGGCATTTGAAAACAGACTTAGTGCCACGTGTTGTTGCTAACTGCCCTGCTCTGAGGCAAAAAGAAGGTCATTTGGTTGTCTTTGAGAGAGCAGTTTGGGTTAGTAAAAAAGTTTTTCTTCCACTTTAAGTTCGGGTCACATTGAAGGATCTTTCATTTTTCCAGTCAAATAAGTCCAAGCCTGAGTGAGACATCATCTGCATCCATCGATGTTAATCTTCTCTCTATTTTGGCAACAGATCGTCACACATCCGTCTCTCGTCGCCACCACTTTGAGGCTGCAGAAACATATGGCGAGTCACCAGAATGACTCTGTGAGCAGATGTTATTGGTTAACTGAAATGCATTTGATCTTGAATGATTAGTGTCCATCAGAGCATTTCCTTGTTTGGGGTCCTGATGATCCGGCTGCTGTGACAGCATGTTTCTTCATGCTGGTTTTATGGGCAACTTATCCACACACCATTACCAGTTCCAGATCACTGACATCAGCACTGTAGGTCAATTTATAATGAGCAGTGGAGTATTATCAGCTCATCTGGTTGCACAGAAAACAACATCATTAATTGAGCAACATCGGTATATCTATATATGTATATGTATAAACAACCTCACATTTAACAGATTTTCACCACTCAGTTGAAAGAAAAAACAGTAAGTCAGGTACATACAGTACATATTTTTACTCAGGTTTAAAGAGAGTGCACAGTGTTGCTCTCTCCTCCCCTTGACCTACTCTTACACCCACAGAGGAAATCAAAGGTCAGATATAGTTGAATTCCCAGGGCCGAGGTGGATGCTGGGTCAATAGCTCTAAGGCAGAGCAACTCTGTTAGACGAGTGTCTCTCTGAACATTCACACAACCTTCTTTTCATTGCAAGTACAGGCTATCAGCGGCATCCAGTGTGTTCAAAGCTCCAGACTCACTAAACCAAAATCAAAGAACTAACATCAAAAAAAGCTGACTGTTGTGTTCACTCATGTTGCCTGTGTTTTGACCAAAAAGTTGCGCCATGAAAAACACAGCCAACAGCCAACTTGCAACTCAGAAATAACTTTCCATACCAGCAGGTGGCAGTAGTCTCTATTGGTCATTTAAAAAGAGGAACCAAAGGACCAAGAATGGGAATTTAGCCCAGAGTTTGCCTACCACTTTCCCTCCTAATTTATGCTGATCATCATCTCTTTAATGAATTTTTTTATTACAGATGGCATGCAGTAGTGTTTACAACCTTCTTCTTTCATGGCGTCATTGAATACTACTCAGCTAGATGTTTGGCTGACTGTTGGGTCAGTAAGTCAGTCTAATATTTAATTGTAGGGTCAGTCAAAGCAACAAATGTATGCAAACTTGCCACAGAAAAAACGGTGGTTGCATATCCATCGGAACAAGCCACGACTCACCAGCATGCATGTGGGTTGTGGTTAAACATATACAACATATACCACTGCACCTCTGGGTCCTAACTCTGTTGCCCGTGCTGTGCCATGACTTACCTGTCAATCTCCTGACACCCCTGGAAAAAGTCTAGTGTTGCTGCTCTTTTGGAAAAAGCTGAAAAATGCAGCTATGAAAGACTTCATTCATTTAAAAATCTGCTGTAGGATCTGCTCCATAAACCATTTCACAAATATAAGCAGCATGTGACTCTCATGTATCTTTGGCTGATTAATTTCTGACATACCAGGTTGAGGTGCAATTAGATAATATGAGAAAGACTTCTGCAACTCTAACTGCTCTCTATCAAGATCACTCTGCAGATTCCCTGCTGGGCTCTATCATCGAAAATGTCTCTCAGTGTTATGAAACTGATATCACCAGTACCCTACTTGCAATAATATCGTTATTAGTCCCCAACATCCTATTTTGAGCTGTTTGTTAGTCAGAGACTGACTTCAAATGAACACAAGTCAGTTAACTTCAAACTAAACTCTTCAAAAAAGTCTTTTCTGCATAGAAACCTGCTTACAGTTTATAAAAAAGCCTGTATTTTAATCACTCTTACTTCAAACCTTTGCCAACATCAAAGATGGTGTTTGGGGCAGAAGTCAGACCGTTATCCACAGATCAGAATACAGCTGGAGCTGATTTACAACAGGACTATTCCTGCTGAATGGTAATTTGCTGTTTCAGCCCCATATTGGCAATGATCCTCTGCCCCTTGTGCTTCTAAAATGCTCATCTGATTAGGAAGGTCGTGCAGAAGCGGGGAATAAGTTCTCCAAACACACAGATGATTATACAAGCTTCCTGTTTGAACTGCAAATGAGAGGGTCTGCAGCAGAGTGTGGTCTAGACAACTTTGTTTTGAGTCCTTGTCTCTTTAAATAAGTGCAGTTCAGACTGTGCCCTTTTCTTTGCATGGCGGTGGTCATCAGTGGTTTGCTCCCTCTCACCTTGCATTTTTATATTTCCTCCAAAAAAATCATGCTGTAAACAAAAGTGCGCTACTGAAATGCATTAACAAGCAAACATCGGCCGCATCAACACATTTGACTGAACAAAACAAACCAAACAGCAT
>JAPZDY010000007.1:9837482-9853924 GCA_029783645.1 Ctenochaetus hawaiiensis
CGCGCTGAATTCACGGAGATTGGCTGAATTCGCGTGATTTGGTGCGATCGCAACATCGCGAATTCCTGGAGGGACTGTTTTATGTATTTGTTCTGTTCATATGCACCGAGACTTAAATTTGTGTCCTCTGTATTTTGTATTGTGTTCTTGTTTCTACTGTGTTTTTATGTTTTTTATAGATGCAGCATTTATACTGTAGGTATTGAGAAGATAAAATAGTCGTAAAATCTCTTTTTTACAGCTTTACACAGGGTGAACAATCTTCGATCTTTACCTCTGTTTAAAAAAGTGAAACATTACCATCACTGGTTCACATGTTCTCTCTGCTTAAACTCAATGTTTTCACACAACATAAAGAAGAAAATGATCTGATTTAGGCTGAAGCCTCACAGATTCATTTCTATCAAAACATTTGTCGTCCAAACTAATCAAACCGAGGCAGCTACATTCATTAGCTTTTCTCAAGTCTGTGCCCACTTGTCTGCAGACTTCAAGCTCCATTATCGTTACGGGATAGCTCGGTGACATTTGGTCACAGCTCTGAATATTCATAATGCCTCAAGTGCATTGTGAATGATGTGACATGTTCAGTGCACAAACAGCATCTGTGACTGCGTTTCTGAATTTGTGAATGGAGTTTCAGTGAATGAATCACATAGTAAAATAGCTTGGTATTTATTCAAAAGACTTACAGTAGTTGGTGTTTGGAATGTTTCCCAACCTTTGTGGCTTGTGATCATTTATAACAAACCTTTTTTATTAACCTCAACCTTTTAACCTTAACCTTATAATAACCTTTGACCTTCTGGTTATTTTTTTAAAGCTTATCAAAGGTGAAATTCTAATCAAAACCCTGATCTCTCCAAAAACTTTTACAAGTCGTTTTGTGCTTGAACCTAACCAAACCAGACGGTGTTTTTTATTGTTGTAGTGGTGGTTTTAGAGGCTTTGGAGGGCACAAACAAATTGCATCCTCCTGCTGATATGGGCAGCAAACAAGGAAGAGGCAGACAGATAATCCTGGCCAGACAACATCGAGAAATGGACTGTCTGCAGCTACTCAGCCCTACAAGCACAGCAGAAGATCAAGAGCTGTGGAGATCCCCGACTGTCTGAGCATTCATCAGAACATCCCTGCAGCTATATGATCTGAGTGAGTGAGTGAGTGAGTGAGTGAGTGAGTGAGTGAGTGAGTGAGTGAGTGAGTGAGTGAGTGATGTTGATTCTGATATGGGGATCAGATGAGAAAATATGTTGTTGGGATGAGCGGTTACAAATCATATATTTTACGTGTTAATTTGAAGAACTTGAGGACACACATTGTAATTGGTTTCACATTATTCCACTGACTGACAGCTGGCGGCAGTATTGAGTCAAGAAAAAAGGCAGTGCCCCGGCTGAGACAGTGAAGAAGAAAGTTGATAACAGGAAAACACAAAGGTAAATAAATTCAGGATGTTTTGAAAAAAATGGTACTGCAAGTGTTTTGAAGAAACTCAACACACTTTTTAGATTTTAGGACTAAAAACTATGAGTTTGGTTTGTATCACTGAAAACAAACTGTTTTTGGGGGGGTTTTTTTGTTTTTTTCTTACAAGAACTCTGCACAGCAATTTTAGGTCTTCAAATCCAAATTTGAAAAAAGAAGAAATAGAGAGAGACAGTTGATGTGTATTAGATCCTCAAAGGCTTCGCTTAAGTTAAAACAAGATACATTTCTCTCACTGTGTCTCAACATTCTGCAGTGTAAGAGCAGTGGCTTTTCTAAAATCAAGAAAAGAACTTGTTTTTAGACAGGATCTATCTCTACAAATCAAGATAAGCAAAAATTAATTTATGCAACAGGGAGATGTCATCTTGTATTTTGAGAGAAATAAATTTTAGGACTAAAAAGTAAATGTTAGATTAAAATTTTAAAAAATTAAATTTTTGATTTTCACATAACACAGACTAAACTTTACAGAGTAATTTTTTGATTAAATCAAGCACTACAAACTCTAGTTCCCATTTTCTGAACGAAAAACAAAACAGGAAAAAGTTGCCCGTCAGTCCAGACGTGTCTCTCAGTAGATGACTTGCTAAACACTGCAAACTTTCAGAGGTGGGTGGGAAGTCGGTAAACAATAACAACACCCCCTGTTCTTTCAGTGAAGATAAAAGAAAGGGTCTCTGTCAAGAACAAGAAAAGAGAGCCTGACAGTTTTCTTAGTAATGATAACTACGGGCGAGATGTAAAAAATTAATGTGAGGGAGCTCTGTCAGGAATGAATCAGTAGAGTTAAAGCTTCGTCATCACAGGCAGAACTGGTCTCTTGTCTTTTTCTTTTCTGGCCTTTTTTTTTTTTTAAAGATACTCCCTCCTCCTCTTCTCTTGAACTCTGGCATTCAGTGTCTCTTTTTTCAACACAGCAGACAAGATTACAGACTCGACAATAAACACAAACTGCATGACTAATTTGCTGCACAAAAACATGACCGGGACTTTATGATGCAACCTTGCATGCAATCAAATTCTTGCACAGTGATTGGTGTTGTCCCGTGAATTGACAGACAGTGAAAGGTCAACTACGGAAAGTCCTAGACAGCTAAAAGGCTGCTGTGACCTTCAGGCAGTGGCTTTCAGGGAAGAGGAGAGCAGCGTTACGATGTGGAGGGGTGATTGAAACACAGTGCTGTGATTAGTGGAGTTTTTTATTCCCGACTTCATGGAAGTGAAAGGTCGCAACGAAGGTTCGTTCATTTTGATCTAGTGCCTGACGCGGCTGTAGCACGTAGGCCTATCGCAGGTGGCAAAGACTGCAAAAGAATGTTTCTGATGACGGAGCACCTGTAGTTGCAGGAAATCTTCAATCATCCGTAGAGTTATTGTAGCAGATGGTTTTTCGATCCCTCACTGTATCACAGTTTAGAGGATCAATAGTTCACAGCTTGCTCCTTATCAAGAGATAATCAAACACAGTCTGCCTACCCCTTGTGGCTTTAAATGTATTCACTTGCCCAGCAAGCAGACACACATAAAGAAAGGTCCAGTAAGTAAGTAAGTGTTTTTCAGATAGAAAGATATGCCAGAGACAGAGGCTTTTTCATCTAAAGTAGAAATTTAATACTTAATTATTCAAAAAATGTTTGTTTGGTGTGGTGGCATTTCACTGCCCCACTTTTTTGAGTTGTCAAGCTTTAATAAAACGTCTTTATCTGTCAGTCAAGACAGCATTATGAGCTTTTAGACTGTTTTGGTCTCAAGAGTCAAATGTTGATTTAATAACTTCCGTGAATTCAGGTTAAATTTATTGTAATGGGCTCCAATACAATTATAAAGGTTTATTCCTCTGGTCCGTGCAGTTATACTGGTGGTTAAAAATAAATAACACCACATAGCTTATACCCTGGTGTCTGTTTTCTCTTTATCTTCTCTTGTAGACACACACACATTGTCTAAACATTCCCATGTTTGGGTTGCAACCTGTGGTTTTAAAATAACATTCGATTTTGGCCTAAAGACCAAGGACAGAGGCTTTTTTTTTTTCATCTCTAAATGCCCAACCAGAGAAATCTGTGTACAAATCAAAGCCTGGATGAGTTGAACTACAACAGAAGGCCAGCTTCCTCTATTGCTGCTGACACCCGGGGTAATTGCCCTGCTCCACTGCTGAAATGTCACGGTTGCTCTTATCCCAGGTGGGCTATTCCATCAACTAACAAATGCCATTGCCCCTCTCTCAGCACCAAAGCACCATACAATAATATGATTCAACACTCATAAAAATCAGCAGATGACACACACACACACACACACGTACATACACACACCTCACCGCAGATGTAATTAGCAGTACTTATCAAGATCTAATTTGCTCACTGCTAATTTGTTATGTGACTGGTGTTTTACTGCTCTTTGTAATCAGATAGCTTTAAGGGGATTAACAGGATCCTAAATAAGGCGGTTTACCAATGTTAATGTTTTGATTTGCTCTTTTATGCATGTTTCCAGATGTTATGGTGTCAGGACTGTTAAATCAGATTTTTTTTTTTATTCAGAAATGTAATTGCAATATGCATAAATTCAAGTAAATACACTGCCATGATGCTTCTATGGAGTAGGTTTCTGCCTGCCACTGTACGTATAAAAAAAAGTATTATCTTCTTCATCACTTACGAATGCATTAATTCAGCAAACTCAAGTCAATCTACTGTAAGACATCACAATTTCCTTCCACATGTAGTCAAACAGTCTCCAACGCATATGACTATTTGGCTTTAATTTCAGCCAGCAATTACTAAGGACCTTATCTCATTTATATGGTAATAACACCTCTGATGTCAGCTCTGGCAGCGCGGATCGGGAGCTAAGCAGGGATGGCCTTTTGTGGCCGGGGCTCGTTCGCTTGATTCTCCTGTCTCAATGCACTGACCGGCAAAGAGAGGTCAGTGTCTGAGGGGATCAAGCAGCAGCAGCAACAGCCTGTGTGTGTGTGTGTGTGTGGTGGGGAGGAATTTAATTTACTGTGACGTATTGTTGGTAGCACTAAAAGAGGTAATATGTAGTCTTTTGTTTTGGGATGCGAGCACACGGAGTGGCTTGACCTTCAGTCGTGTTGATTAGCAGCAGGGATGTTGTCGTTCATTATGATATTCAATCTGCTTTTGAGTAAAAACGACTGACATTATACCTTGAAATCTTATTAGATCAATGCTGAAAGTTAAAACAAACAATAAAACAAAATGGAAAGAAGCTGAATTTGTCTCTGGTTGTTTGCCTTACCTCTGCCCCAATCAGCACCAATATATATAAAATTGCTATGCTAATCTAGGCTCATAATAAATATCCACTGTTAGGCTAGAAATTTCTTGTTCTGTGTGTTTCATTAGATGAGTACATGAGACCCAAACTTTCCTTAGTGAAGATAATCTTTCCTTCCAAAGGGGTTTGTATGTAGTTAGCTCATTGTTAGCCAGGTCACTGTCTTGCTTGAGCCAGATAAATTGTTTTCCTTCAACCCATGGAGCTTTATTGACTGTCTACAGCTCTTAAAATCTGACAGTGACAGTTGTCATTTAATCACTGGTTACCATTTGGGAATGTGAAGCTTGGTTTTGTCAAGAGTAAACTTACTGTTTAAAAACTTATCGAGAATTTTAAGAAAAACTATCTTACTTGAGATTAGCTTGATAGGCAGTGCAACAGCAAGCTGTCGGTTGCTGATGGCATCACTGAAAATCAATTGAAAAAGGGGATTTCTCCTATTAAATGGAAATCATGACAAAACCCTCTGATTTCAGTGAATCAAATATCTTTAAAAGTCTGGCAAAAGAGATTTTCAGTTCCACAGAGCCACCTGATCAGGCTACTAATTACTCTAATCAGTATTCCAAGAAAACATCTTGTGAGTGTTTTAGGGCAGAGTTTTTTGGCAAATAGGGTGAAAAATTCTTTCTTTTTTGCCCAGAATGGATTAGCAGAAACTTGGCAGGAAAAGCCACTCCACATCTGACGTGTGATTTGAATACTGACCTGAAGCAGTGATATCCATGTCAGATCGTGGTGGCTGTTGCTAATGGGAGGTCAGCCACAGGTCAAAAGAGAGTTAGAAATATGCTGAGAACATGAGAGGTGAGAGTAATGTCTAAAAGTCTCTGAAACTGAGCTCAGTTTCTGGAAGTCTGGAAAATTTAAGGTTAAAATATCTCTTTGCAAGACTTATTTAGACTTTTTTATGTTCCTTGCATGCTAAGAAGCTGACCTGTCTTCTACACAGGACTACAAGGACATTAATGTGAAGCACAATATCGATTTTCTATGAAAAAACTGCATTGCTTTGTTGCATTACCTTAACCTTGGCTTCCCTGAACCCGAGGCTGCCCAATTCAATTTTTCTTAGTTAGATTTTTCATCTCTCTCTCTCTCTCTCTCTCTCAAGAGGAAATTTCATTAACTCTCTACTCCACTGCTTGGCATCTGTTGTTCCAACCATAGATCTGTTAAAAAAAACAAAGAAAACATGGGTGAAGTCAACCTATTTTTCAATGCTCGGAGGGAAAAATGTAATACAAACATTTCCAATTCCAAAAACGTTACGTTTCAAAACATGATTTCGTGTGACAGATCTATACTGTCACTTCTTGACAGCTCTGAATTGGAGGGCTTGTGGCGAGCAGACTCCCCCTCACAGATGAGTGTCGACAGCCTGTGTTTCATGCTGCGTTTTAAGCTCATTTGGGCTCAACAGTCTTTGGCAGGTCAAAGGAGAGCTACCAGCACCATCAGGCTTGTCACTGAGCTGGGCTTTCAGATGTCGGTGGTCTGTTTAACAGGCGTAACATTTCTCCTTGTCAGCCTGGCAGGTGGTTGAACTTACACTGAGCCTCTGGATGGAGCTCAAAGTTGAGTCCTGCTACATTCAGTTCAGTACAATAATACATTCTAACTTTAATCTCTGAGGCTGTCAGAGGCTGATTTTGTATACAGAGGAGTGTTTTTTTTTTTTTTTCTGGGCCAGGGTTGCTAGCCAAGGCTACAGGGCTGCGAGTCTCCAGCCCCCTGCCCAACCTGTAAACTCCCGATGTAAACTAGGTCGGTGCAGAAAGAGAGAGAGAGAGAGAGAAACAGAGGGGGAAAGAGAGAGAAAGGGGGTGCTGCTGGGAGCACTGAATTATTCAGCCCAGTCCACTGAGCTCTGATAACACAAGCAGAACAACAGCATTGTGGAGCTTCGTGCAAGACAGAGCCGAATCAGTTCATATAGACAATACCTCGCACCATGTTTTTGTGGAGCAGTTTCTTTTAAAAATGATCTTTACACATGTAGTCATACTTCACAATATATACAATTTAATTAGTGTGACATTACAAGATTTCCTGCAGGATTGTCAACCCCCATCCTGCTTGCTCTTCATCAAAACACCATTGTTAGGCTTTGATCAGCATAACCTGCCATATGTCAGAATGTGTTTACCGCTTCCCTGTTATATGCAGAGGTTGTTAACTTTTACAACCCCTTTTGAATGACAGGAGAAGTGCATACGTCTTCACAAAAAACTGTTGAGGAAATCTCCTTTTTTTTTCCCCCCATCACAGACTTTCTGCCGTGTCTGCCAGATCCAAGTGAATTAGATGCGGATGCAGACGTCCTCATAAATCTTACAAACACTGAGGTAACGCGTTTCAGACTTGCTTACCAGGTGTAATTTGTCAAGAATGGGTAACTCTATTCCACACAAAGCACGGCCTTCTGCTTCAGTGGTTCGCTGCAGCCGTTAGGGTTTGGTGTTCAGTGTGGCGTTGCCGCATCCAGCCATGGCAGAGTTGTTATGAAAACTGAGACAAGACAATGCAAGGAACCAATATCACACTAACTATAGCAAGCCAGTATTTTGTTTTATTATGAAGTGCTGTTGTAGTAGGATTTTCCCAATGTTCCTGTTTAAACACAGATCCTAATATTAATCTGTCAGTTCCGAGATGTACATGCTTTTTATTATAATCAGCCAGCAAACGTGGAAATAAGCATATTCATTAGGTAACAGTGATTATATTGGACTTAACTTTTATTTAACCTGAGTGTTCTTGTTGCAAATTTATATTTTTCATCTCCGCAGGAAGTAAAATATGTAAAATAATTCATCATGACAAGCTAAAACATTAAATTGTTGCCTATACTTTAATGAATGAGTTATAATAATTTAATATGAATGCATCAGTTTTAATATAAATACTGATGTTTTTTTTATGAGTACTTTTAATGCTTAAAGTACAGTGTGTATAATATGACTGCTTCATGTTTACTAGCAATGTCAAGGCCTTTTTTGTTTGTGCTAATCTATTTTGACCGAAGCAGTGGATCAGAGTTCATCCACCACTGCACATCAAAATATTTATACTGTAAAACATAAGGAGAATGTCAGTGGAAATCTTATGATCAAGATTGTTTGGATAAAAATCAATCAGGAAGTCACTCAGGAGGTAACCAAAGGCTCATTACCTAAAACAGCACCACCCTGTTACAGTCAGTACACAAACTGTGTAAAAATGCGTCTGTTTTGAGTGTGTAAGTATGAATTAGGGATGTCAGTGATGCTGGAAGAATCACCAGGCCTTACGGAGGTTGCAGAGGATGCTGTCTTCTTGTCGACTGCATGTTAATTAGAGGAAACATTTAGCCAATAATGCTGCTCTAATCACACTTGAGTAGGTTTCCTCTCTGGAGTCTGATCTGTAAGCATGTGACGCTGCAGAGCGAATGGAGGACGAGGTCCCTTTAAGCAAGGAATCACCTCAGTGCATTCACACGATGCTGCTGGTGATAGTAAAGGTTTATGTGTGATGTTAACAACATCACGAAACCATGCTGAGACTTTTTCTTCTTACATTTCAGAGAATTGATCAAGCTGCACAAACATGTTCTCTCACTAAGGCTCGTGTAAAAACCTGGATCAACCAAAAATCAAGGAAGCACACACTAAGATTTCTGCAATGTTGAAGGGTTTTTTGTTGCTATAGTTGATAATATAAAATATTTATGAATAAAATAAGCAGTAAAGTCAAAATACACACGCGTTCCTTTTCAGTTGCTGAGTTGACAAAATGTCTTCATACAGCTCGATAGGAAACTTGCAAGACATTTTTAAAAAATGCAACATTTTTAGCCCTCATGGGCTCTTCATCAGGTAGCAGTGTTAAAATAAATGAATAAATAAGCAACAACTGAGGCTCACCTTTTTTAAAAATGCAAAAAGAAAACATCTTTCTGTATTTTTCGGTTTATCGGTTCCTAAGCCTGTCTCCCATCCATTTGGTTTACCTATCAAAAGATCCCTTGACAGCGTTTTACAACTTTAACTTCTTTTACATTTTTTAGACAATAATCTTTTCTTTTAATTTCAAACAAAAAAAAAACTTTTTTTTTTTTTACTTCTTGGCTATGTGACATCTTTGTTTAAGAATGAGCTCATAGCTGCATTTGTACCACCTAAAGTCTGCGTCTTCAAAAGTTGATGAGCCAAGTAGAGAGCTTTGTTTATTGCACAGTGATATGAAAGAAAAATGCAACTAAAATCGTATCTAACACTTTCAGCGTAAATGTACTCAAGTAGTGGCACTGAGGTTATATTTAAACAGGGCTTTTTCAAATGATGTGCTGTTGTTAGAGTAGACTTTTTGATTTTAGAAAAGCTATCTGTGTTGTCTCTTTGTGGTTGATATGCTATAATAACACAGTCATCCTTCAAAGCAAATGGTCAATTGAGAGTTTAACTCTATATTACAGCTCAGCTCATCTGCTTGATGAAGACTGTAGTTGTGGTTTATTTATATGTGATTGGCAGTAGCCTGGAAAGCTGAACAAACAGCCTGACGAGTGTCAGAATATGTGAATCAAATGGAGAGAAATTCTGATTGGTTCATGGAAAAATGACATCACCGTTTTTAAGTGAGCTCTTCCTTTGTCAAAGCAGCATAAAGACATCAAATAAAAACACAGATGAAATAAATCTCTCACTCAAAATTAAGAAGTTTATCAAGAAATATGTTTTTCAATTTCTTTGAAGCCAAAATATAAGCTAAACTGGCCGATGGCATCATTTTCAAGACTCTTCCTTTACTTTATTTAAATTACGAGGTGAAATTGTATTTCATTTCACTTTCGATTCACTTGAGAGTGCTGTTACACTTTGCAGTGTGCTTTATTAATATGATACCTTTAAGGCTTATAAAATTAAACTGCAGGAGTCTGTTTATGTTGCATAATGTTGCAAGCAGATGATGAACAGCAGTATGAAGAAATATGCTGCAGATGAGTGAAAGTTTTTTTTGCAGGTAGCTCTTGCAGGGATATCTAAAATGTGCATGATAATGGAGCTGAGGCACCTCCACCCCCTCCACACCTCTCTCTCTCTCTCTCTCTCACTCTCTCTCTCAACACCACCCCCCACACAATCAACTCCCTCCTGCTCTCTTTTTTACTTGAGTATGGATCTTTCCTCTTCGTCCACCTTCTGTCACGTTGGCTCTGGACTGTCATAGAAACAGCTTGTGATCCAAAGCCCTCTCCTGTTCTCCTCAGTTACATAAATGCCACATACAGTTTGAGTCCTGAACTGTATTTTTAGACATAGATGGCATAGATGGGGTTGCTAATAATGCCAGCCATCAACAGTCCCATTATATAACATGGACAGGAGAGTGTGCACATGCATGGCGCTATTTTCAACAGCACACTGTACTTTTCCCTTTTCTAGCAGGCCTGCCTGAGACCAGGGACAAGCATTCGCATGCACAGTAAACACTGAGTTGTGTTTCTGTAAATCATACTTTTTTGTAGGGTAAAATGATCCTTCTATAACCCACCACACGCTCTGTTGTCTTGCAACTCTGCAACAAAACCAAATCTGGCTGTTGCCTCAGAGTTCAGCCACCTGTGAAGGTTTCTTATTACAGATCAGCTAAAAAGAAGGATTCTGTTGCACAAATCCCTTGCAAAGCTGCTGCAGAAGATTTCCAAACTTGTCAGTTGAATAATTTTTTTGTGATCAACATCCATTTTAAAGGACTTGGGAATTCTAGCAGGTCTGCAGGCTTTTAAAACACAAAATCCCTGATATACCTGTTAACCCCCGGCATGTTTTCAATTAAATAGTAAGGTTTTTAGTGCAGCTGTCCGTTCAGTGCCATCGGTGGCCTGTCAGCACCATGGGCAGCATCAAACTGATGTTGCTCCCTCTTGAGGGCTCTCTGTACTTTTCCTCTGCCTTCAAAATGTTTTCGGAACAGAAATACCCAGGGAAGGAATCAGATCAAGTTTCATATTCTATGTGTTGTTCGGACACAGAGCAAAACAGAAAGGACAAGAAATCACTGACAAAAAGTCTGAGGTGCTGTTCAGCAGCTGTTTTTGTCATGGAAACGGTGTCCATACAGGTCTTCAGTGGCCACATTTTGTTAAATTGATTATAGTTCTTTAAAAGTTAAATTTGTAATACAGATCATTAAGACTGTGGATTGTTTACTGTTATAAAAGCTTGATTCGATTGCAATTCACTGCGCTACCACTGAGAGAAATCTAGTGTAGCAATAAAGGATCAAACAAAACACATCGTGATTACGAACTTGGTTTATTTTAAATCCATTATTCCCATGTTACTGAGAGATTTTACAAAGGTTTGAGTGCCTTGAGCACCAGTATATACAATTATTTTCCAGTCAAAATGAAAAGACAGTCTGCAACATTACATATACAGTAAATTCTTTGAGCTAAATGCTAACTAGCTTGCCAGCATGCTAATGTGCTTATTATCCCTAAACATAAGGAGCAGCTCAGATTGTCAATAGTGAAGAGAAGAGAGTGTCAGTAGTTTAGTAGTTTTTGAGGTGTTTGATCATAAATTTTGACTAGACAAACAGAAAGTTTGAGCTGATGATGATGATGAAATGTGATCAGATCATCAAAGTTATAATCGTTTTTGAGAGGGATGGGACTTTGTCTACTAAATTTCATGGCATTCTACTCTGCCTAGCCTAGTTTTAGAAATATTTCACCCAAACCTAAAATGTTAACTTTTTAGTGGGGTTAGAGGAGACGTAAAGCCATCACTATTATTAAAATTCATACTCTGATTACAATAAATGCTCATGCAAAACTTCAGGGCAATTTTATCCAGGAGGTCTTGATATTTTTCCGTCTGGACCAAAGTAGTGAACCAACAGACCAGCTTGCCATTCTTGTTATCCTCAGAGTCAAACCCCTCGAAAGGCTAAAATCAAGCAAAAAATGCAAACCTTTATAGTTTAACTTTTAATTGTAAACTTAAATTATTATTCTGTATTTCCACCTTAACGACTTAATTCTTCTAAAATTTTTCAAACAAACTATTACAAATGCACACAGAAACAAGACAGCAAGTGAGAATATGAGAGATTCTAAAGAAACAGGTTGTATCACAACTTAACCTTGGTGTTTTGTTTTTGTTTTTTTCAGTTTCAACACAGATCCAGAACCTGAGAGAGCCAATGCTTTACAGCCACACTGTCTGACGGATGACACATCTCAGATAAATATGGAAAAATTAATAATCGGTAATCATCAGTAAAAAAAAGAGGTCCAATTTGAAAAGGTGTGCATTGATGCAGGAAGATTTTAGCACTTGCTTGGGAGCAAACTGGCTAAATCAGAATTTTACAGTTGATTAAACTTGAAACCATAAATGCAAGAAATGTATACATATATTAGATGCATATTTGTAAAGAGTTAATCAAAAAGAATTGAAGTGAGTGGATCTGACACTTTCAGTCTGACACATAAGGATGCTGACAAACAAGCCAAGCATAATGCAAGGATTGATTGCTGTGAGTTCTTCTCCAGATAAAGCTTCTTACCTGGTTGGTAATTAGGAAGTGAGCAGGTGCTGATATTGAGTGCTTTGAGTGCCTGAGAGAGGCAGTAATTGTTTTCTGTTGATTACATGGCCCTCTGACAAAAAATGGGACGCTGCAGTTGTGACCATGGACTGGGATGAGAAGAAGCTCCAGTACATTGTTAGTACAAACAGAGAGTTTGCCTAGTTTGACAGTTTACTGTTTCAGTTCATTCACCAACCTAACAACATGGTCGTCACTGCAACAGGCAGCAGTTTCTCCTGCAAAGGCTCGGACAGCCTACTTGTGAACTAGTGATTTAGTGAACAAAGAGGAGAATTTAACAGTTAAAGAGCCAAATATCTCACGGAGGAGATGGTAGAGACCAAAAAACAGAGCTACAAGTAAGTGAGTATTTGCTTACATTCATAAGGTGGCCAGAAACACAACTGTAAATGAATGCAGATGTTGCTCTGAGACTGCAGATTGTCGAAATAAGCAATTGTTTGCTAACTAGTTCATTGATATGTTGTGTTTGTAGCTTGTTTCTGCTGCCCTCAAGTGGCCAAAAACAGTTACTGCAGATCTAAAGCATGGGGATATTAGGAAGAACCAAACATGGGGCAAGTTCACAAAACATGAGCCCCAGAAATGTTCATTAGCCTTTATGTTTTGCTCTGTCTTAACTTGAGTGAGTTAAAAGAATTAAATCTTGTAGCATTTCTAGACTTTCAATATATTATCCGAACATATAATGGCAAGACAGGTCATTTACTGGGGGATGTGACACTGAAAAAATATTGTCTCACATTTTTTAATCACTTCTTTCACAATTTAGTCTTATAGGAAAAAAAGTCTTTTTGGGCATCATGTGACATGAATTTACAACATTTATCCAATATGTCCAACTGGTTTTAAAGCCTTGTGCACTTCCTGGAGTTTTAAAGAGAAACACCGAGGCTTTTGAATACCAGAACATAGACTACTGTGCTTTCTGTAACTAAAGAACATTTTTATTAATAAATAATAAAAGCACACCCTTGCTCAAGAATACAACCAGGAATTTTGCTTCTACAGCCTTACTTGACTAATTTTAGCTAAGGTAAGCAAACTTAAGGTAATGCTGTATTAGCCTCTCAGATATTACTGAGTCAGTTTATTGACTTTGTGTCTCCGATCTGCTTTTTATTACCATTACTCTTCTATTTTTCCTTTAATTGTCACTTTAGGTCACAGTAGCTGTTATCAGCAAAAGTTACATACCTTCACTTACATATAGGTAGTGCTTGGTTTTAGTGTGCTTTTTCTTTTTCCTTCTTGTATATTATTATTTACCTTAGTGAAAAACACAACATCAGTGCAGTATTTTTTGTTTCAAAATGAACCCTCACACAAGAAGCTTTTTTTTCCCATCCCATTAATCTCAGCAGAGCCCTCCTCTTATAATAAACCTGGAAAGCAAAGTGCATGCTGTTTTCGTCCTGTCCCTGGCAGGAATCAAAGGGGGAGTAACTGAGTGGTTTTGCTTTTCTTGAATGCTGGCTCCATCTGCTGGTTATAATTTTCACACTCCTTTCATCACACAAAACTATTCATGAGATAAGAGAGAGGCCGATGCCTCTTGTCTTACAGCAAAATGTCACTAAGAAATAGACTAGGTATGTCTTTATTAACGGGTTGACTGGAAGTAAATGGTTTGCAGTGAGCACTGAAAAGGTTTCCCACAGACCCCTTCCAGGGGTCATAAGTTCATCTCTGTGACGTACTTTTAATGTCAAGGAAACAGTAAAGGCCTCAATTTACAATTACTAATCGAGCAGATTAAGGGGGATGGCTCAAAGACAAACAGGGCTGCCCCTCGTTCTTTTACTACAGTTGAACTCCTCTTGGCTGCACTGGCTGTTGCCCTGACAACCTTATGTCACCGTGTCAGAGTTACAACATCCCTCTTTCTCAGCTTTGCTCATCTGTTCAGTTGATTACGTCTGTGCGGAGTCTCCATGGATCTTCTGTTTGACTTCAAAGGTGGAAGCTTGTGTGTCCTTCTTCATAGAAAACGTCTCATACAAGTAAATTCAAAGTTGTTTTACGTAGTGGCTGATATAAGGTCCATAAGGACAGAAAATATTGGATGAAATGACTGTGGATGTATAAAGTCAACTGGGTAAGGTGCCACCGCTGAGCTTCCTATTCCTCCAGTGGCCACTCGCGGTATTGCAACGGCCTTCACAGCTGCAGTTTACACTTCTGTGATAAAGTGAGGGTGAAAGATGAAGGAATTTATGCCAATAAAGTGAACAGATAGAGGCGAGAGTGTCTAGAGAATGGACAGAGTGTCATTCATCGTCTATGACCGGTCTTCCCCTCTGTCACTTCTCTCTTCTTATTACACTCGCTGATAAGATGAATCAGAGTAAAAATAATTTTCCCATAATGATTTCTCTTATCGAATCTAAACCTGCCACAAAGGGGAAGATGTAGACAGAAGCAGTGGAATTGAGGAAGGATTTTAAGGCTTTGAAATGATGGATTGGGGGATCATGCACCTTAACTTTAGTTCTGCAAAATAATATCTGGAAATTATGCACCACTGAGCAATTTTACATAGGAATGAATGGTAGCCATATTGGGGTCCAGTATCAAGCTCTTATAATACATCCATAGAAATGGCACACACACTTATAATTAACTATGGTGGAAATTTTCTATTTGAGACACTTTTAGCCAAGCAGCTAGCAGCCTGGCTGTAAGGATGGCAATGTCTATCTTTTCTTGGCTCAACAACTATCTGTGGATCGCCATGATATTTGATCCAGGGATTCATGGCGCCCAGATAATTTGTCCTTACCACTTTTCCTCTGGCACCACCATGAGGTTTGGATTTGTGGTTTTCAGTGAAATGTCTCTACTGCAGGATGGACTGACATGCCATTCAATGTAGATCTTTCTCTTTCTTCTACCACCATCATCAGGTCAAACTTTCAGTTTGTCCAGAACTTTAGCTCCACAAAATACTTTCAAAACTAATCACATCCCCATGAACATCAGCTGTACATTGTGTTTAGTACTGATTTGCAAATATTGTCATGCTTACATGCTGAACATTAGCCTGTTAGCATTATCATTGTGAGTATGCTAACCGGCTGACGTTAGCACTGATTTCAAAGAACTGTCAAGCCAAAGTCCAGCTATAATAAGTCCATAATTGAAAAGCCTGCATTCCCAACATATTATGCTTTGTAACATGTTTACTTTAAAATCATGAAAATGCCTGATTTATGTGACGGTAACATAAATGTTTCCTCTGGCAAAACGAAAACCATAACTATGCAATGGTTTTACATAAAATAGTGCTATAATAAGTTACTTCACACAAAAGGGACAAAAATCATCCCAGCTAAAATAGTGTTTATGTGTTTGTGTGTCTATGTTTGTGCAGAGCTTTGCAAGACTTTAAACTTTATGGCTAGAGCAGAGCCTGATCATGTTTTGGTAAATCTTTGAAAAAAATAAAAGTCAAGCAGGAGATGCTGAGAAAAATATAACTCCAGGATGCAGGCTGTGTATATGTTGGTGTGCAGTTTTGTAGTTTGTGTACCTGGCATGGTAAGACAGTTTTAATGGAATGCCTATCAGCGGGCAGCTGGCTTGTTAAATAGTCACTAGGGATTTGCTTTTGCCAGACACATGGTAGAAATGTTTCTTTGGCTCAAACACGACAACAACAGCTTTATTTGTTGCCCTTGAAAATGGAGCAGTTGAGTCATAATAATTAAAATTATTCACACATGCTTTCCTGCTGTTGGGAGAGAACAAAAGGCATTTGTCTTCTTTACAGTGCAAAAGTAGCTCACAAATAGTGGAATGATGTCCGAAAATCATTTCAATTCATGTAGTTTTGGATGATTTGATAAAAAAAAAACATGCAAAGTCCCAAACAAGATCTTTGCAAGGACTGAACTTTTCCCATTCTTTTAAGCCTCCAAACATGGGAGAAGGAATATTCTTGAATCTGGGAGAAGTCTGAAAAACCACAGTTATGTAGAGAGTTGGGCTGTGGCCTCCGTCTTGCAGCAGATCCTCCCCCTTGTCTGGA
>JAPZDY010000007.1:9898819-9918547 GCA_029783645.1 Ctenochaetus hawaiiensis
GATGTCATGAAATATGATGCCAGAAGTTTGAAGCCCTGTTTGAAAACCTCAGTGAGGAGGCTCACTTAAAAAAAAAGTACAGCCATATCATGAATACTGGACTAGCCTTGGATCTAAAATACTCATTGGTTGAATCTTTTCTTCTGTTAAATCTCTCATGTGGCTTTTGTTAAATTTCCTTTAAGGAGAAAAATGGCAATATAGTTGTGTCTTTTCTGAAAGAGTGTTTTGTGACTGAGGCAAAAGGAGAGCTTCTGTCAACTTGAAATCTTTGAGAATCAATCCTGTGCAAAACTTTTTGAGCTTCACAGACTTCCATACATGACTTTTTCATGCAGCTCTTGTACTTTTTTGACAATGTAAGCAATTTCCACACCAGCAGCATTTAACATTTGTTCTGTAAATATTACATGAGACAAAATAAGAACAGCAAACAGTGTATTCAAGATTATTTTAATATTATTAATATGTATACTTTAGGCTTTAGAAATATAACTATCAATGACAAAACTTCCACTGGAGTAATGGTAGTTTGCTTAGGCCCCCATCAAATCAATTAATTACAATATACACATTATGATACAGAGCAGATTTGAATCTGAAATAATATTAAAATAAATGCTCAATAGATAAAGGTTTTTAATAGTTTTTTATCATTTTCTTCACCTACTGTATTAGCAATCTGTGAGTTCTGAGCACACCCAAAAAATGTAAAGCCATTTTCTTCTAATAAACTAATTTAAGTGCAAACAATTTTTTTTTCTTTAAAAAGACTATGATTGCAGCATCCAGCTTTATAGATTCAGATTTCAAGACTGAGGATGTTAAAGCCGAGTGCAACAAGGCAGTCCTCAACCCTCTTTTTTTGTTCCATTAGAGTAGTTAAAAAAAACAAACAACAAAAAAGCTAACGAAATCAGTGCAAAGTCATAATGGGGAGATTCTACTCAAGATAAGACATAAGTTGTGGGTGAATGTGGATAGATGCAAAATTTTGATGCTCACGAACTTGGTTATAAAAGGATAGTTCACCTTAAAGTCGTACTTATGTCAGTAACCCCAAGCTGAGACCGGGCTACACCACAAGGGTACACAGTGACTTTGACAATTAAATGATCTATCCCTTTAATCTCAAGCCACAATTGTCTAGCTTGCATCTAACAAAGCCAAGCTTTATTTCCAGAGGGGACAACAGTCTCATGAGATTCGACATTAAAGAAAGATTTTTAAAAAAAAAACTCTAAAATGTGTTAAAACTCCAGAGAACAATAGCACATTAGCGCAATAGTACACAATTGCACCACACATTTTCTTGCTTCGTTCCTCCACTAGGTCAAGTGAGTGATAAACAAAAAAGAACAGAAAAGCCATAAACAAAATCGGGGTAGTGGAAAGGGGGGGGTGGGTAATCAAAGAAAAGGAAAACTTGCAATGCTTGCAGGGTGAAGAGCAGCATCAGACTCTGGGTTGCAGGGTTCTTTAGCAGCAGAAATATTGTGGCTATACTACTGTTCCACTGGGAGAGCTGGCTTGGTTTTGGGATGACAATAAACCCTGGAAAAAGGAAAACAAGGAGATTTGCATTGGGAAAGTTCACATACGGTAGCAAAAAAAAAAAATCAAGCAACAAACAGCTCATTAAGTATTAGCCTCTAGCCGCTTCTTTTCATATCCCAGTCCCCTGCATCTAATTAAAAGCCTGAGCACAGCAGTCGAAGTGGATGACCAGTTTACAGTGTAACACTAATGATGTCTTTGAGAGGTTTGCTGAATCAAGGCACTTCTACAGTAAATGACCACATTTTTTCTTGTCTTTTAAACAGTTTGCTAAAGCCTTATATTGTTACTGCACTTCTGCTGTTATACACTCAATCGTTAACCATAAAAATAGGTTTGTTTGAAATTCTTCCCTAGTTCTGAACACAAACCACATTAACATCTTCCAATCCACTTTTTTAAAAGGCGGGTTTGTATGAGAATTTATTTACACATTTGAAAACCTCCAGAATCTATATATCAACACTCCCACAGGAGCCTTGTCCTTGATATCACAGCGTTATTTGTGTTCTCATTCTACCTAGGAGTCATTTGAGAAAATTTCAAGGGTATTTGCACTTGTAAATGTCGGATTCCAGTTAAAATGAATTATCTGTCTTGACAAACTAGACTGCCTGTATTTTCCACTTTAAGCCCATCATGTGCTTCATTCTGGCAAAATCTCTCAAAACACACAGACAAAAGGGAAGTATACAAGGGTATTTACACATATTAAGCCGTAAGCATGTGAGAAACTGCAGAGACTCTTTGGTCAAATACACAGCCATTTGCATAAAAGCTGAAATGTGAGCGTGTATGCAGATGACTTCTTGGCTATGCTGCTATGCATTGAGGGATGATTATGATGAACCAATGAACACATTCCATATGGATTAATGTCTTCTTTTCCCTCACAGGTCTACACAGGAAATCCTCCTTATCGAAATGTATTATATAACCAGACTGGAATATTTTCAAAGCATTGGTTATATTTGAAAGTTAGGCATAATAGTTATTTCATTGGAAAGCAGATGTACATTAAACAAAGTCTGATATGTTACTTGCCTGCCTGCGAGGGTGACAATCTGACTAGAAAAGCTAAAAATGTTCCTCAAAATGTCCATAGTTTATTTTATGGTTTCAGAATATGCCTCAATTTTAACTTACAGCCCACCGACTGGTTTTAGAACAGCTGAAGATCGACAGACAAAATGTTATCACTTCAACTTTCCCCCACACTTCCTACATTAAAAAGAACTTACCACTTTGCCTGGCCTCGCCCATGTGCAAATAAATCCCTCCTGACAAGCAGTCACTAAACAGTCCTCTAAAAATATGAGTACAGTCAGTCTCTCGTGTGCTATCTTTTTACAGATGAGGGGCTCAAGGAGGGGCACATCCTCCATGCGCGGGCACAGCAGTGTGCCCAGAGTCTTAGCAGGGTCTGTTTTGGTTTTTGTAAGCAGGTTGAGCTTGTCGCTGCTCTTGCTGCTGATGTGGCCCATGCTGTGGTTGCGTTTGTGGTCCTTCTCGTGGTGGCGCTCCTTCCGATCATGGAGTGAGAGTGTGGCGAATTTACTCACACCTGTAGCAATGGCACTGTCCATGATACCACTGCTAATTCCGCCACCACCACCACTGCCAGCCTTGTTGGTATTGTTTGCCGTTGTTGTGGTGCCGGCTGAATGGGGTAGGCTGTTGGAGCGTGGTAATGTAGTAGAGAGGGAGTTAATGCCAGGAGTATTGGCACCACTGTTGTTTCCATTAGTAGCGTTACTAGAGGTGTTAGTGATTATTGTAGCACCCGCAGGGGGGCTGGTAGCATTCATCACGTTAGTGTGTGTTCGTGTCCGTGAGAGCGGAAGATGGGGAAAAAGGATGTCCTCAGTGAGGTCCCATAGGCACAGCTGAGTGTCCTGGCCCACCGAGCCAAACCGGTACGTGACGCTTACAGGCCGACTATCGGTGGAGTTGCGCTTGGAGAGTCGAGACTGCGTGCTGTTGGCCCGGTCTCGTCCAAAGTGGATCATCTGATCCTGGAAGTCCTCGTCACTGCCACTGAACTCCATTGGGTCACTCTCTTCCACGCTGGTGGTGTAATGGTCAAAGGCCACCACACTCACCCATGACTTGTGCCCATGACCTCGGGCAATGACTCTGCAATCCAAGAACGACCACACAGTCACTAGATCGTCCTCTCCACCTGCAACTATGTACTTTCCATCTGGGCTCCAGCACACACACAACAAGCCACCAAAGTAGCTTTTCATGGTGCCGTGAAGCTCAACCGCATCAAAGTTGAAAACCCGTAGGAAGCCATCTTGACTTACGCAGGCTAGGAACTTCCCGTCGGGAGAGAAGGCGAACTCATTCAGAGCCCCCTCACCCACTGTCCATTTGAGGAGAGGGTTTCGTGTGGATTTACTCTTACAAGTGTGTACAGAGTAGTTCTCTCCCTGTTTAAGCAGCTGGTAGTGTGGTGCCGTTGTGCCACAAGTATGTTCCACATTGTACAGGTACATATTCCCACTGGAATGAGAGACCAGAAACAGGCTCTCAGAGCCTGGCACCCATTTCACGCATGTTACCCTGGACTTGTCTATTAGTCTCTGGCAGGAGAGAAGGAAGGTTGAGGTTTGAGAAACAGACAGGGGAGGAGAGATGGAGGGAAAGAGGAGAGGGAAAAAATAACATTAGTTCAGTATCATAAGGAAATCAATATTGTGAACATGCTGAATGTCTTAAAAATAAAATACTCAGTTAAAAGTCTTGGACCTCTTGTTAGATGAAATGAAAAAACAAAATGGAAAATTTTCAGCCCTAAAGGCAAAATCAAATATGCAGATTTGTGTTTACAAGACTCAAACAGTATTACAAAAAGCAATTTGGCAAAATTTAGAGTCAAAATTCACTGCCTCTACCAATATTTTTTCTACTACAAACAGCAACTTCTATTAGAGGAAATCTCCGTACACAGAATTCTTAGTAATCTAACGTCTGTACTTAGGGTAGAGACCTACCTCCTCATTGAAGAGCTTGCTTGTTTCCTTCTTTATGGGGTCAATCAGCTGTACCTGTCCTGCTGAGAAACCCACCAGCAAGGACACACTGTCTGCTGTAGCTGTGAGGTGGTTGAAGTCATGACAGGTTGGCTGCGTCCCCTTATAGATGCGTTTGTCTATGGGCTTACTCAAGTCAGCAGCCTGAAAAGAGAAAGCATAAATGCACAAGAAGTGAGTGCAGTAACCTTTAAATATCAAAAACTACTTTATGCACTTTATGTTACATGACAGAGGCTACTGGTCAGTTTGCCAATGATAAATGACTGGAGCTAAGAGTGTGGAGTCATGTGTTTTTTTTTCCTGTGCTTCATCTCAAACACCTAATATTCAATTTAAAGAAGCTTGAGGATCAATCTTAACTCCACTGCTTAAAAAAGACTTGAAGTCAGTCAAAGCTTTCTCAAATTGAATGCCTAGTTACCGAAGTGTACAGGAAGTACCATATTAACACAACACAGTTCTGTACAACCCTTAAATTATACATCAAATAGCCACAGAGCAAAAATTAGGAGCTCGAGTATAGTGGTATGTCTTTCCTCTGTAGATGGACAGATGCTAACAATCACACTATATGATGCACACTTTGCTTTTGTTTTAAGAGAAAGAGTTTTTTTACTGCTGCAAACAAGACACCCAAGGCATATACTGTAGATAAGCAGCATAACAGTTCCATTTGTTAATGATTTACAGTTTACACTACTTGTAGAATGGAAAATTCTCTGAGTGTAAGACGATGACTCAGTGGTTCCTTACTGTTAGATGTAACATTGGGGGTTTCTGTCTCGCCTCAGAGGGACGAAATGTCAAAACAAGCCTTGAAAGAAGTTTAATTCAGGTGTACAGACTAAAACACAACTCTTATGCCTCACAACAGCATGCACTGTATTAGGCTGCGCTTTGATGATTGACATTATCAGCAAAAATGATACATACTAGACCTGTTTGTTTAGAATACCATAAAGTAGGGAATACCATGAAGTAGGAATTTTTGTGTATATACTGTTTTTGTGTATATACTGTACACACTGAAGACAAAACAGCTCCCCATGAGCTGCTAGATTGTTAACTGCTGGCAACAATGCACAGGATAATCTGACAATTTTTGCTATAAATCTGTAGCCAGGTATATGCTCCAGCAAAGAGTAACAGAGAAAAAAATTATGTTTTCCACAAGCAGCTTAGGCATGGGAGAAATAATCACCAAGATAATATGTCATTGATGCACTGTACTTTTTATCAGGCATATGACTATTTTGCTTGTGATGTAATACCATGACATGTTACTTTCTCTGTCAAACTTAAATTGCCAGTATTTATGGACTATAATTCCAATTAAACTGTTTTGTCTTTAAATACAAATTCTGCAAACAAACTGTGTTTTTCAATTTCTGATAATTCTGCCTTCAACCATAGTCTCTTCTTGTTTAACATTGCTATGATGACACGCATGCCTTGCACATGTTGTGGTAAAAGACTATGACATGTTGCTTCAACTTAGAAGTCAGCTGATTCCTGTCAACCAGTGATGTGGAGTCAGCTGTCAGCTGAAACCACTCCATGCAATTAGGTGACAAGGCATTTATGATTGATTTGTGACTGTTTAAAATGTAGCATGAGGTAGAGCCTCTTTCACAACACTACGAAATGACGCCAGCATTTTGTGGGAACATGTTACGATGACAATCAGTTATAATGTCATTCCTATTAATTTTCTATCAACTTAAATTGAAAATATAGTTGGTCCTTAACCATAATAATTTTAGTGAATCAACATCTACACAGGCTGTAGTTTGTACGGTGTTTGAGTCTTCAAAAACGATTTTCCATTGTAATTACGGATGCTCTACTAGAATAATCGCACTACTATGCATAACTAGCTAAAGTTAGCATGTCTCTGCAAGCATAGCGGGTCAGCTAGTTTTACCAGGTCACAGTTTTGTCCATACATATCATCAAGCTAAGAGCTGAGAGCCATTAAACTAAATAATGATGGAAGCTGTTAGGTTATTAGCCAAATGGCTGTCCATACATTACATACTCATTATTGTGATTTGTCGACAGCTGTCAGTCAAGAGGCGTCGACAGGTGTTATGGGTGTTAACGTGCAAGTGTCATCCCAAACTACAACCGCTATAGCAATAATGCCAACCCTGGCTACTTAACTTAACACAAACGGCCAATTTAAACCTTGTGATCGTTATCCGGCCTCAACATTCTTTCTTTCCAACAAAACTGAACAAGTGTGACGGACCAGGTACGGAATTTAGCCTCTGGCCTCGGAGTAGCTGCTAGCTTGCTAGCCAGCGCTAGCCAGTTGCGTTGGCTGGCAAACAAGTAGGCTAGCTTCATCATAGCTTCAAGCTAACTAGCTGACAGCTAATTTCAAAGTCAAGCACCTGCCAGAGTTATTCAACACAGCTAACAGGAGCCTTAAGTTCCGCAACAGCTCAGCAAGCGATGATGTTTTTAACATGCAGTATCACGAATTTCCGCTGACATTAGCCGCGTTAGCACGCTACCTTTCTAACGCCTTTGTAGATGTAGAAGTAGAGCTCACGGCCCACATTGAAACAGATCCTGTCGCCGTTGCCCGACTGGTCGTTGACGTTCACGAAGGAGACCTTGACGGGGTTGGAGCCTTGCGAGTTGAAAGGCACCCTGTTAGGACGGCTGTATTCGGAGTGAGTGAGGAGTTTGTAGACGCCTTCTCGAGTGGTGAACTGAGTTTTAATTTCGTTCATCTCCTTCCCTCCTCCCTCCGCCGCCATCTTTGAAATTAACATTCATCCCTTTCCCCCAGGCCGGATCTTACGCATGGAGGGGAGCGGGCCATAGAGCGGGCATTCCGACTCTCCCATTCCCCCCAATGGTGGAGGAGGATACGACTCTAGCTTTTTTAAGAACAGCAAAGTTGTCACAGTTTTGTACGAACTTTTCTGAAATGTCACAGTTTTACTTATTTTAAACCTTATTTCAAAAATAATGCTTTTGAGAAAAAAGAACAGTTAACACAGTACTGTGTGCACCACTGTGGTAGCAAATTATATACATAGGTTCACGTTATATAAATGCTTAACCAAGCGCATGACAAAATGTTAAAATCCCTTACCGTGCATTTAGCCTGTTGCGAGCGATGTAAAAACTCTTGAACAGGTTAAAAAAAAAAGTAGCCTATATTCAAATCAGACTCAAGAGGTAATCAGGATGAAAATTGAAATTGAGGCTATCGTGCGTGATCTATGAGGTCTTAATGAATTTTATTTTGAAAAATAAAAAATAACCGGACGTATTATTTCGTTAAAATCTTGGAATTAGCAAACTTAGTGGCCATGCTGTTTGTCGCGTGCTGGCCGCTCACCTGTGGCCACACTTAGCTGCATCACATCAAAGACACCTGATACTTTGCTAGTTAATTAATCCACCATTTTACCCAATTATACAACGAAGAGCTCCTTGAAAATTTTACTTTTTGGTCAACCAAAAGAATTATGCGCCCCAAATGTCATGGCACATAGGAGAAGACGACATCAACCTCCTCCAGGTATCAATATTTTGTATTTGTACTGTTTGCATAGTTAAATACACTGTCCTTTGTATAGTATTTTTTTTTCTTGAACATAGTATTCTGACGCTGCATTGTTAAGTTAAAGTTTTAATTTAAAACTTTTTCTTAAAGCATGTGTATTTTTTGTTGTTGTTTTTTAAAGTGCATAATTCTAATACAGATTTTTTCCCCCCCTCAAATTAGATCACAGTAATAGACATGCATCCAACACATCCAACAACCTGGACCATCTTGCTTTCAAATACATGGTGAAATCAGTCAGCCACTTTTCATTACCATACTGTGACAAATGTGGACTCTTATTAGTTTGAAAATTCAGAATTACTTAAATGTCTTTTGTATCTTGCTTTTTGTATTTTAATGAGGACTGGTGTTTCCTCTCTTTTCTTCCATCAGGAGATGTGTAAAGTGGAGTCCAGCACCGATTCGGACTCTGAGATCAGTCCAAGATGGTCGGACACCAGCACTGTGGTATTCTTTTATTTCTGAATGTGAACATTACATACAAACATGAGTATGACACAATAAACACAAATGAATTTATCAAAATGTGGACTTATGTAGAATACACATGATTTTTATTATGTAGAGACTAAAACCAGTCTAAGACTTAAGACATTTTCAGTTGATTGTCTCCTTTACTTTTATTTCAATGGTCATAAAATGTACTTTCTCTTCCAAAAATTGACTGTATGTGCCCATTATTTTGGTACCACTGCACACATACACACCCTCCTAAATCCCCAGCCTTGTCTTTGGGGGTCTCAGTGGTAAAATCATTTTCTAATGGCACATGGGGGTGGGCTCCAGCTTTTAAATTAAAAATTGATTGTTGTCTTGTCAATGCAAAAAAACCCCTCTTAATTCCTTGTGGAGAAGGGATGTGTAAGCAGTGCACCAGAGAGTGAGACTCTTCGGTGGACATTGCCGTTAACACACAAGCCTGCAGGAAGGCATGCCTGTGATTCTTTGGTAAGCTTTCTCCTTCCCCTGATCCATCCATTTCTGCTGCTGCAAAGGCATCTTACTGTTCTGTGTGATTATGAATGAATATGAATATGTGCTTATGATTAAAGTTATTGGACCCATATGATGGGAGCTCTGAGGATTCTGACGAGTCAAAGGTTGACGCGGGGGTCTCCAGCAGGCGAATGAGGCAGCAGGGAAAAGGTGCAGGAGGAGGCTGTCGTTTCTCGGGCAGAAGCAGGAGATTTATCCTTCATCACCCTGCTCCCCTCAGAGAATTTGTGAAAGATGGAGATAGATATCCTGTCACAGAGCAGCAGCAACATCTTTTGGATGTCCAGATGAATTGTGGGAGTGACTCCGAGCTGTGGGTTTGTGAGTTTGACATTCTGCCTTCCAACAGTGACAGGGTTGGTGATGGAGATCTTAAAGAGGCAAAGACCGATGATTCAACAAAGCACAATCAAACCATGGATATGGATCTACATTGCCAATTTGATGATTCAGGCTTGCACGGTACAAGAACCTCCACACCTCAAACAGCTGGATCTGCAAAACCAGTGAAAGAGATTTTGTCACAGATGCTGGACAGCTCCTCTGAGAGGTCCCCCAGCCCCTGTAACCTTGGATCTCTGTACAAGAGAAAGCTGGGTTTCCCCGGAGCAGAAGTGGTTGAGCTGGGACAAAGAAAGAGGCAGTGTGTGGTCAACATGGAGGATGACCAGGAGGGAGGGGAATCTGCATCTGAGCCATGTTAGAGCTGTCAAAGCACAGACTGAAGAGCTTAAACGGTTGAAGGAAGAATGAAATACTGTTTTTTGGGAATGCATTTGTTATTCTGCCATCTTTTATTTTGAGTGTTTCACAAATGTCACACTGTGCTGATTTTCTCGTAAAGCAGTTATGATTTTTGTTGAGAGAATAACCCTTGTAACCTGGGTCTCTAGAATAAGAAACCTGTGTGAAACCTATGCACTGGCAATGGAAAAAGTGTTTTCCCATTGACCAATAAAAAATAAGAAAAAAAAAACAAAAAATACTGGGTCTTTCTGTCTACTTATGCCGAATAAGTACATCCTGCTGCTCTAGATGGTAAAGTTTGAGCACTTTCAGGATTTAAAGATAAATTTCTCTGTCTCAGTTGTATTTAGACCATTCCAGTGTTCCCTGTGCAGCTTTTGCTTTATTTTTGGGTTAGTTTTTCTGAAAAGTTCATTGTTTAAGACAGCTGTTCTGTAAGCTTACTTAGCCTGAGCAGCCTATACATCGAGTAGACTGTAAATTCCTCTTGGTTTTGAAAATTTGATTTGGACAAATTAAATGCATAATCTGGGTCTAAAAGAACATAAAAGGTGATCATTTCACTGTTTAGCCGCAGATGAAAATCTCATTGCCTCTTGTCCTTCTTTTAGACGTTTGCCTTGTATTTTCCTTAAGAGCTCACAGATTTATCCTTTTCATTTTTATGCAAAACTTTAACTTTATTCCTCCAACCTTCATCGCATGTATCACTGTTCCTATCCTGATTAGGGAAATCTGCAAAACTCTGAACAAAAAAGCCTGGAGGCAGAATAGCAAGCTAAGCACAAAGCTTATGTCCACAACCATTTTACTTTGGTTTTTAGGCTCTATTCCCACTGTTCAGAATGTGATGTAGGCTTAAACAAGAAATCCTCATCTCCTTAGCAAGACGAGTTCCATGAAATGTAATAAAGGCTTTAAATAAAACATTTGCTTGTGTACAAACACCACACCGAAGGCATTGTGATTCATTTCATTTCAGACTTTATTTGGTCTAAAAACATACAGGTTCCCTCGTAAAAAACTCACTTCCAACTTTCCTTTTCCACATTTCATTTTCCCTTCGTTGACCATCTCACAACTTCCCTCTGACTTTCTAAGACACTTTCCACAAACACTAAGAATGGTTACATGTTCATTACTACTCCATGAATGTTCAACTATCTTCTATACTGGAATGCAACAGGTTACATACTACTTTTAAATGTGTTTAATAAGCAGTGAATGTAAGTGATTATGTGTGGTTAAATAATCAAGACGCCGGTCTTTAGGTTCTGTTTCTTCTACTCGGTGCACAGGACAGCAACTCCACGCTCATAGAAGCTGTGTGGATCTTCCTTGGTGGCGATGTCAAAATCAACGGTGAAGATGAGATCAGACCTGGTGAAGTTCAGGTACACGGGCAGAGTCACCTGCAATGACGAGAAAAACTGTGTTGAGGGATCCATTGAAAACAAAGGCACAATATGAATTTGGCAGCATCATTAGATACTTTAGTATTGTATTGTAAACGCATGTCTCATTCATACCATGTGTCTCTTCTCAGCGTTGCTCTGCTTGATCCAGCGGAGCTGAGTGAGAGGCAGCTCAGTGGAGATGGAGGTGGACAGAGACAGCTTGTTGTTGGCACAAGTAGCTCCCTGAAGTTTCAGACCTGGGACAACGTTGACAATGTTTGACATTATAACCCTAAAAAAATATTTTTACAAATCTCCTATGTATATTACAACTCAAAGTTAATGTGGTGGCAATCAACTGGTTTAACATTTTATGATTTGCCAAGACCTATCCTGCCTTTTAACTGTTTAAGCAATTAGGAATCCAATTTGAGCAGAAAAGAAAAGGAAAAAAATACAACAGTCCAGCACAGACCTCTTCTTATGAGCCCATGTAGGTCTGAAGGACCTTTTCAAATTCACTTAAACCTCCTATTGCCCAAATTTAACCTTATTATGCAACTCTAGTCTACGGCAGATGATGTGCTGCTTGTCTGACCTTTGATGCCGAAGCTGCAGGCGTCCAGCGTGGCACCCTGAGCGGTGGTGACGTTGACCTCCAGACACAGCTCCTCCAGTGACCAGCTGTTGGCCTGGGCCACATACTGGCGGGTTGCGGTGATGTAAGCCTCTGGCACAAACAGGCTGCCCAGGCACACGTGGATGTTCTGGTAAAAGAGGAGGGAAGGAAAACAACATAACACCGAGTAGCTCCTTCAAGTCACAGGCTGTTTGTTGCTGTATGTATACAGTCGATGAAACAATACCTTCAGTTCCTTTGCACCTCCACTGGCAGCTCCCTGGGAGATCTGCTGCAGCTGTTTGATTCGTTCACTGAAGTCTGCCACCCACTGGATCACAGTCATTGCTGCTGGAACTGTGTAGCGACACCAGCTGCGAGGGAGGATGCCTGGGGACGAAGAAAAACAGGTTCATACCACTTCTCCATGCAATATCAAGTCTGTTCAAGGACTTTATGTTGTTCAAAACCAACAAAAAGGAATCTCAACTGTGCAATCAGACTTCAAGGAAACGAATGAAAGTTTACCTTTAACAAGGTCGCTGATGAGTGTGCGCAGGTAGTTGGTCTGCTTCTTCTTGCCCTCACACACCTGCACAACATCGGACAGATCCTGACGGACCTCCTGCAGCATCTTGCCACCCATCTTCACCTCACGCTCGAAGAAGCGGAACAGTGGGTCCTTGTGTTTGTGTTCGGACAAAGAAAAAATTAAATACAGGAGCTTGGTAGATGCATCAATAACAAAAGTCAGGGCATATTAATCTGCAGAAAATCGAAGCTTTGTTTTTGTTTATTTTCATTTTACCTTGTTACCTCATCAGTCGAGCACAAAAAATGTAAAGACTTTTCAACAAAACAGTAACCGCCAAGAATGTTGTGGACAACACACAACATTTTAGACTTGTCCACTGAAGTCTGCTTCCCCACCACCTTTCCTCTCACTTCTGCCATTACCTTGATGTTCTCCACTGTGCGTTTGAGTGGATTGACTGTTTGGGGCATGAGCTGCAGCCAGTTGCAGGCAGTGGTGTGGAGGGTCCTCATCCAGGCCGGCTGGGCATCGGATGTGGAGGAAGTGCGTTCCTTCTTCTCCGTCTCATAGGCAAGGTCATCCTCATCCTCCAACATCTGCATTTTCAGCATCTTACCCATCATGTCAGTGCCTGTGCAGCCCAGCGGAGGGAGCGAGTGAGCGGGGAGGGAGGTGGAAGACAAGGCCATGGTGGGAGGTAGGGGGAGAAGAAATTAACAGTGGAACAAATAAACGAACAGCTTACCTTCAGGGTGTGTTAATATGAGGTTTGTCTTTTTTTTTTAAACCAAAAAAAGGAGTTGTGCAAGACAGACGAACAAATTAGGATTAAACTGGGTGGGTCAAACACATAAGGCTTCAGGCAACATTTCAGTAAAACAGAACATTCAACATGGCTCCCGTTGGATAAATTAACTGCATTCCTGTCTGACTGGATCTGTAAAAGAAATGAATATAACCAATGTAGGGTAAACAGGCTTTTGAGAGAGAAACCAAAGGGCAGGAGTGAGGACGAGGGAAAGGGGCAGAATGGCAGGTGGTCAAGGGGGAAAAAATGCTACAGAAGCTGGATTTGTGGGAGTTCGAAGGAGGGGTGGAACTCATTTCACATAATGGGAAGGATGTGATGAAGGGACAGGGGAGGTGTGT
The DNA here is from genome assembly GCA_029783645.1 of Ctenochaetus hawaiiensis. Lineage (NCBI taxonomy): Eukaryota > Metazoa > Chordata > Actinopteri > Acanthuriformes > Acanthuridae > Ctenochaetus > Ctenochaetus hawaiiensis. The sequence continues at coordinate 9,912,450 of JAPZDY010000007.1, forward strand.
GGTTGTTTTGGATCATATTCTGAGGGTGGGTGGGGTGGGTGTCGTATTTGAGCAAGCGACATGATGGCTGTGAAATACAGCTGCTGGAGGGTGAGGATACACACACCCTTCCTTTGGGCAGAACACCTTTTAAAGTATGACTGTTACAACCACACGGCTAAACTGTATAATTACAACATACCAGAGTGTAACTAGGAGCTTACTTGCAATACCACAGAAAACTAATGGTGAAGTAAAGACGAGACCCTAGCACAGTGAGCACATAGTCTTGCCACCACACGCACACACACACAGTATTCTGCCCAAAGCAGACGCAAAAGTATTCGATCGTGATCTCTCGCTGCATTAAGACGCCCTGTTAAAATGACAGCAAAGACACTAGAATAGAGAGAAAGATGGTTAATGATTGGCCTTCTGGAAACATGAAATCTGAAGAGATGGAGTGAGGAAGACGCATCAAGACATGTTGTGGTCCTGTCAATGTGACAAAACACCATAGAACAGATGATGATGATGATGAAGAGGATCAGCTGTAGCGTACCCTGAGTGGTCAGCAAGACTCTTTCAGCATTGCTGGGCAACCCGAGCCAAGATGGAGTCTGAGTGTCGGGAAGCATCTCTACCCAGTGCATGAACTCCTCACGCCTGTATTAAAAAAAAAAAAAAAAAAAATCAGAAACAAGTTTTTACCTGTTGAGCTCATCAAGTAAACCTTCTTTGAAAGTTAATAACCTAGACTACACTTGTGTGAGACAGTCAAAGTCACCACTGACCGAATTCCGTCAGGCATCTTGATGTCCTTGTGCCCGTCAACCTTGAGAGCCAGTTTGAACTCGCTGTCGAAGCTTCCCTTGGTGAAGATGCGTTCAAGGAAGGTGTTAAGCAGACGCTGGTCAAACTCATTGTCAATGCGGCCACCATAGATGGACTGGGCCATCAGGGTTTTCAGAGCAGCCCAGGGTATCTTGTCTGGTGCAATATTTTGACGTCCCTGTGTAAGTGTGTGTGTGTTGAAGAAAAGTGTGGCAAGGTTAAAATTTTACAATCAAAACTCTTAATACTTAAGCAATGCATCTGAATTTTTTTGGCTTTTTAAAGTAAAAACTTATGAATTTATAGGTTGTTGATTCATGTTTCTACTGTAAACTGTGCTGAAAATGAGAACTGTAATGATCACCAACCTTAGCGGTGTCATCCAGCCAGGTGTCGACGGTGTCGCAGGCAGAGCGGAGGTCAGACTCTCCAAACTCGTACTTCTTAGACCAGCCCAATGGTGCATAGCGCAGGCGTTCCTGAATGACAGCATGGAACCACGCCAGCAGGAAGTAAAGACGAGCACGCTCGTTGGGAGCCTATAGAAGCGTGAAAAAAAAAGTCATTGAGAATGTAGAGGTGAAGGAAATGTGCAGACAACAGTGATGGTAATGATTAAGCTTTTGATGAATAAAGCATGACTGTATGTGCTGGTGGGTCTAGATTAAGTTACCTTGCACATGCGAGCCACAGGGATGCTGCTGAAGGTTCTGAGCATGTTGGCCTTGACACCAGGAGGAGGCTCAAACACAAAGATACGACCGGCACGAAGCAGATTCACTGGCACCTGACAAGAAAACACAGTACTGAGACTTTGAGAAGTGAAAGAGAAAAAGGAGATTTGAGACTAAGAAGTTGTCTTTATTATTAAGATCATTGACATTTTTTTGAGTGATGTGGTTTACCTTGGGATTGATCTCCATTGTCAGGAAAAGCCTGAAGCTGGCATGAGGCTGCATGGAGTGGAGCTTCTTTTCCAGCTGCATGAGCCAGCCGGGGGCCAGGTGGACGTTTTCCAACATCACCCATCTGCAGGACAAAAACAGTCAGTATACCAGTACAACAAAACTGAAATTTTCAGAAAATTAACAGAAAAATAAATAAATAAATAAATCACCCACCTGCCAGATTTGACAGCAGTGTTGATGTCTCTGTCTGCCTTATTGAAGCCCTCAGCTGAACCTGTAAAAAAAAAAAAATATTAGAAACATTTATTAGTGTCCTAACCGAACTTCAGATTTGAGAATGTTCTATCTTTTTCAAGAGTACAAGCTTTTCCCTTGCTTACCAATAGAGATGGAGGTTATTTGTTTGTTCTGTTCAGCAGCCAGATCTCTGACCAGTCCGCTGGCATCATAACCTGGTACAGAGCACATCAGCACTGGAGTGCTGGGCTTCACCTACAGGCACAAGGGAGGAATGTCAGTAACGAGCTCAGTAATTTTGATGATGGCAAACACCACTGGAGAGGAAAATCGGTTTACTGGTTAACTACCTCGCTATCCACGATATTAGCCAGGTCAAGAGGCTGCTCGATGATATTCATGAAGCTCTCTCCCAGCACCTTTGAGACGAAAATGTGTGACATGGCCAGCAGACGGTCAGGGCGGAAGGCCTGAATCAGCAACAGCTGGTGCACTGCCTGGCCAATGGTAGCTGAAAAGGGGCAGAGCGGATTGGAGTGGATCAGGTCATGTACACAAAAAATAAATAATCGATATCTGCTGCCTAAAGGTTTATGCATTAAAACAAATATTTATCTATATACTTACTGGATTGCTTCTCCTCTGACCAGAGATAAGGAACAGCCAGTTCTGGAGTGTTGCTCTCAATCCACATGAAGAATTGCTTAAGTTAAAAAAAAGTAAAGAAAAAAAAATAGCGATTACTGATTCAGTTTGTATTCAAAGAAACTCATTTCGTAAGGGCCATGCTGATAAATAAAAGTCTGTTCATATGCAGCTAGTGCTTAATTATGACAATTATTTAAGTAATAGCAGATTGACAGATGGACAGTATCAGTCATTACTCACCTCGTCAGCCTCAACTTTGTCCACCAAGTCGCTAAATGCTGGCAGGCGGCTGAGGCGGACCATGGCCTCACTCTGCTCAGAGGTCAGACCTTTCACTTTGGGCAGTGATGTGCCAGTCAGAACGATCTCCTTACCACGCAGGAAGTGCTGGAACTCCGAATCGTATGATGGCTCGCTGGAAAGGATGGATTCAAATGATTGAGATTCATGTTGTCTGATGTTTCTGAGAAACCTTGTTTTGCGTATCCCTAACCCTCCTACCACTGGTGGTGCAGTAATCTCACCTGGTTATGCCCTTCAGGCTGATCTTAGCCAGCAGCATGGCAAAAGTGATGTGATCCTGGTGCAGCATACCTCTGGCTGCTCGGTTGAACACCACCTACATCCCCCAACACAAAGCCCAGAAAGTTCAGCAAATTAGGTCTCTTACGACCAAACCACCGATGAAAAGGAGTCTTGTTTTCAAAATATGTGGTTCAAACCTGGAAAAGGTCCTTGGTGAGGACGGCAAGTCTCTGTGAATGGTCGCTGATGCTCTTCAGGTTGGGGTTCTCATACAGCACCGTGTGGTAGGTGTCCAGGAAAAAGTGAAGGGAGTACTGGTACAGGAAGTGCATCTGGAGACAACAAGAAGTATGTTTTTAACGGTAGGGCTGGTTTCAAAGTATGCAACCATTGGAAAGAATAAAAAATAATCAATAGTATATATAACTTAGATTTTTTCCAGACCTGGTTGAGAGCCTCCATGGTGAAATAGATGCTGCTGCAGGCAGATGACAGAGACAGGTATTGCTGTGACACTGTCTCCACCTCTGCCATGACGATATCAGTCTCCTCCACCTTCCTGGTCACCTCAGCTGCCTCCTTCTTCAGGTTCTCCAGCGTGGTGATGATGGTGTCGTCATCAAGGATGCGGCCTTTAACCTCGTTGAGGGCCTGCAGCAGCGATTTTTCCAGCTGACGCAGGCGCAGTTGGAACTCACCTACGAGAGACAGATGATAGCTGTTTAATACTTCTCCATCTTGCTGTTTTTCCAACATGACTTAAGTCTGAATTTTCTTTTTAAGCCCCTGTCAACACTCATCATCATCCCCAGCTGTGCCCTGTCATTGTGTTAGCACATCTTTTGTCTCACCCTGCAGTTTGAGGAGGTCAGAGCGTTTCTCATCCACATCAGGCCTCTCAGCCTTTAGGACTTCGTTGAGACACTGGCTCTGAAGGCTGCTGCGTGTCACAGTGAAGTTGACAAATGTGACACGAGAGCACAAGTCTGGAGGGAACTCGACCTACATAAACAGAGGACACCATGTAACACAGAGTTCTGACTTCGTACAATCAGTTTTGAGAGGGAATTGCTCAATTTCCATGTAGATTAAAGCTAAATGAAAGTCTGCTCACAGTTGGGTCTCGAGTAGAAAGGAAGATGACAAATGAAGGAGACAGATCGATGTCCTGGTCTCCAAGGGTGATGAGGACACGTCCTCCAGTCCTGCGGACCTCTCTGTTCAGCACCGGGTTGAGGATGGGATCATAACTTTCTACATCCTAAAGAGAGAGAGAGAGAAAAAAGGCTATGAGTAAACAAAATTTTGATGAATACAAGGGTCAGCAGACATTGTTGGCAGTGTGAGTTGGCTTCATACCTGGACCAGCAGCGGGTTTCCAAAACGTAGAGCACTCTCCAGGTTCTTCCTGAAGGCATCGTCCAGGAAACTGGTTCTGGTGATCTTGCGGTCTTTGTATTCATTCATGATGAACTCTGTGGCCTGGCCTGATGGATCGATGATTAGCGGATACCTAGAAAGAGTAATGGCGCAGAATAGATCAACGTGGGAAGAGAAATCAACTGGAGGCTAACTGAACTCAGGAAGGCTTGGCATTTTCACAACACAAATTAAATCTAAAACCAACAGATACCAGAGGGAAATATACTGACCTGTTGAACCTCTTGAGCATGATGGCGTTCTCAGTGCAGAGATCATCAGCTGGTAGGGAGTTGGCCTGCCAGCGGAGCCTCTCATCAGCATTGGACAGGTACTCAGTTCTGGCGATATCTGTGCGGAACTGGTGGGAGAAAAATGACATCATGGAAGTTTAGAATAATAAAGTTCTTCCCACATAATTAGAAAAGTATACGGTTATGTTATATGGAGGATTTGAAAAAAAAAAAATTGCATCTCTTTAAAGATACAGACTTATTACCATTACTTGATGGTTAGTGATTAAAATTTGCCACTATTGCTACATTTGATGTTGTGTCAATGAACAAGGCTGCCACAGGAACAAAAACAGTTTCCTGAAAGGCTTATTTGTAATGTGAATGAAGCCAGAATTTATAGGTGTGATCATCAAAAACGACTTTTGTTTTATGTGTCAGAGCTTTAACTACCTGAATGTTGGCCTGCTGCAGGTGGTGTGACCAAGTTGTGAACAGGTTCTGTCTCATCTGCTGCTCGAAATAGCCAGCATAGGTGATAAAAGCTGCAGAGAGCAGACAGTCTCCAGCGATGGTGGACATCTGGTTCTTGAAGGTCTCACTGGTCTTCTCCCAGCGGTCCCTTTCAGCTGACAGACTCTTCAGTAGGGCTGTGCTGCGGTTCACCTGGGAGGACAGAGTGAGAGTTCAGAAAAAATGCTGCAAAATACTCAAGTCTAAAATAGAGACAAACACAGAGGGGACGACCATTACCTTAGCCTCAACAGCGGCCAGGTCAGCCTTGATGGCCTGGGCCTCTGATATGAGGACGGCGTACTCTTCCTTGTAGCGAGCGATGCTGGCCTCCAGGTCTCTGATCATCTGTTCTACTTCCTCTGCCTTTGTCTTGTTGTCTTTGGCATCATCCTCAAGCTTCTGCAGTTCATTACGCAGAGGCTCCACACGCTTCAGCATGTCGGCATAATTGAGCTAGGAGAGTGGTAAAACATTGTATATATTAAAGAAATTCTCTCTTGAGCTATTTATCATCTTCAGCTTCATACAGATCAGGCTTCCTTACCTGAGCAATAGCCCATTTCACCATAGGTCCACAGGCCAGAGATGCCCTGTTGACTTGGTCGTAGTTGTAGCTTGGGTTGGAGAGGTAGTTCTTCTTCATCTTCTCACGGATGGAGTCACTGATAGAGTAGAAACAGACCAATAAGCAAGAATACGGCAGCACTTTGCAAAGTCAAATATTCAGTCCCTCCAGGAATTCGCGATGTTGCGATCGCACCAAATCACGCGAATTCAACCAATCTCCGTGAATTCAGCG
>JAPZDY010000007.1:9918647-9936755 GCA_029783645.1 Ctenochaetus hawaiiensis
CGCAATTTCATCGCAACAAATACGCTTAAAACATCGCAACTTACATCGCAATTTTTTAGAAAAGCTGCCACGAATTCCGGCATTTTAGGCCGCAACAATCATGAAAAACGCCCGCGAAATCCTGGAGGGACTGAATATTTCAATGTGAAGTGTGAAATCAATGATGGTGAATCACAGGAAATGAAATATTGCATAGGATCACTTCAATTATATGTGGGGTGGGAAGGAGTGTGAATACTACCATCTTCACTTCAAGAACTACAAACTAGGACAGCGCATCAGCTTATTTTTTGATTCGGAAAAATCAATTGATGTGAAACCTAAAATCAAATTCTGATTGCAGGTGTCGTTTGATTAAAATACTGATCGACTAATATTATTTGTGCTCCCATTGAGAATTAGACGGACGTTCTGACACCGGTACCTCATTTCATCAGAGGAAAAGTTGACTATGCTGCTGATGAAATTGTCCCTGATAATAACTTGTCTGATTTTTTTCCAGTCACTGGTCTCTTCACCCAGCATAAGGCAGATAGACTCCAGGGCCAGCTTGACTGCAGCTGGAGGATTGGTCATGGCCCGCACTTCTACTAGGTGCTGCCGCTTAATAGAACTCACAGCTAGTTAGGGGGAAAGAGTATGTGTTCGAAAGAAGTAGCAAGAAGAGAGGGACAATGGGGAACATAAAGAGAGCAAAAGAGGGGAGGAATTTCAGGGGTTGAAAAGTCAGAAAGAGGTAAAGAGGCACAGAGAGAGAGAGAGAACGCTTTAGTCAACAACTGAAAAATACATTCTTTCTTATTTCACCTGATCTCTTCAGCAGAGAAGTTAACAATGGTGGGGATGAAGTTCTCCCTCATGATGATGGATCGGATCTGCTTCCAGTCAGTCGTGCTCTCTCCAAGGAGCAAGCAGATGGACTCGAGAGCAAGCTTTACGGCCGCGGGTGGATTTGCCATGGAACGCACCTCCACCAGGTGCTGCTTCTTAATGGACTTAACGGCTATCAACATCAGGATGAACAGGGATGATTATGACATGTAAGGGGCAGTGATGAGGGAAGGATGTGGGTAAAAATCAAGCTGTTAACCGGAAGTCCTTGCACCATAAATAACAATATCATAACAATGTAAGACAAAATGAAATGTTTGTGTAAAAGCAGGTACACGTGGCATCAATGTAGTTATACTGTCGCAACAAAATGCTGTGAGTAACTGTGCTACTGTACCATTCTGAGCCTCAATAACAGCAGGCTCCACTTGGTCCAAGTCCTGTTTGACACTCAGCTGTTTGTCCTTGATCACCTCCTGCTGCTTGTACACGGCTTCCTGGATCTCCTGGCTCATCACCTGGAATCATAATGGTAACAGCACGGGAGTACAGTTTAATGAATCTGATCATGACCATGTACAATGCGAGGTTCGAGGGATCTCTGCCACTGTTAAAGTCCTTCCTCTTACCAACCTGCTTGTATTTCCTTACCTTTTTCTTTTCAGCCTCCTGCTGGTCTTTCACCATCTTCTTCAGCTTGTCATTGGCAGCAGCATTCTTTGCCTCCAGCTCCTGGCTCTTGATTCTCAAGTCACGACGAAGCTCCTCCACCTTAATGAGGAGGCCAAAGTACAATCGGTAAACAGGCACAAGCAAGCAGCAGTTGGATAGCGATAACGAAAGGCCACTGTGGTACAATGCAAAGACACTTAAAATGCAGAACAATCACCGTACCTGATCGACAGTTTCCTTGATCTTGCGGAGACCAACGTTGAGGTGCATCTGCTGCTCCTCCAGCTCGCTGCGTTTCTCATTGAACAGGTTGGCATACTGGTTAATAAAGTCCAGGTAGTGGCGTGGAGTGATGGCCATTGTGTGGCCACCTCGCTTAGCCAGACGGTTGTTAGCCTGTGTAGAGTTGGCAACATAAGAAGTATGCATTAGCAAACTCTCACATGTATGAACATGGTTATACAGGTTTCCAAACGCCAGATTTTTGTCAAGGCAAAACTCATTAACCACAACTGCAGCCCTGAAAACATCCTCACCTGATGGAGTGTCTGGTGTACAAACACACAGCCGTTGACGATGGCCTCACGGTGAGATGGTGGCTGAGGCAGTTTATCGTAGACGATGGGCATGTAGTCTGGCACCTTGTAGTTTGGTTTCTCCAGATCCATTTTGCTGGTGAACTCCTTGCCTACCTGATACAGAGCCTCTGTGGACCAGTCTCCAAACCAGTTCAGCACACACCTAAAAGAAAGAAAGGTTTTTTTTTTTTTCAGTTCACCAAGAAATGCAACTGTGTCATCATAATAATTTGGTATCTCTTTACCCTTTATCAGTAATGTAATAAATGAGTTTATGTTTATTGTCGAGAGTGTCTTCCTACCTGTTGAAGAGGGCAGGGGATGTGGCAGCCCTGTCCTTCAGGCCCTCTGATGACGGGTTCATGGTGAAAACAACATGGAGGTTCCTGATGACCTGGCTGGTGAACCACTTGTACAGCTCCTCATGAGTGTCGAGCATCAGGCCCTCTTTCTGGGCTCCCTCCTTACACTGAGTCATCAGGGTGGCATACTCATCTCCCTCAAACAGACCAGGAACCTACGAGGAGCAGGTAATGTTAACGGATTATGAACCAGAAAAGCCATCTGAGTTTAAGTGAGGTACATCAGATCATGAAGGCAGTGTGTTACCTCTCCGTTGGCCAGCAGTGTATTCATTCTCTCAAGGAAACCAGAGTCCAGCACGTTGGACTCATCCATGATGAAGGCGATCTTCTCATTCTTACAACCTGAGCGACGCAGCACCGTACGCAGGTCCTCATCAAAGTCCTCTCCAGTGTATTTCCTGTGAACCTGAAAACACACACATATGTTTCAGGGTTTCTGTTTTGTTTTATAAAGCATGGAATTGTAGTGATATGGCTCTTTAAGGTATATTACCTACCTTGATCTGGTATACACTAAGCCCATTCATCCAGGCTACAAAGCGAGACAGAGTTGTCTTTCCTGCTCCGCTCACACCGATCAACAGGAGATGGCCCTGAGGCTGACGGAAGATCCTGGAGGAGGGTAAACAATTTTAAAATTTCATCAACAATAATTACTTCACACCTGAAATCCTCAATTCTTGGCCATTTCTAGACTAAAATCAGATAAGAAGTCAATCTGCAGCCTTGAGCAGAAGAAGCTGCTCCCCACCTGTCAATTCTGAGGACATGATCCAGCACCTCATTGAAGAGCACCAGAGGGACGTCCAGCTCCTCCTCGTAGAAGACCTTCAGACGGGCCTTCACATAGTCCCTCAGCTCCTCCTGTTCCACTGGGATGTAGTCCTGCATCCACAAACAATAAACTTATCAAAAATAGAAATCAAACCACTGAAGACTTGGGGTCAATTCTCAGAGTTTCAGCAACATTACTAAAGCATAGCAACATATTTCCAGCTGACCTTGGAGAGCCAGTTGCTGTAGAGGATTGGCCTGTTGAGAGCTTTGTCCTTATCGACGTTGGGGAAGTGTTTAAGAGCAACCATGTCGATGTTTTCATCTGTCCACCTTCTCTCTTCATCACCAACCAACCTGAAAAGTTTAAGATGAACAATATTATCACCAAAATTTCTTTTCTTTTAAGGCATTGATTAAGTTGCAATCTATCACATTTACAAGTTGGTCAAAAAAAAAAAATCAACAAATAAAAAAAATTAATATTTATGAGCGTTCTTTTTTATTACAGGAGTACCATAAAACACAACCAGAGTAGATGAGAATAGTATTATGAGGTTGTAAAGCTCAGTCTCTCAGAAACAAGCGCCTACCTGTCCTGGAAGAGACGGAGAGCCTCGTGGGCCCAGATGCGAATGAGCCCCTCCACAGGCAGAGTCTCAAGTGGGCGCAGGGCCTCAAAGATGCCCCTCACCCAGCGGGTCATCTCTCTGGGAGAGTAGATGTAGTGAGGTTGGGTGTCCTGGGTGAACCGTTCCTGAAGGGAGAAAAGGGATTGAAATTAGATATGAAAACAAATCAGTCTCATTGTAAAAAACAAATTAAAAAGATGAATAAAAAAGGCCTCATCTCATGTTTTTACATTAGTTTCCTGTGACATTGGTAAATAAGCTTGATGTTTACATTTAATTTTTATTTCATTGATTACTCCCTTTACCTGAGACATGGTGTAGAACTCAACCATAGCAGCAGTAAGAGGCTCAGCGTAGGTACGCAGAGATGGGATGAGGCGCAGCATGGCACGGTTGAAGGTTCCATAAATCTGGGTAAGAGAAGCTGGTCCTGGATAGTCCACGTACACCACAGGAACATGACGCAGGAACCTAGAAACAGCACATCACAAAATGGTCACTGTCAGGGCCCTTCAGATCCGATGCTGTTCAAACGATCCTTTTCATTTCAATAAAAAAGAAATAAATAAAAATCTGGTACTCATATATATTAAATTACTGTTTTAAATGAGCGCACCTGTGTGTGAGAGGCTTCCTGCCAGGGTCAGTGGGGGGATTACAGGCTCCAACAAACTGGATCCTCTCCAGTTTGACCCATGTCTGGTCTGAGGTGCGGTAGAAGCCTCCATGTTCCACCATCTGCAAAGAAAACACAACAGGATTTATCATTGTGGTGTATTTAACTTACAAAGAGGGATGCCAAATAATACAGTTTGCAAAGTGCCGCATTTGACAAAAAAAAAAAAAGTTTGTGAGCAATGCCTCGCACCTGTCTGATGAAGGAGATGACTCTCTGTGTGCCGTACTTGTCCATGTCTGGCAAATTGATCTCATCACAGAACAACACCAGCCACTTGCCCAGCTGCACGGGGGCGAGGACCACACCGTTGGGGGTTCGGCGGTACTCGCAGTAATGATCAAAGGTCTTCAGCAGCAGCTCTGGGGTGGTGGCACTGGAGAAGTTCAGACCCACAACCTGGTTGAGTAGGAAGAAAAGTTGGAGAATTACAAATGATGAAACTAATAAAATCTCTGCCTAATTTTAACTCAGTTTTGAATACGATAAACACCAGTGTACATAATTATCTAACAAAATTTTGAAGCATATGTAAGACCTTTCTGATACATTTAAAATACTGGCGGTGTAAAAAAAAAACTTCAGCTCATTAGTTACATGATTAGTTGAACTAATTTTAAAATTTTATCTAACTAAATTCTTCGATCCAGTGTCTCACCTCCATGTCAGGCAGAGCTCTGAGGGCGCTGAACAGAGTCATAGTCTTTCCGGAGCCAGGAGGTCCACACAGCACCAGTGGTTTGTGCTCTGCCAGCCATGTGTACAGCAAAGCCTCGTGGCGAACAGTGTCCAGGGTGGGAACCACAACATCAGGTGATGCCACCTTGTGGGTCTCTACCTCGATCTGGGGCACCTTGCCCTGCCAGGACTGCCACTCACCTGTGATGCTCACCTGCACAATGTGAAGAAATGACACATTGGTCATTTTGAAGTTAAAAAGCTGTAGTAGTTTTTGTTTAATTCCCTGCATCTCTGTGAAAGAAAACACTTTCCTTTACTTTTACTCAGGAGAATAATCAGTCATTTTAACACTGGGAGTCTGTACCTCGTAGTCAATGATAGGCACGTTGGGAGCAGCAGGGAGGGGTACAGTAGTGATGCGGCGGATGTATTCTCCAAGCTCAGCCCTCATCTTCAGCCGTCCGTCTCCAGAGAATGACCACAGCACAGCATAGATCAGATATTTCTGTAGAAAAACAATGCCATAAAAATGATCAGTTTTAAAAAAATGCAAAAATGTTGCAGTGAGTAAGTTCCAAGATGATAAAACAACAACTGGCACGTACGCTTCTTCGGCTGTGTGGAAAGCACAACATTACCTGCATGTATTTCTCCAGCTGATCAATGGGCATCGGGAAGTCAGGGTGGTTGTTGTTGTAGAGCGCCACATTGCGGCAGGCCTGGTGCAGCATTGAGAAAAGGGAGCCCAAGCAGCGCAGGCGGGTGAAGTCCATGATGTGCTCCATCTTTGAGGCGTGCTCTATGGCCTTGATCACCAGGCCTGTGGAGGTGAAGTAAGGCTGTAGGACAGCTGCAGCATCACGCTGGATCTAATGCAAGACAAGCAATAGGACATCAGGTAAGAACAAATGTCATAAAATATCATTCTTAAATGAACTTGTGCTTATCCTCCTTGCTTAAGAAGTCATCTTTTTTAAGTGTTGTTTTCTTCTCTTTGATTACCTGCAGCATTGGTGATGCAGTCTCTTCCTCGTCATCTGTGCCCTTCCTTTGACGCTGGGCTTCATCCTCTCCCTCGTCCAATGGGATGCTGCGGATGCGAGCCAGGAAGTTGTTAAAGATCATGTCGGTGCTGAGGACATCCTCACTGAACCAGACCATGCCACAGCGAGAAACAGTGGCCAGGGTGGCGTACTTCAGGTCCTGTACTTCAAACATCACACGCACCTGGAGGGAGAAAATCATTTCAGATTATTACAGCACGCTGTCACCAGCTTTTGTGTTTGCCTCATTACAGTCTAATACTGAGACAGAAACAGATATCTGAGTTCTGTGCTCATACATTCGGTGGCAAGCTGAGACGCTCTCCGTTGGGCAGGGTGAGCAGCTTGTTGTCATCCAGGACTGAGTTGAGATTTTCAACCCACTCAGGGTCAACATCGCCATCAAAGATGATCCACTGACGCTTCTGCAGTTCACCTCTAACGTTGTCAATGATCCTGAAATATAAAAATACAAAAAAATATTTTTACCACACAGTTCATTTCAAAAAGAGTCAGGATTAGCAAGAAAAAGATAAAGTGAGCTGATTTGGATCACAATCAAATGAGTTAAAAAACTCACTTCCTGAGGATGTGTGTGAACAAGCCATCGGTCCATTCACGGGTGTTGGGGTCCAGGGTTCCATAAAGGTGGTCTTTGCTGATGGCTTTGGGGTCGATGATGTGGGCCACACCCTCGACACCCTCCAACCTCTCCAGGGCCTTGAGCAGCACCCTCCATGCCATGGTCTTTCCACTACCTGAAGGTCCCACCATCATCAGACCGTGGTTGATCTGTGTGATCTGGTAGAGCTGGAGCACCTGGAAGGGGATGATTGGAAAAGCTTCAGAAAAGTAGAGGAACTACTCGCTACGCAAGCAGGACTACATAATTATTATCGGTAAGACATAAGGTGAAACCTTTTAGCTACATACCTTCTCCACCCACATGCTGCCCACATCATCGCCATCTCCGTAGGTGAGGTACATTTCACTACACACTTTCTTCAGCTCCTCCCTCAGAGCAGTCATCTCTCCACGCAGGTACTGGACTCCAGGGAAGACGTCTGACAGCAGGCTGAACAGCAGGGGGATGTCCTCTGCCACCAGCTTGGGAACCATGGTCTCACACACACTCTGGATCAAGATCTACAGTGACAAGGCACAGAGCGAGCTGGATGCTAAACAGATTTGCAGACTTGCCAATATTTTAGTAATAAAAAAATTCACTCTAATTCTCACAAAACATTGTTTTTTATACCTCCTGTTCTGGAAGGTTCTCGGCGATATCATTCTCATCGACAACCTCTCCACGCTCCAGCTTCTCCTTTTTGATCTTCTGGATACGCTCACGCTTGACATTACCAGCACTGATCAGCACACTCTTGAGAGCTCGCAGGCCAAAATCGTAGTGGCTCTGGGATGACAACTGTTCGTCACACAGCCTGAAACAGAGGCAATGGATAAATTCAGAAAAGAGCGATCTCTCAAAATTCGCTTAACACCACAAAATATTTCCTTTAACAGTACATACTTGAAGAAGGGCACAATCTTCTTGGCCAGGATCTCAGCTGTGCGGAAACCTTGAGAGTACAGCATGACCTGGGCGATGAGCTGGCGGTCGGGCTTGGTCATGGCCAAGCTGCGGAAGAGCTTCTTCAGATTGTCAGGCAGGTTGGAGCGGCCAGCGTAGCCAGGATTCATGGTGATGAAGATGGCCATGTCTGGACTGACTTTCACCTGCTTGTTCAGGAGCTCTGTAGTGACTGGCACACCTGAAAGGGTGACAGAAATCTAATTATTTACAGCGAAGGTCTTGTGTAAACTTTCAAAACATGGTGGTGTATAAGGTGGAGGCAAACTGATTTTACCTCTCTCATTTAAACTTTCTGCTTTGACAAAATTCTACCTGATGTCTGTAATTTTATAGTGAGGACAGCTGTGTTTTGTTTGTTTTTAACCCCTCTTTATTCACACTGGTAATTGAATATACTAAGGTGATATGGGTATTCTCGCAAAAATGACACGCTCATTACATCTTCTGACACTTAGTTCCATCATATGTTATGCTTACTCCTGTCTCTGTTGGGGTTGCTGTGCTCCCTCAAGGCCACCTGGATGTACTGGACCTGCTGGGAGACGGCAGAGAGCATTCTCTCTTCCAGACGGTTAAACTCATCGAAGCATCCCCATGCTCCCACCTGGCACAGACCCACGAAGATACGACCCATGGCCTAAAAGAAACCAACAGAACAAATAAAGATCTGAAGAGAGATTTGTAAGTTAAATGTGCAAGTTATTCATAAGTATGAGAAACAGCTACATCCTTTAAATGATAATCACAAAAAAAGAGGAGTCTGAATGCAGTTATGTACCTGGAAATCAAACGTCTCATCACAGTTGAAGACCAGGACAAAGCGACCCAGCTGGTGACCAAGAGCCTTCACCGACTCAGTCTTCCCTGTGCCAGCAGGACCTGGACAGAAGAAAAAAGAAAAATGTTCATTGATTTAAATGTAAACCTAAACTATTCATTAAAAAATAAAATCTCTATTTTGTGTGTGTGTACAAAAAAAAAAGTGTCTGTACCAAATGGTGACCCTCCAAGGCGAGCCTCCAGAGCCTGGGTCATGGTGAGATAGCAGCGGTCAGTCAGAGGGGTCTGGACGAGTTTGTCCTGGACACCCAGGTACTCGAAGCCATAGTTGAACTTAGCATTGGCCATCTGGATGGACAGCTGTTGCAGCACATCTGTCTGCTTGGGGTCAAAATAGAAGCGCATCTGGCTCAGCCACTCGAAGGACTTGGGGTTGTCAATCTTGTTCTTGATCAGAGTCCTCGTCACATCACGTTGGTGCACCAGCTCGGTAATCTAAGATGGAGCAGAGTATGGATTTCAGAGATTCTTTTTTTTCACCAACATTCTTTAAATTTATTTAAACAAACAAACAAACAAAAAAAACTCTTACCAGGTGCTCCAGTTTCCTCCTGCGGAGTGGAGGCTGCTCCATCAGCACAGTGTCAGCCAGCACGTTGAGGGTGGCCTCCACGTTTGACAGCACTCCCTGCATGGGTGTCATGTCCCCGCCACCAGAGATGGTGGTCAAGGCAGACTCGATGTTCTCAGACCAGGCGATCTGAGTTGACAGGACTACAAGCTGGGCCTGTGAAGAGAGAAAACAGATGAACCAAAGTTACATCAATATGTAACTTGAGTAACTATTGGTGCATAGGCTAAATGCTTTTAATACCGACCTGGTAACGATCAATCCAGGTAATGTATTGGCTGAGGTCAACGGCTGTGCCCTTGTTGAAAGAAGTGACCTCTGTGACTGACTCGGCCAGCAGCTTGGCCAGCGTCACCCTCATCTCCTTCTCCACCAGCGTCAGCCACTCGTTGATCTTGGGGTGCTCTGTAATGGAGACTGGTGTCTTGTAAAGAATCTCTTCACCCTCGCGGGAGGAGATACCCAGCACCACAGTGTTGTCCTCGTTGAGCAGGATGCTGGAAACGCCAGCAAACATCTTTTTGAAGTGCTTCTGTAGTTTGGCCACATTCTTGCTGTTGCCAATGATTTCCAGAAGGTCCTCGTCTCCCACGAAGTAGAACCTGTAGATGTTAAAGAGTGTAATGGATCAAAAATGAGTATTTAGAAAATCAATATTTTTTATCAATTAAAATTCCAAATAATAAACATAATCATGAGCTTCTACGCTTTTTTTATTTTATATCCACATTGAAAACTGCAAAGTCACTTAGTATCATCTTCTTACCTTGGGAATGAGGATCTTTCTCTCTCCAAGTATTCTCCAAGAGCTTTCTGGATTTTTCCAAGAAGGTCAGCCAGTCGCTCCAGAGACCTCTGCACTCCCTGAATGTTCAGCACATCCATAACTAGGGGAGACTTTGACACCTTCTTCATCAGTGCCAAGAACTCAGTGCTGATACTGTGGAATAATCACAGAGGGACAAATCAGAGCAGGTCCTTGAACAGAATATTGTTACAGTGTTAAGTTCTGGTTTGTTTCGGTTTTACAACAAAGGTTCTTAATCTACCTCTGGAATCTTTGGGTTTCTACAGGCAGCAGATGTTTGATGTCAGCACTGCCGGTGAAGATGCCTTCCAGATAGACCCAACGGCGCTGGACATCAATCCAAACGTCAAACAGAGCCATGATGCGATTCAGCTTGTCCTCCCAGCTCAAGGCGTCTTCCTCAAACACCTACGAGAGAAAAGATAAGCATGGTGTTAATGCAGTTCTGAAAACTTACATACATTTGTAAAAGATTAAACTGCTGGTTTTAGACCAAAAAGCGCCACTCTGTACCTTGTAGTATGGAGACAGCTTCATGGCAGACACGCTGTTGATATGTTCTTTGACCTTGTTGAAGAGGTCGTCCCAGCCTCGAATCAGACGACACTTGTTTTGGTAGTTCACCAGGTCGAGCTCATACGAGTTCCATACTTCACGGATCTAAAGACCAAAACCAGACTTACTGTTAAAAAACTCTTATTTAAGTCATGTTTATTCAACTGGACTGAAGTAGAGTTTCTATCAGTCATCACAACTACACTGTTCAGGTCCCTCCCTCTTTACCTGTTTGAGGAACTCCTCCAAAGCCATTTCTCCCTGGGCTACCAAGAGAACGTCCTTCACCACCATCTCATTCTTCTGCAGATCCACATCCCAGATCTGTCCCAGAGTCAGCTCTGAGAGGACCCAGTTCACATGCAAACGCTTCATCAGCTGCTTCCAGTGGCGGTCCTTCAGAGCCTCTGATTTCAGCTCAATCACCAACATGTTCACCTGGGGGGATTAAAAAAAGAACAGAAGGAGAATTTAATAAACCATCTTTAAAATTTCTCAAGAGTCACAATTTGTGCAGAGTGAAAAAAATGCCTGACCTTTAGGTATCCCTTAAGCAGCCTCTGAACATACTCGTAAGAGGCATACTGTCTCAGTCTTGCTTGGAAGTTCTTCAGCTGGTTCAGAAGAGCATCCAGGCTTTGGCGCAACTACAAAAACAAAAACAGTTATTTACTAAAATTTTCCCAAACACACAAGATACTGACTCGTCTAAATGATTACTGTGGATTTGTTACCTTGCGAGGTTGTACAGACACCCATGGCTGCTCCTTCATCTGGTCGATCTGCTCCCAAACCTTTGACAGCTCAGACCAAACCTCCTTCAGGTCATGCAGCTCCTCTAGTGCCACCTACACCACAAAGACAGAATTAAGTCAAGAGCTTCAACTTCAACTTGTGCATAATGGCTCAAAATGTATTTAAATTCCAGTTGAGTGTCTGTGAGATGTATGCTATTGCTTGGGCTTTGGTGATTTAGCATGCTTAGATGTTAAGGTTTACTGGCTTTACCTGCACCCTCTCCTCACTGCCGCTGAGCAGGCCGGTGTCGGTGAGCTCCAGGGCTTCTTTGGCACGAGCACATTTCTCCCTTTCATCCTTCAGACGGCCAAAGTTGCCCTCATAGATGGTGAGAGACTGAAGAGCCTCCTCTGGACGCAGGTTACCCTGGTGAAACAAAAAAGCAGTTCAAAAATAAAAGCCAAATAATTTAGTGTCAAAATTATTAAACATTTGATAGGTTCAAGTTATTTAAGCCACACGGGCAAATGTCCTATCATCTAAAAAACAATGTTATTCTGATTTGAAGTTAACAATTAGCAGTCATCAGGCATTTATCCATAGAAGGTATAAGCTTGGAGTAACTGTAATGTGTAATGTGCATGTCAAATTTAATTAGATGATTTTATTTCTCTTACAGCGACTGGTTTGGTCTTCTCCCAGTCATTGAGCAGGTCTGTGGTGCGGTTTTCCACAGCTTTGTCCTCCTGCACAATCTTCATCTGCAGGTTGGCCACCTGCTGCTGGATAGCAGTATCCTTGCGCTTCATTATGTCACTGAAGGCTCCCCATTCACCTTCAATGTTGTCGATGTAGAGCCAAGATGGAGGGAACTGGAATCTCTGCTTCTCCAACAAGCGTTGTCCATTACGGAACAACTAAGGGTGAAAGGAAGGATAATCTGATTAGGATTTCCTTTTCTTAAAGCACAGAACAATCTAAAGGAATGGTGGTAAGGATACTGAATGTTTTTGGAGTACTTACATCCACATTTTTCTCAAACTGTTTGATCTTGCGCTTCAGGGTCTGGACATATGTTATAAAGTTGACAGCATCTGAGGTGCTTGCTGTATCCACGGAATGTTGCTCCAGCTCTTGACGGGACTATTGAGGAAACAAAAAGGGAACCTTGTAAAAAAAAAAATCTAATTCACAGAATAATCTTCAAACTGATGTTACTTTGAAATCAATGTTGCTAAGCCGGTCAAAACAAATCTTTCTCATGTTATGTGTCACCTTGGAGATCTGGGCATGGAAGTCCTGCATGTTCTGGCCAAGCATCTGACCAAACTTGCTGAGCACTTCTTTGTGCCAGGAGTCATACTTCAAGTTCACCTTAGACTGGACCTGTTTTAAAGACAAATACAAACATTAAGTGAAATACCCAAAGACATACATGCATTACAGAAGATAAACAGAAACTTTAAAAGTTCAAAAATTAAATTGCATTGTAATAAAAAAAAACAAATATGGGTTTATGTAGAGACTTGAATGATTGTTAAAAATGTATTTTGTCTAAAAGGTCGTCTTTTTTTGAAGAACTTTTATGTTATTTGCCATTTGAGAAATACTGCTCTAATAAAACACATGTAACTGTAGGTCATTATACCTTGCCATAGTCAATGACAACAGGTCCAAACTCTTTCCGTGTCTCAGCATTGTCAAAGGTTCCACGTGCTTTGCGGATCTGGACCAGCAGCGCCTGCCATTTGGTGAGGTCTTCACCCAGACGGTTGTAGATGTTTTCAGCCTGCATGTCCCACAAGCACTGGTACTGCAGCCACACCTGTACGGGGGCAAAGACATAAAAACGATGGGCATTCAAACTAATGTACATGGTAATGTTTATTGTACATCTAAGAAAAAAAAAAACAGTACCTCAGACTTTTGTCTCTTTAAGTCTGTTCCTCAAACAAAGGCTCTTACCTTGACATATTGCTCCACCTCATTGACAATGTCTTCCACTGCATTGTAGGCCTCCTCTAGGGCTGCTGGACCATCTGGCATCCTGGTGAGGGCATTTCTGTAGAACTTCTCCTCTTCTGACAGCTCATAGTGAACTCCCACCTGAAAAAGAAGGAGAGATTAGGTTAGATCAGAGAAAAAGCACAAATCTAATGGGATCTCAACTCAATCCATCTATCCCTAGATCGTATCTGAACTAAAATAAAATATATATTATCCATAATTTGCTCAAAGTGACTTGTAAAACCGTGTCTACCACTCAAACCTTTAGATATTCTTACCTGGTATCTCTGACTCTGGATCCTTGGAAGAGAAAGGATGACCATCTTCCAAGCAAACATCTCCTGGTAGAGCTTGTAGCGACAGTCTTCAATCGGTGGATTCAGGTAAATCACCTGGTTGGTGATCCTCAGCTCATGGACAACATTCTGGGTAGAAGGGAATTACAGTTACAGTTAGTTAACTGTGTCCAGGAATTCAAGGTTTTCAAAGTAATGTACACACACAAGAACAAACACAGCATAAGTCACTAAAATGAGAATGTCTACCTTGATCTTGGGCTCCCCTCCAGGTTTGTGGCTCACTTGTGGGGCCTCTGTGTCCATGTCCACATCAGCCTTGTCCTCTACCTGACCACGAAGCACCTGGGTCCAGGCCTTGAGGCCAGCCTGCAGACGCACTCCCAGGATTCGTTCAATCTATGAAAACAAACCAAAATCAATTAAAAAACCATCAGACAAAAAAAATGCAGCCACATGCAAAAAGAAAAACATCCTGAAATATTCAGAGCATTTTCATTTCAACTCAGTTCAGTTGACAATCTAAACAGGAATAAAAAAATAATTCTTGTATTGTTGTTCTCTGGTGCCAACCTCAATGTCGAGCTTGTTGACCCAGATGGGCAGGTTGGAATAGGAGTGGAGATTAAGGTCGTCCACAGCCTTCTGGACTCGGTTAAGGATGTCGCTGAAGGTCTTGTGATCGAACATGCAAGTGTCCAGAGAGCGAACCTCAAGATCAATTTTCTCCTCAATCAGTAAGAGGTCATCCACCTGGAAAACAAGACGCAGCAGGACAAAAAAATTATTGTAATAAATTGTTGGAGATTAAACAAATGCACTTGTTTCATTTTAAAATGACACCAAAGAATGTGTACTTAGGTGGGACTCATATAACCGTTTCAGCTGCTCCACACTGACCTTCTCCTGGAAGTTGAAGACAGTCTCAGCCAGCCTCTGAACATAAGGATCCAGCTTGTAGGACTCCCAGACCAGAGTGATGCCTTCAGTAATGAGGGCCTGAACCTCTTTCTTGAGCCCAGCCACCAGCAGGGAGATGGAGGATCTCTCCTCCACCTTCTCACAAGTGCGCTCATAAGTGCGCACGCTCTCAATCAGAGAGATGGCAAAAGGGTACAGCTGGTTGGCTTGGTGGGCTTTGTTGACAATGGCCAAAGGAACACGGAAGCTCAGCCACTTGAGGTTACGGACCTCTTTGGACAAGGTGATGATCTCTGGGAGGAAGTTGACTTTAAGCTTGAGCATGTTTCCTGTACGTCCACGGGCGCGAGTGCTCTCGATTGTGAAGATGCGGCCGGACACACCAAGGTTACGCTGCTGCACCTGATTCACACAAGAAATGAAAAACAAAAATTTGTGAAACTCAAACATATAACGTTTAAAAATACCAAACGATTTTTTACATCTTTTTCCAGCTACATACCTTACGAGCCCAATCATCAAATATCTCTTGAGTATTGAGTTTAGCTCTGAAGCTGTCTCCATCCTGCTTCAGCTTCAGCCCCTCTACATGGTTCTCCCAGCCTTTCCCAAGAACATCCTCCACTCTCTTCATGTAGGCAGTCAGCTGACGGTCAATCTGCTTGGCCCAGATAATGGAGCCAGAGACGGGTGGCAGGTCTCGGACATGGCTCATCTTACAGGCCTGACTCTGAGGATACTGCACTTTAAACTTGTCATGCAGGGACTCAATGTCATCTTTCACGCGCTGGATGAGCTGCGTCTGGTACTCCCGGATGGCACCGCGGATGTGTGGGCGCACAAAGAGAGCATTAAAGCGGGAGAAGATGCGGAACATCTCATTGGCGTTCTTGGCGGTTCCCAGCTGATCGCGCAGGCGTGCAGTGATACGGGTCTCAACGCGGTCAATGCGTTCATCGTAACGCTTCATGGCAGCTTCCCAGGCTTCCATACCTTCCTTAGACACATCCAGGCCATCGACCTCTTTGACATTCTCATAAGCCAGGTTGACCTCTTCAATGGCATTGGCATCAGCAGCATCAAAGAGAACTCCAGCTACCTTCATGTCTTGGGGCTCAACTGCCTCTCCAGGGGCATGTTGCGGCACAGCAGACACCTAAAGGTGAAAAATGCACTTCTCAATTAAATACTAGTAACTATTTTGGCAGGAAAATAACATTAAAATGACCATAAGAAAGTCCATAAAACTTTACCTGGGGCCTCAGCACACGCACGATGACAGCTCTCAGCTGCTCGTGCTGCCTTCTGAAACGTCTCATGTGATCCAGACGTGACTGGAGCTTCCTGTGGGCGGGGCTCAGACGCCACACCATCTTCAGGTTCTCCTCTCTCTTTCTCTTCACAATGTCCCTCAGAAGTACCTGAAGTTTCTCATACTCATCCTCCCAAGTCTGGAACACCTCGAAGCATGCCACCATCACCTACACACAGAAGTTAATCATGTCTTTTAGTAGGATATTTTAAGTTTTTCAGTAGCTAAAGTAAGAGTGTAGTTTTAGGGAGAAAATTACAACAAGTTTTAATTAATACTTAGAGACCTTAACATACCAACCTTTTCAAATTCCTCATAGGCAACATGCATGAGCTTCCTGGTGCCCAACACCTTGAGGAGCTGGGAGCTCAAGTCTCTGGAAATGGCCTCTACCAGACGCAGCGCTCTCTGAATAGGGTACTTGGTGTTCCTAATCTTTTTCAAGTGAGTGAATATGGCCATCAGGGCCTGGCGGATCTTATCAAGCTCTGAAGCAGAGAGCAAGTCATTGAGAGGAAAGTCCTTCATCAGAGGATTGTAGTCATTGACGGTTTCCACAGCATGTTTCAGTCCTGTGAGCAACAGAGAAGGGACAAATAATTAATCATACTGTACAAAGAGAAACAAGCCAAAGACATTTTGTTTCGGATGGTTGTTGCTTACCAGTGTCAGTGTCAAAACTGACAGTTGCGTGGAAACGTTTGCCGTGTTTGAGGATGTCCAGTGTGAGCAGAACCTCAGGGCTCTCTCTCTTCTCCTGGATCCTGTTGAGGGCTCTCTCCAGATTCAACCAGAAACTGATCTCCTGCAGGGCTGTTCCTGAAGCTGGGTCGCGATCAAGCTTTGTCACCTGATAAGAGGGTGGGTGGAAGAGACAAGTAAAACACAAAGGTAAGTGTAAGGTAAAAACATTTTTTCATATTCTTGTGAACAGATGAAGTACAATAGCATTGTTATGTTTATATTTAATGTAGAAATATGGGAGTGCCTCTTACCTTTTGGATCTCCCTGATCCAGCGGTTCACCCCAGATTGCAGCTGGTTAAGGAAGGTTGGGTCCTCCACTTTGTCACCAAAGTCAGTGACCTTGGGTTTCTCCCCACGCTCATAGCACTGCTTGGCAATGTTGGTGATGGATTGGTGGATAAGCAAGCTGATCTCAGGAATCTCAATGTTCTGCTGCAGGTGGAGAAGACCCATCTCCAGCTCAGCAATCTTTTTTTCCACTGAGGGAGCCATCTTATCTCCATCTCTAGAGAGTCAGGAGAAAAATTGTAGTGGGGATTTATTATCTTTCAATGTCATATTATTTCTTCATGCCGAGTTCATGATTCAGTCTATCAGACGAAAGGTTTTATCAAAATAAGACACATTATTATAGGATTACCTATCTGCCTTGCCAGACTCGCGGATGTAGGACTTGAAGAAAGGAGCGACGGCATTGCTGATGAAAGAGTGCAGCGTCTCATAGGGAGAATCCTCACTCAAGGTCAGAACTCGAACTTGGGTAGATATGGGCTTGTCTGCATCGATAACACCTGTCCTTTTGATCAGAGCCAGACTGCAGCAGAGAAAATGATGACAACATTTATCGTTAAGAATCAACAGAGCTTAAATGAAAGATCAGTGCAATGCAGTAAACAAATTAAATTTTTCTTGAAAGCACGCGTGTTAAGAAAAGGATTTGATTTTTTGTAACCGATGAGTTCACATACAATTGCATGACTGAAAAGAAGACCTTGGTACAGTGCACTGGATGCAGCATTTACCTGTTGGATTTGAGCCCGTAGTGTACGTCAATGTTGATGTTATAAGTGATGCACTCTTTCTCTTCCTCTCCCTCATCTCCAACATCCTCTGTGTGACAAGCAAAATCTGATTCTTATCTGAACAAGTGAATGGACAGTTCATGAAATCGTATTTCTCACATTGCTGATCCTAATCCATGATTATTGAGAAAGAGAAAAAAAACAAAACAAAACAAAAAAAAAAACAAGCAAAATGTGGCACATTGCTACCTATATCGTTTGGATGCTAGAGAGGAGTTTAGCTTATCTAAATATAATAGTCCATGACACAGTAAGATGACAGTGCAATCGGATACTTCATCTACTTGCATCCATGTCCCCACCCTTCTCATTGGCACCCATCTGCACTGCAGCATCTCTATTTTTAAAGCAAAAGCATGATTTGGCTGGAGCTGTGACTCTGGCTG
>JAPZDY010000007.1:9936984-9949351 GCA_029783645.1 Ctenochaetus hawaiiensis
TTTAGGCTCAGACTTAGTGGCTCGTCATGTGCAAAATCAAGGTTCAACACTCATAAAACATAAGTAGGGGCAGGCGGCTGTGAGGCTTAATTCGCCTGGAGGAGACTGAAGACAATGTGTCCGTTGAAACAAGCTGTTTCACATGATAAAACCACACAAAGGTGCACACAAAATGACTTGTAGCTATTACAAAGGATTTATTCTCTTTAAATTTCTGTGATTTGGGTTGGTGTTTTTATTTTCACTGTGTTCTACTCTCTTGTACGGCACCGTTAACAACAAGTGAAATGTGAATGTACTTAATTAATAAGCTGCACTTAAATGTAAATATAACGGTAACGTTGACCTGCATAAAAAAATGCAGCTAACAATGAGCACCCTCAGTGAACTCAACTGTTATCATTAGCTATGTGCCCATTTCCCCACCCAATGTAAGGTGGTAGCCCCTCAATTTAGCATTGTCATGGATGGAAAAAGAAAGCTAAGTTAGCAATGCTGTCACATAATATTGACTACGTTAGCTGAACTTCACCGTTAACTTCTCTAACATTAGGTTTAAGAACATCCGGTTGGTGACAATATTGTATTTGCTAACTCACATTAATATTGCGTCTATATTTATGGACTTCTGCAGACTTTAGTGTTGATTTCAACACTTATGAGAAATCATATCAGCTAGCTGGTCGCTTCTACCTTTAAGTGCACTTCTTTCGACCAGGATGGTGTGAATTTGAGGATCGGCCAGAAATTTCCTCATCTGCTCCACAGCGCTCTTCTCTTCCAGGGCGGTTTCCAGTGAGGCCGGGGCCTCGCCGCCATCTTCCAGGAGCAGTGGTACCAATTTCCGAATGTGCTTCTGCAGCACCGAAGTGTCAGCGACCGTCTGAACGGCCGACACCTCCATACTACCGGAGTTTTCCTCCGTCCCCCCACCGTCAGACATGCTTTGGAGCGGTCAACGACGACCGGTCGCGGTGTAAAAGTGAACAAAGAAACGAGGCTGACGTTCCCTAACTGTCCGCAGTATCTACTGAAATGGTCAGCGTCTGACTGCCTCTGTCAAAATGCACCAACGTTTGCCGTCAAATTTATTTGCGCAATGGATTGTGGTATATGTCGTTCAAAGGGGGAGTGTTTCATTGGACTATACCAGACTACAACTACATTACCCACAATGAAATTGAACAATCACATTTTTTTTCTGTCACCTTGTTTTAACATTGTGTGACCGATAGAGGGAGAAAGGGAGTTGTCTCTGATGATGATGCAGCAATAAATCAAATATTCCTCCTCATGAACAGTTCAGAATTTACAAACGTTAAAAATAGTGCCAAAATTTGAATAATGACGTTACTAAGTCAGTAATAGCAAAAGATTATTGCTACAAGCCAAATAAATCCTCTGTTACAACGTAACTGACATTGGATGACCAGTCTTTTGCAAAGTCTAATATCAAGAATTAAGATGCTAGAAATTTCTATGCATAACATTTTCTATTTTCTTTACATACTTTAATCAATTACATAACTTCCTTACATTACATAAGTTCATTAACCTAAATAGACCCTTTATGAATACCAGAGAGCTTGGAGCTTTGAGTCAGTTGGTAAGGCAAACCTAGAAAGGCAATAGTTTGACCTGAGTAATACTGGATATGTTGGTTATTAAACTTTTTGGAAAGCTTGATGCGGAATATCATCCAAGAGATGAAATACTTTAATTTAAGCCAACTGAAGTCATAAAACTTTGTTCACTGATTTCAAGGCCTCACATTTCCATATTATCCAGCAAAGGCTATTATAAAATAATAAATGCATGCCACCGTTACCTTTAGCATTTCAAATTCAAAAAGAAATGTGAAGTTGTGAAGTTGTTAAAGTTTTATTAAATAAATAAACATGAAGTAAAATCACAGTACACAGAAATTATCACAAGTTTGCTCAGCCCTGAGTTTGTACAGCGTTATTTCCAAACTAAGCTACACATTAGAAGTAAATTTCTGTCCACTATCAAATGGCTTATCAAATCATTTATGGCTTAAACATTATTACTGACCTTAAATGAGGAGGCAGCTCATTTTGATAATAGAGACATATGTTTAAAAAAATACAGTATAAGAAACCTGAGAGACCACCCTGTAGCATCCAAGTATTGTAAAATGAACTAAACTGAATACACAAAGGCACACACGAGCTATGACTCCTTTTGTCTGGCTCTCAGAGTGCATCCAGAGATTCATATTGAAGGCATTCTCATGGGAGCAAAAAGGAAGTATTGTTATGTTAGCAAGATCAAATTTTACATACATTAAGATGATTTTAGACTTGGCTTGTGAGCATCAACACTTCTCTAATGATTGCTCAAATCTTAGAAGCCAACAAGAGACACTTATTATAGCAGGTCCACCAGCAATGAGTGGTAACTTACACTGTAGTGTATTTGCACATAAACCCACACTGGAAATCATCCCAAAGTGTTCGCCAGGTCAGTCAGAAAACTCCGGTGTCAAGTCTTGCCTCCAAAAATGACATCAGGCTTCCTCTGCACTTTAGAAGACTTCATCATGCAACTTGTGATTTCAGTTCATAGGGTGGATTCGAGCTCTTTACTCCCCTTTATGTGAGCACTGTACTGTGCTTTCATCATCCCATTTAGTAAAAAGAAAAAAACATGAAAATTGTCGATAGGGTTGATAAATTCCAAGCCGCTCAAGGTCCACGGCCAGGAGCTCATTCTTCATCAGGAAACTTAAATTTAGCATAAACAATCAGCATGACTATGGACATAACAATGCACAATGAACCAATCACGAGGTAGGCAATGCCCAGGAACTCATTCTTGCCTCCCATCCAGGACACATTGCTGAGCACCACCTTCTTCCTCCCATCAAAAGTTAGAACAGGATAGTCTGGGAGACAAAATGTTAAGGATATACAGCAAAAAAGATAACATAAAATAGATTCACAGTGGTAGTTCAGTGTTCAACCCGAAATGAAAACTGTTTCAGGTATTTAGCTAGGCCCTCACTGGCTTTAGGTAGACAGCAATCAACCATCTGAACTATATTTGCCTAGCTCATTTACTTATGTTTCCATCTTAAGGAACTCCTGTGTCATTGTGTTCACTCTGCCCACGTAAGAACAGAACCACACCCAACCAGTAAAACAGGTTAGACTAAGCGCCTGTTGTTGTAACATGATACAAAACATGTGGCTGATTCAATAGTTCATCCCTTAACATAGACTTAGAG
This sequence comes from Ctenochaetus hawaiiensis, assembly GCA_029783645.1. NCBI lineage: Eukaryota > Metazoa > Chordata > Actinopteri > Acanthuriformes > Acanthuridae > Ctenochaetus > Ctenochaetus hawaiiensis. The sequence continues at coordinate 9,940,235 of JAPZDY010000007.1, forward strand.
CTTTGTTAATGTTCTCATGGATGAAAAAGCATAAAACTCTTTATCAGCATAATGTAGTCTAAAGCACACTCTAAAATCATTTACCATTGAGATTTAAGTTTGTTTAAAAAAGTAAAGTGTATTTTCCTTGATACCCAACACAATTAATGCATTAGGGCTGGATCTAAATATTTGTCTATGATTATATTTGTTTTTTGGTGGGAATTTGGTTTTCAGTTTTGAGATTCTATTTTTTTTTTATTTTGTCTTTTTCTTTGCTGCTATATGTGAGCTATCAGGGCAAACTGCAAAAAGCTTTGTGCAAACACATCGTTATGATCTATTTTTACATTAATATCACTGTTTGTATGTACATTTTCTGAAAAAAACTGCATGTTAACAAACTTGATATACTCATTTCTGTAATGGAAAAAAGACTAAATAGAGTCTAAATGAAAAATGGCTAGTGTAATATTTTAACACAGGACAAACATACCAAACCATGCCTCCAAACACCAACCTTAAACTCATACTAGAACTTACAGTGTGTATAAGGATACTGTAGGCAATTTCAAGCGAGTAGTTTCCAGCTGGCAGGCCTTCTGCATAATCTCCCTGTGTGATTCGTCGATACAGCTTCCTGAAATCGGGCAGGGCTGCAGTCCTCATCCACACCAAGAAGTCTTGATTGATGAAGCCATTGTTAGCAGGATCCGTGGGGTCCAACTCGTATGCAGGCTTGGGCCAAAATATGGGTTTTACAGTACCTGAAAGTCAGACTTTCAATCAGTTATAATGATTTCCAGACATCATATTAACCACAATATTTAAAAATGTGATTCATTTTAAAGGACCAGCCCAGTTTTTGCAAAACTAAACCAGGTAACTTTTATTATCTACCTAAACCCTGTTTAAAACAATTCCTTTAGCTCTTTATAAAAGCAGATTAGTGTTAAAGCTGGTTCAGACCAAATCAGGCATTGCAGCAATCCATAGGTATGTGCAGAGGTGTGGGAGTGTTGGCACATATGTATTTGAAAATTTCCAAGCTTTGTACTACCTCATGACAAAGTTGTTCAGCTTTGATCAGCCCGATCAGCTGATTAACCACTGCAGCAAGAGGTCCGGTTGCGTTTCTTCAAAACTAACTCTGTTTCAACTTTCTGCCGCGAGGCTTGCAATGTTTTTTGTTCTGTGCTCCCTTCTTTGTTCTTTGATATACAACTCCACAGACTAAACACATACCCACATTTAGATGAATAGCAAAAACATGTGTTTCCACTGCAGCACCTGCTTTGGTCTGAATGGGGCTTTCAGCAGTTAGGAAGCACAAATCATCTGCATCATGGCATAAGTGAAAAAATACAACAGCAGGTTACAGTAAACTTAAGTTACTACCATTGAAAGCGTTCTTCAGAGGTGTGACAGAAGGGTTTCTGTATTTCACATTGTAGTCTGTCCACCAAGCAATCCCTTTTCCATCTAAGGGCACCTGTTTCTTTTCCCCGTTGACAATCTGATACAGCTTGAAGGTGTCTTAAAAGAACAAACAAGATGTACTTCCTTAACATCACAAATAAATGACATTTGACCTAAATTTAAGCATGGTCATTTAAAAATCCTCTTGCATACCATTAAACATGCTGTTTGCTGTTGATCCACATGGTACAATTGGTTTATTAGCACTATCATACTGATAGGGAGAACAGTCGTCATCGGGACTCTTAAAGAGAGACAGAAACAGTGATTGCAACAAAATCATTGTATTACAGACAGGCGATGTAAACAGTACCATCATTGTTGCTTTAAGTATTTCACATTTTACCAAAAATGTACTCTGATAAAAATATGAACAGCACCAAAGTCTGCCAGTTAAGTGACAACTTTGCATATTTGTTGTAAACTCATCATATCTATAGTATTTATTTTGACAGAAAGGGCGATGAAGACATAAGGATTTTGTTTTTCTCTTAGAAATTAAAACCAGATAAGTTTTTTCCAATATTCCTATGTTGTTAACTCACAGTAAAGTAATCCAGATCTCCAGACAGCTGGTTTTCATCTTTGGACACACTATACTTTCTGTAGTTCTGGAAGTAGTTGGACAAACCGTAATAAAAGAACACAGGCCCCTGTAGAGAAAAACAGAATTGAAAAGAAAACAGCACAAAGTCAGAGGCCAGAGCAGAGTTCAACTTAATTATTGAATACACACTGTATATGTATGTGAATGTGTTTTTGCAAAGTGTCACAGCAACCTGGAATAGAGTGTTAATGGAGAAGTCCATAGTGCACAAACAGTTCTTGACGCTTGGGTCAGAGCACTTGAAGCATGGCGAGTTTGATTCAACGCCTGTGTAGTCTAACTGTGGAGGTAAGAACAAGAAAGGTCATAATTAATTATTAATGACTGCAACACCTTGCTCTAAATAGTGTTACCGACACCACACCTCCTTAAGCTTGGTGATATAATATTGCCTAAAAGTGATAAGTCAGTGAGCAAGCAGCAGTGTACAGTTTTGGACCTTACACATTTTCATTTATCAAAAACTTAAAAACAGATTCTTTTAATATTGCTACAAGGTTTGTTCATTTAATCCTAGGAAATGCATTGTTTACTGTCACTCTTTCATGGTGACAGATTAGATCTTTAATTCTTTGCATGCCACCCGGCTGATTAAGACATTTGGTGACCTCAGTCATACCTCCAACACTGTGATGCTCCATGAAGTGACAAAGAGGGCCACACCGATGCCAATGAAGGCCAGGCCGATGAGGACAAACCCTGGGATGACAATGCCAGCGGAGAGCATTGGCTGCCATGCTGGAAGCCTCTGCTGAGTGAAGGCGGTGTTGTCAGGCCGGTTAGCCATCTCCTGCTCCTTCTCTGCCATTCTCTCAGTTCTGTTGAGCAGATTGTAAGTAAGCTCTGTGTCTGTTGGATGTTCCGTACCTTTTTTAAAAGTGTATTATACAAAAGCCATGGCAAACATAAAACACTTCCTGTTAAACCCACATGAATGAGCTTCTATTTCCCTAGCTTTGACACTGGACATACATATTTCTGTTAATTTAAGTGTTAACTCTCATTTTGAGTTACTGTAGGATGTTGTAGACAGTTGTCGGAGTTACTATAATTTCCATTAAAAAAATATAGCAAATCATACATCTAAAAAAGGCTTCACATCAGACACAAAAACCTTGAAACTTTTACATTACGCACAATTAGGCTATCTCCAAACCACCAGCTACACCCAGATTTGCCGAGAACAAAAACATACACGAGGAACTGACTTTTTGATCTTTTTAAAACTCACTTATACACAGAAAAGCTTCAAGTGAGGCTTAAACATATACATTCACGATTCAAATCTGTGATTTCGGCATTACTTACACACGGTCGGCTCAAACGAAGACACAAGGACTAAGAAAACATCGATTTACTTCCCTGAGAAGCAGGCGCGACGGCGCAGCTCACCTTTACCTGCCCACCCCCACTTACCAACCCATCTTGTTCTTCTTGTAGGCTGACGTCACTGCGTTTGCAGAGCTGGGATCGGTTTTGTCATTTACAAACAAATAGTAAGGGGAGGATAAACGTGGCGGAAATGCTGAATCCCGACCAGCAACAAAATGCTACCTTGAACCAATTTAAAAAAACCTAAAAAAAACAAACTTCTGTGTGATTAAAAGGCATTATGAAACACTAAAAATGATCCAAAAAAATCGCTTGCAGCAGTTTTGCTTTTGAGTAAAAAAAAAAACACTATTCGATTGGATTGATTGACAGTTATTTTGACCAATCGTTTCGCTGAGTGGTATTCGGTAACATTTTCGATCAACCAATCACGGAGGCATTCATTGAAAGGAGTCCTGCTACTTTGCAGTCTTTGTGTTGACATCTTCAGAGGACTGAGAGGTAATATCAATATTTTCTATATTAAACGCCCACTTTCTTTTTCTTAACCATTTCACCAGATGTAGGAACGTTCCTCTAACATTACCACCAGTTTATCGGCGCAGATCCCTTTGCAAACGACACCGGCGCTGTCTTTTCACCAGGTCGCACCTGCTGCTGTGACACTGTTGGTGCTAGCCAGGTCTCATTGTTAGCAGCGTTAGCTAAAGTAGCAGGGGTTGTGTAATATAATTTTGAAAGAAAATCTACGCGTAAACTGTTCAAAACCATATTATTGAATCAGCTTATGTTATAATGACATGAAATGCACATATATGATTATTTGCTAAACGCAAGTCGTTGTTTTGAACAAAGCTGCAGTTAGCGAATGTAAGCTAACATTAATTGCTATATCCGACGGCTGCTAACGTTAGCTTAACTTGCTAGCTAACGGTAATATGTGTGGTTACGATAGCAATTAGCGATGTACTGATCTAACAATACTGAACGGTCGCACAACAAAATTTTGATTTTCGGATGTTCTGTTCAGATAAAGTAATTAAGCACCGGGGTTCGTACATGCACGCCTTTTCAGATTCGGTGGGTATTCCCATTTGGCAAAAGCCAAGTTAACTTGGCTAGGTCCCGTTAGTAAGCTAAAGTAGGTTACATTATATTTGCTTATTTTCTTTAAAATGTTAAGCTGTAGATGAATTTAATGTAAAAGGCCAACATTTTTTATTTAGCTGGTCCTGTTCGTAACCATATTTCTGGTTCTGTCTTCATTTCTTAGTGTTTGAATGGATATTACCAGGTGCACGGAGAAATGGGTAAAACAAGACAAGGTTACTGTAACCATGGAGCTCTCATTTCATAAACCATTACATTCATGCACAGTTAGTGTTACTAAAGTCATGCAGTGGTACTCACTACAGATGTGATGCTAATGGGATAAGCATCTTGCACAGCGTAACAGTATTTAGAGGTTATAGCCTTTTGTTACAGGGGCACTGCTCCTCCTGGCAGTAAAGTGAATAATTGAGGTTCTAATCATTTATGCTTACAGGGGTTTAATTAATTTATCCTAAAAGCTCTAGGGAGTAGAATAATTATGGTTTACGCTAAAATTTAAAAAAGGTGTGAAAAAGTTAAATTGTGATTCTGAATTGGGAATGCCACAAAGTACCATGACAAATGGCTCAAGCATAAAATGTTTTTTTGTTTGTTTGTTTATTGTTTTCTTTTAATCTGTTGTATGTTATCAGCACACTTTCCACAATTCATCATTTTCATAGTTTCTTTCAGGAATATTTTGAGTCTTTTTTTTTCATTGATTATGCTTTTTTGAATGCTCAAAGTTCAGTCATTTCACTTAAAAAATACTGTAACTCTGGCTGTTGTATGTTCATTTTACTGGGTGTCATCTAAATTCTGTTCCCACTTTGTTCAGGAGAGGCCTCCAACATCCTCCATGATGCTGTCCAACAAGAAGTCAGATGCTGGCTCCTCTTCCTCCTCATCTTCATCTTCTGCTGGAGCTGTAGGAGGGGATAGGGCCCCAGTTTCTGATGCACAGACTGGTCCATCAGCCTCAGCTGCAGGCTCAGTGGATGCAAAGAAGAAGGAGAGATCATCCCCTAGTGGAGAACCTGGAGGAGCCCCTGTGCCCCACCAATCAGGGCCTGGGGGGGTTGACCAAGACTCAGCAGAAGTTCGCAGAACGAGTCGTCGCAAGCGAGCAAAAGTAAACATTTTAGGGTTCTGCTCTCTCCCTGTTCACTCAGGGAGAGAAAGATGCAGCTAAAATTGACCAACGAAAACTGAAATGTCACTGTAAATTTCACTATATTTCATAATGATTTGTTTGATTTAAAGAACTAATAGACATGTTACCATTTATACTTCAGGTTCAAAATTGCTCCATATCTTAATCAATGGTTTTCAGTAATATTTATGCTCAAGTGGACCGCAGAAGTCAGAATTAATTTGACGTTGTCTGTGAGAGCACATCAGCCAACCTGAGCTTGTAATGCTGGTTTTAATGATGCTTTTATTGTGCCTACTGTTGCAGGTGGAGTACCGTGAGATGGACGAGAGCCTGGCCAATCTGTCGGAAGACGAATATTATTCGGAGGAGGAGAGGAATGCCAAGGCAGAGAAAGAGAGGAAGCAGGTCATCCCCCCTCCAGCTCCACCAGTAGAGGAAGAGAATGACAGTGAACCAGAGGAACCATCTGGTGTGTCTAAAACCTGAAGAATCATATCAAAGTAGCCAAATGAAACTGCTGTGTTGTTGTGGAAAGAAACTTTAAAATGTGTGATAAAACACCTTGATAAACAGCTTTCTTTATGCAAGAATGCATCGGACCTTTTGGTTTTCTCAATGTATAAAAGAGTGAAATTACATTTTATTTCAATTCTGATGTCCTTGCACACAACTACTCTTTCTCTTAATCTTAAATTGATCCTAAATAACACTTAACACTGTCAACTAAAAGTAATGGGTATGTTAATGTTTAGGTGTTGAAGGAGCTGCTTTTCAGAGTCGTCTTCCTCATGACCGTATGACATCCCAGGAGGCTGCCTGCTTCCCAGACATCATCAGTGGTCCACAGCAGACCCAGAAGGTCTTCCTCTACATCCGCAACCGCACAGTAAGTGCCAGTGAACACCCATTACACAAACATACTGTGTTTTAAAACCGACTATGGAATCATTGTTTTAAACATGTGTACTTAAAGTATCTGAATTTATGTTAACCTCATGCAGCTCCAATTATGGCTTGACAACCCGAAGATCCAGCTGACCTTTGAAGCAACAGCACAGCAGCTTGAAGCTCCATACAACAGTGAGCCATGTTATTAAACTTTATGTTATTTAACTACATTTTCTTTTTTTCTTTTTTTTTTTTAAAGTCATACAGCAGCTAAGAATCTGTGTGCTTTTGTTCTGTTTTTAGGTGATGCTGTGCTGGTCCACAGGATACACAGCTACTTAGAAAGACATGGTCTCATTAACTTTGGGGTTTACAAGAGGGTCAAACCTTTACCCAGTGAGTTTGCTTCATTTTTTGTTCAACAGCAAAAAAACACTTACCATTATCTGAATAGTGGTGTAATGATACCATATTAATAATTCCACCGCCTGTTATTGCAGCCAAGAAAACTGGGAAGGTTATAGTCATTGGTGGAGGTGTGTCCGGCCTGGCTGCGGCCAGACAGCTGCAGAGCTTCGGTATGGATGTTACAGTGTTGGAGGCCAGGGTAAGTCATCACCAGAGTTTCTTTTAGTCTGTTGATTCAGGTATATTTACATTTTTTCTCACTTTTTCCCAGCTATTGGTATAGATCAAGCAGTGACTGTAAAACTTTAACATTTTTTATAATTAATAGCATTATGAGATCACTGTCTGTACACTCTGTATCATATGGTATGCACATATTTTCTTTGGTTAAGGTGATAACTGTTAAGTGACTAAAACTAATCTTGCTTTTTGTCATCTTGTAACTTTTATCAAAAGTTTACCTTGTCACTGTAGAAAATGTTTACATAATTTTCCCACTCAGGACCGTGTTGGAGGCAGAGTGGCTACATTTAGGAAGGGAAACTATGTTGCTGATCTTGGGGCCATGGTGGTGACAGGGCTGGGTAAGACTCAGATGCAAGTTTCTTTCTGGAAAGACTTAAGTCAGTCACACTGTGTGGTCAAAGCATCCCATAAACCTTTAGTGTCTAATAATCTGCTATTTTTTGCTTTTTTCATCACACACTGACGCTACATCAGCTGATTTCAATCGTAAATACACACTACCTCCTGAACACCACCTCCTTGTGTGAACAACTAAAAAGAAAACTAGCACATGCACTTTCTCAGTGACATTTGATTTGAGACCAGACAAATTATAGCTTTCACCTCATAGTAATTCTACAGTTACTAATATTCACCTGTAGAGGGTGTTATTGTCTATGTCTGTGTTACTGTCTTATGTTTATGCTGGGTCATCATCAGTGGTGTGTGTGTGTGTGTGTGTGTGTGCGTAGGAGGGAATCCCATGGCAGTGATCAGTAAGCAGGTTAACATGGAGCTGGCCAAGATCAAACAGAAGTGTCCACTGTATGAAGCCAATGGCCAGGCTGTGAGTATAATGAAATGTTTTAATCAGTAAACTCAGTTTCCTCTCGTCCATTATACCATAATAGCCAAACCTCCAGGGGCAAACTAAATCTAAACACGTAGAATCCTAAGATATATAACAAGCAATTAATTATTTACCATAAGTGTAAAAGGCCTTCATCTATTTGTACTGATATTTGAACAAATCCCACGTTTTCCCATGAGGCCAAGAAAAAGAAAAGAAAAGGTTTTGAAAAAGTTGACACACTGAGAGATTCATGGCAGCATGGACATGTATGTGCAAATATATATACCTGCTTCAGTCACATAGGCACAACTACCCCAAAAATAACCCTCCATTGGTCATTGCAGCTACAGCTGCATCAGTGTAAACACCAACATAATTTTCAAGTTACTTTTATGGAACCAGGACTTTTGTTGCTTATTCCATCCAACAGAAGATGTTTATAGATGCACCAGAGTTTCCTCTTGGCATAAACTTCTCTGTGGCTGCTTTTTTCCAAGCCTGTTGTTGTCCTGAGGCAGTGATCTGGCTTTCCGTGAGCCACAAAAACATAATGAACGGTGGACTTATTTAACTGCTTGCCCTCGCGTGTCATCAGTAACGGCTCCCAGTTCCTTTCAAAACAGAGCAAACCAGAAGACAGAACACAGTCTAATGTAGTTACATTGGAAATAAACAGTGTTTTTCCCCTCTCTCTCTTTTTTTTTTATTCTGTCCGTCAAGTGGCAGCAACAGTAGTAGGATGTTTAGGTTCATGTTCAGGGCACTTCCACCGAAGTAGACACATGTTAGCTGTGCTCTTTTGATGAAGCCACATCATGTGTGACTGGTTTCCTTTTCCTCAGGAAAAGGCAAATTAAATGTACAAGTTTTACTTTTGTGCAAACCTGTTTGAGGTTAAAGTTGTGTTTATTTAATATGCTCTCTCTTTCTCTCTCTCTCTTTCCCCCCGCCTGTCTTCTCAACCCCTTCCTCATACATCTTTTGGTGAACTTCTAAAGGGTGAACGATGCACAAGTGTATGTATTAGTTTATTTACCTTTTATGTTCCTCAGCCATTTTTATTGAAATAAAAACTTATATTTTAAAAAAAAGTTTGTT
>JAPZDY010000007.1:9955207-9970838 GCA_029783645.1 Ctenochaetus hawaiiensis
TCTTGTCTTTAAAAAGTCAGCTCTTAAATCAAGTTGTGTATTTCCAGCACGACTGGGGATTTGGTTCCTCTGGGAGACCTCCTGCTGCTGTTATAGCTGCAGTTTCCTTATGCCAGAAACTTGACCTTCAGTGGTAGAGAGCCAAAAAGCAATGAGTTTTTAGAAACAGTTGGGTTCATTGCAGGTTTATGTATCATCCAAATTAGCAGCACGCTGCGTGCACCAATCTCCTTTCCTCCTTCCTGTTGTTTTTCTTGTCCTCAGATAAATCAGACATGTATAGGTTCCAAGCTCAAACATCAAGGGATTCCCTCCCTCCTCTAAACTGTTTGGTTATTCTGGTTTGCATCTGGGCTCAGATTTAGCATGGCAAAGGGTGGCATGAGTGATCTGTTTGCTATGTATAGGAGGGGAGAGGCAGCTAGAGCCTGGTGTCGTGCAAGTGGAAGATGCTTTTTTTGCCCCTGTGTTTGTAATCTGATCACAGCGCTCGTTCTGCGTCACTCTGGACCCACCAGCTCCTGCTCTCTCTGTCTGTTGCCGAGCATCATCTGCAGCAGAGTAGTTTATCTCCTAATTCTACTGCAGCACAGAGAAGAATACTGCATTATTATGCAATCTGAGCTGCTACTTCTAATGTATGCCCAGCAGGGGGTGCTCTGCCACACAAACATTCATAGCTCGTGAGGCGAGTGCAGTAAATGTGCTGAGCCTGCAATGTGCTTCACAGGCAATTTGAGGTTGTGAGTAAAATAAGCATTTTGATTGTTGTGCGACTGTTTTTTATTTCGTGCTCCTCCCTGTCTGAAGGTGGTGTTGTGTTTTGACCGCGTGTTCTGGGATCCCAGCGTCAACCTGTTCGGTCACGTCGGCTCCACCACAGCAAGTCGAGGCGAACTTTTCCTCTTCTGGAACCTCTACAAAGGTGACAAGAGATGTCATTTTAGCTTCACACTAATTTGATGCAGAGTGATGTGATACCGAGACGTAGTTCCTGTTCATATTTGCCCTTTTGCTTCTCTAACATATCATTAAAAAGTCTCTGGAACAAATTGTGCCTTTTTTCTCTTCTCAGCCCCGATCCTACTCGCTCTAATGGCTGGCGAGGCAGCTGGCATCATGGAGAACATCAGCGATGACGTCATTGTCGGACGCTGCCTGGCCATTCTCAAAGGAATATTTGGAAGCAGCGCCGTACCACAGGTTATACATTTAAACACACACACACACACACTATAAATCGTGCTTTCTCTCTCAAACATATAATTTGACATAGCTGGCAGTTTTGTTCACATACAACTACATTATATGTGCTGTTTACAAACCATTTCCTCCATCTTTTTCCACTACTTTAAGTGGAATGTCAAATTCGTTCCTGAATCGACCCCCATAGGCAGCACATTACACAGCGAGCACATGTGAAAGGAACTCATAAGTGGAGTCGTATCCAAACCACCTACCATTATAAATCAGTTACTTATGGTTTCAAATGGGGTAAAATCATATGCATGGAGGCCAGCGCTGGAGCTGTTTTCCATCCAGCTGTTTACAGGTCCCGACATCATCATGGAAACTCCTCTAAAGTATGTGTTGTTGTTTGTCGTCATGGCAGCCGAAGGAGACTGTGGTCACTCGCTGGCGTGCAGACCCTTGGGCACGGGGCTCCTACTCATATGTGGCAGCAGGATCTTCAGGTAACGACTACGACCTCATGGCGCAGCCCATCACACCTGGCCCTGCTATTCCTGGAGCCTCACAGGTAAGCATATACACACACAGAAGAACCTGTAGCGTTGTGTTTGTGTTTGGGTTAGAATGTGAATTTTTACATATGTGTGTGTGAGAAACAGAGCCAGAGGAGAGAAGGCATCCCACTCTGACCACAGTATTTAACCAAACCAAAGCAGAGTAGTTTATTCCCCACACAGATGTTTTTTTGGCTGTTTTGATGTTGGCATGCTGATTGATGTGAACAAGTCATATTTATGCGTTGCCTGATGGGTTCTGGCAGTGCACTACCATACTTTTTCCTCTCTCATCAGTCCCTCCTCTTATTTATTTATTTATTTATCTATTTATTAAAAATTTCTCCTCCTGTTCGGATGCTCCATCACCAATCTCAATGTGTTTTTTTTTTTTCTTTTTTACCCTCAGCCCGTCCCTCGTCTCTTCTTCTCCGGCGAGCACACGATCAGGAATTACCCCGCCACGGTCCACGGGGCCCTGCTCAGCGGGCTCCGCGAGGCCGGACGCATTGCAGATCAGTTCCTGGGTGCCATGTACACCCTTCCACGACAGGCCACTCCCACAGCCACCAGCAACCCACAGCAGGCTCAGCCAACCCCCAGCGTCTGAAATGACCTCTTTCAGTTCCTGCCAACTTCAGACTCTCAGACCAATGCAGCATTTTCAAGAAAATACAAAAGTTGTTGATACTTCTGTAAGTTAAAGAACCTTGGAAGTCCCAGACACATTATAAAATCTTTGCCTTCACTCAAATAATGACTCTTTGAAGATTTATTTTTTGGCTTTATCTATAATGTGAAATTCCGTAAGTGGAGCATTTCAGCTCCTCAGACTTTTACTTTGGGATGTTCGCGACTCTACACATTTCTAAGGTAACATGGAGAACCTACAACAAGGACTGGGTTAGAGAAAGACGAATACATCCCAATTTTGTTCCATACACTTGTACTAACTTATCTAAGACTTTATAAATATGTGATATCCTAGTCTTAAAAACAGAAGCATGACATTACTTTTGGTACGCGGAGTGATTCAATGTACTAGATTCCATGTGGAGCATGTTTGCAAAAACCTGACATCTATTTATGTGCACCCGTCTAAATACTTCATGTACACACAACTCAGAAACAGATATCGGACAGATGACCAGCTCACTCACACAGTTTGGACCCGCTGAAGCTGTTCTGCTTCTCTAAGCAGAAGACATTTTCCTCGGTGTCATTCAGAGGCCTTGTCTTGGGGGCTTGGTTGTCTTAAAACAATGGTGTGTACTGTAGCTGTATGCCTCCTGAGTTTTTCTTTTTATTGTTTAGGTTCCAGAGTGTAGTAAAAAATAGTTTGTTTTAAAATCTTTAAGGATGGATATGTTGAAAGAATATGTGAATGTTTTTGTTTTCATAGCAGTTTAAGTATTTTAATATGGTTGTCATCACATACTTTTTTATATTGTCAAATTGTTTTGTTATTAAAAGAGGAGAGAAAATGCGTCCTGAATTCAGTGTGTTTCTTAAGAGCTAAACAGGGTCAAGGTTGTGTTTTCAGACTAAACTTTCAGATTTCAAACACACATAACAAAGGGGTTTCTGTCCTGTTATCACATGCAGATGTGCAGTTTTCGTACTTACACGTGCTTTCAAAAAAGGAACATGGCTGCTTCTACTTTGACCCTCCATTAACCCTCCTTCATTGCAGGTCTGGCTGTTTCCCAGGGTCTGTATTACTGTGTGTGTGTGTGTGTGAGGGAGAGAGAGACATTAGGGTCCCTGGCAGCAGCCCCACATAGTGGGGGATCTGATGAATGAGGGGGGGAGATTAAAATGGTCAACCGTGAGCTATGAGCTTTTTTTTTTTTTTTTTTGGAATTGTATTTCAGGGCTCAGTGCCCCTCTGTTTCCATGCAACCTTGAACGTCACAGGCCTTGTTTTCCCCCAGAGATGTGGTTATTATTATCGTAACCAAAGGAGATGTTTGATGTAACAACAATAATTTGAGCTGGGGTTTTGGACTGCAGCACTCGGGTATTTTCACCTCTCTGGTAAACCGTCGGCTCAGAGCTGTGTGTAGCTGTTGACTGGTGAGGTTATTTTTCATAACAGCCTCAAGCCCACATCGACTGATTACATGAGAGAGGCAGATACGCAGCATGTTGGATAGCTAGTTATAAAAGTCCTTTGGATGGGACCACAGCATGTCTGAGCGCATCTCGTGTGATTCATAGGTGTGGGGTGGAATGTGCAGTTAACACAGGTACAAACACCTCCCACATGCTGCTCTGTGTATTTTAAAAATCGTACATAATGCACAAATATGAGATGAAGCCAGAAATCATACAGTCACCGTGCAGTATTTTTAGCATTTTTGCCATCCTGTTGGCAACTGTCATTGGATTTTATTATATATTTCCAATAAAATTTTGGTACCAACACTCGTGTTCCCAAGAGGATAAATTCTATAAACCCTGATGATAACTTTTGGTTAACCACCACCTGGAGGCTTTAAGATAAATATCTCAAACTGTTTGATGATTAGCAGTTTTTGAACAGGTCCCATTAGGCTGAATTGTAGTAATAACTTTGCTAATCGTAGCTCTTCATGTAGGCTTATACTATCAACAAGCTAATATCACCACTTGTCCAATACTTTAAATCCTGCAAACCTGATGATATTTCCATCAGCCTCAGCTGCACTCCACATTTCCTGCTACTTTGCAGATATTGGCATGCTAGCATGCTTAACTATAAAGGTGGACATGGTGAACATTATACCTGCTGATAGCATTTAGATTAAGGCACCACTGTGCCTTACTGAACAAACATAAAGCTAGTAGTCGCTGGTACTTCTGCAGACTTTAAGTCTTGTGGATGTTTTTTCTAAATTATATAGATAAATAAAAAATGCTAGCTACATATGAAGTACAGTCTCTTCTAAATCTATTCAGCACTGCAGACTCAACCTCAGTGACCCTTTGGCTGTATTTTCATAGTCGACATCCTCTTTCAGTCTCCCTCTTGTGACACCTGTTGCAGGCAGCAGTGCCTCTTTCTCACTCCTCCATCTTCATCCTCGTCGTCCTCCTCCTCCTCCTCCACTCGCCTGGAGTGCAACTGAGTCATTTCCATGGTTGACTTCACAGCACTAATTCAGGTCAGGCATCCGCACCGAGGCTCAGGAGTACCAGGATCCAAACAGGCACCACTGTGTTAGGGTAGCACCTCCCTGCATCTGAACTTAGGACAGATTAAACCACACAAGCAGGAGACAGTGTTAACCCCTGACTCTCAGCCATTGGGACACATGACACCCCATGAATAACACTAGGGCCTATATTGATTCTCTTTTGCAGTACTAAATTGTGGACTTTAATGATATATAGTAGTTATTTTTCTGGTGTCTTTAATTTGATTAAAATCTGAAAGAAGCCCCGAGGCCACAAGCAATTGCATTGCACAGTTGGGCTTCTTCACAGCAGATATTTTAAACACATTTTTGCTTGTAACACTCCTCAAAGTGACTCTTACACTCTGCTCATATTGGGATCTTAACAGCTCTCCCACTATGTATAAAATGGCTCGACATGGCTCAACTCCCTGAAAGCGTCATGTGACCCCATGAAGAACACCGAAATAATCTTTGTCGGGAGTGCTGGAAGTGCACTTCAAAAACTTGCAAAAATTCAATCTTGGTTTTATTGCAGGTCAAAATAAGGAACAGCAAAAAATTTAATAGGATGCTGGTTCACCAGAAGAAGTGAAGCATGAATTCAGCCAGTTAATTAGATTTTGGATTAAATGTAGTTTCAATGTGAACCCGATGCTTTTTTTATTCATAAAGCTGTCTAAATGTCATTATTTCATATAATTGCATACAAAGATGCGCAATGTGCATTTTGATGTCTTTGGGATTATTATTGCATAGGTATGATTCCATAGGCAGTGTTGTCCACTCCACTGAGGCCTCGATAGACCAGAATGCAATGCATCTAAACAGCAGGAGCCACTTTTCTCATCAAGAACATTTTGATCTTTTGCTCCATCACTTCTTCCATAAAGCTCATGTTGATTTAAACATGTTAACGCTCATTCTATAGAGTTAAACCAAACAGTTCAGGGAAATGTGAGAAATTACCAAGCAGCTTGAAGTAAAATGAGTGAAAAAAATTCATCAAATCAAAGCTCTTGAACTGCACTGATCGGTATTGATGGATGATAAAATAACTAAGGATGAGAGGCTGGATATTTATATGATCTATCCGACGAGACTGTGCAGATTAGAGTACTTCACCTACAGTTGCAGGAACAGAAGTGCTGGCTTTCACAAAGCCAGGCGTAGCTGTTTAAGAGAGAGTTGTGTGTGCTGACTTTGCATTCCACAACAGCTTGCGGTTTTCCTCTGTACCTGACCAATTTGCCTCATTTGTCTGCCTGCTTATTTTGCAAACCGTCAGCTGCTGCTCCCTTCGCTCCATTCAAACCGGCTGATCTGACACACACACACACACACACACACACACACACACAGAGGGTGTACCGCTATGAAATCAAAAACTTGCTGAGCTTGTTCAGCAAAAAAAGCATTAAAAAGAGATTAACAAACATGGGTGAGTTTTACACACAATCAGCGACACACACACACACACACAACATACTGACACAGGTTCCAACTTGGAGACGTGTTACAAACAGGTTGGTTTTATTTTTATTGGAATACATATGGTTTGCTGTACAGTTGGCAGCTTCAAGAGACCTACATGCAGAGTGCGCCAGCCACAGTAAGGTTAAAACATGCACAATGTATTAATTCTAAAACAGAGGGGGGGGAAAAACAGAAACAGCCTCCCCACACAGTCCACCTGGCATTGCTGACACACTGAGAAGCAATAATAAATCATAAAAAAAAAAACCCTTTTGATCTGGTTTCATATCGGCTAACACATATTTCTTGTGTTTGACACCTCTGTCTGTCAGTCTCCTTCTTCTGCACAAAAAAAGGGAACTTACAAACACTCAATAAAAAGAAACCAGTTGATTGTTCAGGCCTGAAATTCTTGTATCTGTGCATGTATGTGTGTGTGTGTGTGATCCAGAGAGATGAGATCCAGTTATATGTCAAAATTTTGATTCCTATTAGATTATTTGTGAGCGTTTATATACACATGTGTGTCTGGGGCCTTCTTTCTTTGGCAGCACTTACGAACATACAGCACAGAAGATGCACAAACCCCAAATTTATGAGAGAGGGAGAACAGAGCAGCAAAGAGGCCCAAGCACCTGAATGGTCCCAGAAAGAAACGGGATGACATGAGGTGAACCATTCAGGGCTGCAGACCTGACATCATGCACTTCGCTCTGACTGTTAAAACAACCCTCATTTTCCTTTCTTTCTCTCTCTCTCTCTCTCTCTCTCTCTCTCTGATCCACGGTGTGTCTCCAGGTCATGAGAAACGTCTGGCATAAAAAAAAAGAAAGAAAAAAAACGCACAATAACAGGAAGAAGTACTCTCCAGGAGTGTCATAACAATGAGGAAGATACATTATCTTGCAAAAAATATCCTTCTTAAAATCAAGATGGACAAATACTTAATATATTTCAATAATAAGGCCCACTTTACAAAATTACAAGATTTTCCTTAAATAAAATCTATCCGATATAGCTTCCAAAATAAGACATCTTTTGTTTAACAAAAAAATAAAAACATACATAAGCAGAAAACAAAAAAAGAAAAAACCCTCAAGCTGATTATTTCCCCTTAATTTCAGTATTTTTTTTTTAGAGACAGGGTATCCATCAGGGGAAACACTGGTACTGTCTCCATCTGTAAACTGGAAATACTGTGGAATGATTTTGGCACAATGTTAGAAGGCTGAGATGTAGGCGTAACAGGGTGCCATACCTTTAAAAAAAAAAAACAAAAAAAAAACCGTTCAAACATGATTAACTCACTGAAGCGCGTCGATTTCCTTTTCCTTAACTGGTGAGATGATTCTTAAATACTCTTGACTTGGCTGGTGCAAAAACACATAGCATATCTGACTGTGGTGCAGCCAGCGATCAGCCACTGAAGTACAGTTCAAGTACGATGCTGGGACACGAAAGAGGAAACTTTTTGACAAAAGGACTAAGGGGGCATTAGTCGTTTGAGGTCTTAAAGTTAAGTGCTGGTTAAGTGCAGATTACAGCCGACGCCACCCAATGACACCATGACCCTGGTTTCACAATGGAGGCCTTTGAGGACAAGGGCCTGCTCGCTGCCCGGAGAGCCTTTATTTTTTTTTTTTTTTGCCCCACCACTCCAATCTCCGCTAAGCACGTTCTAGTCTACTTTATAAAGAGGAAAAAACAATGACTTGTAAATAACGGATGTTTATACATACACCAGCACGGCTTAAGAGGATTTTTTTTTTTTTTTTAAAAGAAAGGGCAGCAGAAGCAGCCTTGTTTCTCTCCGCTGCCTAACAACCCCTCGTCCTTCTAGGGATTTTCATATCATATCATTCACAGCTATGCCCTAAATATCCTGCTAAGCTCAGATGTCAGCGGCTATCATATCTTGTAAATGTTCTGCAAAACTACCACCATTCAGGTAGAGGAGGAACTGAGAAAAACTCTGAAAAAGCCCCCCTGCATTTTTTTCATAGCGCCACAAAAGCCATAGGAGTCCTAAAAACCTGTAAAGTCTTTGCTTGAGTCCCACATGACCAGTCAGTACATTCCACCGTGTCAACACCGCACGGCCTCTCGCCACTGAAAGTAATGGATGAGACATGTAACATGTAAATAGTGGGCATGCAGCCCGAAACACACGGATAGAAGCCTCACATGCTGGCACACAGATTCTGGCCTGGTCTCAACGGACGGAGTGGATGCACAGTGGGGTATTAGTGTACTTCGGGGCCATGTTGGGAAGAAGGGAAGTATGCATACCAGTGGACAGTTTCAACTTTGCCCTTTTACCCTAAGCTGGGCTTTCTTTGAAGCCGGTCTACAGGAGCGAAACGCGCCATAAAACCCACAGTTTCCGACAGCCGGGGTCTTCCTTAGATCCCCTTTCTCACATACTCTCTGTGTAAAGGGGGAGAGTAATAGAAGTTTAATCAAACAGTCATATTAAAGACGGGTGAAACTGCAGGATTGACTTCATGGTGGACATTAAGTCAATGATTAACATTTATTGGGCGGAGGAAAGCAGGTGACAGCGGAGCTTTATGGAGGCAGTGAGGCAGGGTTAAGGGCTGAGAAGGGCTCTTGCGTCACAGAGTTTCTATATACAGAAATTCTGTTGCCACAGTGACGTCAGCCTCAACTATTAAAAAACTGTCTCCGGCCCTGCATGCCGGCTCTGACAAACACACGTGCACATTCATCATTCAGCGCCGTCTTACTTTGGGATCTGCATCAGCTTACTACACTCCAGTTCAGTTTCGGAGCTTCTTAACGGGAACCCTCACTGACTTATTGATGACAACACACACCGATGGGCGACAGCACCACGTGTCTCTCAGCCAGCATGAGCACAGGCAGAGCTGGACATTCGATATCCTCGACTGTTTTAATTATCCTTAAAGTGGACATCGCTGCAAAGCCCTCCGTCTTCCCCTGCTCCTGTATTTAGAAGCCCTGAGTCAAGACGTAAAGACAGGATTAGACGCAGCCCTGACCTCTGACCTTTCAGCTACCCAGGGAGCTGCCTATCACTGCCTGGTGACAGGCCTCTGGCCTTCGACAAAACAACTGTCTGAACCCACAACGCACATCAGTGCTGCTTAGGACTCCACTTTCCCTTTAGGAGATGACGATCGAAGTAAGATGCAGAGAAACAGGGGAAAAGAGGAAAAAGGGGAGGGAGGGACATCTGACTTCTTGAATACTAAAAGCAAAATTGGAATCAGATGAAAAGATGAGAGATTAGGGGAAGAGATGGCGTTCCCTCTTGGTAAATGAGAAGAGTGGTAGGAGGAATGGCAACCGAGAGAGCACAGACAGACTATATGATCATGGAGTCTTGGCATGCGCGTTAAGAGCTCTAAACAGTATGTCTGGTCTGGTTTTGCTCTATCATAAAGCCAGCAGTGACCATGAACAGGCCACAGAGCAATCCTCTCTGAGGCTGCGCTGCACCCTGTGACTCGGGACAGATGAGTGCAAAGGACATAGCTTTTTGGGCGGAGCGGTCTGTATTCTTTTAGAGGGTACTTTGAAGTTAGGTAAGGGAAAAAGAAAATAGCTTTTTCATTGGGAAAGTTTGTTTTGACATCCCTCAGGGAGGCGTTCCTTCAGAGAAACTCTTTTTTTTTAACGCTTAAACTGAAAACCTTTTACGATGTTTCATGCAACAATCGTCCAAATGTAAGAAAAAATAAAGTTAAAACAAAAGAACCTTAGAACAAGATTTGCATGTCATTCATCTGCAAGTGTAAGAATATGGTGCAATCCTGAAATTATCGGGACAATCTTCTTCTCTAAATGTATCTCAAGGCACAGATGAATATGCTGTAGATATTTTAACACATGGAAATGAACAAAAAAAAAAAAAAATCACAACCTCTCACAACTACACAGTCATCACCCCTGATCTGCATGTACAGCATGATGACTGACATAGTTACAGACATCGCATGGGGGCGACACTTTATTGATTGCATATAATCTCCTGCTTGCATAAACAGTAAAGTGACAAAGCAGCGACAGACCGGGCTCCTGCCACTGCGCAGGCCTCTTCACAATAAAAGAACCTGTACATATATGGAGACTAATAAATATTACTGATAGATAGATAGATAGATGGCGGCTGGTGCAATACAGGAGAACCAAAAAAAAAAAAAAAAGACTGAAACAAGCCACCCAGAGCAGGGTTTGACTCAACGTAGCACTGAAAATCCGTAACAGCAGAGGAACCAGATAGAGGCCTGGCTTTAAAAGTCCCAACAGATCCTATGTGTCCCAAGTTGTCACAGTTATGGTTACATGAGCTTGTCTGATGGACAAAGAATGCAACTGGTCAGACTGGTGCATCAAACCATCAAGCAATTGGTCATTCTCAGCTGCATTTCAAAAGCAACATTCATACATTTTGTTGTGGGATGAAAGTTTACATCACGCGTCCAAACCGCAATGAAATCTTGCGCGTCGGATCTTAAATCCAGCAGGAGCCTGTTGAAAAGACTCAAACGTCACAGACGAGTTCGACAAAGTCAGTGAGGTTTCTGTCGAAGATAAACACCATTCACCTAAAAGAGAAAAAACACTATATTTTATTACTGGCCACTATTAAAATCTGTTTCTATGGCACCCCCACTGCTGCTGTGGCCTCTGCAAATGAGAGATCGCTATAACATACCAACCACAAGTTGATATATTTTTTTTTTTTATGATGTAACAAAATAATACACCTCTATAGAAATAAGAAATGGAGATAAGCTGGGATGATTCGCACGGCGAACCCAGTCACACACACACACACAAGCTGTACTGTCAGTTCCTTGTGGGTTCTCCTTGGGTCTTCCTTCGACTGGCCGGCATGTACACAGTATTTACAGCAGAAGTGAAAACATGTCCGCCACGCCAATCCTGGTTGGCTGGTAATCAGAAGTCCAACGATCAGTTAAAACAGAACTTCCATTATTTCGCTATGGCTCTCTCTCTCTCAGAATACATGAATGAGGACAAATGCAACAGCTGTAAAACAAAGCACAACGGAAACTGTAGCATGGTTTGAGGTTATAAACAATGCCCCCCCCCTCCAAAAAACCCCACATTATTGTGTTTTTCTACATGTGCATTGCATTTTATTGCGTGCAAACTAAGATTTTTTTTTGTTTTGATACAGTTAAGCAGAGAAGGAAAGGATAATGCAGAACAGGAAGCGAATTACTCAGATTCAAAATAAGTGGTGAACATGGCAAAAAAAAAAAAAAAAAAGCTTAAATAAGGTCCCGATCCATCAGGAGTGATGTGTGTGTGTGTGTGTGTGTGCGTGTGTGTGCTCCTCAAATGCAGAAGACCAGAAATCCTTCACGCTGAGTGCATGCTGATTCACTATTTTTCAAGTGCTCTTTAGTTATTACTTGGAAACATGCGAATGTTTACTCAACACTGAAGAGCCTAAATTAAATCCAGTTTGAGGCAGAGATAGGCGACATGGGTTAATAAACCAAAAGCTTAAAATCTACATGTGTTTTCTTGTCGTTTGTGCACGTTTCTATATGTTTTTTGTACACGTCTGAGAAAATCATGAAGAAAACATACAGTACAGCCGTCAAAACGAGGAAGAGCTCAGTAATAAGAATGTAAATGTCATGGTACGAGTCAGCAGAGATGGTAATTCGCTTCCTGTTTTTGGTCACATTTAATGTAAAAATCCTTTAGTTTTGAGAAGAAATTTGCATGAAGATCCAGCCCTGGGAAATATTAATTCATCCTTGACATTATAGTGCCGCTCTCTGGAGACTGAGTTCTTTTTCTTTCAGTTGAAATTCTGGTGCAGAAGTGACATTGAGGTCACTGTAATGGTCCTCTGAGAAAGGCGTTCTCAACATTTGAGTCCCTCTTCCTCTAACTCTCGTTAAACCCTCTCTGGCACGCAGGAAAAAAAAAAAAAAAAAAAGAAATCTCCAGCCGTCCCCAGCATGCCAGCCTCTCCCTTGTCAAGTTTTGGGATTACACTATAATACATCCAACACAAGAAGCAGAAGAGGATACATGGGCTGATGAGGCGACCTCCAAAACACTGTACAGGCACTGGCTTTCCATTTACATCTCTTTTGGGACAGAGAAAGTTCCGGATAGGAAGAGCTGCTCACGTCTCGGCGTACACTCAGGGTCAGAGAAACAGTTTCTGTGGTTTGTTGTTCTATACCGCTGCAAACTCTGTTTTTCTTTGCTCTGGTTGTTATAAAAGCTGCAGATGTTGACTTTTGGAGATGGTGGTAATGGTGTAGCTTCTAGTTGATGGGAGACTGATGTCTGGCCCTCCTTGTGCCATTGAGAGATTAATGGAGTGCTGTTAAGAAAAAATGAAAAGAAAGATCTTACTTAATCCCTTATATTTTAACGCAACCATTCCTCTATTTATTTAGAGACATGATTGGTCTGTAATTTTCAAAAATTCCTACTAAGTTTGCCAAAAAGAACAAGGTAATTTAGTACTAATTATAAGGAAAATAAATGTTCAATTGGCACAAGACTTTGAATTGAAAATATTTGAACATATTTTCAGCAAAAAACTCAGTCTTTCACAGCTAGTTAACTAAACTAGAAAAATGTAAAATTTCTATTATACAAGCCAACGTGTATTAAGGATAAACAAATCAAATAATAAGCTAATATTTAATCAGGTTTTACTTTGGTTTAAATGGAGTTTTTCATCCAAGAAAGTTCTAAATTTCCTCTAATTACCACTAAAGAACTTAAAGAAAGTTCTTTTCAGAATACTTATTCATGAATCAGTAAAATATTAAAAATTACAGAAAGAAGTCTTTTGTCTAGCTGCAGCTTTAGCTGAAACTGCCTTGCTCAAGGACGCTTCACTGGCGTGGATGTTAACTGTTAAATGAACCTGGGACATCTCACTGGGGATTACTCTCATTATTTAACCACCACACTGCTGCCACTGCGATGCCCTAAATCCAGTGGTGTTAAATGTTAAAGTGCTGCTGCAATGTCGGGTCATCTTAATGCTGCAAATTTGATCTGAGTCCCTCTTAAGAGATGTGACATCACTGTAACAGGGTTAATTAACATCCGTTTCCTTTAATTAAAAGCTTTCAGGAACCAGGAGAGTAGAAAGGATCCTGCTCTCTCCTACCTGTCCTTCGAAGTCCCGCTCGGACCCCGTTGGTCTAATGATGTTCAGACTGACGACTCCACAGTCTGCTCCCCGCAGCTCTGCCGGCTGACCCTTGCCCTCGACTGGACCATAGGTCCCCCTTGGACGAGGCCCCTGCTGACTTGGATGCCCTGTCATACGAGGTCCCCAGGTGGTGGGAGTCGCTGCTGGGTAGCTGCCTCCTCCAGGAGGCTGGGCTGTGGCTCGGGTTTGGACTGGGCTCGGTGCCGTCAGCAGCCTGGAGAGGTTAGAAAATTAGATAAAGAAAGAATCTTGTTCAGAGTCTGTACTGGCAGAAGTAGCAAGTTCTTCTTCAATAAGTGGATTGGTTTGGCAATGGCTTGGCTAGATACGCAAACATTACGATAAAAATTAGTTAATTCAATCCCATATTCTGGAGTTCTGTATGGGAGCCTTGAGCATTTTGTTTTGGACTTACACATTACGCGGGCATTAAGTATGTGCTGTTTATGTTAACTGGTGTGTGACAAGGAAAGTCTGCCATGTGGACTTCCGCCAGAGGAAAAATCCCCAACCAAAAACCCCAAACATACCCCAAGCTGAGAGATTTATAATTTGGTGGGCTTGACTAGAAAACAAACCCAAAGTTACTTGTCTGTGGTGGCTACAACGGCACGTCCCCGCTCACAACCTCAGTAACCCTGCTCGCAGAAAGCGAGAGTTAGATGACGATGCAGTTCCTGCAGCACACAGAAACGGCACCCCGCTCCTGTAATTTCAGCTTTAAAAAGGCACCGTAATTAGTGACATTTGGTGGGTTGGAATTGGCTTCGGATGCAGTTTTAGAATGCATTCTTGCTAATTGGCTTTAATGGAGCCCTGCTGGACTGCCTTTCACAGTCTCCAGGGCTAACAGACAGGAAATCAGTCACCAGCAAACCCTGCCAAGGAGGCGTGTTCAGTGTGGTCACTTCCTGCTCCAGTCACAGAGGGGAGGAAACAGCAGAGTGGCATATTCTCCTTCTATGGTAAGCTACTGCTGCAAGACCGGGGGCTTTCACAAGGCTGCCATGCAATGCACTTCCAGTGTTCCTCCTCCACTCACCAGGAGGCTTGCACAAAGTTCCACATATTGTAACAGACTTAAAATAACAAAAGTCAATAAAAATATATGACATTAAAGATTTGGCATGTCTTTAATGAAAGCTTAAAGCAAAAGCATGAAAAAGACATGCATGCGATGCCCTACAGAAATAAACAGCTTTTAAAAGACGTGTGGCTTCAGTAGAGGGAAAATTAGCAACTTCTATGTCTGCCAACACAGCTTTTTCCCTCATGTTGCTGAAAGTTAAACTGAGGAAATATTTTGGCCAGAGGAACGTCAGCCTGTTATAAATGCTGTTAAGTAAGTTAATGTAACCACAGCAGAGGAGATCTACTGGGAACGGCAAGTGCTGCTGCCACGGACCTGCTCCTGCAGATCACATCAGAATGCCTTCAGCTTGGAAAACCCACATTTATAGGCTGTTATAATCAGAAACACTAAATCATGTCTGACAGCACAGCATGATGATTTCACATAATAAAAAGAAGAAAAGCAGTGCTTAAGGTATAGCGCATACCACGCACCAACTTTTATATATCAAATGAACAGAATAGTAAAGTTCTGAGTTATCTAAAGGAATGGCTTTGGCATATTTTGGGTGATTTACTTTTGTGGGTTTTCTCTAAAAAGATAAGAGACTTGTACAGTAAATATGTGGTAATGGCGAGCAGAGAACTAGCTTAAAAAACTAAAAAACTAGCTTAACATAGCTTAGCATAAAGACTGGAAACAGGGGAAAGGCTTGTCTGACACTGTCCAAAGGTACAGTGTTTCTCTCATGCTTATGAGTGCTGCTAGCAAAATTTCATACAAATATTAATAACGTCCTCCCTCGTGTTTCACTGAGGGCTAAACCCCTTCAAATACATACAGAGACAACGCTGCTTGTTACACAGGCTAGGTACCAAACAAAACCTTAACCAGTCCCTCCAGGATTTCGCGGGCGTTTTTCATGATTGTTGCGGCCTAAAATGCCTGAATTCGCGGCAGCTTTTCT
>JAPZDY010000007.1:9973550-9989148 GCA_029783645.1 Ctenochaetus hawaiiensis
CTAGCTACAGTCAACTTCCATCAACCCTTGTGTTTCCATCTACAAACCTGTTCTACCAACCTTTGACACTGCAATCCCAAACTAATCCAAACCTCCCACTGTCATAGCAACAGCTGTATTTATCCAAACTTCATGGGAATGTCCACTGAAATGTTCTAAAAATCCAAACCAAAGCTGATCGGCTGCACTCCAAGACATGCTTCAAAGCCCAATCATGTAATGAAGTTTTTTTTTTTTTTTGCTTGTTTGTAATTTTTTTATCGTAGTTGCTAACCCAATGTGCTTACTAGCTCATGCATCAAATATCAGGATGAACAAGGTTTTACCAAACTGCAGAGTTAACCAAATGGGTTCGGGAAGTTCCCATAACGAAGTGCACAACTGACCAAAAAAAAAGAAGGAGTGACAACCATAAAGGCAGCTCATCAGGTCCACTGCTGATTTAACACATCACAGACAGTGCAGGCACTCACTCGATTGCTTTTTTCCTGGGGCTCTTTGGGTGATTGAGTGATGTGGGTCAGGGTCAGTCAGAGGAGAAGAGCAGGAGACTTATGAACTGAACAGACAATAAGTGGTCGCTGTTTTGAAAATGCAGGGTTGGGGTCAAGGTCATGAGGTAGAAACTGACACGGATACTGACCCGACAGAGCTCCTTAAATAGATGTCTTGAAGTCACTTTGTTCACGTCAGGGTTAGGATGACAAATTAAATGAGCCATGGAGAAAGGAAAGAAGGAGTCAGAGACAAAACAAAGGTGGCAGTCCCCTAATGCTCTATCAAACAGTCTACGTGAGTGCTGAAGGGAGGCGTCGGGGGTCGAGGCTCAGCCCGTTGAGGCTAATGAGAGGAAGGGGCCTAACAAGGCAATGACAATTTTGAGGCCTTGTTACTTGTTTTCACACAATGGCTTGACTGGTTAAACACAAGAGACCCTTAATGAAGGTTTTGAGATCTTTTCTTCATCATCTTCTCTATGACTGGAGAATACCGGTGTTAGCGTGACTGTAAGTCACATGGGACAACAATTAAGGGTGAACAAGAACTTGACCATTGATCACTTAAGCTTGTACAGGCTGTGCAATATACTTTGTGTGTACCATAACAGTGTGAAAAGTAGGGCTGAGTGCCTTTTAGAATTTAAAAAAACTTGTACATAATATAATACTTGATTCTTTGCACTACCACAGGATTATTCACGCTTGACTTTGAGAACAGTCTGACTCCATGACTAAATTTTTACCCCAGATCAGGACTGTGACCAAAGATGATGGATGAGACAGCAGACACTTTGCATGTGTGTGTCTGTCTCCTTGGCAACATCGAGTTTATTTATAGGGGAAAACACAGATTTTACCCAGTGGCCTCGGGTCCAACCCAATTTGTCAAAATGACAGACTGACATGTTACTGTAGCCATGGCGCCCACACTGTAAGCAGTACTTACAGCCGTTTGACAATATATTATAAACCAACAGACAAGTAAGTTAGTACATGTTTAAATATTTTCACCCAATCTTTCTGAGGACTTGTAGAAATCTCTTCTCATAGATGTGTATGAAAGTTAGAGATGAGCACACAATTTTATATGTTAATGTACAAAACTAATATAAAGAAATCAGGAGACCCAGTATGTCTTTTTGTACAGAAATGTGTTGTTATATCCCAATCAGTCTTAAGTTTAAGAGTAATGTCTGCAGTTGTGCTTAAAGTAGTAAAAGTCTTGTTACACTTGAATTGAAAAGAAAACCGAATATCTTAAAATAACTAATTGCAGCTTATAACTTTAAAACAAAAGCCAAAAATAGAATTTTTTGCATGCTTAGGAATGCACAGACGGTATGTACAAAAAAAGCATGCCCATGAATCGCAAACAAAATATGTGAAGGTGAGTATTGGAACAGTAATGTTTGTGTAGAATAGTAATGTGCCCTGGCAGGGGCAAACACTGTATGTGGTGGCACATTTAAATACAAGACAGCTATTTTCTTCTCCTTGAGGTTTCCTAACCTTCTCTTCCCCCCGTTGAGGTCTTTTTCATTTCCATCCTCCCTCTTCTTTTTGTCCCACCCTTTTCTCTTTGTGTTTACTGGGGCAGCAGGAGTGGGGCCTACAGAACTGCTGTGCTAAGCTTGAAGTCGCGGAGCTTGGCGTCAGGGAAAAATACAAGCTGAGCTCTCATGCAAAGTGGACACACCAGGAGCTCAGCCCTGCGGTTGTACTTTCTGGACTTTTATCTTCAAGACAAAAGTATTCGCTGAGTGGTGCGATATTACGTCCACCTGTACAGCAGTGCAGAGTAATTTAGAGGCCACATTCTGCTGTATAAGCTCAGGCTTTGTTCTATGTGTGAAATGGTTGAGAAATGCGCAGTAAAAGCAGACCCAAGACAATTTTTCAGTAAGTTGTGACTGAAGTTGTGGTTTAAATACTAACAGGTAATACCTTTGACATAAAACATGAATGAAAGCCTATTAAAATAAGCTTTAACCCAGCACCGTGAAACATTTGTTATATTGCTTGCAACATGTATACCCTACATTAGTGATGAACAGTCATGTTTAAGGAGACTAGTGTAAGAAAAATTCAAATTAGATTGTATTGGTTCTTCTTAATTTGTGGTCCTACCTGTGGTTGTTGTGTGTATGATCGGCCCCAGGACTGCGAGGTAACAGGTGCATGGGGTATTATCTTTCCTGGGCTTCCTGCCTCAATGGTGGGAGACTGTGAGCGTTTGCTTCGGCGAAGCCCCGATTCCTCCACTTCTCTAGTGTGTGCAACCACACTGTTGATCCTACGCATGTATACCTGAAAAAAAAAGTTCCCCAAAAAAATAAAATAGTTGTTCACTCAAAACCTACAAATTGTTTTTCCTATGCACCGACTTTAAACTCTGTCTGGTACATTTATTCTTTATCTCACCTCTGCAGGAGATGGCTTGGCTCCCTTCTGGGCCTCAGCATTGCCACCAGCCCCTGTTCCGCTATTTATCGTTTCTTCTGTATCAATGGTAGTTGCCCGGTAAGCTCTCCATGTTGTTGTGGCCTCTGTTTCATCCTCTGATCCTCCATCAGTCAGTGCCCTTGTACCCCCTCTTCCTTGGCTTGTCTCATCTGCAGATGCAGCGCCTCGGTTCTTCCAGGTACTTCTCACGGTCACATTCTTCATGTCTGGTAAACTGTCTTCTTGGGAGTTCTGGCTTTGTCTTTGGCGTCTCCAGCTGGTGACCGTGGTGGTGCTACTGCTGCTGCTGCTTTCGAAGCCTGACTCTGTGTCGTTTAAGTCTGCAGAGGTGGTGTCTGGGGATTGGAGGCTGAAGTTGCTGCGCTGGCAGCACAGATGGCTGGTGGTGGTCTCCACTCTGGAAATGTTGTGTCGTTTGGACCTTGATGAGGAATCATTGATGTCGTCCATCCCACTGTCCTGGTCCTGGCATGGGCGCATGGTGATCTCACTCTTGGGAATGGAGATCTCATAAGGGATGGAAATGCTGCCATGGTGCTCACTGCTGGGGCCTGAAAAAAATCATGGATATATCATTTCTCAAAAGAGAACAGAGATATCTATCCAGAGACAAGACTCTAAGGTAGTTCATGCTAGCAGCAAGGCTCGATGTTAGTCTCTGACTAGAACCAAAACCTGCAAATGTATGGCATTCCTTGGGGAAGCATTTTATTCAGTTGTTGTTACAAGAAATGTATTTTTAGATCATAAAAGTTAGTGTTCAGTCAAGTGCAAGGGATTTGTGAACTGTGCAAACTTACCTATGAGGATGTTACTAGTGGAGGTGTGGCGCTCTTTGACTGGTAAGGGTTCACTCGACACACTGCTGCTGCGACTGCTGGTTCGGGAAGAGCCTGGGTCATTGGGGTAGATGGTTATGCTACTGGTCATTTTACTAGTTGTGGTCACTACAGGTTTGGTGGAGATTTTGGGTCTACCATTTGTAGACAAAGGCTCTGAAATCATCATTTCCTTTCTGTCAATCTCAACAATTGCTGGCTTGATGACTGCTTTTGACCTCAATGCCTCACGTGGGCTGCACACTCTCTGGATCTCAATTCCTGATGCAGTATGTGTGGGCCCCTGTTGGCCTCCCTCAGCTAATGGTGTTCTGTGGAGCTCCTCATCAAAAGAGCTTCTGGTGGAAGAACCCTCTGAATGCGAGTCATGGACATGGGAGTATCTCGGATATCTAGAGGTTGCAGTCCTACTGCTTACGGTTGTAGTAGTCGTCTCAGTTGCAGGGTCTGGTTCAGAAGGCCTCGAACCAGTAGATTCTGTTTCAGAGGCAGATGAATGACCCTCTGATCCCTGGTCGCTTTGCAGCAGTGGTGTGACTTGAGATCTGTAGGCTGTGTAGGATCCATTGGCTTTGGACAATGAGGAGGTGACAGACACGGGGACAGATTCTCGAACCTGATCTGTTGATTCCTGATCTGAGGCAGATGCTGTGTCCTTCTCTAAAGCAGAAACACTGTTGACGTTACTGGAACTCTCAGGCACTACATCAGAGTTATTTGATTCACTATCACTACCAACATACAATTTTGAAAACTTTTCTACTCTGCTCTTTTTAGCCTCTCCGTCGGTTTGTTTGTGAGCTGTCCTCAGTGATTTCTGGTCATTAGCTGCTGGCGGGTAGCGACTAAGGACAGATGCCTTTTTAATATCACTTGAAGGTGTGTTCACAGAGGAGAGAGCAGCCCCTCTTGTCTTTTCCTCAGTTCCTCGTCCTGTGTCTCGTATTCCATTATCAGATGAAAATGCCGTCATTGCTGTTTTGGGTGTCCTTCTACTCTTGTGAGCAGGACTGAGAGCTCTCCTCACAGACTTCGGAGAGCTCTCTTCTGAGTTGCTCAGCTCTTTGCTCCTCAGCTTGGTCTCTCTCTTATGCTGAGGAGAGAGCTCCCTGTTCCTGTGTTTTGGGGAACTTGGTTCTGAGACAGTCGCAGCACTCCGATATTTGGGCTTGTCTTGTCTGAAACCTGCCTTTACAATAATTTCGTCATTCTCTGCTTTGCCGTTTTCCACTACCTTAGCAGGGCTTCCGGGGCAAATGGGAGTGCTTCCATTGCCGTGTTTATCCACATTACTGGTTCCATTTCTTCCAATTACACCTTTTCCGCACAGCTGGGTTCTAAGTTGTTCCACCTGCTCGCTTAGTTGGCGTGCCCGGTTTTGTTCCATCTGAAATTTCTCAACAAGTTCACCATTTTTGGACTCTGAGCTCTTTAGATCCTCCTCCACTATCTCCAGTTGTTTAAGGCGGTTCTTCAGCCTTTCTACTTCCTGTGTCAGCTCCTTTACTTTGTTGTCTTCTTCTTGCGAACCCTCAAGACCGCTGTTCTTTTCGTTCTCAGATTTGTTCACAATACCAATGTTGTCATCAGTCATCTTCAAGTACTCAAGGCTTTTCTTTCGTCCCGCCAGTTTACTTGTGAGGAGTCCTGTGGATGAAAGCTCATCCTCAATTCGGGACCTAAGAAAATCGGCACGGCCAGGGTCTGTTGACATGCCGAGGCGGTTCTTCTGGTGCTCCAGTTTTTCTGTAAGCTTTAATATGATCTTCTCATCCTCTCTTTGTTTCTCTAGTAGCCTCTTTCGCTCACTCACAAAGGTCTGGGTGAATCCTTTGAGTTTCTCAAGCTCCAAAGCCAGAGCCTGCTCTGCTCTGTCCAGCTTTGTCTCAGAGCCCTCCACCTCCTTCAGACGCGCTTTCAGAGCCTCCAACTCAGATGAGAGCTTCTTTGTCAGGTTCTTCTCCTCATTAAGGCTCAGGCAGAGCTGACTGCAGTCAGATTTGCTTTTCCCAAAAGCTTCTTCCAGTTTCTCTAACTCAGCCATCCGCCGTTGTAGACGTTCAATCTCAGCCCTTAGGTCCTTTGTGAGGCTTTCTTCCTCTTCCAGTTTTTCTCTGACTGTGCGGCAAAGGTCCTCAGCTTTGCGTACCTCCTCATCCTTACCCTGGATCTTCAGAAGACGTTTCCTCAGGACCTCCACATCACCAAGCAGGGATGAGTTGCTTCCTTCTGCCTGGATGATTTTATCCTGTAGAAGAGAGAGTTCAACAGTCATTAATCTATTCATGCAGTGGATTTTTGTTTTACCAGTTTTCTCGCCTTGCTTTTGAAACACACAAACAAACACACTGTCAGAAGTCAACCACCACTAACCTGCAGGTCAAGTAGTTCATCCTCAGACTTCTGCAGCTTGTTGGTTGCCTCTTCCAGTTCATCCAGTCTTCGGCCGAGGCTCTGCAGCTTGTGCCGCAGGTGTCGATGTGTCATGTCTTTATGGTCAGACATGGCTACAAATCTTTTGTGTAATATCTTTTGTGTTTGCCTGGTTGTTCAGATTATCTGATGACAACTTTTTGGAAGGTCCACATTTGTGTAGAAATGACACCAAGTCCCCTTGGTTCTGGGGTAACACTCTTGTCTCTCTGTGGTTTGTCTTGTTTTGTTTTTGTCGCCTTAAGACTTTGAAGTTCCCTTAAAGTGGTGTTTAGCAGACCAATCTGTCATCTGTAGGAGGGAGAAAGGAAACAACACTTAGTCATCCATAATTTGTCGATGACAGTCATTTGCATTCTGAAAAGCTAGCTCAGTGTGTGAGAAACAGGACTGCTTATTGCAACACACTCGGCACACACTGCGTGATTTTACACTTCCATTTAATTGCTTTAATTGCAAACCATAAAACCAAAAGACTAAATGAGGACAAACACTGATGATTGTAAATAAAAAGCACCCATTTTGGAGCACAGACACGAATCTTAGATCTGGATCAGCATTTCACAGTTACAAATATGATCACAAATTAGCTTCTTAACCACCTCATTTATTTGAAAAAAACATTACACTCTCTGTGGCAAAGATACCACTCTTCATCATGACAATCAGTGCGCATTAAGTGGACATTACATACACACTGCACTGCACCTCTCCTCCTTTAAGCTATTGAACCACCATGTATTTCACCTTGCATGTCCTTTAAGTGAGATGGGGGTGTTGGTCCTTACATGTGTGTGTGAGTATAGGGGTTTCAACATGCCAGCACAGGCTTGCAAACACACACACACACACACACACATACACTGTTTCCTGCCCACTTCTGCTGACAGCAGCAAATCTCAATAACACCGAACTCCTTCACATTCCCCCCATCTGCACACATACACAGCCATCACCGTGGCAACCACTACATCACAGGCCCGTCACAACACCGCACCATTCATGGTCACTGGGGAGAAATAAATTAGCTCTAATCAGACATTTAGGAAATCCCATAATTGCAAATAAAGAGAGTGAAGCTGTGTTGTTCTTTGCCTTGTTAGTTAGTACAATTATGCCAGAGACTGGATCATATGTTTACGCAGCCATTACAATGCTAGTACCCATCTGAGGACCCAGCATGGCTCTATGTGATGAGAACAGAGATTATTAGCACAACACAGTACTCCTTTCAGCACGGCCTCCATAAATCAAACAGCTGAAGCTTCTGTCTCATGCATGATTCAGGTAGCGGGTTTTCCTGCTCCTTACAAATCCTATTACTCCCCTTCCCCCTTGTCTTTCTGCCAAGCTTCCCTCACTGACCGCGAGGGAAAAATCGACCGGAGGGTAGGACATAACATCTGCACACATCATCACTTATCGACCCCCTGACAGCCAGCTCCATGCCTCCTCTTTTCCCCCTCCCCTACATTACCATGTTCAAAGACTGCCTTTCTGAAGCTCCAAACCACGAGATATTTTAAAAAAGATCTGTAGTTTTTCTTTACATTAAATAACTTTTACTGCTGTAAAAACATCAACCAGTGCAGTTAATTTACTCAAATCTTTTTATCTGTGTGAACTTTGTGCGTACATGTTATAAAACAAGGTGTAACTTGCCATTATGGTTTAATCCTGCATAGCTCTGTATATTTTCTATCGTTTAATTTGGTGTAAAAAATCCCTAACCCTAACCCGCAGTTCATTTAATGTCTTATTGAACATTAAAGCAAGGCAGTATGCTTTGAAAGTTGATCTGGCAACGATTACTTTATAAAAAAGCAAAATGTGAATTTAAAGCTTTTAGCCGTAGCTTTTTAATTACTCTTTACTTTCATGAGGTCTAGTGGTTTGGTAATCTTGTGGATTGCAAGACTTGAAGGAAATACTGCAACACACATTGACTGAACAAGGAGTAGGGAAAAGGACAAATACAGAAAAATGTTAGAGAGAAAACTGCTAGCCTCGCTGCCGACTCGAGTGCCAAAACACCTTAGTCAACAGAGTCATTTTTTGTGTTGCATGAACTTCACTCGGCTGTGGCTTGTGAAGTGAGTTGTAGACCAATTTTCTCTCTGTTGTCTTGAGGTGGTTGCAGTGATCCAAACTTGTCTTGACTGATCCTGTTCCAGCGGAGAGAAAATGCTATGAAAAAATTCCCACAAATCCATTAAAAGCAGAGAGCACACTAGCAAAAAAAAAATAAAAAAATTTAAATAGCTACAGTTTAATTCTTCATGACAACTCTTCACGCCGCACTGTGCAGCTTAGGAAAAAACATTTACTGCTAAAAAATATGCCGAAACGAGTTGATTTTTGCTTTTTTAATGTGATTTTTCGACTGCCCCGACCCAATCAATACTGTAACATCCATTAAGTTCAGTCTTTATTGTTTTAGCTTTAATATATTTCTGATTAACTTAGCACTGGCTTGTTGGTCCTCTACATGATATCCAAAAATCAACAACACTGAGAGAAGCTCTGGTTGAGTCTCGTCCTGGTTAATAATAGTGTTTCGCCAGGTCCAGTTACTCCTGTCTTGGCAGGCTGCCTACCTCTCCTTTCATTCTCCCTTTATATCTTTGCCAGCTTTTACCTCCCTCCCTCCATCTCTTCCCTCCATCTCTCCTAGACACGCACACCAGCTCGGCCAAGTGGGCCCTTTTAAGGGGCGGCGGTGCGTGCAAAGTGACTCTGGCAAGGGCCCGCCTCTGCCAAACCAATCAACATACCTGATTCACTTATCACAGGGCTGGGGCCTCATTAGCTACATTTGGGACAAGACAAGAGGGAATTATAAGGGTGGTGGGTGAAGGGAAGACGGAAGTAAGGTGCAAGGAGATAGAGGGAAAGGTAAGAACAAAAGATATAAGATGAAGCAATAATGGAGGACATCAGTGTACATCTCTTGCTTTTAGGACTATGATCCACATAGATAGGTGCTCACAAACCCCAATATTCCTGTTTTTCCTTGATTTTACATTCTGTGTACTCATGAATCCCGAGGATTTAATTCGTTTATTATACATTTTCAAGACTGTGGCAAGAAAAGAACAAGAGTAGGGATAGTTTATATAGAGAAAAGGGTTTGAAAACATGGAGAAGGAATAGAAGGGAGAGAGAGAGAGCAAGTATCAGCTCAAACTGGACACAGAGTTTCATTTCCCAGTTCTGTGTGTTGTTTGACAATTAAGGAAAACCTGAAAGGGGGCAGGAGCTGCGAGGCAGGGAAACTGACCCCTTTTTATGCAGACACATTCCTAATGACAGACTAACCAGGGCAGTGCCAGGCCCTCGCTCTGCCTTGTCTGCTCTTAACCAGGCCACTGACAGACTTTTCCCAAGCCCATTCCTAACCAGGGCATTGTCTGGGTTTCATGGCCAAGAGAGTATATTAAATGTTTCTACATAAATAAGGTTTTACTCTTATCTTAAGCATCAGGATATTTTGAAGCCGAGTTTTGATTGCAGTCCAATAAATGTCAGTGACTCCTTTCTTAATAGATTCCTGTGATTGTCTTTGCCTCTTTTGTATTGTCCTGATTGTGTGGCAAACCTGTGTGAATACTGCAACTATCTATCCTGAGTCTGAAGCAGATATCATCTAACAAAACTAACAAACCCACATATAAGAAAACACTGAAATAACCTTAAACCAAGCCTTGGCTGACTGCACTGTATGACTCCAGCACCTTCCACTTCCTGAAATCTGGACAGGAAATTCCCTACTTGACCTTTTCACTAACTTCTGCACTCCTACTGCAGTTGTTACAAAGCAAAACACTGAGACTGTTGATCTGCAGCAAGAGCGTAGGCTGCAAGGCTGCAGTTAGCTTGAGATGACCTCGTCTTGAATAAGTCTATAAGTCTCAGTGGTTAGACAGTAAAGCAAGTGTGTGGGTGATCCAAAAGAGGAGCAGGGTGAAGACATAAAGGCACATCCAGACACAATAACCAATAGCAGTAGGAGAAAAATGAGAATTGGATCCAGATTCAACGCAGGGCAATTAGTTTGTGGTGATTTAATGAAGTGAAAATTTGGTTTGATTATACAGTATGCAGCACTAAAGCACAATAAAATTGAAATATAGGATCCTTAGGGCAATGGCTTCCTTAGAACCACACTAAATAAAATTCAATTTTAAGCACTTAATTATGTTTGTATGAATTGTGCATTTAACTTAACATATTAAATTAAATAACAAGAAAGCAATAACTGTTATTTCTATAATATATATACAAAAACAGTAGGAGATCTGAGGGGGCAATAGAGGCCAGCTAATTTCTGCTCTGGGCCCATTTTCTCAGGGTTAATACCATCTTGTTGCATAGCATTCATAACACGGTTCAGTTTCAGAGCTGCAGTTCATGTTAAATCTATGGCTCGGATTGGAAAAAGAAGCAACAGTAGCAGCAGTTTGGACATTAAATTGGACGTTAAACTTGCGCCATCTTCAAGTATGAAATGTAACAGCTTCTATTTAACATTTGAAATCAATAGGGTTGGTTTGGTGAAGCATATTTTCGGCCATACAGGAAAGAGTAAAGGATACGATGATGTTAAATTATAAATTAGGAAAAAAAAAACCCATGCTGACGACATCTATTAAAAAAAAAAACACACTGATTTCCCGCAAGTGTTAAAATTGCAGCAGCAATTACTTTCTTTGCCCACAGGCAGCGACATTAACACGTTTACATCTGCAGGTTGTGAACTTTTTCTGCATTTGCTTTAATTTGCTGTAGGTGGCGAAGGTTCGCATGCTAACCACACAACCACTGAACGGCTAAACGTACATCGTTTAGCAGCGTTTCATATCTAAAGAAAGGTAATGAAGACCAACATGCATGAAAAGATACAACGGGAAAATCAGACAGCGATGCAGGCGAGAGGACAGAAAGGACAAAGAAAACCAGAGGGGCTTCATTTTTCCTTGGACCACAACAACACCAAACGGACTTGGAAGTAAAACTTTGTCGAAGAGGCCCATCCAGACTCTGCTTGCTCTCTCACTCAATTACACACACACACACACACACACACCAACCAAGGTTACAATCATACACCATATCATTAGGGCTTTAGCCACTCTCTTCCTGCCTGCCTGTTGCCTTCAGTACATTCTGTTCTCTCCATGAAAGAGAGAAGGAAGGAAAGAAAAAAAAAAACCTCGCTATTGCACTTGACGTTCGTTTGGAACTTATGGGTTTGAAGCTCTTCTGCCTCATAAACGGTACTTAATAAAGGGCCTCAGTCCAATCAAAATGCCCAAACCACATCTTCATGTCGGGGGTTATTGCCAGTTTGAATAACTGAATCTGTGACAAATACTTTGTGTGTGAGTGTATGTATGTATATGTGTGTGTGTGGGTGTATGTATGTGTGTGTGTGAGGAGGGACAAATGCAGTGGATGGATGCTGGCGCAGCACTGGAAGCCACAAGATGGTGGAGACCTGATGCTTGGCCTGCATTTTTCCGTTTTTCCAAGAAAAAGAAAACCGGCATCCCATAATGTTCGGTTTGTCGTTTCCTGTGCTGTCATGTTTCTTTTTTCTCTATTTTTTTTTTCTTTTTCATCCTTTCAGTTTTGCACCGCTCCTGGAAAAAACTGTAAAGAAACTAAAGGCAGTGTTGCCTTTCGGCGCACAAACGGATTAGAAAGTAAAGGTCCTTTGGCTGGTTCATGAGAACAAGCTGAAATTGGATGAGAAATCTCTTATCTGCTTGGATTTTTTTCTCAAGATCCTGGGTGAATGGACCACTTTTAGTGTTAGCATTAAGTGTGGTGAAATAGAGGGTAAACAAAACATTGTCTCTGATAGAAAAATACATTTGTTTATAGAGGGAGAGGACGTGCAAGCTAGCCACGATACCACTTTCACAACAAAGTACATGCTCTCTGCCTGTCAGGCCAACTTGAATATCTTTACTCAATGTTAACATATTTCTTAGTGACATTATTTCCCTCTTAGTCATTTCTCCTCTTAAATACAGAGTGAAAGCAAAACAAAAATTGAGTTGTTACATCCCACTGATGCTCCATAACTCTTGAGGGTCTTTCCTCCGAGTCCGGCTGCCAACAAGTGGAAATGCTCAACATTTATGCTTAGCTTCATTTCAGTTTACATTTCCTGTCACTTGTTAACAGTCTGAACTTGTTTTAAAATTTAAGAGAAACAAGTTGCTCTTCATGGTTTTGATCACTGGCAGTGAGTCACAAAACCAAATAAGAGAGAGTGAGAGGAGAAAGAGGGAAAATGGAGACAAGAGTGTGAGTAAAATATCGATTGTTGGATAAGGAAGCTGTTGCCTGGCTTGGACAACTATTAAAAAAAAGACTCTGGATGATCAAATCATGGAGTTTATCCTTGAGGATCAGGTCAAAGCTGTCACATCTTTGAGCCAGTGAGACGAAAGGTGAATCTTAGGGTGAAGGTTATTTAATGACTAACATTTATGTGGACATCAGGACCAGTTTTAGTACGAGAGCTTGGCTGGAAAAAACAGTCCTCTCTCTGGTCTTAGCCCAGTAACCCAGAGCCTTTTCTAGGTCTCTCCTCCCCTCCTCCCCCTGTCTGTCTACATCAAGAGTCTTGTTGCTGGGGCTTAAAAACCAGCACCCTGCTAATGCGAAGGGGCATGATAAGAAGATGAGAGAGGGAAATATGGACGGGGGGGTGATGAGAATTGCCAGAGGGAGGGAAAGACAGGCATGGCAGGGGGAGAGAGAGACTTACACCGTCTGCTTACACTGTCAGCTTTAATGAAAAAGTAAGATGGTTCCTCACATATTCTGTATTTTAGTCTGCTCGGTTTTTGACCTATTTACAGATGTAACTTTGAAGAGGTTGAATCAAACTCAAAGCCTGCAGAGTTTTTCAGCTTGACTCGACTTTGTGTCATATGAGCAAAGCGGAGCATGTTCTTGCTCAGATATCAGGACTAAACACAAGATTACATGCAACAGTCACACTAAGAAGCAGAGCAGAGGAAGGATATTAGATGCTCTCTTTAAAAACAGCAGCACTTGAAAAATACATAGCCTGTCAGTTGCCAACAAGTCTGGCAGATCTGCAGCAAAGGAGATGTAGATCAACTTAAAAGTGATCCGTTCTGATACAAAGACAGAATATTGCAGTGATGGCAGAGAGAGATTCAGTGTCTTGTATGAAAGGATGAATAAATGGATGGATGGACTGAACGTAGCATCCATCTGATATCTTTCTGTTAGCACACTTCCTGAAACATCATTCTGACATAGTTTGGTAATAAAGTGTTTACCAAACAGTTGCTGATTATTCTCCTGTCAATTGACTGATTGATTCATTGACTCATTTCAGCTCCAGCATCAATATGTGCACTACTCAAGTAGCTCCAACCAGACACACAATCGGCTCTGATCATGTCAAAAGTGCTCATCTTTGCAGGAGAAAAATACGCCCAAAGGACTGTCTGCCCCCCAAACTTTCGACCCGTTTACAACCTTGTGACAAGCTGTGCACCACAGATATGAGAGAGCCGTCGTCATCAATCTCCTCCTTCGACTTTCTTCAAACTCACATGCTGCTCTTTGGTAGCGTTTCCACAGACTGTCGAACTCAGACATCGTGGCACAGAATTGCACAATGCGTAACATTCTGATTTGCTTTTTTTCAATTTGTTCATTTTCATCTGCAAATATTCAGCAGTTCCAAAGTGACACCTGTTTCCACTGAAGTGCATATTTAAACATCTCGTCAGCCACCGTTGAGTTCGAAACACATTAGGCCAAACATATGTGTCCATTCTAAGACATTACAAAAATTGTCCACTTGGAGTCAGCTATGATTTATTCTTAAATTAAAACAATATGCCGTAAAATGCATGCAATACTTTCTGAATAAAAGTAGGGCAAACTCACATAAGTGCTGCAAACAAACATAAGTTTGGCAATACTCTTGTTATTGATGTAAACATGCAGATTTATGTTCCGTGTGACTTGCCGTCCTGTTTCCATGAAATATTTCCCAACTCTGCTTCAGCGTTTCCTCAGTCTGCTGGCCTCTGTGTTCGGGGTCAGAGGTCACTGACACTGTAAACATGCAAAACCCTCCTTACAAGACCCCAAGGGCAAGCAGGAGTGAGGTCCTGATTAGACGAGCAGATTGTGTTGTTTTGTACTGCAGCTAAGACGAACTGAACTGAGCTGAAGTGCTTCAGTGCAATGCAGTGTGGGAAATGCGATTCTGTGTTGTTGTGGTAAAGATCGAATGTGACAAACACGATAAAATGTTAATGATCAACGCGTATAAATCTCCAACAAATTAGTTATTTAGGAGATGCACACACACTTAATTACAAGGCAAGAATATGAATGAATTCAATACATTAAATCATTCATGCTCAGTGATTAATGAAGTCACGTGTCCATGAGAGCCACATGCAGGCATTAAATCTTATTAAAGCAACCGTGATGAAAAACATGTTTCACATACAGATGTACACAAAAAAGAGGGACGCTAAATATTTGTCAGGCAATAAATTTAGACTGTCGGGGTCAGTAAACCTTCTGTATTCACTGTTTATGTGTATGTGTGTGATTTGCTAGCTTGTGGACTGAAACTATGGGACTTTCCAGTTGTGAAGTGAATAAAAAGGAAACTCCAAAAGAAAAAGAAACTGTTCAGCAACATTGTTTGATCTGATCAAATTATCAGAGAGGAGAAAGAGGAAAAGCTAAGCAGTGTCTTTAAACAAAGAGCCTAATGGAGTAGAAATGACAGTAACAGAAATCCAAAGTAGAAAGCTAAATTACCTCTTAGTTAAATCAATCCACCATGCCATCATTCAACCTATATTAGTTTCTATATATAGATATGTGTCTGGATATTTTTTGTTAGCTATACACAAGCTGTTGTTCAAAATGGCAAATATTTTTTAATTGTGTTAACACTACCTTGTCTGTTTCTACCTGAGTCTGTTTCAGATGGAGCTGAAGACAAATAATTAAAAATGAAATATATCTGAGGGTTGGGATCATTAAAGAAGCGAGCTGACCAGAGCTCTTCAGCCTGCATCTCATTTCTGCTTTAATGCAGCAGCTTCAGACCAAGTTTACCACTACTAGCACTACACACTCAGATCTCCATCAGAACGGACATTAGTAGAGTTGTATTGTGGGTAACGTAGGCACCAGATTTTAATGTAGGATTAAAGATAAAATCTCTTGTTTTTTGCCGTATCTTGATACGTTTTTATGCATCTGAAGTAGGGCTGCACGATATATCGAATATACGCGATGTATCGATGTAAAAATCTGATGAGATGTATGAAATGACTA
>JAPZDY010000007.1:9989568-10002648 GCA_029783645.1 Ctenochaetus hawaiiensis
GAGATATATATCGTGTATCGCGATATAGCCTAAAAATATCGAGATATTGGTTTTAGGCCATATCGTGCAGCCCTAATCTGAAGTCCGACAGTGTTGTAAGTGTGCAATGCTATGATCCAAAAAGATTTAGAAAGATCTTGTGATGATTATCCTGTTAGCGTCGAAGAGCATCATTTTGAAATATTCCACTGAAGAGAAACTCTTTGACCTCCCATCTACACAGTGTTTTTTTAAGCAGGACCAACACTACCTATTTAAAGCAAAGCTTATCAGCTGTTTCGGCACTCTCAGGTATCAGCAGACGTCAGCGAAAACTTTTTATGACTGAATGAGCACACACAGATATATGCTGTTGTGTGGAACGGTGAACTCCTCGGGAAGGAATGCGTCTGTGTGTCACTGATTTACACTGATAAGAGAACATGAAAACACACAACATGATGACACTTGTTAGTCACCACCAGCTAACTAACAGTCTGTGTAAATATGTATGAATCAGAGGGAGAATGAGGCGAGGCAGACAGACAAAGGTTAAGAGAGAGTCAGTTAAAGAGTGAAAAGAACAGAACATGAGGGGAAAATAATTTTTGCTTAATATGTTTGTTAGTAGGATGCCTCAAAAAAAAAGTGACTTGTATTTGCTGGGAGTTTATTATAGGATTTCCTAACATTTAAAATAAGCAAATGTTATTTAAACAAATCCTTTTTTCTCTAAGATTAATAAAAGGAAAATTACAAATTTTGAGGACTGTGCAACCTTAACAATGACACACTTTCTAGCAGAACTTGCAGTTGACTGTTCTCACACTCTGCCGAACAAACATTGACCAAATGTTAACGCTTCATTTACAGTCAGAAGATTACAGATCCACATTCTGTGCCTGTGGAGAATCACTAGCACAGAGCGTCTGCAGACACGCTGAAAATGTGTGAAATGTAACTATTCACCAGGTGCCACAGAGCACACAAATGCATCAACAGGCTTGTTGGGTTTATGATGAAAATGCCACCTCGCATCCGTTCTTTATATATTCATCCCAGATGGACTGATCTGTCTTCTTTTCATTCTTTTCTTTCCTTTCGCTTCTTATGTCTCTCCTATTCTCTATTGTTTCTGTCATTGTCATCCCCCTTTTCAGGTCATCTCTACCTTTAAACATCACCCCCAACCCCCTGTTTCTGCTGCTGCTGTTTCCTGCCCTTGCCCTTCATCCTCATTCCCCTGCTGTCCTGCTGCATTTATGTGTCCTCCATGTTGTAAGGAGGGGATGGCAGCTGATGATCAACCTCTACAGGGAGGAGGAACTGGGTATTTTGCGAGGCTAGTACCCCCCCACCCACCCCGATGGCTGATGACAACTGCCTACACACACTGTCGATTCATGAACACATCAATAGCTCTTAACATACAGCCCTTCAACCTTCTGCCTGGCTGCCTGACATCCTGTTCATTCAACGCTTTCCCATCCTAGCACAGAGCACATACACAAAGAGAGAAAGAGGGAGCTCGGTTGGCAGAGCTCGGCAGTTCTTCATCAGCATGAGCCTTGGCATTAGCTGCCCGCTGCTGCTGCTGAATGGAGACCTCAGTGGCTCTCTGAGGAGGAAGAAACAGAACAGAGAGAGGGGGAGTGAGACAGAGAGAGAGAGAGAGAGAGGTAGCAGCATAAAAAAGCTTGGACGAAGCAAATGTGGAGAGTAAAAATGCAAGCGATAATGCTTGGTAAGCGAAGACAGAGAGAGAGAATAAACAGGCAAGGAGGAGAGGGAGATTGAGATTCAGGGAGTGACTCCACAGAATGCAGAGCAGGTAGCTGCCAGAGTGGATTACTGCAGCAGGAATGCAGCACTGGCGGGAACAGGACGGAGGGAG
Source organism: Ctenochaetus hawaiiensis (assembly GCA_029783645.1). Lineage (NCBI taxonomy): Eukaryota > Metazoa > Chordata > Actinopteri > Acanthuriformes > Acanthuridae > Ctenochaetus > Ctenochaetus hawaiiensis. Next base: position 9,991,442 of record JAPZDY010000007.1, read on the forward strand.
GGAAGAGAGCAGGCGAGGTAGCAGGAGGTAAAAACGCTGTACATCAGATAAGAGATAGAGGCGTGCTGTATCATACAGTAATTACAGACTGTCCTATTGTAAACAAAGGGTTTAGACTGTAAATGTATGTCAATATGAGGAGAACAACGGACAGACTGAGCTGCAAATAACATTTTGACATCAAGCATACAAAAGGTGCTAACATGCATGTAAAAATCTGAACATGTAACAGGATACTTGGATGTAGAATCTGCTTGCATTTTTATGTGAGTAAATACCCCTTGAAATGACCTTGAGTGTTTACAAGATGAGACGGTGTTTGTTTTTAGCACCGGTGGTTTCTTTTCAGTGGAATAAGGAGACTGATGCAGTTTGCACGCAGAGATGAATAAGCAAGCAGCGTGTCACAAGGAGAGACGATAACAAAAGTGGCTGCTTACTTCCACACTTCACACCCTAAGTAAAACTCATAACATTAGACAAAACGCCCACGCACAAAAAAGGTTAAGAGATTTAGACGACCAGACTGATACTTGAGCTAATTATGAAGCTACACACAGAAAACAGATAGCTTGGCTATACCAGAAGGCCAAAATAAATCAATTAAAATCCACCAACCAGAAGCTTTCAAGCTCATTATTAAATTCTTATAACCTTGTTTGTTTAACTATCATCTTGTTTGTTAACTGAAAATAAAAACAACCTTGAGAAAGAGGGAGGCTAGCTGTTTCGTCTTTATGCTAAACTTTGCTAAGCTAATTGTCTCCTTTCTTAAGCTCCGTCGTTTGCATACAGTCATAAGTGGTATTCACCTTCTTATATCCAACTAAGGACATTTCCCAAAATGTCAGACTGCCTTTTAGAACTTTGTCTTTTAGACTGCCTTCTCAAGAAATGGTTCTCATGATTATGGGAAAGCTAAATATGAGTGGGATGTTTAGCAGCAGGATGCTGACATGAAGAGCTCCATTTCCTGTCTTACTGTCAGCTTTCATGGTCTTTGTGAGTTCTGGACTATTTAGGATGAATTCAGCTCAAGCAGGATGTGAACCAGCATCCGCAATAATAAACGCATGTAAATGCAGTTCGGCTGAAGAGGAGCAGATCACGCCTTGGCCACATATTGACCTTTTACTGCTGTGTGAGAGCAGACAGTTGAGTACGAGTGGCAAGACAGTGACACATGTACTGTCTCTGCTGACTAACCTGGCCTGATAACACACACACACACACACACATAAAGTTTCACACCAGCTGCCTGTCCCTGAGAGGAGTGAAAATGTTTATGTGTATGAACGCACTGACCCATATGTCATAGAATATATACAGCACAGTATATATGTTTGTGTGCCACTCCTGTGTGAGTTAAGGCTATACAGGGAAGGAAGTGCGGCGCCGGCATTTGTGCCCAGCAGGAAACAGACTCACAAAGAGCAGAGGAGGGGCGGAAGAGAGCAACGAGGAGGAGGAGGAGGAGGGAGAGAGGAAGAGGTGGGAAAAGCAGGAGGATGATGAGGAGGAGAAGACGAAGAGAGGTGGAGAAATGAGGAGGAAAACATTTCAAGTTAAGAACTCTATAAATAACTGCAAATCCATTTTGCCCGACTGAGGGACATGAAACAAGCAAACACACTCTCACACACATATAAACTATGCTTTGCCTTTTAATATGGGTCCCTTTATTGCCTAAAAGTATCAAGAAAAATTGCCTCAATAAACATTTATGAATAATCCTACATTTTGGAATATGGACTTCTTGTCTTGAACATCTGTCTATGCATTAAGCACACAGCTGGAGCGGGGAGGCAATAACCTTAGCTTTTCATTACACTAAACTAGTTTTCCTGCTGTAGGAAACAAGGAAACAGCAGGCCTGACTATCTCTTTAGTAAAAAAAAACAAAAAGAAAAAACACTATTCCTAAAAAATACTGTTTAAGGTCACAGGGGGAGTTATGTACTGTTACCGTTTCTTGGCAAACATCCCAGATTGTTGTTGTAATATCAAAGACAGAAAGTGGTAAAACCGAAAAATGCTCTGTTCCGAACCAGGCATTGATCGTTCAGTCGTTGGTACAAACAATATACAATGTGTGAACTTTAGAGGAGCTGGTTCATAAGTATTTTTGAACTTCGGCAGACCACTTTCCCATGTTTTTAGCATTTATGCTGAGCTAAGCTAATCGCCTCAAGGCTCAACCTCCATACTTCACGCCCAGAGATGAAAATGGTTTTATTCTTCCTGTCTTAAAAACTTTAATGACCCAATATTGTTTCCAATATGTTCAATTATCACTTCGAGGGACCTAAAACAGAATCCTGTTGAGCAAAGCACATAGATTGTATACTGAAGAAACTCAACATTATGGTAATATGTAAAGATTTCAGTGGAAAAAACCTCTTACTATGGAATAAAAGACAGTTTGGTTTGATATTCTGACGGCCTTTTACTTTAATCAAATTTTAAGAGTTTTGTGGACAAACAGGAAAGCTGAATAAATCAACATGAACCAAAACACAGGAAGGCAAAACTTACATCTTATATGCATTCTTCTGTTGTCGTTAAGCTCCTCTTCCCAGAGTCTCCATCCTGTGGTTGAAAACACACAAGCACGAGGGCATGAGGTTAGTAAAAGTGACCTCACTGGTCATCATAATATCAAGACACACACACTCAAGCCATCTTTCACCATTGTTATGTTTTGCAGTTGGCAAGGCTCCGAGCCTGCGGCCGGGCTGACAATGCACTCACTGTAGGGGAGATCGTTCACAGTCAAGCTAACGGGCTAAGAATGAGCCAACCGCTCAGATATGGGACGCATTCTGAGGCTTCGCAATAGACTCATGCATGAGCAGACAAGCAGTGTTTGGCCACGACAACAGAAGGCCCTATTCAGTACTCTGGGGAGGCGCTGGTACACACACACACACACACACACAATCTAACACACGCACCATTATCATAATCATCATCATCATCATCTTAGAAGCTCTCATCTGCTTCAAAACATGTGCATGGTTAAACACACACTAACACACATACAGAAAACAACACAGACTCGGAGCATTCCACCACAGTAGCATTCCATATGTTTGGTTAAGCACAGGGAATCCAGATTTAAGACTGGAGTCTGGACTGAATTTAAAGGATGAGAGAGGGAAGTCGAGGGAGGGGCAGAAATGATGGTGAGGGGGGGGGGGCTGAGGGAGAAAGGGAACATTCCCGTCAACTGTAAGCAGCAACACTGAGTCTGCTACGGTAAACATGCAAAAAACATTAAAAGATGAACTACAAAGCTCACCTTTTATGCCACAAAGTCAGAGAGAATCTTAGAATAACTGAAAGTTTTAACATCTACAGTTTCATGACAGCTAAAGAAAAGTGTGAGAAGTTCAAAAGCTCCAAAGCAAGCAATCTAATAGGTCTCGAGTTTAAACTTTATTACCTCAACAATAAGGCTGTGACAAGAGAAGAACAGGAAAGGGGCAAATGACAAAAACTGGCATAAGGCTGCAGCTAATATTTTTTGTTTTCATTATTAATTAATCTCTTGATTGTTTGTGTCATTGAACTGATTAATCGTCTGGTCTAAAAATATAGGAAAATAGTTCAAATGCAACTAGCACTTTAAATTTTCATGCTTTCACAACAAGCTTTATAATATTTTGTCAAAACATTACTTCTGATGTCTGTTTCGCATGTTTCCTCGCCTTTTTTCGTGCTACAGGTGATGATAGTCAGTCGGATAGAGACCAAAATCCAAAATTATTTTAGGTAACTATTTGGAGACCACTTTGGAAAACTTTGAAATCTGCTAATGTTGATATTTAAGCATCTGGAACCACTGGAGTTTAGGTTTGAAATATGACCCTCAAAACTTCCTATTTTTCTGTGAATCGACTAATTGAAAAGATGCGTTTAATAAACTCTAGGAGACATCTGCAGACCGCTTAGAGACAGCGCTCTTTCCGGACCCAGTATAAACTGAGGAAATGATGGCAAGCGATGTGTTCAAAGACACTCTGAACATGTAAGTAGCTTCTGATGGACAGACAGAAACAGACTTTAGGCTGTTCAGTAGTCCGCTGCCACTCTCCACTCGTCTCTGTGTCATCCTTTCCGTTTGATCCTACACATCTTCTCTTCACAGGAAGGAGACGGCCCTGCTGCTCTGCACTCAGCTCCGGCATGTTAAATTCATGAGGACAGCACACAGGCTCTGCTGAATCATCAACACAACACATCTACACTACCCCAAACCAAATTTGTTATTCTGAAATGTGCAAAGAGAGCTTTCTGAGAGATCAATATATACTTACTGTGATTAAAATATGTACTTTTTTCAAATGAGATTAAACACATTCTTAGTAATTCCGACCGGAGACCACATGTTTGTCTGTGTTTGTGTGTTTTCCTGGTTTGTGTGTAGGCACTTCGGGACTATTCATTCAGACAGTTAGCAAACCCATAACCAAACGAAACTGAAAACAGCTGTCTCCTTCTCATCCCTCGTTCCCACTCACGCACACAGCATGTCAAGTTGGGCAGGATTCATTATGTTACTCAGCAAAATAAACTGAAATAGTGTGAGGTGGCACTTCCACCACGGTTTCTATCTTTGTCTGAAAAACAGCTGTCAGCTAAGTTAACATTTTTCTTGCCCAAAGCGTCTTTTCCAGCACTCTGCGTCTATTTTACACACATTAATTTGTCATGAACAGAACTTTTTTTAACTATGTAAATGACGATGCTTACTAGTCCGTCCCTAATATTCATTTTTAATGAGGAAATTGAACATACAGCAAAATTAAACCAACACAGAAGTACCAGAAACTGCAGTTCTTCAAACGTCCACTTGAGGCAGGCTCCAAAAGTCAGCCAATTCTTTTAGAGCCAAAACACTGAACTTTACAACAGACAAAAACATGTTTACAGCCTTAAAAAAACTGTTCAGCCTCTGTTGCTATTTTTTCGTGTTCATGACAACTGTACCAGGGTTAAATATTTATATAAATCATTCACTTTAATGACATTAAGGCTTGAAGTAATGCATCATTAAGAATGTGGCTGCATTAAGTGATAGCAGCTGCTAGCTGTCTGTTAGGCATCACGCAGTCAATGGTAGCAATGTGTAGTTTCAGCTTCACCCTTTTTTGGCCAAATATGGTCATGTTAAGCTTGAAATAACTGAGATGGCGACAGTCATAATGCCAAACTCTAGGCTTTTAAAACTGAACTCTACAAACCTATGGGTGATGGCACAGTGGCTCCATCCATCATTTTAATATACTGTAATGATCTGATCTTTACTACGAAATGGTTTCTGTATTCTGATATGAATAAAAATACATGAAAGTAGTGGAAGCAATCACTTTTAAATCTTTTTTCATCGCAGATCAAACTTAAATCAGAAATTAATGCATCCTTATTTAACATTAAACCGAGCAACCTTTAACAATTTAAAGATTTAATAGATTAGTATTCTGTAAAGAGTTCCAGGGTTTTCTTTTATGATTCATCATGCTGAGCTGTATTGCTTTGATAAATTTAATCAAAATGTCCTTTGAGTTCTGTCCTTTTTCACAAACGCACACATCAGTATGCTCTCCAACGTACTAAATGAGGAGGCTTACTGTTCCTGTACAGTCTGTGTCGATATGGGATGTGATTATCTGTAAGAACATTTCTGCATCGAGATCCAAGAGTATAAATCAATCTTGGTGTATTTGGAACTTCCTGTCCAGATCTTTAAGTCCATTCACTGTGCTGTAATTAAAAAGCAACATGATGTTCCTTAAACTACAAACTCTGTGAAACAGAACAGAGAGTCCCTGCCTCCATTTTCCTTCTATATAAGCATTTAATCGTATAATGTAACTTTTTGTTTGGACTTATCGCCTGTTAATGGAAAGCTGTTATCAGTGTATGCTTTTGAGCACTTAGGCTAACACTTTCCAAACACATACAGTACATGTAAGCTCACACACACCCACTTCGGCAAAGATACTCAAACCTAACATTTATCTGACTGGTACCAACAGTGTGAAAAAAATATACTATAAACTGAATTTAGGAAGACACAGATGCTTATTCGGGTTTCAATAATTAGAAAAAAAAAACTGAACTGCCAACCTTCCAAAATGTAATTCTACTCACATTTAAGTGGCCAAAAAAAAGATGTAATATGGATTGGTTCTTTCAGGGATTACATAGTCTGAATAGCGAAGATTTACAGCAAAATTGATACATTCAAATACAAAAAAAGAGGGAAAAAAAACAGAAAAAGAGTGTCCAAACTAAATAAAAAGGCAGAGGAATCATGTCAGGTAAAACAAGAGAGGAAATGAGGGAGAATAAAAGAAGAGGGAAGAGGGAGATCATGTTCAATATCCTCGAATGCAGAATGTTTCAAGGTCTGAAACTCCATCCTGGGTTCTACTAGCCAGGCGGGCCTCGTTTGCATGGGAGCCTATTTCCTGTGTGTGATTAGGAGAAGGAGGAGTGTGTATATGTGTGTGTGTGTGTACGCACTGGGGGTTGCAGTTCGGAGAGGTCTGGCGTTGTTTTGTCTGCTCGGGGAGGAAAGGAATGCCCAAATCAAACACAGTGAACAGGATGCCTAGAGAGAAGGACAAGGAAAAGAGACGGAGAGGCAGAAAAGAATAAGCAGTCTAAGTTAGGAGAGAGACAGGAAGGAGGGATCCAGAAAGAAACGGGCAAAAGAAAATAGGAGGGAAAATCACAGAAGAAAAGTGCAAGAGATCGATTTTTCACTGGCTGCCACTGAAGACTACCAACAGCATTCCTCCTGCTGCTATTTGCATTCCCGCTGTGCAGCCAGGTGGGTAAGAATTTTGTCTACAAGCTGATAAGCTGTCAGATGGAAAACCATCAGCCTCTTTAACTTCACCGTGATCCTGCAGAACCTGTCTTAATATCTAATGGCTTACAGCGCTCCCCGTTCCACACATACTCACACAGAGCAGCTGAGTGCACCGATTAGTGACGACTATTTATCATTTATACAGCAACAGTAACGTGACAGCTAACATTGTCACAGAGCACCTTCGTTAGCTTACACAGCTCATCAATATGGGAACCTTCTGACATGAAAACTAGGCAGAATGTGAGGATCGTTTAAAGGTCAAATCCACAAGTTTAAAACAAGATTTAAGCTGACTTCCTGCAAAGAATTCAACAACTGGCATTTCAAACCTTTTTAAATGATCAATAAACTTATTAGATCCTCCGTCGACTCATAAAGGTCTATGCTTTTAGATATGATATCTGATAAAGTTTTAATGACATTTAGGGTTGATTATCTGATTATTATCCCAGTTATACATATTCATATATTATCTGTTTGGTCTATTAAAAGCCTGAATGTAGTGACAAGTATCTGTGAAAATTTCCAAAAGCCAAAGGAGGCACATTCAAATTGTTTTGTCCAAACAAGAGTCAAAAACCTAAAGATACTTAGTTTATTATCACATAAGACAAAGAAAACAGCAAGTCCTCGCACTAAATAAGCTGGAACAAGGAAACAGTGAATCAGTTAACTAAGCTACTGTTTAATCTCTATTAAAACAAAATGAAGAGAATCTTGACACCAAACAATTTCAGAGGTAACACTTAAAGACATTCTGGGTTCAACATTATAAATGTAAATATCGTAGAGTAAGGTAAGGCTGATTTACTGCCATTTAAAAATACAACTATCTTACTTTAACATTAGTTTGTCACTCAAATGGCAAAATGAGCTGCATTTTAATCCATATTATAAACTTCTTTTTAGTTCAAATTTGGTCTAACTTGAGTTTTTCATGTGACGTAAATGATGCACTTTTAAAAACTATATAACCAAGACTCTTATATTTCTAAAATCCTGGTTACAGCCGGTACAGGCCACATACACCAATAATGGAACAAGAGAAACTGAACTTTCTCATTTCCCCACAGTTTCAAAGTTCAGTTTCCAAACACTTCCTTGTGTTGTGAGTGCAAGTCGGACCCTGCCCTTGCAGCAGCGAGCCATTCCTTGACTGGCAGAGCAGAATTGATAGGCCGCTATTGTTTCCTTTTAAGGTCAATTGTGTCTCAAACGCTAGGCATGGCTGGGAGTGCAGATGCAGCTGGCTGGCAGGAGAGATAAAGCACTAATTTAACTGCATTCTTCTGTGCAGTCCACACCTAGAGAGAGAAAGAGGAAAGGGAGGCAGAGAAAGAGGTGGAATGAGAGAGGGCTTCGAGACAAATAGTGATGAGAGGGGGGCAACTGAAGGTTGAACTGGGGAAAGATTTTAAGAGGTTTAGAGAGCGAAGCGAAAAATGTATGACTGCAGGGTGAAAACACAGAGGTAGAAAATGAAGCGAGCTCGTCCAAGTGGGTGGGCGAGAGTCACTCTTTGCCACGGGCGTCAAGCTTCGCTGTACCCTTGTTTGCCCTGGCAGTCAAAACACGCCACCACATGTGGTAGGCCTGTTTGTCAAGGCCACAAGAGGAGGGTACACGCACATACAAACATGTCTACCGTCTACACAGAGACCCCAACTTCTAAATGGGTGACAAACCATACTGTGTAAATCATCCAATGGCCTCAAGTTCATTCCTCAGCCAAGTTTTTGCCTCAGCAGCACATTGTTACCCTGAATTAAGACATCAGCTAAATGTCTAAAATGTTTCAATATTCTGCTGAAGAGGGAAGGAAGGGGGGGTTGGGGGCTTAGCTTCACAAATAAACCCAGACGCTGGGAGAAAGAGAGGGAGCCGGCTGAAGGTTGGATCATAAAATATGCCTGGTATTCCACAATGTTCCACAGTGCACAAATGAGCCACTCAGGGACTCAGGAGTGTTATGGGATTCCTGTGAGGCTCCTGTGTCTGAATGAGTCCACATGCAAACACACACATAACTCACAACCTAACTGTGGGCGACCCAGACATTCATTGATATAACAGTTTAAAAATGGGTTACTGGATGTAGAGAGCAAACTGGCCGATAAAACAATCACAACAGAAAGGAATGCATAGAATAACAAGGTACATAATTACATTTCGGTTAAATTGTGGCTTTTTTTTTTTTTTTTTTAAATGTAATGTCTGACTTTAAGTGACTTGTAGAGAGAGGATAAGGAAAGAAGAGCAGAGCAGAGGAAGGGGCCTCCAGGTGGGAGCCAGTGACTTGCTTACAGTCTGAGTCTCTGTGTGCTTCTCTTCACAGTGAGTGTCTTATCACCGTGAGGGATTCAGTCTGTTTGGATTAACACAGAGACGTTCCTGTGACTCACACTGTTTAAGACTTCAGCCAGAGTAATAAAACGATTAGTCAGTCGACAGATCAATTGAAGCAAATGTTTGATGTTGACAGGCTCTCAAATATGTAAGTCTAGTTAGCATTGTGATAACATGAATGTTTAAGGGCTTTGGATTGTTGATTGGACTAAACGAGACACTTTAACGCGTCAACCTAGACTTTTGGAAACTGGGACAGACACTCCCACGTGTTGCTTATAGTATGGGCCATTAATCAAATGAGTAACTGATTTATTTAGGAAAAAAATGGCCGATTAATCAGCCCAAATTTCAAGAGATCACCTTGTACTCTGGGACATTAAGGGCATTTTTTATCTCAGTATTTTCAGAATTCATCTAAATGATTAAAAAAGGCCAACAGTACATAAATGTATTGAAAATATATAATGCAACATTGCTGTTTAAACAGAATGACTAAATTTATGTCATACTGTGCACTTATATTATCCCTCATTGTTCAAACCCAGAAAAATCTGTTATTTCATTTAATGTAACAGCGTGTCATTTTGGTTGTCTGTCATTAACTTCCAGGAAAATGCTGAGAACATCAAATTCAATGTAAGACAGTGAGAGAAGAAGTCTGTGGATGTGACTAAACATAGTGAGAATGAAATGTTAACACATCACCTCCTTTCTGAAGATGATTTCTCTCTGATTCATGTCAGGTTTTTATCTGCAGTGGTGGTCATTTCACAATGAAGACAAGACTCAAGGATGCCATGCTGCTTCGTAAAGTCACCAAACTATGGCTATTGTTTTGGTTCTTTTGTTTGAGAGACCTCTTACAGCAGGAATTACAAAGTGTGCAAATAAAATAATCATTAGTGGGCGTCCTGGTAGAGTTTTGTTGCATGTCATACTCTTTCCTGAGTATCTTAAAACAATGAGTTTTCTTACAAAGATGAAAAAAAATTATACGCAGCTGCACTCAGGCACAGTTCTTCTCTTTCTACCACTATAACAAAACCTTGGATATGAAAGAGTTTTGTCTCTTAAAGTAATAACTGCACTCTAGACAGTCTATTTTATGGCCTCGCCATGGCTGGCATTGTGCTACTTCACTTCCCCTGGTTGGGACAGCTAGCATGAGAAGGAGCTCCAAAGGCAATGTTGGCATTTGGGAGAAAAAACTGGCCAACCCAGCCAACTCAGCTGCCCTTTTCATAGAACAGCAACGCAGTGCAGAGATCTCCTCCAAAATAAAAACCAAAGAAGAAAAGAGGGGCAAAAAAGGCTACAGAGGAAAAGGGAAAGAGAGGCTGAAAATAGCCTAACAGTCGGGGTCTGCACGCATCAGCACCACAATGATGAAAGCTCCTAAAACCAGACTTGCTAATACATGGATGGATGCATGAGCAGAGGGAGGGATGTCTGCAGGGAAGAAGAAAAACATCTTACCATGAGGGTATTAAATGAAGTGAATGATGGGAAAACAAAAGACAAACAAAGAATATGGCAGCTTTGGAAAGTCAAATAAAGGGTAACGCATGAAAAAGTTGTGCCACGATGCTTAAAGTTGATTGGATTTACCAACCTATTGTGGTCGTGTCGATGAGGGGGAAATAGAAAAATATAGTAAAGCAGAAATGGAGCAAAGGAGACAAAACAGGCGAAAATGAGAGAAACAGAAGAAGGGGAAGTGAGCTATCGCCAGGCCGCCATGGTGTCTGAGCATTCCTCCCTCTGAGAACATGTATATTTTCTGATCACAAGAAAAATAATCTGTGGGAGGAATTTTATTTTGAGAGCCGCCCTGTAGATCCAAGGATTATAGCAGGTCGGACAGGAGAGTGTGAGAGTGTGTATGGTCCTAATACAGTCAAGGTGGAGGTGCAACAGCACAGATTCCCCCCCCCACCCCCCCGCAATGTGTGCATCACTACAAAGATCATCT
>JAPZDY010000007.1:10010067-10021141 GCA_029783645.1 Ctenochaetus hawaiiensis
GATTTGGAGTGAAGAAACTGTTTTAAAAACAGTTTCTTCACTCCAAATCAGTGTGCCTCGGACTCTTGACTTACCCACCCTTGCATCAATCCAACTGGAGGACTCAGGGGACAGTCATATCAAGCTTTATATTTTAAATACCTAAATTACTTACTTCAAATAATATAAAATCTTAAAATCAGACAAGCTAAAAGCAGAGAATGTGTGGTATTTATAATATAGCAGCTCAACTTATTATTGGTTGTTCTTGTTAGTTAGTTTTCTGATTAATTTAGCAGCAACAACCAACAGACGAGCAACACAAAGGAGCCTAAATAAGCTAACACACATCAACTAACATGCCTGCTTCCTACCTCTCCATTCATTTTACTGACTGATTAATCTACTGATTTCCAATACTATTGATTTCCCACAGGCCTGGCCAGGTGACATCTTCAAATTGACTGTTTTGATTGACAGAGAGTCCAAAAGCCTTCAATATTTGATTTACAACCACAGAAGACAAAGAAAAGCATTAAATTCTTAGAATGAAGAAACCGCAAGTCCATGTTTTAGAATTTTTGGTTAAGAAAATTTTATTGCTGTCAACTGACTGATTGATTAACGAGCCGACTGTTATAACTCTTCCTCCCTGCACTAAACATCACTCCTGTGATTCAGTTAGTAAATACACAGTCTTATTTAGACATCTCGGTGGCATAAAGCCATCTTCCTGCATGTCTGGTAATGCTCATAGACAGACAGCAACTCCAGCTGGCCAGCGTATTGTCAACAGCAGCCTCTGTCCCGGATACTGAGCCCATTATTGCATTATCACAAAACACACACACACACTTACACACACACACACAGGGTATTCACTCACAGGCTGTGTGTGGGCCCATGAGGAGACCATGATTCATCTGTGCTATTTCAAGAAGGTCAGAATCTACCACTAATAATAACTAACACCAACACCATCCGGTCCAAATTCTATCTGAGCTATCCATTACTGTTTATTAGGATGTGTATGTAACAGTGCCTCTGCTTATAAAGTTTCTTTATTATTTTATTCATTTGAGAGCAAGGTTGCAATGATTCTTCAGCTTCCTTTATTAAGTTAAAAACTAATCGATTAGTTGATCAACAAGACATAATCTGGAGCTAACTGGATTATTGCAAGATGCAAAACACTTGTTGATCAGTTCACAAATGTAAATATTTGATGGTGTCCTCTGCAAGACAGTACATTCAATATTTTGGGTTTTGAGCTGTGGCTCATTCAAACAAGACGTAGGATTACATCGCCTTTGGCTTTGAAATATTACTGTTTTTTTTTCTTTTTCACTACTTAACATTTCAAGGACAAAACGATATTTGGTTATTTAAGTAGAAAATGTTAAATTAGAATGAAAATAGTTGTTGGCTGTTACCAGGATCAACACTGCAGCCAAAATACTGTAAGGGATCTTATGTTTTAATATTGACTGTCTTGTAATTTCTTAGGAGTTTTGATTATAAGTCAATTATTAATACAGGTTAAATACTTAAATAATAGGGGACCATCTCACTAAGCATTAAAAATATACTTTTATTTTTACATCCACTTGCAACAGATGACATCAATCTCCATGTGCTGTAATTCCACACTGATGCAACAGTCCTACACTAACAGCAGGGGTTCTGTGCATAAACCTTGATGTGCCGAGTGGCAGTAATACCACCACCGACAGGCCAGGTCCGACATTCCCGGCGGTTTGATTCTCCCAGGCAGAAAACCTCAATATTTTAATTTAATCCCCAGAGCAGTCATTTTGCCACTCCGTAATCCTCAGGTCCAGTGCTTAGTCTGATAATTACCCTTATTGGACACCCATAATGATTAGTTTTTGGTTTCACCCAAAGCAGTGCAGGCAGTTTCATAGGGCGGTCGCGGCATTCTGCAGAGTGGAAAACCAATCATGCGTGGTATAGCCCAGGTCATGAAAGACGATAGAGGGGGATGATTATAACTTTGAATAGAAGGCGACAAATCCTGGACAAGACGTGGTGCAAACTCTGATTTTGTGTGACTTTCACTTGTTAGCATCAAGACCTCTAAACAAGGGATAGTCACAACTATAAGCAGTCATGTTTAGCTACTGGGATGAAAGTCAGACAGGGGCATCTGTTTGGAATGGTACCATCTGAGAGTCAGTACAACCAGAACTAACTTGGAGCATAATTTCCCCAATGGATCCAGTTGTAATAAGGGAAAATTTAGACATCTCACTCTTCACTTTGCTGATACTCTCATTTAATTTTCCCTTTGCTTTTCTTGCAACATTTCCAAACTGACAGCATAAAATGAAGACATTCCCTCCACATGCGCTGCATAATCCCCGTAAGAATACCGTAGGAAACCCCTTTTCACACATCTAGCTGCCATGCAAGTGCCTGTGCAGAGTCCAGGTAGAACGTGGCTTCACCGCAGCACAGGCTGGTAGCTCAGCTGGTATCAGCTACCGCAGGCTGGGAGGGCGAGCCTTACTGGAAAGTAATCAGCGATTTTTTTTATGCCTCCTTCATGTCTGAAACAGGTCAAGGCAGGTCCCCTCCGTCTCCTTCCCTCCCTGAGCTGCTCTTTACGAGCCCCACCTGGCAGATTAGTATTCCAACACCACAACCACCTTTTCTGCTGCTGACATGCACACACACACTCACATATGCACACACACACTCCTCTATCCTCTACTACTGTTCACGTTAGGCAGCACAGGGGACACACTGTTCAGACTTAGGGTTTCAAACATGCATGTGTAGGCTGTTTAGCACAAAACACACCAGCTCATGTAAAGGAAAGCAAATACACACATACTAAGAACAAACATGTCTTACAACGCTGTTTGTTGATTTAGCTAATCACCAAAGTAGGGCTGCAACTTCTGGTTACATGAGTTATTGTTTAATTCATCAACTTCAGGTTGAATTAGTCTATAGGTTTCTAGCAAAATTGGGAAAACTGGTTATTACAGTTTACCAAAGCTGCAGGAAACATTATCAAAATGCTTATTTTGTTTGATGAACATATAAAAAAACACCAAATATTCAAATTACAGTCATCTATAAAAAAAGAAACAAATTCTTACATTTTAGAAGCTGAAACCAATTATCCTTGATAATTAACCTTAACCATCAACTAATCAATTTATTAAGTGTCGCTGATACATTTTTGGACAATTATTTACTATTTTCAGCAATAAATCTGAGACTTGTTCAGCTTTTTTTTTTGTGATTACACTGAAGTTACCCACCATCCAAAATCTGAGCCCTGCACACAGAATCACATGCACAACTAATCTATCATTACAGGTGAACAGCAGCTCAATCAATAGATCCAAGACCTACATACAGGTGATGTTCAACTTTCAACTTTCCATCTCAAATTTAAAAAAAAAAAAGAAATCGCCTATAATATCCTCTCAGTGGGTTATGTTTGTCCTTCACTACTCTTTATGGTGGCTTTTGTGCTAAGCTGTGATTTTACAGCACCCACAGTGTGGTTGAGCTAACCCCAAAATACATTCAGGCCAGATAATATATTGTTTCACGTGTGCCTCCATAACACGAGCAATCACATAAACTCATATGTCATATCCATCACATTTGTTTATCACACACAAGCTCAAGTCTGCAAACATACTCTGAAGTGAAGGGTATCTATTTATGTGTATGGGTAAAAACGGTGCTCATGTTTTACGCGTTATCATGAAGGAAAACAGCAAAAACAGTGTCTTTTGAAATCTTGCTAGCTTATGTGTCCGATACTGAATGTCCACGTACAAAAAGCGGTATATTTTGAATTCATGCATTAATGAATAACCACAAGAAACATGGGGAAATCAGAGGTGTAAGCCATGTCACATTTGAGACGGTGCACAAGATAATATCCATGAATGTCAGCGGCTTGTTCAAGTTGCTAAGACTCAGCTATGATTTTTAAATGTTTTTTTGTTTTTTCTATCAACTCCATGTTCTGAAGGAGAAAGATATGGCAGTAATATAAACAAAAAGCTTGACGTTTGTAAGTGCGTAGACACAAGCCGGTCGCTAACAGTGATTATATTGTCAAATACATTGTAAACTTTGCGATGTTTTAGGAAAATCAGATGTAAATCGTCCGTGCAGCGCTACAGTTAACCACCTGAGGTTTCCACTGCAGTCCTGGATGCTTCATTTTGGCTACAAAACGAGCAGAGAAGGAGGAGGAGGAGAAGAACAAGGAGGAGGATGAGGAGAAGGAGGAGGAGGAGGAGGAGGGTAGAAAACTTGCCGCAGTTCAGACTTCTGCAGTCCCGACTGACTGTGTCCAACTCGGGAAGCCGCTGTTTGAAAACCCCCTAAAACCTGTAACCATGTTCACAAACAAAGCTATAATACAGTGAAATATAAAAAGCTGGAAGTTTACCTCAGCTGGTCCACCGTCGAGCCAGAAAAACGCGACGGTAAAATCCACAACTTCATACGGTTTGACCTCATGCGGACGGTACGACTCGCTGCCGCTGGCGACGCGGCGAGGACAAGTTCATCCGCACGGATACAAGCCGAGAGTTGGAGGCGATGTGGAGGGATATGCGTTTTCGGTTTTTTTCCCCCCCTTTCCCCTGAATCACTTTCGTCGGTCCTTTCCTCTCGGATATTCCCCTTCCAGCCTCGTTTGATCAAACCATCACATTCCACCGCGTCCTTAACAATGAAAAAAGGTGGGTTTTCCTTTTCTGCTGCCGGAGGACCCACCCCTCGGGATGACTCTGCCCGGTCTGACCGCAAAGAGAACGCCCTTTCTCGGCTGCGAGGTCCCGCCTCTCTCCCCCACAGAACATACGCAAGTCTGTCCGGTGGGGAGGAATGAATCCAAACTGAGGTTGAGGGGATAGTCCGATCTCTGAGTTAATGCGCCTCTCTCTCTCTCTCTCTCTCTCTCTCTCCACACACAAACACACAAATACATATTATAGTCCAACGACATAGGGTCAGTATACACTTAAGCTTACAACATGAGCTTCAACAGCAATATTAAAATAAAACATTTGGAGATATTAAATACCATTAACCATGCATTTATTTTAAGCTTTCCATTTTGTATTGCAGTTTAGGTCTCTATTGCAGTATTAAAAACGAAGTTGCACAGGAATTAAATATCCAAAGTGTCATAAAGGTGCTAAAAAGTCAATGAGTAACACCTGCAGCAATGTTACAAGAATCTTAAAGTAAGCAAAAGACATGTAAAATAATTTAAAAAATTGTTATAAGGGTATTTTCCAGTGACACAGACATATTATAAATCCCCACTGGTTTATTATATAGCTTTATGTTTGTATCAATACGCTGTAATGACTGTAAAACATCCAGGAGACGCAGACTTGTTCTGCTAGTACCCAAATTGTTGGTTCTGTGTTCTGTGTGGAACTAAAAGCAGGGGTTCTCCAAGTTTATCATAGGATGCAGCCCAAAATGTTTGCAAGTGAGACCTTCACTGCCATACATGACATTCATGACCTCTTTTGGTTTGTTCAAAAAACTGCATTTTTGCTCACTAATAAGCCGGTTACTCTTTCCTGCTTACTTCTAGAATTATGAATTTGACATTGATTAATTTAATAATTTATTTTGTTTACCATCTGTCTAATTTTTGTGTATTAAGGGCCCAAGCACCTAGGGTGCAATGACCCTGTTGTAATGTAAGGAATTATGCTACAACTGTTAACCTCCCCGACAGGCACATGAGTGCATGACCCATACAACGCTGCTTGCAGCTTGAATTTGTATTTGTCTTTTGGTGAAATGTAATGACAAGCCACAACCCTCTGGAAAAAGTCATCAGTGATACTTTCAACCCTTTTTAAGATCTCTGATGATCTGACACCTCTTCAGGAAAATTAATTTCAGATGATTGTTGTGGCAAAAACATGAAACTAACAGTGATAACTGAGTTACTTCATTCCATAATGTTTCATCTCATCCTCTCTCTGTGATGGTGGATAATGTTGGATAGTTGCTGGTTCACTCAGTGGTTTGAACCGGGTCGCGTCACATCATTTTGATCCCATGAGTTCAAATCCAGTGCAGCTCAGACTGCCTGACCTTCAAGACAGACACATGGATCGATCTCTGCTGTCACTCAGTGCAGCCTGTCTGCTACCAGAGCAGCTGGTTTTGAGGTACTCCCTGGTTTCAACCTTCACCTCAAATGCACTGCAGTCATACAGCATAATAACTCCAACAAAGGCATCTTGTGTACTCTGCATATTGCTACAGGGCCATTACAAGACAGTAAATTCCTCACTGTGGGTTCATTGTCTATCAGAGTCTGGGAAAATAGTTTCAGTGACAGATAAAATATCTTCTATCTCTTATGAATGTGATAGGCAGCCAGCCAACCAGGTAAAGTCTTAGCCAGCCAGTCACACACACACACACACACTTTCACCTTTATTCGTTCAAAGTTTGTTTTTGTATCTCTTGAACAGTTAAGACTGATTATGCGAAACTGCTTTATTCAGCAGAACTTCAGCAAAGTTGCATCATGACCATGATCGTGATCTTGATTGTGTCTTACGTGAAATGGTTACATAACTCAAACAGTGTTCAGTGGAAACTCTCACGATCAAGCCTTAGTTTCCCCCTCATTTAATGTCCCTCCCACACCACACCACTTCAATCATATCATTTCGTCTGATGGCCAAGGAGAGGTGTGAATGATGTCACCTAGTTGCTCTCTGGGAAACATGTAGTAGATACCAAGTAATCAAAGAAAGCTAAAGGCACAACCAGGTGTATCCAGACACCTGAATGCCACAGTAAGAAAGCCAAGGCCATGTGCATGTTAATATGAATTTGCATGCATACATATTTCTGTAAAAAATGTATGTATCTCTGACGGTTTCCTTTGTTAGTGTGTCTTAAAAGATATGGGCACAGTGCAAGAGAGAAACATATTTTTAAGAGCCGTGGAATATGAGCTTATCCTTCACTTTCCAGAGATACTGGCTCGCTGCAGACATTAAAATAACTCTCGATCTAAGAGGAAGCAAAGCACAAAAAATCCACCAGGGCACTAGAAACAGTCAGATGACATATAAGTAAAGACCAGCATGGAAAATGCCTTTTTTCACAAGGATTTATGTGTATCGGTCATGTTTCATTCGTCTTTAGAGGGTTGGCTCTTGCCCAGACAAGTTTCTGTCATTTTGGGAATTCGCCTTAATACATCAAGTGATATAAATGCAAATGCATAATACAGACTGCAAACTATTGCATATAGGTTGTGGGGAATGTAATCTCCTGCAACACATGCTGTAGCACACACAGGCAAGCTGATTCAGGAAGAGTCGAGTTCAAGCCAACATCCTTCCTAATCACAAACATCCTTCACTACCCTGCGACTTTAACTTGTTTGTTCCACTAAGAATTTGTTGATGAACAGCACAAATTTAATCAAATCATCTCACTGATCGTCTTTCAAAGGGAAGCCTCAGTGATTTTGTTGTTTTTCTTTCTCATTCAAGGTATTTTATCTTATCCACTGTGACTTGCAGTGGCTGCAACAGAAGACTAATCTCTCATAATTCCACATGGATAACCAAAATTACAAGCAGCCTGCAGTACAGAGTGCAAAGGATCAGGTCAATAGACACCTGACAATGAGCATGTAACCAATAAAATAAAACCAGAGAAGGAGGATTTAATGCTACAATGTGGCATAGACTGGAGCTTTCCTACTTTGTGTCTTTTTTACAGCAGGGATAAGGATTAATGCGCTTAATTCGCTGTCCTCTCAGAGTGGTTTATGGACTGTATTTAAACAGATGTAACCCTGATGGATCAAAATGTGGGGCAGCTTGTCATGCAGGGAAACATGCACTTATCCTGCTCTATCAAGAGCCGGCAACATTGTGCAACATTGTGTAAGTGTAGCGTGGCGAGCAGATGCTATTTTTGAAACCACCCTATTTTTTGAAAGACGGCCCCCATTGTGCAATAAAATCATGTGAATCTAAAGTTCATAAATCATGACACTGTTTTTCATTTAAGGGTGATTTCCAACAGCTCCTACTGATATTTGATACCTGATGTTTTCATGGTGTGATTTGGAAATACACAGAATGTCCCATGAGAGGTAAGAGCTCCAAGTTCTTTGATAGGAAGAAATAAAAAAATAAAATCTCCTCTTACAGCGGTGTCTTGTATTATCTTGAGATACACATACCTCGCCTGTCTAGCTCACCCTCCCATGGCCCTCTCTCTTTCTCACTGTGGGGGGACATTCCTCGAACCTCAGCCTCTGGCATGCAGTAAATCATCCAGAGAAGAGACCTGCACTCTCCAGTCTGCCAGGAACTTTTTGCCAGGCAAGACATGCAGCAAAACACTACCTGTTTATCAGTTCTCAGCCTCTAACTTTCTCTCTGTTCTTCAGAAGAAGTCTGAGTTTGCAGTCAAGTCCTACCCGTCTGTAAAATAACCTACTAGGGCGTTTCACGTCTGCCAGAGGCAAAGCACTGTGGATCAAGGCGAGGTGAAGGAGCAACTGTAAAAAGGTGTTAATGGGACAAGAAGAGCTCCACACAGGCAGCTCCCTCCCTTCCTGCCTCTCAGAGGAATGCATGACTCTAACTTCTAACTATATAGCCCTGCCAGAGCGACAGCTAGCTATCCCATTAAAAGAAAAAAGAAAAAAGAAAAAAGAAAGAAAGGTCCTGGCAGCATTCCCTTTCTTTATCTCTGCACACCTGGACTGAAAGTACAAGCGCTCCTCGGGTGGAAGGATTCCTTGGACTGACCTGTGCAGCGGTGCAGAACATCAGGGATCGCCTGCATGAATCTGTATCTGATTATTTTCCATTTTTTTCTGGGTCACTTAGAGGCCTATAGACGATATTTCAGAAAAAGAATCAAGTGGCATGCAGGCAGGAGAAGAATTTATGAAGCATATCACTGCTGCCAGTGTAACATGGTATGTCTGTATTTGTATTCAACTGTTATTTAACTTCACTGATGAAGGTTTCCCCTAAAAGAACTGCCTTAAATGTTTGCTTTAACTGTGCTGAGTGGACTAATGAGTTTCATAAATGCAACTAGTTAAGTTTACTGAACCTGAGAAAACAGTGGCAGCTAAAGGGGTGGCGGATATTTAGGAAAGAGTAAACACAGAGCAACAAGAGAGTGAATATTGGATTAAAACTCATCACGATGTAAGGCACATGACCCCAAACGAATGATGATGTTGCTCCATAATTTCTGGTTGAAGATCTTTTAGCAAACAAGTTTGCTGTATTGATTTAAAAGAGTTTAACAGGTCATTATTTTGTTCAGAGCTGGTTTCTGTTGTCCCAGAGTGGTCAGTATATTTTGCAGGTTTAAGTTAGTCAGTCAGTCAACAGCTGTTAAGTCACACCAGCATTTATTATGGTTTAATTTGCCTACCGGTTTAGCTAGTTCTTCCTTTGTCTAGCCCAATTGTTTACCACTGCAGAAGTCAATTTGAAACCAGCTTCACTGCACACAGCTGCTCCTGGCAATGCTGTTCTTTTAAAACTGTGAGGAGTTCACCACTGAAATGGTTTCTCATCTTTATCATAATTTTCATCATTATGAGGAAAGAGGAAAGAGGGAAAAAACGTGTCTTAGCTTGAAGACTGATACCATGTTCATGTCTATATGGTTTCTTTACAATCAAATCTTTATGCTAAGCTAAGCTAGCAGGCTGTTGGCTAAATGTTTATCGTTCAGACATGAGATTAGTATATATGATTGTAATATATGTATGAATTTTGAACTCTGCTCTTCTGATAAATATATAAAAAGATGCAGCAGGTTTCCTTCATGTATCTATTCTCTAACCACGGGAAACAATTATCTCTGGAGAGTTTAAACCCTAAAACAAAACACAATGAAAAGGATGCTAATACAGTGACAATGGTTCAAACACACCGTGCAATCATTTAACTTATCAGTTAAAGTCACATAATTCCAAGTCAGAATACTTCATGCTTATTAAATCAGGATGTTTCTAAAAACCAGAGTTTCTGAGAACAACTAGCTTAAAATATTACATCAAACTTTATCTGAAGCTTTAATTTTATTTACTTTAGATTAATTTTAAAGAGATCACACAATCCAATACTGCACTTTGAACAAAACCACGTCTCCCATAGGCTGTTCTCCATTTCATGACTGTCACAAATCTCACTCTCTTGCTGTGGAATCTTTTGTATCCACACCCAAACCACCAGTGGCACAATGTGTCTTGAAGAGACTTTTTACAGTGTAAGCTTGTGTACTTTGCAATAGCACAGCATGTCTCGCTGCCCCCAAAAAAGCTCTGCTCTCTTGTTCCACCACCAAGCCATAATAACAGCAATAAGGTTGCAGAGACTCGTTAACCTTAATCTAGGAGTTACACTGTGGCACCAGGGTGGGGGTGGGGGTGGGGGGGGATGCTTTGTGTTGTGTGCTTGTACATAGAAACCGGAATTAAACATTTACCACAGAGGGGGGCTGATGCTGCTGTGAACTGAGAATAAAAGCAGTGGTTCAACAGTTATTGAGCCTCACCTGGGCCAACATCACTCCACCGCTGTACACTGTTTGTACACTGAAGGAGACGTCCTCTGCTCCTTTAATTAGCCTCTTCCTCCCCCTTGTGGTTGAAATATATTACTGCACACAAACCTGACTAGCTTATTTATTTAATTTTAAGTCTTGTGCATTTTATTACTTTTACATTATCCAAACCCTCACATTTCCAGACATTTTATCATTATGCCTGTCTTAATCTTTTAGTTTTTAGCTCCAGTGTTTCCTTATGGGGGCCCTCCACACTGGGAGTAGTGTCTGGTCTGCCCACGGGGATGTCGTCTTGGAGATCCCTCAGGCCTGGGGGACTGGGGGGGGGGCTCTGCACTACATGTGGAGTCTGCCCTGGTCTGTCCGGGCTGTGGGGGGAGGTCTCTGTGGCGGCGCTCCCTGTGGCTGCAGACTATGGTGCCTCTCGGTGTGGATGGCCACCCATAGGTGGCTTCTCCTCACCTGGATCCTCAGTGCCATGCCATGT
>JAPZDY010000007.1:10087063-10097994 GCA_029783645.1 Ctenochaetus hawaiiensis
CTTCTCTTTTTTGTCAATGAAAATAAAGAATAATAAAGTTTTTATGTTATTTTTATCTTACCTCTTTTGCCTATTGATATAGATGAAGTTAGTGTTTGAGGACACTGTCTTACCACCATATTTACATATTTATTGAGAATTTTAGGAATCAAAATTAAAACCAGAAGAAATGTCTAAAATTTAAATAAAATTCAAGTCTAAAATTTAAGGAGGTATTGAATCTCACAAGCTGACTTCTCCTTTACCAGAACACACAGATCACAACATATGTTTCTGTGTGCAGGTGACCATGAGTTTGCTTTTATTCTTCACAGTGTTATTTGTGTAATGCCCAGGGTTTTCTGCTGCTTAAACACAGCTATTGTGGCAAAGGCTACAATGTTCATTATATTCACAAAGCAGTGTTATTTTTTTACCAAAGGTGAAACAAACAAATAAATACTCACTTCATTGTCTCACAGAAAGCTTAAGTCTGTCACAAAATTTTCTACAGTGGCAGCATGGACTTTGCAGTAAAGCCAAGCCTTTTCCCATTAACCTTACCTATCATGGTTCGCCTTTGTCTGCCCTTTCAAATCCCTGTCTCCAGGGTAACTGAAGCAGTAACTCTTGCACCTGTTAAGTGCTAAACACAGAGAGCAAATAATTCTCCTGAAGCCAGCGTGCAGTCACCTTTTTGCACAGATTAATAACCACCTGTGGTTCTAAACCCGCAGCATTTCAGTAGGTGTGCATTATGCAGCGTCGGTGGAGAATCTTGCTAAAATGCATTGTACTTGCAAAGCAATCAAATTAAAGATTATTGCTAATTTATGACAGTATATGTGTTATGCTGCTGTATTCATGCACAAATGCACTCATACATTTGTGCCTGCACATACAATACCATGTCTCCCTGTGGTGCAGGCAAGAGTTTAATGTATGTGGGGTGAACAGAAGGCAGTTGCTGGGTACCTCGGAGGTTGCCAGTGGGGTTGGAGAGGGTCAGTGCTCTGCAGTGCCACAGTCTCACAGACGGTGGCTGTTGTGTGGCTACACCACCCTGCTGCAGGGTCAGGGCACCAGAGACTACGGGTGCTCTCCATTTGAATGTGACAAATACGATGTGACATGTCGCTGCATGCTCGAGAACATTGCCCCCTTTCACTCATTCTTGCGCACGATTTTTCTCTCCCTTCTGTTTCTTTCTCTGGCACAAAAACAGGCCAAACAGACAGGAACAGACACATAAATACAAAAAAAAAGAGAATAAAAAAAATACTCAGTAGCTTTCTCTATTTCTCTTTCACAAAGCCAGACACAGTAACACAAAGACACTCAAACAGAGAAACGCAGTTACTCACTCTTGCATGAACACACACACACACACACACACACATTACTCCACTCCCCCTGTGGCTGTCATCAAAAGCAGCCACTCTGCCCTGCACTATGTAAAAGTAACAGCTTGCTTTTATTCTCTCTGGTCTTAGTCTTCTCTTCTCCTCCTGCTCACTTCTCCTCTCCTCTGTGGTGCCTTCCAGTCATTCCAAGTCATCCCACCTCTCCAACACCTCTCTTACCACCTAGCAGTTAAGTGCACTTGCAGACCCTCTCAGATAGGCTGTCATATATATTTCAAAGGCATTTCTAAGCACATTCAGACAGACTGAATGCACATTTACTGAGGGGCTATTCGAGGCGTGCTTTCGTGCTGTGGCTTTTTGGAGTCATTTTTCGTTCTTGAATAAGACATTTTTCGAATGTCATGCTCTCAAACTCACTTTAGCGTTAATGTGTGCTCATGATTTCCAAAGTGGGTCAATCACACATTTGACATGTCTTTGAAATGCTTTGAGAGATGTCCTGTGTTACCAGAAAGTCATAATTCAGTCATTTACTGCATTAACATCAATGAAAAAGATTTGAAAAAGGAAATAAAAAAAACATACATACAAAGATACAATGTGTAGATACTGAAAAACAGTTTGTAATTTATTGCTACATTTAATGATATTCGCTGCCTACTGTTTTACAGCTGGAATGTGTACAAAACATTTCCAACTATAATAAATTTGTATCTAACTGAAGAGTATATTTAAGGTAGTTCAAGTATAAAAATAGCAATAATCAATTATCATCATCAATCATTTTTTAACAGATAATACATGGCTACCATTGTGTTTTAGGTTAATTAATGGAAAACTTCCACTGAAAAACTTTTACAACAAACATTGCACACATTTACACATAGGTAAACAGATACATAACATTGCATGAATCACGATGCACAGATGAAACATAAACATGAAAAAGGTAGTTCTGGGAGAAGACAAAATCACACACACATCATACACACACACACCCAATTTGTATATCCTTCTTTGATGCTGTTATGGAAATTGTGGTAATTTCACCTGCATGTCTGCTCGTCCTCACAACCTCTGCCCAGCATCTTAGAATGCTGGGAAGTGTTAATAATATTTAAAGTTAAACGCCATCTGTTCCCAGGGCCTAACGTGAATACCAATACGGCCGGCAAACGTTGCAATTAACATAGCCAAGATGTCAGGAACACCGGAGAGGCTGGCTTCGAGCCTCCTGCTCCAGGAAAAAGAGAAACAGATGTGATGTGAGCAGAGATGACTTTTCTCTACTTGTCCCCCTTTTTCCCTTCCTCCATCTGCCCATATGTGATAGGATCCCCAGTATCATCTTTACTTAGGGGAATCTGCTTTGAAATATATCGGCCTTATAAAAGCCTGTCTCTCTCTATTTGAATGTTTTATACACAGAGCAGAGAAGCATCAGTCAGGTGAATAAGAGGCACGCTGTTTTTTTCTGGAATGAAAGTAAATTGCATTTGCCCTGCCATACACAGTTTGTCGCCGCGGGGATGTTCTGTTTGTGTTTTTTGTGTGTCTTTGTGTGAGTGAAATAAGAGGGGAATGCATTTGAATAGCTTGATAGAAAAAAAAAGTTGCATGTAAAGCAGAGATTCTGCAAATTATGCTTAGACTGAGACTAATGTGGATAATTTTAAAAAAGATAATTTATGGGTAGAAGGTGTTTTTTTAAGCACACCAGTGTTTTTTGGATTCTTATCTAAAAGTTTTCTGTCAACAGTGAAATCTGTTCTTTCCCATCTCCATCTTCTTTGAGTTTAGCAGCAGTCAGGTAAACACAAAATGGAGCATGAAAGTCACGATCTAAAGAAAACTCTTCCATGTCACCTCCTAGTTTTTCTGTGATTTTTTTTGTATTTAAATATGACAGTAAAATCATTAAAGGAATGGATTTCTTCCCGTTTGGTACCAGGTTATAGCTTTAATCTCCTCATCATCTATTCTACGTCTGTACCCTTCAGATCTACTGATTACTCTTCATTCCACACTCCCCGTTCAAATCCAAAGGTGACCAAGCACTCTCCTTTGTCAGCTCTAAATTAGGCCTATTAGATGTCTCCCCTCCATTGATATCTTTAAACTGCATCTTAAGACTACCCTTTTTTCTTTAAAACTTTTGATATTCAACATGAAGTCATGAGCAGTCACAGTCTTTTTGTTGTTCTTAATTAGTTTTCTACCTTTGTGTCCAAAATGATCATTTCTCTTGCCTATTTTAATTTCTTTATTGATTCTCGTAATTATGTTTTCTCCATTTTAAATTTTTTTAAAAATTGCTCAAATGCCAAAATTTAATTGACTTCCTGTAGGAGGTACTGGCTCCTAGCTTAATGCTACGTGTTTACTGCAGTCCCTGGGATTTCATTTGCCTTGTTCACATCACTGTATTATAGTATTTATTCAGGTATGCACACCAAATTACACTTGGGGTTTACTGCTTTGCTCAAAGGTAATTTAACATGTGCCCATGAAGAACAGGAGATCATGCCAACCTAACAAATAATGTCTGATTTGTTTTACTACACGAGCTACAACACAGACGGGCATCTGATGCAAACAGGCACATAAAAATGTTCAATAACAAGACAATTTCCTGCAGAAATCTGTTTATTTACTAAAAATGAGTCATAATGTGTCTCTGAGCTACATTACAATTAAAATCCTAAAAAATGTTTTAGTTGTAACTGTATATGATTTTTTTTAATAGACTGGTTTGGAAATGTATAACGAAACACAAAATTAGATTTTACAGAGTGAGTTCGATGGGACAGAACATTAAATTCCTAATGTTTAACAAATCAGACGTGTTTCTGAAAGTTTTAAAAGCATGCTTAACCTTTAACCTGTCATGGTTTGAATTTTAGTTTAGTCTGTTTCCAGTTTGTTTAGTAAGTTTTCTCCTTATGTCTCATCCTTTATTCCAATCTTGTCTTTATTAGCTTCTCTGCCTTTTGTGATTGATTAGTACTTTCACCTGATGCTGATTATGCTCCCGAGTGTTTAAGCCATGTGTGTTCCTACTCTGTCGTTTTTTTAAGCATTGTTGCCATTTTTCCTGCATCTGTTCCCCTGTCCTGTGATTACTCCTCATGCCTCTTCAGTATCCCTGCCTGTGGACCTTTTGCCCTCCTGGTTCGTACTCCATTCAGTTTTATGTGTTTCTTCTTAATTTGCTCACTAGTGTTTGGATTTTTTTAATCAGCTTAAGCTCACTTTTTGTTTCTTCAGCCTGTTTTCTTGGTGGTTTTTGCCTTTGGTTCCTTTTTTAACTGGTTCACCAGACATAAATCTTACCTGAACCTCAACAAACTGACCCGAAAATTTTAAATCAAGGTCAACAACTGCGCCAGTTAACTCTATTGATCTTGATTTTTGGGAGTCCCTGAAAGTAGCCTCAGGCATAACCTTCCTACACATACCAGTATAAGACAGTTGCTAAAGTGGAAGCTTTTTTTTTTTTTTAAATCCTTTTTTTCACGTGGCCTTGTATTCACCCTAGGGTGTTTTTTTTAATGTCAGTCTAAAAAGAGCTTTTCAATAGGGTTCTCCAAAATAGATATGCTAGTCTTTAAACCACCATTATCCCCTCACCCTCACCCCACCTTCCCTCTATGTTCTCCCCTCTCTCTTCACTATCCCTAACACGTTGTCTATGATGGCCAGCTTTTGTGCGCCCCAGTGGGATCACTAGTGTCAGTGTTCACACATTTAGGTTCATGTGTCACTGACCTGTAGGTGACAGGGAAGCTTAATTCTTTGGAGGGTTAGGTGTTGCAAAGACTACTGAAAGCCCCAATAGAGAGTTCATACTGTGTGGCATGCATCATTCAATGGATTTTCTTTGATGATTCGGATTGAAAAGGCCTGACAGCCCACAGTGACACAATGGCCTGTAATCTATTTAATATTAGAGTCTGTGAGCCAGATGGTTTCAAAGAGACAGATCATGAACTTAGAAGGGACAAATAAAATTGTGTTATTGGGAACAAACATAATCATGTAGACAATTATCTACCAGAGTGCAGCAATATTAGACATATTATCCATATGTTTATCATTTGGACCTGTGTCTGATTATTGCTGCTATGGTCCAGTGGGCATGTTAGAGTGTATGCTCCAAGGAAGAGTCGGCTATGCCTTCTAATATCAGTTGGCCTCAAAGCCGCTTCTATAATGCATGAAGATCAATACGCTGTGGCTTTGTGAGTGAGGCCTTGCAACTCTGTGCCCATATCAAGTATTCCCACCAACTGCCCTGCCGTTTGAAGAGATCTATGCCTTTGGATTTATCAGGGCTCAGGGGAAAGCCAACTATAGTGTGGATACCTTAACTGCTATTGTTTTGGAGAAAAAACAAGGCAAGTACGGTTGTGTTTGGGGTATTTCTGACATTTGCAGTTTTATGACAGAATTTGATGGCAATTTTCAGGGAGGTATTTTACAGAGATCTCCACTAAAGAAGCTATTTTCTTCAAGTTTTACCTTGAACTGACTCCCCATTAAAGGCTTTTGCTGCTGTGTTAACTCTAGTGCAAGCTTTCCTGTGTTTGTTGTGAATGGTATGTTTAACTCTTGTGTCTAAAATTAATACATTTTGATGATTATGTTAGTGAAAGAGGTGCATTTGCAACTAATAATGTAATTTTGCTTCTCTAACACTCACCAAAAGCTGCACTTACCCCTTACCCTGTTATAGTGACATTGCAGTATTAAATATAAATTTGTATAGTTTAGTGTATAAAAATAGTACCCTGTGGATTTTTTTATGTTCGGAAAGAAAAAAAAGACTTTACCGACATTTGAATTTTCTTGCTAAAAAGCATTTTGTGTATCCCCCCTACCAAAAAAAGCTTATTTATTGCATTAACATATTTTCTGCAAAGCCTTTTATTCAAATGTTTTAAAAATGTGCTGTCTTTAGTCCTTTCTCTTTTTTTGCCTACTTTTTAAACATAGTTATGAGTCAAAACATTTCTTTTCATCACCACAAGTGGTCAAAATCTTCACAGGGTTTCCCTAAGTGTTTTCAAAGGTAATATTGATTTTGACAGTCTTATTTATTCATCATTTGTATTTGATTTTTTTTTCCCCATTTCCAGAGTTGTGTACCCATTCCAGCATGCAATGGGAACAAGGTAAGCAGATGTGGTGGCTGTGCGTGGTGGTTGATGGGATATTAAAAAAACAACTAGAATTGTGTGGAGACAAAAGTCTACATTTTAAAAAATACTTGGTAATAGGGAATTGGGTATAACAGTAGGGAGTAGAACTGTGATTTCTGGTGCTAAAATTGTGCTGCATAAATATTCACAATTAATAATGCTCTTTAGTAGACTTACTCCCAACCTTTATAGCCAAGCGAAACCTACTCACAGCTGCATATCAAAGGTTGAATAAGTCAGGTAAGGAGGAATAACACTCCTTTGTCACACTGCTTCTTTTCTTAGAATTTGTTTGTTAGATTGTGACCTGTCAATCCAATGTTCAGTTTTCCAAAACACTGTCATAGTTACTGTCATACAAAACACATACAAATAAGGTTATCTGTGATTAAAATCTTTGATTCAGCCTGCTTTTTGTTTGACACTATCAAACTGACTGTTAACTGCTAACAGATGTAAAAGGTGTTACTGAATTGCTTTTTTTAGATTTTTTTTTTTTGGACTTGGACCATACCATTTGTGTTTGCTTTAAACTTTTATTGAACACCAGATTCCTTCAGATTGGAAATGAAATTATTAAAGGGCCTTTACACCCACACAGGTGTTTTCACTTATTGTAGTTGATTAGATCTGTGCTGAGGTTGAAGTCAGATGGGGAATTATGTGTGGACACCAAAGTCCTTGTACTAATAAAACTGTAATGGTGTAAGTTGTTTAAGCCATAACAGGTGCAAGAAAACCAACATCAGAGTCAGCGGGATGTCACGCACAGCTCGCACACACCCACATGGTTCAGGGAAGAGCACTAATAAGGCAAAAATGAAAACCCCTGTAGAATTGAATCCAGGGTATGTGAGGCCTTAAACAACTATAAGTAGTTCAATATAATCTCAGAGCAAATTACTCTGGTTGTGTGAAAGAGAAAATTGTTAAGCTTTTCTTTTGGTCACGTGTCATTCATAACAAATTGCTATAGTATTTCAGTAATATTCTTTTGGGAGGATTATATCAGAGATCAGACTCAATAGTGTTGTTGCAGACACTTTATTGGACTTTGGGTTTGGTAGGCTTTAAGCATGTATCTCTTCTTGCCTTCCTTTAGATCATTAAATATATCTAAGATTACATATTGTTTCTGATATGAGTGCTATAAAACATGTAACATAGAAGCTGACCACAAATACAAGTATACTGATTCAGTTTTGCATTGGATAACATTAATCACAGTAACATACCTTGAACAGTATAAATTTTGTATGACTTTCACAACCTGATGACCTCTTAAACCCAGCAATCCCTTGGCCACGCTCCCTACAGCCTAATGGTCTGGTCTAATGGCTGTTTGTCTTGTTTCATGGTAATTGGGGGGGAACTGACTCTACAGCAAAGTCTCTGCTGTCCTTTTCCCGCTGAGATTCTTCTTCTGGTCCCCTCTGGGTTCTCCTCTTTGTATATACCAGTTTCTGCTCTAATGATATCGTAATTGCTGTTTTCCCTCACTGTGGACAATAGCTGCCATACCTGAAGGTGGCCCAGCAAATGAGATGGAGATCAAACTGGAGACACCATGATGATGAAGGAACAGTGTAGATGCAGAAAAAATAACACAAATTCATCAAAGCCTGCTCTATTGTGGTCCCTTTTCTATGCTGTTACTCATATTTTTTCCTTGATTCTTCTCCCACCCGCCAAACCACCTAGTTATTCACAATACATCATTAGCGGCTGTAAATGCTAATGAATCTTCACTGTGTACGTCAATTAGGGCACTACGCGTGTGTCCTTGAAGTAGCAATAAGAAACTGGGATATTAACTTGCCCTGCATGGTGACTGACACCTGACAGAGCTGCAGATACACACATGTTTCCAAATAAAGACAGAGAACACATGAGACTGGCAAAAATAATGAAATATTTTGTATTTCATGCGTCATTCCTGCAAAGTCTGTATCTACGATTCACAAAGACCAGCTCCCATCCTCACCGCACACTCACAGGAGTGAAATTGTGCAATGCTGTTTGAACTATCATTTCTCAGTCCAGCTGAATTCATGCTGACGCTCCAGTTTGCACAGTTTGCTTTCTGAAAACTCCCCTCTTCCTCCTTTTAATCCTCTGAGGGAGGCAGAGAGAGGGAGAGAGAAAGAGAGACCAGCATTGAATGCTGACAGGGACATAACTTGCCCTCCCTGCATACCTTGTTTACAGTCTCCCTCCCTGCTGCTATACCCTCCTTTCTCAATGGAGTCATAAAAAACAAATAGGGGCTTTTAGAGAAATTGCCTGTGCACTGAAGATTAATAACAGTTGCATCAGTTCACCCAAGAAAGTCTCCAGAGGCAAAAGTGATATTGGAAGATTAAAAGTGCCACATCCTTAAATTGGAATGATTCAGAGCTCAGACTGCTCTCTAACCAGCTTACTGAGAGCCAAGGCCTTGGTCTTCCTGCCAAACAAAGAGGATCATTAAGTATTTACTTCTGGATGAGGATCCGCTGCATGAGTATAATGATGAGCTAAGGGTGTGATCGATCCTGTGCTTCTAAGTTGGGAGTTTGGTGGTGAGGGAGATGTTGCAGAAGCACACAAAGAGACAGGTCCCACTGTATAAGGTTAGGCCATCTTTTCACCCTTTGTACTCCAGAAGTCTAACAAGCCTGATGGCAGTATTTAAAGAATGCACTATTTTGATCCATTACAGTAAACATAATTTTGCCTGCTATTAGAAGACCATTGTAGCTTGTACCTTTGCTATCAGAGAAACAGTAAGTGTATGCACTTCTTTTATATTATGATATTTAAAAAAAAAAAAAAAGATTTCTTGATTAAGATATATGCTAGCACATTATCAGAGGCACGTGATTCAGGTTTTAAAAAATAAGAAATTACAAATAAAGAAAATAATGTCTGCCGTTTCTTTGAACTTGATATAATAATACTACCTCTATGCTAATTTGATATTTGGCCACATTTTAATTAGAGCAAAACAACAAAAAACTATTTAATTCAAATAACTGTCAACACTCAGGCAACCTCTACTAACTAACTACGACACTTCTGCCTATTTCCAGCAGAGATTTCTATGGCAGCAAGGAAATACACGTCGCCGCAGCAACCAAGCGTTGCATAGCAACAGCCCCTAACACAACGGGCCTCAAGTCACGAGAGTCACACAAATATTGATAAGAAGTTAGGTAGCTTAGTACTTAGTTTGCAGCCTTGCTATTCAGTTTCCGTGTGGAGTCACCTTATAAATTTTATGGCCGCATCTGTGAGTATGTTGAGGAAAAAGAAAGAGCTGAAAGCACAGGGCTTTACCGTGAAATCCACTATGAAGAACTCCGTGGTAAGTGAAGTTATCCGACGACATCTTTTCAGTTTGCTAGTTGAGCTCAGGCGGACTAACTTTTGCTGAGGTTGAGTCTGTTAAACTTTGGTGATAGTGATTTTGAATGGTTGAACCATCCCACGCAAGAGTCCCCTGTTTGTGTCAGAGGGACATAGAGAGTACTTTGCGTGGTAGGTTACATGAACAGTGAAAGTCTAGACTCCCACATGCTGCCATCAGTGTGGCACCACTATCTAGGTTAAGTTACAATTGATGGAAAAGGATGGAGGGAATTGGCAGCATCGCACTTGCTGCTTTAAATTATCCTCTTACTCTTTCTTTCCCTCTATCATTTCTCCATTGTCATTCAGCAGAACCTATCATCTTTTTGCTCTTTGTGCAGAGCAAATTCTCAACACATTGAATGGCCCTCAAAAAATGGGATAGCAATGGAAAAAGGAAATGCTGGAATTCCTGAGCCTATTCTCTGCAGCCATCAGTTTGCTGTTTCTATGTGCTTGTGTATATGTGTGTAACTCTCTTTGTCAGACATGTTTGGATATATTTCACACAAGCATGGAGAGCTCCAAAATTGTCCTTTAACTTTTATGTGCTAAAATGACTCCTTTAGAACTCATTCTGAGCTATAACTCAATGATTAGACACTATATAATACAGAAACCATTACCTAAGAAAAATGTAAAAGTCTTTTTTATAATTATATCTTCAAGATGCACATTAAACATGAAGGGGAGATATTATATAGAACAGCATTCTTGATGGGTATTTGCTTGTGCAATCTTTTTTTTTTTCTATAAGACACCAAAGCTTTTATGTGTTTTAAAGAAACTTTTGCATGCTAATTTTTCTACTGGTGCCCTTTGGCTTACCCTGACACAAACAAACTCTGCAAGGCAGTTTTTATCATGACCCTCCATTTTACTTAAACTATGTTGAGTCAACTTAATTTAAGTTGAGTAATTTTTCAAAGACAGTCATATGGGTCTTTTTCTCCTCTCATTTATTGCAAATGAAGATGGATCAGGAAAGTGTAAT
>JAPZDY010000007.1:10119775-10142360 GCA_029783645.1 Ctenochaetus hawaiiensis
TAACAACTCACATCTGAAATGTGCTAATTCATCTAAGACACTTGCACAAGCACATGTCACAATCAGCTCTTGTATATAAAGACTGACAAAAATTTGTCTCCCAGCCAGCGTCTGAAATGATCTTTTTGACTCACTGGCCAAGAGAACTGAAAGATGGAATAACACACCAGCAGAGCACATTTTTTACAGGCCAAATTGTATGTATATAGGATGTGACTTAAGTATTTGTTTAAAAATCATCACAAAGGTACTTAGGGACCTGTTGTGCAGGATATAGTTAAGTAATTAAGTTTTTCTTTTGACTTTTGGAAATCAGCCTATGAAGAAATGGCAAATTACTTTGATTTTAGCATCTAATTATCAAAAAATATGTTGTGAATGAACAAGAAAGTATTGACTATTAAACCTATGTATTTGC
The DNA here is from genome assembly GCA_029783645.1 of Ctenochaetus hawaiiensis. Taxonomy (NCBI): domain Eukaryota; kingdom Metazoa; phylum Chordata; class Actinopteri; order Acanthuriformes; family Acanthuridae; genus Ctenochaetus; species Ctenochaetus hawaiiensis. The sequence goes on from JAPZDY010000007.1 coordinate 10,120,194, forward strand.
AAAGGAAAACAGGAAAAAAATAAAGAAACTTTCCACTTGTAAACGACCTTTGCAGCCAATTGAATATATATTGTTTTGAGTGTACTCGGTGTACCTGAATGCACCATGAAGTTGCTTTCTGTGCCCTTGCACTTTACTGTACAAAGTGATGTAGATAGCATTGTTCAAGATTTTTACACCTTTGCTCCCTTTTCTCACCAAGCAAGTCTTTAGGTTTGGGCATTTATTGTGAATGTAATAGTTTTGCCAGTAAACATGAAATAGGAGCGTTGAAATTGTGAACGTTAAGTTTAAGTGGGAAAACTGTTTAAAATGAAATGCATTTTGTGTGAAAGCAGTAGAAAGTATTTTGTGTGTAAAAATAAGTGATTAAAGCCAGTCATACAGGAATAGAAGTAAATACAGAGAGAGAGAAAGCAAGCAAAAAAAATAAGTGGGGTTGACTGCAGAGCCCATTAGGTTGCAAAAAAAAACTGTATTGAGGAGTAATTAAAATCAATGTTACTATCAAAAATATTGTATAATGGAGTTTTGTATGATTAATTGTGGAAGCAGAAAACATCAATTTCTAATTATCTATGATTATTTGTGCAGTCTTGACCATATTTTGTGTTTGCAAAACATCCTGTGTTTGAATTGTACTGTTGTTGGTGAAAGGGTTTTATTTTGAATGGGATAGTTGTACAGTAAGCGAAGAGCTGGGACTACTGTTACTGGAAGACAATCCCACTACTCTTCAATGAACAAGTATCTGCTTCTCTTAATGTAACAAATTTATTTATGACATGTAACTTAAAAGAACATGATTGGCTCTGGTTACAGTATTATCCTGCTTCAGCAGCGTGTTCTGTTCTACAAACATACCGTATTTGTTGAACACAGAGGTAACTGCAGAGAGAGAAGAAATGTGTGAGATTTTAACAACACCAAATTATAAGCCTGGGGACATGCAACTTTGTGCGTCAGTGCTGGTGTATGTGTGTTTTTTTTGTGTGTGTTTGAGTCTATATGTACAGGGGAAATGCAAGTGAACTAAATGTCAAGGGCAAGTTGAAAAAGGGAAGGTTGTATCTGAAAGGTAATTTGGCTCTCCAGAGGTAAAAGCCTCAGCTGTAATGGCGCGCTCAGGTAAAAGCTTTACACATATGGGGAACATGTGCGGCAGATAGATAAGAGAGAGACGAGCGAGTTCCTATCCCTGTCTATGTGTATTTGTGTTCCCGAGTTTTTGTGTGCTTGCAAGCGTGTGTGTGCATGTGTGCGTGAGTGAGCCTGTGAATGTTTGTTTGTGTATTTGGCCCCCGCCATAACGTAGAAGCCAAAGGCCTGCAACAGCACCATAATCTACAGCGATTCCCAGTGTCACCAAAAAGAGAGCGATAGAGAGAGAGAAGGGGAGACAAAGAGAGAGAGAAAGAGAGAGACAGAGAGAGAGCTCCACAGGGACCCAGCAATCAGGAGACATGGCAGCCGCTTGGCTCTCAGTTATAATGGATGAGTTGAGGTCTTCCTGTGTTCCCTGTGGGGCTCGGTTTGACTCTCCCATCTCTACCCTCTGCTGTACTCTGCAGGCTTGCAGCCAAACGTCATGCTAGACGGTCCACAGACACATGCACGCACACCACCTCACATGTACTATTCACCTCCTAAACAGCCTTGTTTATTTCATTTCATTGATCGCCTATCTGCTTTATCTTGTCCCTTGATCTCCTGTTCAGCTCTGTGTCTCCTGTACGCTCCAGGTTGTTGTTTTGTCCTGTTTATAAATCCTGCCTGTCTGTTTCTGCAGGCTTCTACCCTTCTATGTCGCACCCCACCCCCACCTCCACCCTGCACCCCCAGCTCATGTGTTTTATCTATTCCCTTTTGTCGTTTTACAGGGTCTGTCTGGGGGCAGAAGAAAAAAGCCATTTTATAAAAATATCAATGCAAACCTGATTTAAGCGCACCCTCCGCCACTGCACCAGCCTCAGTCGGCAGAGGGGGCACACAAATGGGGGGGGGGGGCAATCAATTAATCTGATCAAGCGCTTTAGGAAATGGAAAGCGTAAGCGCTCCTAGGGGACGGATATCCATCTCCTTGGGATGATTGAATTACGCACAGAGTGAGAGTTGGAGAGGAGGGAGGACTGGAGAAATGAGGTGTTTAGGGTGACCGAGGATGAGGGACCATGTGCTTGAGAAACGCAGTGGGAGTGTGTGCTTGATACGAGAGAATGAAAGATAGAGAGACAGAGAAGGAAATAGAGCAAGAGCAAAAGAGGGTAGTGAAAGAGAGATGAGGTCATTGCAGAGACCCTCCTTTCCCCCATCTCACCATTTACATTTTTATGTGTCATACCTTATGGCCGATAACCCTTTCTTTTGACAGCTGTATTACATGGTACGGGTACATCATTTAACTTTGGAGTCAATTCACAGCTGAATGTTGCTCTTGACAAATTGGTCATATATTTAATTGTAAATTATCTTAAAATAATACAAGCAGTATGGAGGACTTTATTGCCATTGCCCATAATACATATGGTCTATATATGTACAAAATGGCTACCTTGTCTCAGGTCTCAATCAAGTTTGTTCAGTCAGTCAAGCAAAGGCTGAAGTAAATAACTGACAAGGGCGTACTCTAACATTTTGCTAATATTGTCTCAAGAACTTGAAACTAGCCATGTTAGAACAAATACCGTAGCCTGCCAGAAGTACAGCAGCATAGCACTTTCACAACAGCTGTTTTATAGAAATGCCTCGGTTCGTGAGCGCTTCCATTGTTTTTTAGTTGCACAATATGGTGCAACATATTGCTGGGCAAATGCACTGCTTCTATCGAATGCAACACTTTTGCAGAAAACGACCTTCTCTTCTGCTTCCGTTGAGTGCATACCATACCTTCTCTTCTGCTCTATGTGAATGATTTCTTATCTGCTGTGAGCACTAGAGCTTTGTCAGGGAACCTTTGAATAGACAGAATAAAATGGGGTTAACCATGCGTTTTCTTCAGCTCTCCGGCTGAAAGCTGGATACTCTGGGGGGATAGTTCTGTGTCATAAGGAAAAAGATGAAACACAATAAGAGGAGAGAATATGAACAAGCCCCCCTGGGCTTTCTGTGAGAGGAGAGAAGAGAGAGAAGGGAGTTTAGATTAGAGAAGTGGAAAAAGCACCAGGCATTCTCACTGGAAAAAAAAGAGAAATGAGAAGAGAAAGAGGAGGAGTGTAGGAAGGAGGTAGAAAGAAAAGGCTTACAATAAACAACCCTGGCTAACCATCAAGGCCTGTATGGGCTCCCTCCCTGGAGGGAGAGAATTGTCGAATGACTGCTGGGAAGGAGCCCGATGAGCTGTGCCGGTGCCATGCTGCTGGTGTGACTGCAGGAATGGTGGGATTTTTTTGGAAAGGAGGCATCCAGCAGAGAGAGCTTGTCGTCTGAACTTGAACTGCTACACAGCCTGCTGCCCTCAGCCATTATTCATAGCAGACGAACGCCACATGAAGCTGATGATGGTTGTTTAGCCTGTGGGCCTTCCACTCTTGCTGTGGTATGAGACAATTTGAAAAAAATGGATTTTTGGAGAAAATGGGGGAGCGTTGGAGGAGCTTTATTTCTGAAAATGACTTACAATGTGAATCAATATAAAACTGTTTAGTCCAGTCTATGGGTACGGAACAAAGTGCCCCAACTCCTATATGGGGTTAAGAGCCTTTACAGAAAGGCCTGGTGTGAATCCAGAACTTTCTTGCTGTTAGGTGACAGACTATGACACACACCAAGCCTGTTTTTAAGGTTTCCAATTAGAATGTTTTCTGTTGATCCTCATCCTGTTCTAAAGTTCTAAATAACTTGTTTTTTTAAGTTTCCAAACATTTTAAGGCCTTTTCTGGGCCTCATCCGTCCCATTGTTACTTCCTCCCCTTGTCCCCAAACTCACATTATACCTCTGAACATCCTGTTGATCTCAACTCCACTACTTCCCACCGCAGCCTCCCACACCTCAGACCCCAGCTGCAACCACTCGCAGCTGGCTACTCTGTGCAGATGGTGACTAAAACAAATGCGCACACGCTTTCTTAGGGAAACACAGTGAGTCCTTGTAGGCAGATGGTAAAAACCCTGGATAGCTTGGGGTAAGGAAAGGAAAGGAGAGCAAAATGACAGATGACATCACAGTGAAGAGTGGGAAGGAGATTGTGGAAGGGGCAGGGTGGCTACCAAATTAGACAGAGACAGAGGACAAGACAGAGAGGGACATGACTTGTCTGCCAAAGCTACAAATCATGTCCCTGAATGCAGCACCCGTGCTGTCACCCCTCCCTCTCACAAAATAAGCCAGAGATCTATTGATTGGAACTCGTATTTGCTAGCGGGCTCCAGCTCAAAATGGAGCCTTTAATTAACTTAATGGACCGGCTGCAGCTGTGTGTGAGCCAGTGAGAGAGGAATAGAAATAGATAGCAGGAGAGAGCCAGCATAAAGAATAAGTGGGGTTAACTGCAGACCCTTCTACTATCAGTCAGGATGGACAGGGCAGACACAAGGAGAGAGAAGGAGGTGAAATTGAGTGCTGTGGTGTCCTCTCTGTTCCTCAGCATCTCCTGTTCCCTGCATCCTGAGCCCAGCTTACCTCCTGATCACCACTTTTTTTATTTTGAATTCCTCACCCAAACCTCTTCCATTTGGGAGACACATGTACGTTGCAGGTCTGCTGTATGTTAAACAGGCATTACCCCATACAGATCAACCACTAAGAGGGTTTTCTGGCATGTCTGTATTGGTCTAAATGCGGTATGTCTAAGAGCCCAATCGGACCCCTTTATGCCCCTTGCTCATTCAGCAATCACTGCCAAAATTCGAGGTCCCTGCCAGCCCTGCTTACTGCTGCCCACTCTCCTCCACCCACCTCTCTCCCTCTTTCCCCTCCCTTATGCACCATTCTCATTCCTGTCCACTCATCCATTCTGTCAAAGGTTAATTGGTTTGGAAATGATTCGATTCATTCTGGACGTTAATGCTGTTATCATGCTTTTGTTCAGAAAAAAAGAGAAAGAAAAACTACCCTCCACATGCACTTAAGCCTAATTTAAAATAAAGGGGAAAAAGAAAAAAATCCAATTTAATCTTTTTTTTTTCTTACTACCGCCCAGGCCTGTCCCCACAAGTCTTTTCCTTTAAATTATGGCAGAATTTCATTACCTTGAAAGCTTTTCTGCCCCCTCCCTTTGCTCCCCTCCATGTCTCCAATACTTTGAATGGATCAGGACTAATGTCTTTCTTGTAACCTCAAGGTCAGAATATTTGGATCCGTAGAAGCGCTCAAGGGTCCCTGTGATTAATGCACTGTACAAAGTACCTTGAAAAAATGCCGTGGCTGATGGCTGCACAGAGTGATCAGTTGTACACACACACACAGACACACACACATATGCACGCACATGACTACATCTGCTGAAGGTAGTTGTAGATAGAGGTGCCCCTGTCAGTGCCCTTGATGTGGATCATGGGAGGCATTCATATTCAAATAGGGCTACCTAGAGGCCCTCTAAATTCCCCCCAACAGTGTCATACAGTACTTCCTCCCCAAAGGAGCTTTATGCTTTTCTCTCTTTAATATGTTACATCTTTACTTACATGAGCTTTGTTGGACACAAGCAGGTTATCAGTAGTCTCAGAACTGCTTATGGGAAGACAGATTTTCATTTGAACATATCGTTCTTTATTGTGCAAGCCAATTCTTGGACTGCTCCCATCCTGTCTTTCTAATTATATTTCAAAGAAGATTGTTGGACAGTAATCCTCGCGTCACAGGACTTTTACATGTTGTCTGTACAAGTGATCAAACAGAGATTGAAAGAGGGCTTTCAGGTATTTCACAGCCTTAGAATGGAATGTATTGCAGATGATCCGATTCCTATGAGTGCTTTTAATATCTGTTATTGAAAGATGAGGAGACTGAATCATTTGAGTGTCGTTGCTCAAACTGATATCTTTGGATGAACAGTTCATATGGTGCTTTGTTACCAGGGATGTTACATATTGTAATATTGTTGGTTTTAAATTGTACTCAATTATAGTTTCTAGTTTTTTTTTTTATTTTGTGCTGCTGCAAGTCATAGTCAGGACTGTAGGAAGAGATTTTTATTCTAAATGGGACTCATCCTGGTTTAATAAAGGTTAGAATTAGAATGAAATGACATTAAATTCACAGTAGAGTTTATGTGTGAAAAAGTCCAATTGCACCGCAGTGCAGTAAATTCAGTTTTCATTTACTTATTAGTATGCCATGTCAGAAAATGAATTAGATTAAGAGAGATGGTTTTTCCCACCATGGTATCTACAATAAAACAGCCACTGCCTGATTACTCCTGTGGTCTTGATGTTTTTTGCTGACACAGCTGCGATGTCTGATAAAAATGTGATTTTCTGTTTCTGTGGCCACCTTGTAGAGGTCCTCGTAATAGCTGATGTGCATGCTGTCCACGCCCTATTGATCACAGACACAGAGGCCTCTGTATTGAAGTTGTTTGCAGAGCTGCAGATGCTATCTGCACTTTTGTTAATTATTTACATTCGGTTCCACAAATCTGATCAATAGTTAATTGAGCCAGCAGGAGCTGTCTGAGAGAAAAACAAAAACTTTGCAGAACCAAGGGACAGAATCTTCAGTGCTGCCAGTTCTGTTTCCCTCTCTTAGGTAAAATAATATTATATTGGGTTTACTTAGTTTAAAGACGGAGGGAAAGAGCCGAGAAGATCGAATAAATTACTTCATGCTTCATGCTCTAGTCTAGTCTAGTCCTCAAGCTCCTACAGCAGCAATAATTCTAAATGGAAACATTTTAAAGGGGTAGAACTCATGGCTATTCTCCTGATTGAAGTGCCATTTAAAGTGGCAGGTGGCTGACTAGAATACACTTCTAGTGTTTGTCTCTGGTGGGCTGTTGGGAAAGTGGTGTCTGTGAAGTCCATGGGCTGTATTTATCAAAGTGTGCATGGAATTTAGGTATATGAACTGCCCGTAGTTCATGAAGTTGTGAATAGAGACCATAGTCATTATTAATAAATTTTAATATTTCTACATCTGCTCTTGTACATTCTAATTTGAGGATGCATGTTTACATTTTTCTAGTGCATTTTAAATGGTTTACTGCTTTTGGAAATGGACAGGTTTGCTTACTGAAGGCAGAGACAGCAGTGAGCTCAGTACATATTTTCCAATGCTCAAGTTGTCTTTGACACAAAACTTGAATATCTTGTCAGAAATCTATTCTTTCAGTCCACATCTGTCTGATTATTGAAACACTTTTAGCCCCATTTTTGTTGCCATCTTAGTTTTAAAAAATTATATTATTTGTTTTGAAAATATCTATATTTCTAAAGGATTTTAATACATCGGATCTCCAAGTTCTCTGAAATATTATCCCATGTTGGCTTCAGCAGCAAGAATGCCTATAACTGGTTCATCAGCTATTCATGAGATGTTCATCAGTGTGTGAGAGAAGTGACAGCCAAAAGCCTAACACCTGCCACTTCCCACTAAGAGTGTCAAAAATATATCAATATGCAGATGATACTGTTTTACACTGTTTCACCATTTCTCTTCATTTAATATTGAAAAGTTACACCTGTTATGCATCGCAAGATACTCTTCTATTCTTTAACTGGGTACTTTTGTAGCAATACATAATAGAAATAAAACAAAATAGAAAAAGTTCACCTTATTCTTGCAAATTAGAGATATTGATCACAGAAATGTGAATATCTATTTTTTGACTAGTTTTTATTTGCATTGATCAAAAGAGAGAAATATAGTGCTTTGCCATGTGAGCCTATGAATAACTTATATTTGACTGTAAGATCTAATATTCACCTCTGGAGCTAAAAGCCTGGCTCTTTGTGCAAAAACTCTTCGCTGTAGGAAAATACGCAAGGGGGTCAGAATGTAATATGAAGAATTATGCAGCTTTAGTTTTCTAAGTTAACTATTCTGCACTGGACCTGTAACTATTTACTGAGCCTATGTTTTGCTTTTTTAAAATTATTATTAAATTATTATAATTATTATTCTGTTATTCTGTAATATGTCCTTGTTACAAGTAGAACTACTTGTGTAGACATGAGGAGCAATGAGGAAAAAAAACATATCAGACTATGAAGATGAGCTAAACAAGGTTCAGCTAAACACAAATGTATCAAAAATAATTAGTGCTTTCACACATAAAATGGGAAAAAATACACAGCTAAGGGATACTTGATGATAGCTGTGAGCACAGTTTCACCTTTAATAAGAACTGGTTAGAGGTGAAGACACATTAGGTTAAAAAAAACCATTGTGCAGCACACTGACTGATTTTTTTTTCTACAGAGGGGGTGCAGAGTACTTTGGAGAGATCCATAGATGACAAAATAGCAGCAATTATTGGTGATTTGTCTCTGAAACATATCATCCCTGATGGTGACAGTGAGATAGTCAGCACTGTTAACCACTGATGAGACTCGAGCAGGTGGCAAGCAAATTATGATACCAAAACATAACAGTTCATCTTTAGTTCTGAATGAATAAGCTTCATATCATCAAGAGATCGTCCACATCACTGCTTGCAAATTATGTTGGCTTAGAAAAGGGAAGTACTTAAGGTATTTCGTTGCATGTTGCACTACACAAAAAACATCATAAACAAGATGTGCTGAGGGCCTGCAGGAGAAAAAGGGGGCCTGCAGGAGAAATAAAGTCTTACAGTGGTTGCTGAAATGAACAAAACGCCAATTACCTTTTGAAAGATTATCCCATTTCAAGATCAAGTTGAATCTACTGACAGTCAGTTTGTCAGTTATTATGATGTGATTGGCAATGGTGTTAAAATTTGTAGTAAGAGATAAATCTGATTATATGTAAAAAATAAACACATAAAAAGCTTTTGGTGCATATAAAAGCCTCCACTTTCCAAACAGGGGGAGCAGAGGAGCAGATCCTGATGTGTTTGAGTTTGTATGTATGTGTGTAAATGTGTTCTAGTGTGTCTGAGTGATTGAGTGACAGAAACTGATTAAGGTATGCAGTTGCAGCTCTGTTTTAGTAATCTGTGCTGCCACATCTCTGGGGACGATCCGTACGCACATGGATCCAGCTATTAATGCTGCAGGGCCCATAATGCATTATGAGGAGAAATTCATCTCATTGTTTCTATTGCCATTTACCAGTCTGAGCTGCACGTTTACCATTGTTAACTGACAAACGTGTCAATGACTAATCTGCCTGGGTGTTCGACCACCACACCTTGTATTGGCTTTGGCGTTTCCTTATCTCGCTTCTGCTTCCAGCCTGTCACTGATAAGGACGAGAAGAAAAGGGTGGGAGGTGTATGTGTGGAACTGGGGAAATAAGAAAAACAGCAAGAAAAAGAGAATAGTAGTAAAAAATAGTGAGTTTAAGAGCAAAAGAGAGAGATACAGACATACAGAGAGAATAGGGCAAGATTAAAGAGAGAGATCTCTGCGGTGAGTCTTTCGTAGTTTTCTCTGTTTTTTTGTGAGGATGTTTGTTGAAATTTGCTACATTGTCACTGCCTGATTTCGTAGAGGCAGATAAAAAGCATAAATAAAAAGCAAAGTTTTCTTCTCATTTACTAGAGAAAAGCATCTATTCACCCATCAGCATCTTCAAAATAGTCACTTTTGCCTTTATTTGAATGTGTGTGTGTGTGTGTGAATTAAATGCGTTCACTCACAATGACATGAGGCATCAGTCCATATGTCTCAATGTAAGGCAGAGGGTTTTGCAATTTGTTTCCAGATGGATAAGCAATGAAGGAGGTGCGCAGCATGGTGTCAGCTGTGACTCCAACTTCAATCTGAGTCTGACCTGACCCAGCAGTATTGCTAAATCTGACTCGTTACATGACGGGTGCTCTGGCTCACCTCGCCTCGCTGAGACAACCTCTGGCCACAATCTGGGTGTCTTTGTCAGCTCAGAGCAGCCTGGCCCCCAGAATCGCTGAGGTGGTGGATTTTCCTCTCCTCCCTCACTCAATCTCTGCCCCCTCCCTTCTTCTTTTCAACATCGACAGATCAGCATTTTTTTTTTTTTTTTTACTGTCACCCATTCACACTCCCATGGACCTAAGGCTTTCCCAACATAAGGGGGTGGTATTTTAGCGATAGAAAATCCTTAGATCTCTTTCTTTCTTACTGGCAATTAGCAGAAACACACACCTTACTGTATCCCACTCAATGACCTGACACAGAGACAATGAAGAGAAAAAAAGGAATGAAAGGAAAGTATGACAAGAAAGAAGACAGAAATGATGAGAAAAAGGAGAGAATAAAACATACACAGAAGAGCTTGATTAAGTGGTCTTTTAAATGCGCGAGTGGGTAGCAATTCAGCAGCTCTCCAGTCTCGGGAGGACCTGTCTCAATTACCCTAATGAATCAGAGTGACTCTGGCTTCCTAGAAATGCTACGGGAGACAGGGAGCCCTGCAAGGCCATACAGGAGAGGCTGGAGGAACAAGGGCCTTAATGTGTGTGTGAGACATGCAGGATGTGGATGCCCTGTGAAGTTAAATGGAGCATGCCGGGCTCCCAATGAGCTGGTGTTAGCTGGCGGTCTGACACACAGTGACCTCCCACTGTGCACATCACTTTCTCATCTGGACTGTCAGGCAACGGTGTTTGACCCCAGTCTGCCCTGAACCTTGACCCCCACTAAACCAATACGTATCTCCAATACGGATATTTATCAGTTTATCATGGAGAGTGACCATATCATGATATGTAGGCCCACCTTAATTCTTATCCTGCCTGGCGAAGACAGAATTAAATCATTCTGTGTTTGTGACCTGCAAAGTCTCAGTGTTGTTACGAGCTATAAGTCAAAACAGACATATTTTTTCTGGTACAATAGGGGTTGCTTTGGCTCCCTGACACGATGTAATGAGGCCAGCCTCTATGCTCTGTAATAACCTTTCTCATAACAAACGCACAACCTATACTGTTGTGGAGGCTATCAGCACAGTGTCATCATCACTCTAACACTCATGTGTCCACCGTTCCTACTTCATGTGATATGCTATTAGCAATTCAGCACACACCTACTGGAAACCCTGTGACCTATCAGGATTACATGTCACTGTGAGAGGACCAGGTTTGTAATTACTATGACTTATTCCTATAACTTTTCTCTGTATTCACCAGGTTACATTAGCTGGTCATATACACCCTAGAAACATTACATTCTGGTTCTTTTGTACAGCTTTAGATTATAAGAAAGGGTTCATTTGACATGAAATGGAAATGCATACTCCATACTCCTAATTTCTGATTGACAGATTTCTTTGGATTGCTCTCCCCAACCAGCCCTTTTTTTCGCCCCTGTAAGCAGATGACCTATGGGAGGTCAATGTTTGTCAGAAGTACATAACTATACTTCTTTCTCAGTGTTGGTCTCTCTGTCATTCAGTCCCTCTCTTTGTCCTTCTGTCAGTCTACAACTACTGGACAGATTTTCTGGCAACTTGGTATCAGAACTATTTGTTTTTGATGACCTTATGACTTATAGGTCAAAATTTCCCCGTGGCTAGACTTTGGTTTGTGACAGTGTATTACAGTCATAACACAGAGGTCTGTATTCCACGAAACTTGTTGTGGATATTAGTAATCCCTAGAGAATTAAACCCATTAACTTGGGTGATCTCTGTACTCCTGTTAACCTGAAACTCTTGCATGCAGCACACTTTATGTGATCATCCGACAAGCTAGTTGAATCATCCTTAAACTAAAATTTCAGTGTGCACATATTTATATTTTAAATAATGTAATAGGCTCGTTATTTTTTCTTTAACCCTAAGCTTTTTCACGTCAAACATTTTAGCCCCCTGTAGGCTCTTAAACAGCTAAATATTTCCTAAGTAAATGTTCTTCCTACCAAACTTTAAACTTTTAGTCTTTGTTTTTCTCAATCTTTGTTTTCCCCTGTTTTTTGTATCGGACACAGTGTTGTTGTGGGGCAACAGCCCTCACAGATAGCCATGTCACCTTTCACTTTCAATTGCTGCAAAATAACTGAAATCATTTGTCATTCTTTCTGGGCCACTGAGTGAAATATGACTCATAGGCGGCAGGAATGTTGAAATTGAAAAAGCACATTGGCACACAGTCCCTTTGTCTTGAATCTCCTCCCTCTCCTCCATCTTTCCTCTACACTCTCAGTCATACAGAAGAAATGCCTTCCATTTAAGCACTCCTAACGGTCTCTCTTAATGGCTCTTTGTGATAGAAGTTATTTATGGCAGGATTAATGTTAATCTGTCAGTCTGGGCAAAAAAGCCTGCCCATGAAACGCCCATTCCAAAAGACTTTACCTTGTTGCTGACTACCAGAATGCTTGTCCTCTTATAAAGGATATAAAGAAAAGTTGGATGCCAAGGCCAGGGATGATTTAGCTCATTGCCATTGAGTTGGGGTTTGAATTGCAACACAGCTTGCAGAGCTTGGCTTTAGGTGTGAAATTGTCAATAGCCAAGAGTGCCGCGTCTCCCTTGTCAGCCCTGACGGAAGACCAACGACCAGCCAGGCTGCCATTCGTCTTCCTGAGTGAGTTTTCTAATAACCGTAATGGCTGTGGCAATAAATTACCACCAGCCTGTCACAGAGAACATTGTGCAGCATTTAAATCTAACAAAAAAAGAGCCCCCATTTCCCCTCCCTGTTTCACCCTGAATTTATTCTCAAAACTTCGCAACTTCCACATTACCCCAAAGGACTACTTTAAGCTGATAGTTAATAACCAAACCCCACTGCAGAACTCGAGTTTATTTCGTCCTAACTGGACAGAAAATCCTTGACTCTCCTCTTTCCTCAACTAGAACAAAATATTTAGTACTTCCATGCAGATAAAAAAAAAAAGAAAAAGGAGAATGGTTCATACATTACCAGCTAACTGTTTGAATTATGCAGCAATGTCCTGACTACACTGGTCACCTGTCTGCTGGACTCCCACTTCGTTGAAATAACAAATTAAGGCTGATAGCTGATTGGAATGAGATGTCATCTTACCCTCGACCTCATCATAATGTGCCCTCACACAAGCCAGTGTTTTTCCACCCCCCTCTCGTGGAGTTGACTGCAGTTCCTCTGTGAGATGAGCGTGCTCGGTAATTGGAGCAGTGGGAGGCGATTTGTTCCCGTCCTTTCCTTCAGCAGCAGCAGTTTGCCGGTGGGCAGCCCATGGAGCCATGCCATCCTGCCATTTGTCAGACAGGGTGCAATTTCCCGGTCATCTGTTTCCATCCATAACTGAAGGTGAAGAAGAAAATGGTGAATGATGGAGACTTTAATATGCCTCCTAATACTGTAGGAGCTTACTCCTAGCAGCGACAAGCCAGACTCATACACTCTCACCCTTGTGGCAAATACCACAGCACAGTGCTTGAAGTCTTCAAATGCTCACTATTTACAAGTGAAGCATTTCTCAGTAATGTGGGACTCTGCTGATTTTGTGAGCAGACCTGGGGTTTATAGATGGATGGAGGATAATGTGCCTCCGGGAGGGCGTGTCATGTTAAAATAAAAGCTTCCGAACACACAAGATTTGCCCCTCAGCAACAGACAAGAGATTCCAGACATTTTTGCCTTATGCTTTAACCCCTTGTTACTGTAGCTCCCCGAGTTAACATGTATGTTTAAATTTCTATTTTCACATCTCCCTGTGACCATCCTGAAAAAAAGGGCACAGACAGACGTCATCAAAAGAAAATTAACTTTGAAACAGACCTGCTTTGGTGTTGTGTACTCCACAATGCCTCACTGTATTCAGGGCTGTTTTCAACAGTGGTTTTAAATAAGTAATCTGCCTCACTAACAATCAAGGCTCTTCTTAGCGAGGTGCCATAAAACAAAGAATCCCCGCAGTGTGCAGCTGCGCCGAATGATAAGCATGCAAATTCTCCCTAACTTGGCCCGTCTCTCCATTTACCAAAACCAATTATTTTTCAATCCAAAGGTGCACCTGATACCTCCCCCATCAGACTGATGCAGCAGGGACAGAGGAGTTCTAAAGAACAGCAATGGGTGGTATGGGCAGTGCTCCTTTGAGTGTGAGAAAGAAGAGCTGTGTTATTTGTAATCACAAATTGATGTCTTTTTGTAGACACGGGTCGGTGTGATCTGTGAGTTGGTTGAGGCAGGCGACATGTGAGGCAAGGCAGCTGCTCTGCTTTTCTTTTCCGCCCCAGAGTGAAGGGTTTCCTTTCAGAGGAGCCAAACGGATCTCCTTTCAGCCAGGCAAAATGGAGTCACTGTAGTTCATTTGGGATGATGGGATGTCAGTAAAGCTTTCAAGAAAATATCCTTATTTTTATCTCCTTTTGTCTGGAATTAGGAACCATATGAATGAGTTTTTGTCTGTTTTTTTTTTCCTGCCTTAACTTAATTCAGGAGCTACTCTTTATTTTTTTCTTTTATTCTTTTCATCACACATGGCTTTTAAGAGAATAGCTTGGTGCTGTTTGTGTTTGTATTAAGGCATTTATTTTTATTCTAATTGAAGGCTAGATTTATAGGACTAAGCATAGCTGCCTCAGTAAAAACAATTACAGATAAAGAAAACAAGCTATTTTAGATGTTTATCAATTTTAATTACTAACATCAAGAGACTCGTATAGTCATTGCTGATATTTTTTTTGTCTTGTCCTTTTTTATGTTTGTTTGTCGCCCTGATATATTAAAATATAATGAAGTGGATTTGCACAGAACTTTGTTGAAAAGTTGTCTAGGAACAAGGACAAACTGTTTCTCTTCTCAGACATATTATCCAAATTGTTTCCTCAATAAACAAAAACATCTTTTTTCCAGGTGTGTACTACAATTATACACGGGGTGATTAATAGGTTTTTGCTGCAGGTGCAATGTATTGACTTATAAAGCTCTCGTTACATATGTGTACAGTTCAAGTCTTTGAATAATTATGCAAAAAAACGTAGAGTTCATTTCTATTGTGAAATTTCCCTTTGGGTATTATTTTAGTGTTGCAAGAAAGCTGTGTCTAAAAAAAGGACATCAGACCTCATGCATTCATCTTTCTCTGCTGTGCCGGAATTTAGAAGCCTACTTTTTCACCAGATTAAAAGAAGGGGCCTCTTCTACTGTTTCCTAAGTGTCCTCATTGACATTGGGTGAGCCTTTGAGATAGAGATGTTGAATGACTGTGTGAAGTCCATTGTTGTACATTTTACCAGACAATGCTGATTTGCAGTTTTAAATCAACTTCAAACCTCTCCCAGAATCAGTTAGTAAGTTGAACTGCATGTGCATGTAACTAGCGCTGTAACTCATTTTCTTGCATTTTAAGCCTGAAACTCACTAATGGCAGATTACTAAATGAGCACTGAACTGGCTTAGAGTGTTTCAGGTCTTAGCTCGTCATTGATTAAAACTGTCTACAAGCTGAACTCATGTCTTATGTCCAGTTTTAGTCACACATGTGCTCAACCCCTGCTGTGAAAAAGAGTTTGCGATTGGATACACAAACAATTATTTCCATGTTGCTCAGAAAACTATGAAACCACTAAGCACCATGTGATAGTTGCAGCATTTTGTTTGCTCCAAGGTATGAAAGTCATGTTAGGATCAAACCTGAACAGCAAGAGGTAAACCTCATTGCAGAGTAAACTGCCAGTGAGGGAGAGGAACTGTTAAAGAGTGCATCTCGCGGAAGGGCCAGGGTCTGAGAGGAGAGGCAGTTCCTGCTACTGCCGAAGCTATAACGATGCAGTGTGTGCGACCTCCAGACAAGATTGATCAATAAGTCACTGCAATGAAGTGGCACATCGATTACACCAATGACAGGGCATTTACAGGTTTAATCTGTATAATGAGTGTAACCTTTTTCTTTCTGCCACCTGCTTTCTGCCTGGCACAAACCTGTCCAACGCTAGAGGGGGAACGTGGAGGGGGTGGGAGCACGAAAAGATGAATGTCTGTGTGCATGTGTATGTTGTGGGGGTCTGTATGGGTGGGCGTGAGGACATGATGATGATGTGGAAATCACAGGTTAGGAAAAAAGCGTAAAGAAAAGTGTAGAAAAGAAAAGAGTGGTTTAGGTGACACATGGCCTGTTTTTGTGTCACAGTTGTAGGTAAGATAGTGGTGCAGGGGGAGGATCATCATCATCTTGCATTCGTATGCAGTGTGGAAAGGCCACCAATGATTAATGTGTGTCACGGGTAACTCGAGGCTCTGCATTCTCTTTAGCATTTACAGTGTGTTCGCCTTCCCTTGCTTTCACAATCCTTTCCGAGTCTGAACAGCTTCTTCTGCTTTTTCCTTGTGGCTCTTCTTCTTTCAGACCACAGTGATAGATGTTTCTCACATTAACTAGTTCGTAAAGGACTTGTTTCTTTTTGGAATAAAGTAACTTAAATACTTTCCTTTCAGTTATGTCCCCCTCTACATACCAACTCTTTATCTCGTCCATCTTTTTTCTTTCTCTTTTGCAACATGACACAAATGCCAATTTACATAAAGGGCAAAATTGCCAATTAACCTACAGGCTTATCAGAGAAACACAGACTTGGTAAGGCCTCTTTGAAGCTGAATGCGCTTTTTAGAAACAGACCAATCACTTGAGGAATGTGTCTGCGTTAAGCCGTCTTTGGCCAGCTGACTTGGCTAAAAATTGGAATCTGTGAAATGTAATTATTTAATTTAATTTTGATTTTGATGGAGTGATTTCGCAAAGAGATTCAAGATTTCACCCCTGATATTTTATTTGTTTATTTATTTAGCTGTTAGATAAGACTGAATATCTCTAACATTTGGCCCACTATACAGATTAAATATGTTGTAATAGGACATGTATAAGAAAAACAAAATTGTAAATTATCCTATACATGACTGGGCCTCTAACAGACAGTCTGCTGAAGAAGTCAGCATGGTAAATGTGCTTCCCTGTGGATGGCTGACAAAATAGGCTCTGGGGCACAAAGTGCCCTGAGTGTGTTGTCAAGGGAATATTACTGCAGTGTTATGATGTGTTTTTATTCTGTCAGCCTCATCCCCCAGGGCAGGAGCCCCACTCACTGCTGTGCTGTCTGCTGGTTCACTTCGCCACAAATGCTTCGACATATACGTTGCAATAGACAGCACAGACGCAGACATGCAGATACACACAGACACAGAAATACACACACACGCAGACACACACACACACACACACTTACACACATACACACCATCACCTTCAGAAAGTTAACTGCTTGCAGCCGGAGCCAAGTTAAATGCTGCTTTGCCAGTCCATCTCTGGGTCCCCTCCCTCCTCTGCTCTCCTCCCCTCTCCTCATCTCTTTGACTCCCAAGGACAAGGAGACCCACTGTACAATGGGACACCATTTATCACTGCAGGAACAATTACTGGAGACATTTCATTGTCAGAAAATTTCAAGCCACTTCTTCCTCCCGTCTCTCTCTCTCTCTCTCTCCCTTTATCTTCCTCCTCCTGCTCTTTCTCTTTGTCTTTCTTTCTTGCCCTGCTGCCATCCTTTCTTTTTTCCCTTCCCCTAGTCTACTTCTTTGCATCATTCCCAAAGAGCTCTATTGCAGGTTAGACTCCCATTAGTCCAAGCCTTTCACCACAGATTACAGCATAGAGGCACCAAGGCGCTGTATTCTATCTCATCTAACGGCCCTGACGGACTTTTCTCCCTCTGTTTCTAACAATGGAGTCCTCTTTTTACCAAGGAAAAGCATGGAAAATTTCCTCTGATACTGTATCTCCAGCCCTGTGCTTTAATGAAGCCTTTCAACATGGCACGGTATGAAGGGAAAGGAAGAGAGAGTCAGTTGTCTAATCTCACGTTTGATCACACATGCAGGCCCAGCTTCAGTAAAGCACAGCAGAGCAGAGCAGGGAGTTATTTAAATGTCAAATACGTACCAGATATGCAATGTGTTGCGTTTGTGTGGGCTTTTATTCTTATCCTCAACAGTTTTGGTTTGCTTTTTAAAGTATGTTCCTTCATAACTGTTATACATCATTTTTTAAAGTGGGGTAAAGTAGATATTGCATACTCCTGATTAGCTTGGTCCTAAAGGGGACCAGGGGGATGTGAACCATGCAGCTACATGGAATCACCAACTAAAAAGTATCTTATAAGTTGTTTCCTCCTTTCACCTTAAACCAACAAATCTAAAAGTACTGCATTCAACTTTGGACTGACTGGACTTGAGACCCTTAAACACATACTCCTGTGTTTAGGATGCCCTCTCTCTCCCATCTGTCATTTGCATGTTGCATTGGTTTCCGAACAAAAATGTGTTTTGACGTGGCAGTGGAATGCGTGTAAGCAGATAAGCAGATTGAATCACGCGTGAAAGCAGCAACTCAGGTTGCTTGCATGGCGTGTTTGACATCCATCAGTGCAGAATGGAAATGGGCTCTCTGTGTCGAATGTGCTCTGATTTATCCGCAAGTGCTGATATGATCACCATTAGATCATTTTTAATGACTAATGACATTTGAAAAGTGCTTGGGTCTGTGCTGAGGCATAGAGGGCAAATTACCTCTCTGTGGTTCTGTGTTCTCTCCCTGTGGTGAAGCAGCAGGTCTGAGTCAGTTATGGAATTAGATATTGAGTCTATGTGTTTCCATTTTTGTCACCAGAGAAACCTGGTGGGAAGGTCTGATTAAATATTATGTGTCCTTGTTGTAGTTATTTCTTATCTGATGTTTTATCTTGAGTCAGGTCTGAATTACAGAGTTAATGCCATTTTCACAAAATTTGCAATCAAATTAAATTCATATAACTTGTAATTTACAGTTCCATCTTTATGCTTTCCTGTAATTCCTCAAAAAATGCTCTTACCTGTTTGGGAAACAAGTTTTTATGTTCTAAACTAGCCTATTAGTCTTTAAGCTGTTTATATAAATGCATCTCTTTGCTGTAGTTCAGGCCTCTTGGGAGATATTACTTGTTGTTAGTTTATGTGTAAAGGTATGCCAAAGGTATGGAAATAAAAGGAGAGGTAGAAAAATAAAACAAAGTGATAGACAGAGTGGAATGTATGAAACAGCTGACAGAAATATTTTGCATCAGCAGCCACGGACTGAGTCTGGACAGAGACTGGATAAGTCTGTTGGTTTTTGGAGAGGGTCACTTAGCTCTGGGAGCCACAGCTGGTTTCAGCAGCAGCCAGACACCCCAGGGAGCTCTCAGACATTCCAACGGGTCTGTCTCTGTAATAACTCTGCACTGACATGGGTTAAAAAGGGCCAGAGCGATAGATCTGGCATGCCTGTACAACTGAGTTGAGAACTGACCGTCTGTCTGTTGTGTACACTGAATAAAGAGAAGAAAAAATTTAAATTTAGGTTGTTCAATTCAAAGCTGCCTGTTCTACTTTTAGCATACAGCCCTTAGTACTTTAACTCAAGTGGAAATTTCCAGTACTATTCATTTAAAACCACCTTAACCTTTGGGCAGATTTTATACGTAGAGTTGCCAGACAGTGGAGACTCTGAGTTTTGTTACATTACTGTCTTCCTCGTAGCTCTTTTAATTTCCATCTCAGCAACAGAATCCAAGAATAGACACAAATACAGACGATCCATGCAGAGTTTAATATCACTGAGAGGCCTAGAACAATGATTTAGAACCACTAAATAGATGCTCCACATAATCAACTTTGCATATTTGATGTGAGGCGCTCTCCAGAGTGGGCCGGCTTTCAAATGTAAATTTTGCCTGCAAACTTAAATCATTTAGTGCATTTTACTTGAAGCGTATCTTTGACAACAATAAATCACAAGGTTGCTGCATCCATTAGCAAATTGGCTCTGCAGTAGATGGAGGAATAAAGGGAGAGGGAAACAGAGCACGAGTGTGCAGCAGCAGTCTTTTATAATCAACAGTAACGGTTTCAGAGCTTTAGTAGCTAGACACTGCGGCACACGGACACCCATAAAACCTCTGGTCATATTCATCACAACAATAGGCTCATTGATTGGATGGCTGGGACAGTGGGTGGGAGGCACTGGCTCTAAGTGATGCATGCCACAATCAGCTTTGAAGAGCCCCTGTTCTGTCTGTCGCCCTGTCGCCCTCATAGCCTTCTGTGTGTGTGTGTGTCTCTATGAGATGCCCACGACGGATCTTTCAATGTGCGTCCTTCATGGCTCACAGTTTGCAGCACACACTCGTTGTCTTCCTTTGCTCTCCATCTCATCCCCATTCTGTCAGTCTCCCTTATACATACACACACATACACACAGACACAAGCACTTTTCAAGACTCTGGCCTTGTCTTTTCTCTTTGGTTTCATTTGGAGAGTTTTATTGTATTTGAATAAGTGCAGGCTACAGTATGTCCACCCTTTTTAGAAACACGTATTAAACAGAATAGCTGGTGCTTTTATGAGCACAAAGAGAGAGACAAGAGGGGCAGAAATGGGGCCAATTAGAGGCCTGCAGCTAGCACTGTCTTCTGATACTGTTGGTCTGGGCTAGAGTACTATGCATGTGTATGTATGTGTGTGTGTGGGTGGATTTTCTGCAGGTTCTGTTCAGGAGGTGATGAGTGCAAAAGAAATACCAGGAAATCCATTATTCCTATTTTGGTGGGCAACATTACTGGAAGCTGGATAAAATATGAATTATGGAAATGACTGATGGCTTCTCAAGCCCAAAGGCTTCTCTTCAGAACTCTCTTTTCCGGTAGTGATCAAATATGATACCTAAAGGTGAATTCCAGTAGGGTTGTTTTTCGCCTCCACATCTCAACGCCAAAGAAAAAGGGACTTTGAATAGGCTAAGAGTACAATAGCTCACGATTGTTTATGTATGTTTTTTATGTTAACTCTGTCAAAGATACTGGGTGGAATTGTCTACCTGTAACGCCAATGTATTCACCGCTTCAAAACACACCAGAAGTGTGTGAAATCATTTCTTGGACTAGTCGTCGTGGTATAAGAAAGTGAATGATCAAAATCATACTGTGGGCCTTTTTCCACACCATGGTATGCGGTCAGATTGGACTGCCCAACTCTACATTCTGTATGATCAAAGTTAGCAGATCAAACAACTCAACTTGCAGAAAGGTGTGTTATCTATCCTAAGGCTTCAGGAAATGTGGCTCAAACATTGCAATTACTCATCCCCAATGCAGGAAAAATATCTAACCGCTCACTGCAGAGTTCTTAAAAGGGGACTGACTAACAATATTTGCCATCTTTGCTTTGAGTAGAGAAGCTTGTGTGCAGTTACAGCTCTTTGTTTACTTGTTCCTGCATCCTCCCTGAACTCACACACTACATATCTTTACAGCCCTAACCACATCCCTGCTAATTAACAGGACAATAAATAAACATGCTGGCTCCCATTAACTGTGGCGGCCGCAGCATATTTCCCCAGGCAGTGTCTGACTGGTAGATATGGGGCTCTATGTGCTGCACAATATGTTAATCAGCCTCCTTCATCTCAAGCTCTCCATCTTCTCTCTCTGTCTTCAAAGTCAAGGAGGAGACCTTCTTTCCTTCGGTCCCCAGCCCCTGCCCTATCTCCATCTGCAGGTAGCTTAATCTATCTTCTCCGGAGAGCTTTGCCACATTAGTGGGCCGCTCACAAGCCAATTACTATCCATTTCGAGTGGAGGACTCATCATGTTTGATGTCACGAAGGAAAAATGCCCCACGTCCTCTTGACCTTTTGATCGTCCTGATGCATCAAGTGCGAAGGCAAACAAGAGAAGCAGTGAGTGGTTCTGTCAGGCTTAGGGGTGACTAACTCACCATTATCAGGAATGAAACAGTGAAGCCATCCTTAAAATCTCTGCTAAAAATGCAAGGTAGTGTGGCATAGCTCTGACAACACTTTGGGCTTTATGTGGCGTGGAGCCTCTTTATTTCAGAGGGGCGCACATGGCAGTAATCCGACCTGCAGATAATAAGACCCCATGTCATAAATCCTCTCAAAAAAACTAAGGCAGTTAGGCTCATATTTGCTCGTTCCGTCAGGGCACGCACTGTTTGCTGCTCAAAAGGGGCTGTCTATATTCTTTTCTCTTTTGTGTGTGTGTGTGTGTGTGTGTTATAAGACTGAAACACATAAAATAGTCCTACTCTTTAAATATCAGCCTGCCTCATATACACACAGCAGACACCCACCCAGCTCTCAACGTAGCTCGA
>JAPZDY010000007.1:10142460-10155433 GCA_029783645.1 Ctenochaetus hawaiiensis
ACACCCACCCAGCTCTCAACGTAGCTCGAGTGTGAACTCTGTAAACAGAGATTGTCCCTTAGAGAGCGAGAGTCAGGAGCATTATAAGCAACTGTCAAATTTTGTCTTTGCATTGTTAAGTAGAGAGAATAAAGTGCAAACTGTGATTTAATTAAAGTGAGACTGAGGGCACAGGAGGAAAAAAAAAATATAACACAAACAAAAAAAAAAGAATAGAAGTTAATAAAGTAGCGTGAGCGAGTATGTGTGTGTTGTTATCGTCGGGCCGGTTGCAGAGTTAATTTTTTACCTTTGGGGCGGTTAGAGGAGCAGTGGGTGGTGCATGTGCCCAGCTGCTGGTCTGAAACAGACAGTAGTTAGGCATGCCAATCTGGTGGCCTCTTTCAGCCTGCCAGTCTGCCTAGATCTTCAGGGCTCCCCGTTACCTCCCTCTGCTATGTTGTGCTCTGGCAGAAGAGCTAATTAAAACAGGGCTAAATTAACAACACATTCACTGGCTAGGCTGCTTCTCCTGTTTGACTCCCTCCTCCCGACTTTTTTCCTTTGTACCTCAGTGCACACGCCAACGCACGCACACACACACACACACACAAACATGCACAGATACTCCTCCTCCCTTTTCTCATCACCCTATATCTCACTGAGACTGCCTACTGCGGGAACATGTGTTTACCTTAAGGGGTTTTATAGCAATTACACTCCTGTGCTCTCTCTGCCTGTTTTGTTTTCCATTTATGTGTTTATTTAATTGGCATTCAGTGTGCTGTAATTCTATTAGTTCCTGAAAAGGTCAGGGTCATAGGGGATTGGCTTCTGGCAGACTCGCTTGTGAAACATGTAACACTCAAAGCGTTCCATACATACGAAGAGATAATTAAAAATGGCCGTGGTAGAACTTACTGCGCGACCTTTTAGGAAGACAATTAAAAAAGCAAAACCCAGCAGTACTAACTGGAGCTCTGGATTTTAATCAATTTTGTAGAATGTCGTTGGAATATAAATATTCGTTCCCACTACCTACATGGCACAGAAGATCTGAGTTAATTTACATTCATTATTTCTGTAACAAAAGTTAGCATACGTAGTTGAATTACAGATTATTAAATATCATTACATAAGTGCTTTGGACATTTTTAGAGACAGCATTCAGTAATAACTTTTCCTGTGAACAACCAGCAGCCTCATTTACAGCCATAGTAGTATTATGCTAAAATAACACTACTTTTAATTGTTGGACAGTAATGACTGACTGCCGTTCAGAGGATGATTGAAAAGCTGTCAGCGCAATATTAGCAGTAAATCTCTCTGCAATTGTGTGCAGTGAGGAACCTTTCTGCTGTCAGGTCATTGTCCAAATTACCCAGGAATTTTGAAGTATTTAAATTTTAAACCTCCATAAAGTGGCCTACATGGCCCCGGTTGCATTTGGCCGTTAATAATGAATGGAGACGAATAGATCAGCATGTGTAATGGGAACTTGACTGGAGTTATGGCATGAGCTGACTGGGTATTTCAGATGAACTGTCAGCACGTCTGTTGACCCCGATGAGCAGTTATTAAAATTATGCAGGATGAGATACAGAGACACTTGATGGAGCCAAGACTTGACAAGCCTTCACTGTGTTTTTGTAGCTAGTGAGGCATTATCATTCAAGCTTTAGCATAAAGACGCACACCTTTAAAACACACAGGAGATAATGCAATAATCGTCATAAGTGATGTGACCTAAAAATGCTTTGCAGACACTTTATTCTGAGTTTGTGGTTAAAAAAATTCACAAGTTGTTTGACGAAAAAGCACAGATTTGCACAGAAGAAATGCGGACCTTCAGTACAGCTGAATAATAAAAGGTAATATTTATATTTGATGGACCAGTGGGTGTAATTTTCAGTGGATTCAGTGATGCTGTTTTTACTATCTCCCATCACAACAATATTCTGCAGTTAAAAAGTCACATATTCAACCATAATTGTTTGATGGAGTTTTTTATATATGACAGTTAATGTTTTTTTGCAGCTCTGCCACCTTCAGTACATTTTTGCTGACATTCTTTTTTCCTCTCCCCATCATCCACCTCTCTCTCTCTCTCTCTGTCTCTCTCTCTCTCTCTGCGGATGGTGCTGATTATGGTTAATTATGTTGATGAATGGTAGTGCTGAGGGTACTCCATCAGCATTTCATAATCTGTCTTCTCTCTCTGCTCTTTATCACGACTAGGCTGACACACTGTGCAGGATGGTCATGCTGCTCAAATACTCACACATGTCAGATATGAACTCGAACTTAAACTGTGGGACAGGTGGCAAATAGTGAATTAAAATAGAAGTATGTAGAAGCCTATCTTTGAACTTGCTACTCTGCATGCGGGTTAACAACCACAGTTATGACGAGGGCCTGCAAAACTCCCTTTTTTCATCATTAATATGGCAGTTTTTAATTTGTTTGATGCTGAGTCAATGGGGCTTGTTTCATTAATGGCACTACATTTAGCCCTGTTTTAATTTGAGTTTATATATAGTGCTGTGAAAGTGATTCACCATTAAAGGCTTCTTTATTTATAGAAAATACCTTATTTTTTAATAGAAGCACCTGTTATAACTTCCGATCTTGTTTCTATGTTAGCAGAATTGTTGTGAGTGTTTTAATTCTTTGTTAGCAGAAGTGCCTTTCGTTCATGTTGATGTTTAATTTTACTGCTGAGGGAAAATGTAGCTAGCACCACACACACTTTCAGGTGATAAACCTGGACTGACAGCCTCTTGTGCTTGTTTTTAGAAAAGGATATATAGCCATAACTATGAATTCTTAATGATCTGTTCTTTGTTCACAACTGCTTCTCCTTCTGTTGTCTTCAACAGAGGCTGCGTTTTTTTTTCTTAGCAGAAAGGTGAACAAATTGCAGTCAAGGGGTGGTGCTTATTTAAAAGTGGACTGGGCCCGCCTCTAACATAGCTTTTGAATATGCACTCTAACATTCAAGCAAGGATTAAGTGCCCTCCCTATCCCGCCTCTCATATAATTGGCTTAGATGAATATCTAAAGAACTAAAGCTGGGTTTAAGCCATGCAATTAGTTGAGTGTTGTTATTGAATTTACATGAATACCTCGGATAGTGATTGTGTGTCATAAACAACCTTTACATCACGGCCTATATATGATGGATACTTTACATACTGTAAAATGTTTATTTATAGAAAAGGGAGTGCAAGAAACGGGGCGTAGGTGTGAGAAAATTGCCCGAAATTCAATATGCTGTGCAATTATCATGTGTAATAGCCTGTAAAATCCTAATATCTATTCAGCCACTTGGAAAGGCAACAGAAATGGCCTGACCACTTAGCCCACTTTCTCAGGCCCCTTCCTGGCTATGACAGACGGCCCTGTCTGGAGAGCAGAAAGAAATAATATAAGCCATATTTCATTCAAAGGCCCCTCCATGTATCCTCATTCTTTCTGTTTAACTGACTTTTCCCCCCCTTTCCTTATCCTGCCGATTTCTCCAGAGCCGTATTGGTGATTACCTCCAGTGAATCAGCAGAGGTAATGGGGACTGCGTCCTGGAGGCAAAAAGCACTGTAGAGAGGTTGTTTTCATTTTTTTCTAACTTCTCAGGTCTATTTTTTCTCTGGGTTTGGAATCAGCTAAAAGTCAATTTGAAGCCTGTTGAGCTTTATTTGACATTATCAGTTACACATGCATCTGTGTATCTAAGTCTGCACATTGTCTGAGCCTCAAAAGGCAGCAGTAATACTAACAGTAAACAAGCTGCTACTTCTTGCAAACAAAGAGGTTATTACAACATGATGTAGCATTTATTGCTCCTTGGTAATACATATGACTGTGGTGTTTAGATGTTCATTCACAAGGTAAAAGTTGAAATAGCGTAATAGCTGTACTAGTGTATCTAAATTAGCTAAAACTAGCTCATACAGCTTAAAGGGGCTATATGTAACATTTTAAACCAGAAATCCTAACTTCTAGACCAAATAGGGCCTGTACATGATGAACACTGTACTTTATGTCATGACCTATAAAATATGATTGGACCGACTAATTCAAATTAGATTTGACCATCATTTTTAGACGCAGTTGTATAAAGTCATAAGAGCTATAGTGACCTTTCAATAATACTGTATTTGGGGCTTAAATGTTATATGTGGCACATTTACATAAAAAGGACAGAGTTCATATAGTTCAGACTGTACAGTTCATTTCTTTGTAATTTCAGATAAAAATAGCATCCCAAGATCTGGACCCATATTTCAATAAGAACAAGGATTGATAAACAGAACTTGAACGGAAATTTATTCAATCATTTATGATAAACTAACAACCTGATCACAGACTCGTTAGTGACTTGACCATGTGCAGAAATATCACTGTGCATGCTAGTAGACCAGCCAGAAAGATGTCATAAAAGTCAAGGAAAGACATGACCAGGGCCGATGGAAGGAGAAGCAGAAGGAGCTGAGCTGCATATTCATTCAGAGAGAACGCAGCATATGTATATACATCTCAAACATGCTACGTGTTCTTCCATTCATCATTAAGTAAGACTGCTCTTTTCCATTGCCCTATCCTGTGTCTTGGAAACACCAGAGGCAGTATAATCTTTTATCTGTGAGTCGTTGTGTGTCCTTGCACATATGCTTGTTTCTTGTGCATATGTGTGTCTGCATGTATTTGCGGCAGCAGGCAGCACCAAGGCCAAACAGACAGCACCTACAGCTTTTGCAATAAAGCTGTCAAAAGCGTACCCATCTTCATCTCCTGGCTGTTCACTTTTTCATCTGACAATGCTTGTCAAATCTCTCCACGGGATTTTCAATGAAAAAATAAAAATCTCCCCACATCTTACATACCAACGACAGAAACAAAACGGCAGCAGCAGCAGCAGCAATAACTGATTCCTTGTTTGCATGGCTTTCAAACAAGAGTTCTGTACTGCATTACAAACGGATGGTACAAGGGTTCATATTTTTTTTCTGATATGACTGATTGTCATAACAAGCAAAATTTAATTTACTGCACACTTGTTGTCCTACCACCAGCCATGTCTAATCAGACCTTCACCCTCACGCCCCCTTCCATCATCCAACTAAGCTTCCTGTGTATGTATGAGACGAAGACTGGACTAGTGCTGTTTTTTATTTCAATTCTTTCTCCCCGGGACAAACCAGAGATTGCCTGCTATGAGGAATGAAGGAGGGACTATTTCCTCATTTGCTGTCCTCCTTACTTAGAGCCTAACCCTCACTGCCACCACCGCCACCATCATTTTCCCTATGTGTCACATCTGAAAAGAGCAGGGAGCACTTGCCACCTCTGCTGGAAGATTTCCCCATTCTGTGGCACCCTGATAAGCTCTGCCTTACTTCCTCAATGTGGGTCAGAGAGACTTGGAGATACACGGTGTGTATTGCCTTTTGTAATTACATCTGCTTCACTGCACTGTTTCTGCTTCCCTCACTTTCCTTCTAAACAGCAGGTAGATTTGTTGGTGTTGGTGTGGGTGTGCGTACATTCGTTTGTGTGTGAGTTTTCTCACACACACAAGCATGAACATAACATCCGTAAACCATCTTTGGGCACCAGCTATTTTTCTTGCATCCAGACAAACAACATTAAATGGAAGAAAATCTTTTCTTCCACCGTGCACATATATCCCTGTTGGCTCTTTATCATTGACTGTAAATTAAATAGTGGACAGAGCCAATGTGATGTCATCCATTGTTTTATGGACTACCCTTTGAAGCCTGGAGCTTAGCTTTTTGGTTGCTGCCATCTTGTTTTTTTGGAGCCAAAAGTGGTCATATTTGGATAAGAAGGTGAAGCTGGGGAGGAAACACATTGCCACTGTTGTCTGTGTGACACATAGCAGACAGACAGATACCGCTGTCCGTCAAAACCTCTCAAACTTTAGGGTTAAATGTAATTCAACTCAGTGAATAATATTAAAATTCACCCCGTTTAAAATTTTTGTAGTTAGTAGGAAAAGTACAGATACCAAAACTTTCTTTTACACACTGTAGACATTTTTACATCTAATGTAAAGTTAGGCATTTTAATATGATGCTCTTTTTGGATTGACTCATGACTTGCAGTTTTCGGTACTTCATATTGGCCTCAAGTATCTTATCAACAAAGATAAAAATGATCGTTTCACTAACCTTTGAAGCTTTCAGAGTGCTCGCTGCGTGCTGTCTTTTTCTGTGGGTGACTGAACTCCATCTGCAACAATCATTGCGTGCACACTCATGCAAGCCGAGCTCTCTTCAGTGGAGGATTTGCTGTTGCTTGTTGGTCCTGTAGGGAGGGCTGCGAACACATCTACAGCAAACACATGCTAGAAGAAGACAGCAAGACGCTACATGTGAAAATTCTTAGTTAAAACTCTTTAAGTGTCTTCATTTCACCATTGTTTTACATGTGTTTTACTTTTGACTTGTTTATTTATTCTTTTCATACTGATAAGTACACTTTTTGATGTTAATTATGTTTTGAAAGAAGCTAAATTTATAGGCCTAATGGTACCATTTTGTTGTCAACCTTTTGCCATCCTTTCTCATCGGTTGCCCACCATATGCCCGCTTTTGTAAATAGGAAACTGCCCTTTTCTCTTCCTGTCATGTTTTGACCGTAGTTGGACTGTTGCAGGTAATTTGAGCTGTGACATATGATGTACTGCCTCAGATGCATCATTGATCTTTTGGTATTCGATTCCGACACAGACTTTTTTAAAAATGTAATATGGCTGGAAAAGCTAAAAGATCAGTAGATCTCAAGATTGCTTTGCCTTCAGTTATTCGTATGATTAACTAAAGTTCATAGGTCATAGTTCATGGTCAGGATACGCTGAATTATGAATCTTGCTTTAGTAGCATGAATCTTTGCATGAGTATGTGCTCAGACTCGTGCAGCATTACATTTTCCATGACATTTCAAAAGCTAGCTTTCATCCCACTCATAAGGCCCTGCGTGTAAAGCACATTAGTCAGTTTCCCTGAAACAATCCTCTTCTTTAGATTTAGTCCTTTTCTCAAAGGCCTCAAGTGAAAGTGTTGAACCATGGGATTGAAGATGCTATCATCATCGCTGGGGAAAGACATCTTTCTCCCTGCAGGTGGATGATGGAGCTTGGTGTGTGTGTGTTTATGTGTGTGTAGCTCTGTGCATAAAGCTTTATTCCTTTTTCCTTTTTTCGCTGGCCTGCCTTCACCTTTGCTTTTTGATATTCATCACACCAAACCGTTTTCTTATCTGTGGACCATCAGCTGCACAGCTGGCTGCCACTCATATCTCAAAAGGTTGATTCCACATCACCTGAGAAAAAGCTTTGCTCTGACATCACTACTGACCCTCGGCAAAGAGGGCTAATGTTTGTCCATGTGCTAATGCAATGCAATGCAAGCTTGGCCAGTTTTGGGTGTGAGGATGCCTCACCTCACCACTTCACCTTTTCATGACCCAACAGGTATCCAAAACATTTTTGAGTCACACCTGCAGTCTGCCTTGTCTAACAGACTTCCACAAAGTTGGATACCTCTGGAGAAAAATATTCAAAGTGACAGCATCTTGCACTGTTCTAGCGTTGTGCTGCTGCTAACACCCACATCCATCTCTCAGCTTCCAATGATTAGGTTCAAAGGAAACACCGGTGTCCCATCTGACTTGTACAGTTGGCTTTTTTTACTTCCCCCCTTTTTAACCTCCTTTTTTCCTCACCGAAACAGACACAGAAAATGGAAGAATTAGTTTTAATCTGCAACAAATGCTTTTTTTCTTTGCTGTTTTGTGTGCTTCCTTTTTCCTTTTTTATTTTTGTACCTGTTTGCTTTCTTTCTTATTTTATCCTTTACTTACCCTTCCTACTCCACTCTCTCCATCCATGCAGTCCTGGTAGCTCTGTGGAGTCCAGGCCCTCTTTGATCTGTAGTCCAGAACACAGGATGAGAGTTATCCGCTGGCAACAACAAGAACATCCCATTAGGAGCTGGACAGAGCCTTGCCAGACACTTTCTGCTTCTGCTTCTGCTGCTGCTGCTGCTGCTGCTGCTTGGCCCTGAAAGCAAACTGCCTGCTGCTCCTGATGCTGCTGATTCTCTGAGCATCCCCCCAGCTCAGGGTGGGCATTACTGGCTCAGCGCACTTGACACACAAGCTCGGAGTCGGGTTCACTTGTTGAATTTAAAATGTTGAAAATGGTGTCTCTGTGATTTATTTTTAGTTAGTCATGGGGTTGTCATCCAATGGTGTTTCTGGCACTGAAATTCTGGCCGGCAGCCTCAGTTGGTCAAGGTGCCTCAGCAGAATCGGGATCTTTGATTCAAGCAGTAGCCTTATAATGCGGTAAATATTTTCTTGAAAAAAACACTCCTACCTCAAGGCCAGTGTTGTGCCTTTCCTCCATTTTGTTTAGCAGATGGAGTTTGTTCAGTTGTCTTGCAGAAATTTTGTCCCCTGCTTATCGCAGAATAAGTAATTACACAAATACCTTTAATGTGCTTGTGACAGCATAGCTTCCTCAATACTCTTAGTTACTGTCTACTCTGCTATGGTTGCTCCTCCCTTTCCCTCTGACAAAACAATTATTGCCAGGTAACATTAAACACATAGCTGTCACGCACACAGCACGACACCAGATTTAAAAACTCCAAACTACACTATTTTTGTTTGGAAAGGACTTGAATGTAACAGATGTTCATTTATATGTTAAAGCCTGACATATTTTAAGGAAATTTTATTTGTTGTCCTTTGTTCATCTTAAGGGTTATTCTGTGTCTTTAGACGGAGAAATCTCACCTCAAGATCCTTTTAGTCCCTGTTTTGAACGATAATTTTTGGTTTAGTAACTCATCCTGTACACTGTTCTCTGTGGGACGTGTAATCAACTTGAAGAGCAAAGAGGCATGGTCACATTCATTGTGGTTAATAATTTTACATGTTAACAGACAGAAATGTGCAGTTTAATTGCATCTGCTAAATGATATCACATCTTGTTTTTTTTAAATTTCGTCGTTCCGTGCACAAAAATAATGTCACACAGCCTGGTAAAGCTGCCTTGTTATCTTAAACAGACCGTGCATTTGTCTTGGTCTTCTATTGTTTTAGCTTCACGCACAAAATCAATGGAGCACATTCATCACATGCTCATTGAAAATGAGCATATTTGTTTGAACATTGGGGAGGATTTTTCAGTACAGTGTGGAGCAGAGCAGCAAGATTTATCAAAAGTGTGCAGGCAGTAGATGTTCCAGTCATGGTATTTGCTTGCTGAAAAAGCATTACTCTGTCCCCTTATCTACAGTGTGCATCTGACATGTACAAATCACACGCAAATGCAGATACGCACACACATATATATGCGAGTAATTAATGCATGCATAGACACATATACCCTTGCACGCTCACACACACACACATGCATGAATACTCTTTGTGGTTTCTGTTTCCGTCACAAACAACCGGTGATGGATTGGCCCTTTCCATTTTAAACAGGGAGAAAACACATGCCCCCGGGAACCCTTGTGTGTGGAAGTACTTTGAAGTGTCCACATTTAATTCTTCTGTATGATAAATGAGAGGAGAGCTGCAGTTGTAGCCTGTGAGGAAAAGCTCAGCTCACTCGACGAGGGGAGCGGTAACAAATGTAGCGATAGCTGATAAGCTGACTGTGTCTCTTGCTCTTGCTTGTTGTTCTGCTCCCTGCAGACCCCCACAGCCAGATAACAAATCCATCCTATCAATCAAACCCATCAATGGCTGGCTGCAGATTAGAGACAGTGATTTTGGGGCTGATTGGAGGGGAAATGCTGATTACACCTCCCTCTCTCTGACTTGATTACACTCTGCCTGTGTGTTGTCAAGCTCGGCTGCTGAGCTGTAATCATTGGAAGCTTAGAGTGGAGGCCGTGGCTCCTGAACAGACAAGACGCAATCACAGCACTGGCTGGTGAGCTTTGACTTTCTGACCACTACTAGGTCAATGGAAAGGCCCATGTTTCACGCTGTTAGAGCATCTGGGCACGGTAATTGCACATAGGCCAACACATGTGTGGACATGCCACGCAAACATTACACTGATGGAAGGAAAACTCCAGCTATGAAACCTTTTGTCTCCCTTTTTTCCTCTCTTATTATGTTCATTGCCTTCCGTTTTCCTCCTCCTCCTCCTCCTCCTTCTCTTTACTGTTCTGGCCTACTTCCATCACGGTGGCAGAGGGTCTCTCTCACGTACACACACACACACTCACTCACACTTACACACAGTGAGCACAATAGCACAGTAAGTTGAGCTGTGTGTCTTTGCTTTATTTAGCTGCTTCACCTGTAAAACTGGAGCAGGTGCTAGAGACTCTCTTCCTCACCCACCTCAGCTTCTTCATCCTCAACTCCTTGTTCACCTTATTTCAGTCACTGCAGCCACGGAGGCCTTCCCAAGACTCAAATTGTCACTTTGAGTGTACAGAAAGAAGCCAGAGTTCATGTTGTGTGCAACAAATAAAAAATGCATGTTTTACTTGAAGAATTTAAACAAACAAATTCTTTGCCAGATATTAACAACATTCGACTGGCGAGTTTGAAATGTGTGTGGGAAATTAATTGGTTTTATTTGCTTGCTTGTTTATAGGAAAGTAATTGTGATGGCTTCTCAGTGGAAGCACAAGAACAAACCAAATTTATTCTTTGTTCCTCATGCAAACAAGGAATTTGCAGATGCACAGACTTCATGTTTTTGATGATGCCAATTTAAGGAAAATAGATTACATGTCTGCGTAAAAGGCATCTTAAAAATTCTTGCTAAATATGTGACATGTTGACTTTTGTAAGCATTCTGCAGCACTAACTGTTAGTGTTTTGCACTATGTGATAAAGACGTCACTTGGGAAAAAAAAATATTGTGCAATTTCTAACAGGAACATCTTACCAGGGTTCTTCTAACAGGGTTAACACTGTCTGCAACGTCACTGTTTCAATTTCTCCGGCTAATGTTTGTTAGTCTAATAACACCATCCTGCTTTTAATCCTCAACACACAATTTGAAACTGCGGGCATGACTGTGTGCCAAAATAAAATTCTTTTCATCTATGTGTGTGAGTGTGAGTGTGTGTGCAATGAGGTTCACATAGAATTCATAACTCTCTGCGTCCTGCTTTTGAACTATCTTTGAAGCCCCAAAATTGTCTCATCCAGCTTGTGTTAGGTATCATTTCAATTGACACCATGCGCTCTACTACTAGTGCTTTGAATTGAGCATACTTGCATGCTTGTTAGATGGAAACAGCTGTCAGGGGAGATAGCAAGAGTGACTCTTCCTTCTTTCCCTTACTTATCGTTGCC
Organism: Ctenochaetus hawaiiensis; assembly: GCA_029783645.1. Lineage (NCBI taxonomy): Eukaryota > Metazoa > Chordata > Actinopteri > Acanthuriformes > Acanthuridae > Ctenochaetus > Ctenochaetus hawaiiensis. Next base: position 10,153,801 of record JAPZDY010000007.1, read on the forward strand.
TATTCCAGTCCTGCTCCTCTTATTGTGACCTCCAAGAACGCCAAAATATTCAGTTATTTTTCTCTTTTTCCTTTCTTTTTTTCTTTCTCATATACACAGAAATCGCACGCATAAAGTGACTGATTTTCGAATCGTTCTGGCTAGAGGTGTGCAGTGTACCTGTGGCACAGTTGGAAACCAGGCTGGATTAGGACGAATAAATTATTAATATGAGTTGTGTGCTGCATGCTCATGACCATTTTCTAAAAAATTTCATAGAGCCTCTGCCCTAAAAAGCTTTTTCCAAAATGAAATTGAAATCTGTGCGTAGGAGGTGCAGCATCTCTGCAAACTGATAAATCGTGTCTTGAATAAGCCACAGCAGCTTTTTTTAAAAATTTACTTTGTTGACAATATTACAATAAAAAGCAGCATCTTAGCTGGTTTGTCAGAGATAACAAATTAAACTCAATGGGGCTCTATTTTGTCAATCTAGGCACAGTGCGAGGGAAGTCTAAGTCCTGTGTGCTGAGCGCACATGCAGGCATGACCAACCTTTTTGGTAATTTAGTAAACACAAACTCTAGCACGTTTGTGGCACAGTGGTAAAGCTTGAGCAATAATTAATTGTGTCTAAGCCAACTTTAAATCATGGCAAAATCAAATCATCTCTGAAGAGTGCATTTACATTTTCATAATTGCTGAAGAAGGAGCAGTCCAGCACTGCAGCCAAAGTTTACACAGGAGGAAACTGACATACATTTTCAGGAGGTTCAGGCTTCTAATCACCAAATTTATGGCACAATGAGTAGGCCTCCATGGGCTGGTGATGTTAATTTGGCTTGGAAAGGAGCAACTTATTTTATAAATGCATCTTCCCCTGGTATTATGAGAACTGCTGCCCAGTGTAGAAAGTGGCTCAATGATACAAGAGGAAGATCCAGATAAAAACTTGCAACTAATAGATGCCAAACACTTGTAACTGGAGTGTGCATAACTTACTTCCCAATCAAATATTAAATGGCATCAGCTATCATGAATAAATTGCTCCAATAATTGTGTTTAAATGATGAAGTAGTGTCACATTTCATGGCCTTGTATAACTGGCTAGATTCCTCAACTAAGTAAATGAGTGAAAACGCCTTTAATTGTTACCTCTTTGTGTAATTTAACTGAAAGTCATTTGTAGTAAACTTCAGCTGTGCACTACCTACCTGATTAACATCAACTACAAAGAAGTCAACTTACTATCATATATGATTAACTGAATCTGAAGGTTTAATTAAAAAATGTTGCTTAAATTCTTCATCTAAGTGAGATTAAAGCCAGACATCAACTGGAATTGTCTGTAAAATTTTGAATTGGCCTGTCATGTGCACTCCTGTCCACTACAACCACGAAAGTAGCCCTCCTTCGGCTCCATAGCACTCAGACCCAGTTTGAGCTGGCGGAAGTGCAAGCGTAAAGCATTTCTTTACCTACACACTCCTCCTTTCAGCCATCTAATTTCAACCAAACACTGAATGTAGAAAGGGATGCAGTGATGTTATAAGAGCTAAGCCAGCAGCAACCTGCACCAGTAACTTCACAACCCTTACAGGAAATTTGAAAGGTTTCATGCGCACATCAGTTCTTCACATCATGACCGAAGCAC
>JAPZDY010000007.1:10229893-10241249 GCA_029783645.1 Ctenochaetus hawaiiensis
CTGAGTTACTTTTGAAATGAAGTAACTAGTAACGGTAACTAGTTACTGGTTTTCAGTAACTAGCACAACACTGGTCATAATACATCGAAATTGCCCAAAGTTCACTTTACTTCTTTGCACTCAAAGGGGCCAAGCAATGTGATTGCTCTGGCTCAATTAGGTCAGATCAGAGGCGCTAATGAGCATTAAATGCAAATGGTGTCCGTTTCGACCTCTTCAGAAACCTGCTGAAGCTCATTAAGAAAGTGGCAGTCTGGAAAGGAACATTGGAGAATATGGACCCCAGTCAGGGGCTGTATACACACACACACACACACACACACACACACATGCAAGGGCCAAAGCAGACAGACACACATACACACACACATACACACACATAATAATGACAAACAGTACCAAACAACAGCACCAAGCTGTAATTGCTCATGCAAGTAATAGAGTGAACTGTGAAATGAACAGGAATGGAGGCAGCCAATGAGGTTATTTGGCCTATCAAAGGCATCAACGCTTGACTGGTCTGGATCTACAGGCCGGAAAGACCAAGCATGACATTACTTGAATTTCTCCCTTATCTCGCCCTGTGTTCGGACATGAAAAAAATGCCTTAAAAACAAATGTAGCATAGAGGAGAAATTGTCCTGATCATCATATTCTAACCTTTTTCCTTGGTCATAATGACCAATTGATCATTTTGTGACTGCGGGTGCCCCAACATGCACAAGGAAATAAATTGCTTTCCATTCAGAGTATTTCCTCCAGTCATAGAGCACAGGTTATAACGCCATGCTCTACTTCCCTACAGCAGATAGTATCTGTCGCTGATAAAGCCACATTATTATTTTCAGTTGAGAGGATTTCAGATTTTTTTTTTATTTTTTCAATCCTCGTCTATTGTGAAAGATCTGCCTGATGGCACGTGGGGGGCGATGGTATTGATCTGAGGTGTTATTCAGCCATTTTGAAGCATCTTTGTGCTCGCCCATTTGCCTTGTCAGCCCCCTCTGGGCTGAGGAGATAAAGGAAATTCTGAGCTTTGCTAAACACGCTTCAGCTCAGAATTCCAAGTAAAGAAGTTGCTGATCATGTTTCTGCTAGATTCTGCTCCTCCTGTGTGGGATTTTTCCAATTTATAACACATCCTAACACTCAGTGCTAACTCTCATGGATCAATATTCCAAGTGGTTAACAAGCAAGCTTTCCACAGGCCTCTAACGTGGTACATTCAGGGTGTTAAAAGCCCAAAGTTAACCACCGAAAATGTAGCATTCCTGCACACCTGCCTCTATATGCCTATGACAGCATACAAATGCAGCTGAGGGTTGCTCCTTTTATTTTAATCTGTAATTTTTTACGCTTTATTGCTGGAACACTTATTACCTAGGAGAGAAATACTCTCTTTAGTACTGGAAAAGGAAGCACAGGCTTTGGATTAGATAGAGCAGCGGATTTTCGAGACGATCACCCAGCCGGACCAGCCAGACCAGCCAGACTGCCCCCAGGAGGAGAGGGAAAAGAGCCCGGATAAGAGCCATCAGCCCAGCTTGGACTTAAGGCTGCTCTTGGCTAACGTCTGCTGAAAGGAAGGTGTAATGGACAAATTGTGACTCTTATTGGCCGAGCAACAGTGAGTCGGAGACTGTGGTGCTCATATATTTGCTGGTACCTGCCTCCACCAAAACATCCTGGATTTAAATTGTTGCACTTGATGGATGAACTCTGACAGAGTCCAGACTGTCAGAGTTCATCCATCAAGATGAATGGACAACAATGGACGGTGTTTAATGTAAAGATGTCAACCACATCTTCATCATTTGTTGCTGCACTTTACATCACATGTTGTAAAAAAAAAATGAACGAGAGAATTATTTAGTGCATATGTATTTATTTAACTGTATATGTGGCTCTTATTTTTTAATCCTGTTCTCTTCCCTGTATATGAGCTATGTATGTGGCATTAAGGACTACAAACTTTCATTATTTGTGTAACTCTGTGTCGCACAAGGACAAATAAATTACCCTCTTTGTCCTTGCAAGGGTGAAATTCTCTAATCCACGACCTGGCCTAACCCCCACTCTCAACTGCAACTTGACTCCGGGGGTGAACCCAAGACGAGGTGGGGCCCACGGGCACTCGCTCAGCTCCCGAGGTTATTATTAGCCTAGCTAGCACAGCCCCTCACAACAGCTGCCACTTCCCCGCGGCCAGCAATAACTCCCACTGTGCAACACATGCAAGTCATTTCACCGAGGGGAAACGCTGAGCATTGCACCAACATGGGACGATTTATACACAGAAGTCTATAGCCTCACAGATCAACACAGTCTACCACGCAGACGAGTGTTTACACGTGTGTCTGGCTTGCACCCCACCAGCTACTCCAGCCGTCAGGTTGAGCCATTATCTCAGAATGAACGGTGACTCTCTGAAAGCTGGTTCCACTGAGCTCAAGTTTGTCCTTGTGCATCTCCGTCTCACCACATCACAGTGGTGGCAGGCCAACAAAGGCTTTTGTATTGCACTGAGCTGTGCAACAAAAGCTACACAAACATGCCGATAGCGTTCTGTTGACAGAGGGGAAAAAGAGATTGAGAAAAGTAGAAAACGCCTAAGACTGAGGAAGAAAGAAAAAGACAATTATGGAAGAGGAAAGGCAGCGTGAAAATGTTTTTTGTATGTGTGTGTGTGTGTGTGTCTGTGTGTTTGAGAGAGAGAGAGAACATGTTGAATAAAGAGGAAGTGAGACACTGAGATACATCGCGCCCGAGCTCCGAGACAGGCTGGCGGTTCCAAGATGTATCCAGCGACCGAGAGAAATGAAGGGAGGAAGAAGAGGCTGTGTGGGCCGCGTCGAGATGGATGGATGGAGGGAAGTGCGATGTTGTGTCACCTGCTAGAGAGAGCTGTCTAGCCCCAGCCAGACCTGAGATTTAGGAGCAGTCAACTGCAGAGAGAGGAATAACAGACCAAAGAGGAAGAGGAGGTGGGGGGGGTTTAGAGGTTGTTGAGGAGGGTGTGTGTGTGGGGGGGGGGGCTACACACTCCACCATTTGGTTATCTGTTTTTCCCTCACAAGTGGAAAACAGAGGAGAATCGAGGCGACAACTGGCACTTAACGACATCACCACGCTCCCTTATCTGAACAAACAAGCTGAATGTGGATGCCCCGCTTTGTGTGTTGAAAATCAAATGATTCGTCCATGTGGGTCACACTTAATATGATCAAAGTTCGGTTGTGTGTCGCATGTTGTAACTCAGAGTACAGTGGGGGATTTATGAAGCGTTCAGGATGTCTTCATCTGACTTCCCCTTTTATCATTTCCTTCCCTCTTTTCCATTTTGTCCCTTCTTCTGCTGAGCTGTCTCTCTTATTCCAATGTTATGGTCTCAAATGGCAGATTGTTAGGACCGGCAATGAGGGGATTGCGCTGTGCAACAGAAATAAATGCCCCTCTGGGAATGATTCGTCTTGTTCACGTCTGCCTGGTGAACTCCACGCTCATCCAGACAGCTACTGAGCATGTGCAAGACAGGACAGCACGATGGAGATTTATCTATCTGCCGCTCCATATGCCAGGCGTCCGATTCACAGGCTGAATTCAAGAGTGGAGGAATACTGTAAACACTTTGAAAGAGGAGATCATATTCTGTTTTTCTTCGCAGTCCTCTGTAAAGCTCCCTTTAAATATTAATAAAGTCTGCTAAAATCTCACATCCCGATTTACTGTTTAGGTTTGCGAGCAATTCTCTTATCTGTTACTCTGTCTGTGTGTGTGTGTGTGTGTGTGTGTGTGTGTGTGTGTGTGTTTAGGTCCCAGAGTAGCCCCACACCACAGAATCAATCCCTCTCTGAACAGATGTGATCAATGAGGATTCTCTCGGTTTCTTCCTTCTGCCACTCTCTCTGTTCTTCGTCCTCCTCTTCCTCTTCTACAGGTCTTATCACTCACAAACACTCATTTCTTTCCCTGCTACGGGCTGGCAGGCGTGCACAAACAGGCGAACGAGCAAGTAAACAAATGCGGGCATCTTCAGTAGCGAGCAGGAATGGATCCACACTGTTAACAATTGGCGGTGACAGATGTAGCATCGGCAGGACTTCTTTAAGCCGTATTGACACCAGTGTGTTCTCCACAAGGGGAGGAAGGAGGAAGGAGGTGCGGGTGAAACTTGTTTATCCTCAGCCTGTTTAAGTAGCCCTTACTGTAAAATGCTAACGTGTGATTTTGTGTGTCATTTCCTCCCGTTGATTGAGTTTGAAGGTGATGCTTCACCATAGAGCCCTCTATCACAAGTGGCTCCAGCTGTCCCGCCCCACCCCTCTGATCCCTCTCTCTCCCCCGCCTGGGCAACAACAGGCAGGCCAACAGGCATTTCCATCACCAAATTGCCAAAACCACTGGAGCATCTAGACTACAACACCCAAGGTGACCTTTAACAAAATATAGAGTGGTAAATAGCTGTGGTGGCGAGGGTAGAAACAGAGGAATGTTGCAGCTATAGATTGAATTCCACTGCACGCTGTAGCATTCCTCTCTTCTTCCTTTAGTATAGCAAGTCCTGCTTTCTCATGCAGGGATGGAAAGAATAAATCACTTAGTCTTCCTGTCCTATTCAAATATTTCAACATCCACAAATTGGCCAAAAACCTGTAAAAAAAACTAGCATGGCTCAAGATACACTATCTAAATTTCAAAAAGCTTTGTTTTGTGTCTGTTTTGGCCCTCCATTACTCTGTAATCCATTCAGCAGGTAGGTGTCAAATATAACATGATGGCTAGAGGCCTTCCTACCCCCGCACTGAGCCGGCCCCTCACTCACAGCTGCGATAGAAACCAGGGAATATGGATGTTTATGGTCCTATGGGATCAGTTATACTCACATCAAGAATCAGGTAGTTCTCCTTTCACACTAAACCCCATTTCACATTGGATGGAAATCCTACTTACACCCACTAACATCTGGCTTTGTCTTCAGTTGGAATTGGGACAATCGGCATCCATTTCCAGGTCAAATGACTCAGTGGTCTTATTTAGCTCTCGCTCCGATCGGCAGTGATGAAAACATGACACCTGGGTGGAAATGCTAATTTCTGCTTCTTTTCCAGTGCGATGCTATGAGTAAATTTCTGTTTTCAACAACAACCGCAATGGAGGCAATAAGGGCTTGTTGCCCCCGTTGGCACTTTTTTAAATGGTTGGATTTTATGATCACATAGTTGTCAGAATAAACATATATACAGTTAAATGGAGATAATTATGATGAGTGGTCAATATACTGACATTTAAAATGAGTACTCACAAAAATGTGCTCATTTTTACAATTTTAATCCACAACACCACTGAAGTAAAACTACAGGAGAAAACAATTGATTGGATGTCATTCTAACATGTCCCAGCATCACTTTTACTAGCTCATCCTTTCTCTTTATCCTACTTGTCTACTTTTCTTACTACAGGTGATTTCAAGACAAATAAATAATATTCAGTCAATGACAATAACAAATGCATAGACACTACCCAACACAGGCACCCACAAACAAATATGAGTGCACCAGTGCATGAACACACGAGCAGGAGTAGGGCATTTGTCATGTCATGCTTATGATACGAGTTAAAATGAATAATAGGTACATTATGTATTTCTCTGTATATGCTGTGGTTGCTAGAAGGATATTTATTTCTGTTTCGCTGTGCTCACGCCTTCCTCAAAATGTAAATGACCCAGATTCTGCCAGCACTTTTTCCCCACAGTCCCCAAACTAGTAAGTCAAAAGAAAAAGGGGAAGATGTTGTTCTTGTTTGTATGTATGCGTGTTATCAAGGCCTGTGGGCCTCGGTTTGCCTCCTCCAGAGCTACAACCCTTATCGCAGACAGTCTCGCCTTGACAGTGTCACCATTTCCCACTCACTTTCCTGTGGCTGTGGCCCCCGAGGCAGGCTACAACAAGCTACAGGGCCCCTACTAAGGGCCCCATTGTCTCCATCCGCATACTTTAAGTTGAAAACCCAGGGCGCTCTCCAAGCTCATTGTGAGTGAGCTAACAGCCTCTCTTCAAAAGGGGCTAAACGCATGTTCGTTAATTATCTGGATTCTTGTTAATTGGATTAATTGTTGAATAGAAACCGTGTTATTAAAAATGACGAAAACACAAGGGCAGGGGGAGCAAAAGGGGGGATTAATCGTTTCTGTTTACTCCCAGGCTGTCAGAAGACACAAGCATGCACAGGCGCGCGCACACACACACACACGCACACACACACATTTAGGTAAGTTCTGCCTGTCTATTGCCGACTCTTTCTCTCTTCACATCTCAACACACACACAGAAGCAGTGTGTGACCCAACTCAGAAGAATGAGCGCTAGGCAAGGTGCAAATTACCATGCACACCGCTGAGATAAGAACTAAACCCATTTTCAAAGCCCAGAATAAATGCCAGATTCTTTTTGATGCAAGAAGTCTGTGACTTTTTCCATCACTTATATTCAAAGATTAAGGGTGGAAATAAAAGAGAAACATAAAGTCAACACCATGAACAATTTAGCTATCTCCAAGTCACAGGAAAAACGGGGTTTCTCATTCCCTGTTCCTATCTACACGCTCTTATCAACCAAAATCACTTATCAGTGTTTGACTTCAAGGGATGTTTTATCATTCTGGCTTTAAGATAGCATGCTGATATTGGTTGACAGGACCAACACTACATGTCCTGTGAAATTGGTGGTGGTGCAAATGACAAGCTATTAAGCAAAACATCATTATCTGTGTTTTCCATTGGTCACTGGTTGAAATTGTGATTATCAAATGGTAAATACAAAACAGCTGGGCAGAAACCTCAGAGATTAGCCTGCTGAATTCAACCAAGGTATACATTTTTTATTTCACTTTCAAGTCCAAATTGAAATAAAGATTTAAAAAATTATCATTTCTTTTCAATCTTTAATTAATGTTTCACTTCTTTAATATTTTAAACTAGCAAACTCATTGCATAATAGATTATTATCCTTGTAAATGAGGTAAGAAATATATTAACACAGCTGCAATTTTACCTTGATACCAGTAGCTTCTACAACCTCTCCAGGCTCCAATGGCAAATAAAATCAGGGTTTTCAGACCCGCGGAGGCCTAAATAAAATCTTTTAAGACTAATGGCTTCAATTCTAGAGATTTTGTGTCATCCGAACCAGGCTTGGTTTGTCTCAGACTCAACTAAAGCAATAATTATAGATATGACATACTGTAGCATACCATGTAGACGCTGAAGGGCAGAAAAACAGGATCCAGGAGATGTGTTGCACTGGTTGTTAAGGCAACTGTATCAGTCTTCCTGCTTTGATGTGGAGGCTCCTGTCGCCTGCTGCACTCCCAAATGCCGTTATCTACGGCTGTGGGACTGATTGCAAATATTTTTGTAGGGATGTGTGTGATTTTTTTTGTGTGTAAGCAGGTTTACAGTTTGTTTTTATATATGTTGTAAGTGTGTGATCTATGTCTCTTGAGTTATTGATCCAAACATGGGCTAATTAAACTTGTCCAAAGACATTCCCAGTTTTAATTGGTATTCCTTGATCATTTTATTGGACATTCTGCACCAACATGAAGTGTCTACAATTAAGTCACTCTCCAGTGTCAACAAAATGCAGCCAGAAGGTCGTAGTGCAGCTGTTTGAGCATTCATACACCCAGCATGAGGACTGCTTTTACAAAGACATGAGTGAGTGAGCACTAAGCGGACAAACTGAATGAGGGCCAAGGTCAGGGCTCAGATTTAGCCGGGCCCCTCTCGGCCAGCAGCTGTTAAAATCAAACCGGACCAGTTGAGGTTTATTTTCACGCTAAGCGGGATGTGAGAAATCGGAGGTAGCTGGTTTGTGTGTGTTCCATTGATCAGGGATGTTAATCTTCGCAGGATATGTAGAGAGGTCCGCCCAAGGACAGGACAATGAAAAGGTTCTATTGATTACTGGACCGTTGATCAATCAGTCCCAAGACGGATAACAAGATGTATAAGTCTTGAGTAACAAAAGGCATCTTGTAGGATATGGACCACACAGGTTAAACATTTTTTCATATTTCGGCACCGTGAAGCAAAATCTCCTCATGAAATACCCAGTCAGCCTGATTTGTGGGCTAATCATGGCAAGTACAGGCCTATGACCTCTGTCACACACAAACTCTGGGTATAAAGTGGGAGACACATGACTATTACTAGTCAATACAGATTAGTACGTGCTCATGCATCACTGCTAAACCTTAGAATTATACTAGTCATTGCAAATAAGCTATGACACATGAAGCTGCTTTGCTTTCGAGGAGTCGCTGGAATATTTTTTTCACCTGGATCAGCAACATAAAGGGCTGTGCTGCTGTTCTTAAGTAAAACAGAAGGCTTCACTTTCTTCACACTTTATGAATAGGGCTTCTAACTGATTTATAATCCTACACCCTGCTAATCCTTTCCTTATACTACATTTTTTTTTAAACTTAGGTTTCAAGCAGTAAATTTTTATTTAAAGTTTGCATCACCATGAAGCACGGTTTCCATACCCCTTACAACAGAAAAACACGTACAGCAGACCAAAATACATAAATAAATGAGTAAATAAATATAGAATAAACAAAAACCATGTTAAAAAAAAATATATCACAGTTAAACTGTTAAAGTGGATGTTTGGATAAAATAAACAATGAAGAAAAGAACAACTTCAATAAAAATATCAACGTTAGATAGGGAAAAGGAAAGCATCAATAGACTAACTGGGATCTGGTTTTAAGTTTTTTATAGAGGGAGCAAGATATTTTAGATAAAGATATCTTAAACAAAAGAACCGAGCTGTACAGAGAGCAGGGCCTGTGAGTTTTTTTTTTTTAATAATAAAAAAAAAACCTACCAAACTCAGGATTAGGGTTTACCTCACTGTCTTAAAACACAAGAAGAAAAAAATACAACCTTAACTGATTCTGCTTTCATTCACAAATTTGTCACTGACACTGCTAAAAGTATGACACCACCAACGACACTGCAACACTGAGCAAGGAGAAAATAGAATTTTGGAGTCCGAAAATGTTTAACTGCTACAATATCATCAGTTAGGAAAGAGAGAAAGAAGTCAATGTGTACCACTCTGTGTTGACAACAGTTCACAAGCCAGTATGTGCATTCCTGGCCACTGCACGCTATTGGTCCGAATTTGCGTCCATCATTCCCCTAACCACTCCACCCCGCCCCCCCTGGCTCGGTTGTGAGCGCTCATTGGTTCTCCTATTAGTCCCCTGAAAGCTTCGCTGACCAATTGTTGTTGAGGAGGACGGAGCCTTTCCGGTGGAACTGTCTCTCGCGCCTACAGTGGTAGAATCGAACGTCCCCGAGCGCACACGGCGTAGAGGAGAGTACGGCGCACGAGTCTCTGGAAGGAAGATAACGGTTTCTTTTTTTGCCCCCTCTCCACTCAAACAGCAAGAACAAACCAAACCTGAATTTTTAGGGGGGTTTGCAGAGTATTCTTAACGCAAGGAGGAGGGAAGCGAGGGATTGGAGCCGCAAGTTTTTTTTTCTTTTTTTGTTTTTTTTTTCTCCTTTTCCTAAAAGAGGATTCTGTGTTTTGCGGTGGTTTGTTCTCCGCTCTCGCCGCAAAGATGATGGTCGGAGAGGTCGAAGTGAAGGAGCGACCGAGGCCGAGTCCCGACTATTTGATGCAATTATTAAATGAGAAGAAGCTCATGACCAGTTTGCCAAATCTCTGCGGCATCTTTACACACCTGGAGAGGCTTCTCGATGAAGGTAAGGGGCTGTATGGAGCGATGGGGGAGCCGCCGGGGAGGGGATAAGCGTGACCACGGTGCAGTCCGGTCTCGGCACGGCTTTGCTCGGCGTCCCTGCTGCATAACGTTATAGCACCGGATCCTCCGATATTGCTGACCATGGCAGGCACAGAAACATCGACACTCACAACTTCCCCGAGCAATAGTGTTATCGACATCCGAAACAAGAAATCCAGCAGTAACCTGAGAGAGTTTGACCACAACAAGATGTGGATAGCAGAGTTTCGTTGCTAACATCGGCTCCCACTGAGTTTGTTGTTGCACTCTTGACTTTGTGGTAACAAGACGAAAACTTTCTCTCACTTACTTAGAATTATCGGAACTATCCATCATTGCCATTGAATAAGCAAAAAACATTCATAGATAAGTTTTAAAGCGCACTTCGTGTGTATCAAATGCGAATCTCGATTAATTTAGACGGGGGGCCTGATTCCACATGTTCCACAGCAGTTTAGCTTGGGTTAGCCACATTTTAAGCTAGCGAGCTTGGGTGTCTGCGTTCCGTTGAACTCTTCAGGAATCAAAGCTATGGCGTTAACTTAGCCACGTACTTCAATAAAGACTTAACCAGTCGAGATAACGTTTCAAACAAATGTAAAGTAGTGTTAAAAAAGTTGTCTTTCGTTTTACTTAATGTGCTTCAGTGGGTTATGTTAACGTTAGTTGTTGCCCAGCGGCCGAGCTTAAAAGCACGGTGGAATGTGTCTGCTTGTAGCCCAAACAATGGCCAGTGAGTTTCTGCTGGGAGGGGGAGTGCAAGAAGATTATTTCAGCCGTCTAACTTTGATTAAAAGGGGCACCGTATTGTTTGTCTCCTTTCACACGGGTACTATATTATTTGTACACAAGACAGGGTATGCTTCTCTCGATTACATTTCCTCCCCTTGACGCTGCAGCAGTCGTCGTGTTTTTTTTGCCAGTCAAGCGTGCTCTACCAAAATTGCGTCGCTTTTTTGTCGGCGGCGCCGTCCAGACGGGATTTGTCAGTCTATGTGTTTTTCTACGCGTTGTCACTGATTTTTGCCACAAGCAGCGGCGATGATTAATAACTCTTATCCGCCGTTTATGTTGATAGTATCAATAACATAAGCTGATTTAAACGGAAGGTTGAACCTATGGTTTATGTAACTGAGCTGGGGACACTAGAGAGCGCCACAGCCCCCTAGCAGACTGTCCCCGTGTTGTGTAGGGTCGGACTGGACACCATGACAATTAGATGAATAAAATAATAGGCTTTCTGACAACCCCGAGGTATAAATAAATGATTCCTTCACAGACACTTTGGGACGTGAAGACAAATCGCAGATACCTCATTGTTTCGGTCGAATGTCTGGATGAGTAGGCTTTGTAGTATGTAGTTGCTAAACCGGTCGGCAAAGATTTTCCTCGCCGCCTTGACGGGCGATAAAAAAAAAAGCAAAAACAAACACTCTTAGACACCGGGAGGGAGACCGCCTTCGACCAAATAAATCCCAGCACTGTCAAACAAATGTTTGAATCAAGAGTAGCGCGAGTATCGTAAAATCCGATGT
>JAPZDY010000007.1:10241912-10257950 GCA_029783645.1 Ctenochaetus hawaiiensis
TAATTCTGCATTCAACCCAGAATAACCAAAAGTGCTGTGTTGTCAGGGATTTTAGGGTTGTTTGAATCAAGAGTTTGCTAAAGAAAGTCACTAAACTTAGTTCTGTCTCATATAAAATGTGAAAAAAATTGATCTGTGACTCCTTAAATTTTCGGGTGTTGAGGAGATGCGTTTCTGTCACAGTTGAGATGTTGTTATTTTCAGTTTCCTGTAGGTGAATCATTCCGTGTTGTGTTCTCAGCCTGTGGCACATTTCATTACATTTTTCTTTGTTACCCGTTCATATAAACCACCAGAGCTGTGCGCTTACCGTGGGCTACGTAACAGGAGAGAAAAGACATTGCCGTCTGAATAGGTCTTGTGCATTAAATAAACAGTAAATGTTTTTAAATAAGCTCAAAGGCATGTATAGGCACATTGTAAATCTTTTTTATTGTTAATACTAATTTGACCTGTGTGGATTAATGTTTACATACTAAAATTTTAGTTTATTTGCTGAAAATGTCTGATTGAGCTGATGTCACAAAAAGGATGAAATGATCCAAGTAATTCGCTCATCATTCTTTCTTTAAAAAAGCAAATCCAACATGCCATTTATTTTTTTGCGCCACGTTACTTTTTTCTAATCCGCCCCTTCTATGCAGCGCTCCGACATGAAAAGAGAGAAAACGGATCAAACGTTCCCTCTCGTGTTTAAGAAATCAAGGCTGGAACACTTGCGACCCTCAGCTACAGTCTCGCTCCTCTAGAGGCCCACAAGTCTGAGTTTTACAGGGGTTTCCACAGCACCAGCCCAAACTTTGCCCTGCCGCCGAAAATTGCGTGCGAGTGTGATAAAAGCCACCTCAGTGCAGAGGAGGACTGTCTGACTGTCTGGTTCCCGTTAGGGGCTGTTTGCTTTGCTTTCCTCTTTGGACGGGGCTGAGGCGCAGATGCAATATTAGAGGGCAGCCTCCCTCCACTCCCTGTCCCATACTGGTGTAAACCGACTCCACCCAGGGTAAAAACCAAAAGCACAATACAGTCTGTGCAAAAAAGAGAATATAACAGTAATAGTGATTCAAAATAATAAGCCCTTCAAAGTTATTTCCAAGTGTGTATTTTTTAATGTGTTGCATTAGGTGGCTCGTGCTGTCAAATTCAAGGAACTCAGAAAAGATATTAAGCACTTTTTAATTATTGTTTGAGGTTGATACCTGTGTGATAAGAATTTTTATGATGGGATTATGACTGTATTACGTTTGTGACTGTCGTCTTTGTCAGCAGGGAAGATAAATATCATGCTCAACTGCAAATTCCAGTGAGGCAGGATGGACTGAAGACGCGAATCTGTAACTTATGGTATCATGGTTTGAATTCTGTTTGATTTAAAAGGTTATTTTCTTAGGTTTGTGTTGAGTAGTTTTTTACTCCAGAGTCAGGAATAAGAGACTTCTCAGTCAGTTCTATCTCATTGAAAAGTCTAGTCTAGTCTAGTCTGTCTAGTAAAGGCCTAAAAGCATAGAAGATGCTACAAAAAATTACTGATGCTTAAGCAGAACTAGGAACATAACCAGTCTCTGTAGGATTATTAAAAAAATGAAAAAGTATGCGAAAGGAGAAAGTCAAGGACTGTCTTGATCCGTCAACTAGGCATTAACGGTCTTGTATCCTGGAGGGCAAAAGTTTTTGTCTCGTGTTGATGAGTCTACAATGACAGCAGTTCTCTTCAGAGAAAGTACTGTTTCATAGGCTTAAATGTGACTGAACATCCTAAATCCCTTCTGTTGTCAGATTTTAGTGCATTTAATAAGAGAAAAAATCTAACAAGTTCACCGTTGAATGCTTTGAACTCCTTCCCAAATTGTCCATCTCTCAAGAGTATTCCCTCCCGACAGCTGCACAACTCCCTCACCCACCCAATATTTTGTGCATGTCTACACAGCTGTTTCCACAGCGGAAGAAAACTGACACCACCCTTGAGTCTGACGACTGCCCCCACCCCACTTTAGTGGTCTGGACGTCCCTGTTACCTTCCCAATATGAGTGTAGTCCCTCAAGGTCACTCTGTCCGACTGACAGGCCCCTTTTGAAATCCCCTTGCGTTGCAGTTGTTCATCTCCCTGAGGTGACACCTGCTGTGGAGTTTTTTTTATTTCTCTTTATGATCTGCCAGCCAACAAGCTGCTTCAAATTGCTATATTTTCTCTTGGCAGGAGGAGACAGCCCATATAACATCTAGAGATGTAGCCTAGTAGTGAGGTGCAAGCCTGGTTGTAAGGTAACAGAACATTGGGGAAAGGTTTTTCTGTTGTTGTCATAAAGTGTGGCAAATGATCCTTTGGGGGACAGAATAGTTACATGGATTGAAAGTATTTATTCCAAGGCCCCCTTACCCTTCCTTACAGACTCATTTTTGAGCTTTGTTTGTATATTAGATTAAATGGTCAACCGTTTCATTACACGCTGTGTTGCAAAGCCATGCGTTGCATTGCACCACTTGCTCCTGACGACAGCAGCCCCCTTTGCATATACTTTACAGTTTTGTATCTGCTTGTTTGTCTCGGTGTGCTGTGATTTACCTGGACCTTCCCGAGAGAGCTGTCAGCATTTTGGCGACAAACTGTCTGCAGTCCACTGTGGTGCCTGTGTAGGGAACTGATCCCTCAGGAACAGCTGTGGTGAGAACAGATTTTGATAAATGGGAGAATGCTTTTGGTTTTCTACTTAATGTGCCACATTTCTGTCAATCTGTCTAGTTGGTTCTCCCCCTTTTTTTTCTTTGTCTGGCTGTTGCAACACTGTTGTCTCCGGCTGTAGGTTGACCCTTTGGCGATCCTCAGCACAGGGCCAAACCTGCACTAACCTCTGACGTGCAATCAATTTAGCAGTTAACAAGATTGAGCACTGCTCGCAAAGTAAGATAAAGCTTGCAGCAAAAAAAAAGCCCAGATAGAGACTGACAGCAAGAGGGAATTGGGGGTGTTAGGTCAGGACTCTTGTCGCAAGCAGAACCCTGATATACCCCCCTCACACCAACCCATTGCTTCTCCGCGCTTTCTCTCCCAAAACACCACTTATAAGCTGGAATTTAATTAACCACAAGCTATTCTGTGAGCTGGTTTACTGAACCGTCGTTACCAGTGAGAAAGCGGAATTGAAGGCCTTGTGCCGTCTTTTCCTGTCTCCACCTCTCTTGTCCTCATGCAGTCCCTCTCTCACTGTCTCTTCTCCTTGGTAATAAATGAGGTGGTGGTGGTGTAATATTGACAGGGTGGGGTGTAGGGGTTATGGCAGCTATGCCTTGCCCATCTTTCCTCTGATGCGACCCTGCATAGCAGCCTTCCAATTCAGTAGCCCCACCACAGTGCCTGTGTGAGCTCCAGTCCCTGTTTTAACTTCAACCCAAGACCCATCTTGCCCCCTTGGCCCCACTCCAGCCCCAGCAATGCCACCCCCCAGCGGGTGCTGTATGATAAAGTCATCCAATGACAGCTGCGGGCTCTTATCTCAGGCCTCAATCCCGTGAGTGCTGCAGCCTCCTTATCACTTCTGCCTCTGCCTGGCCTCCTGTCTCCGTGCCCTACCCTCACTGCCTGGCTGACTATCTGGCTTGCTGTTGCCAAAACTAAGTGTCTTCCCTTCTAATACTGCTGATCGTTAGACAACACATTGCTGGAGGCAGTTGGTATTTCTCTGTTTGTAATTCCTCAAGCCTTAGAGCAGAGCAGTAATGTTAAAATTTAACAGCAAAAAAGGTGACCAGACAAGTGAATTTTACTAAAGGAGTTTAATTGTGTGGTTTCTGTCAAAGCAGGAGTCATGGCTCTGTGTGTTTGTGTGTGCACTAGATGATGACAAGCAGTAATAAAGAGGAAGATGAATTAGGGTGTGTTGTAATAATTATGTCACAACAGCTCCCTGGCACAGACTTGCTCATTAAAATGGGTTGTTTATACCTTTTCCTAAGACCGTGGCTCCTCCCGTTGCCCTTGACCAAGTTATCTCAGCTTTTACCCTTTTTTTTCCCATTTTTTGTGTCTCATGCAAAAACATCTACGGGAAGTAACGCCCGTTTCAGACAGGAAAGGACTATGGGGAAGGCGAGTCAGTGGTTTGTTTTTCCTTTAGACAGACGGGGAGAAGGAGGGGGAAGCTGTTTTCTTGCCGTGGTGGCAAGAGAAGCCTGCTATTCTTTTGCCCTCTCCCACAAAGGTGGGTCTGTCTCTCAGCTTTCTTTTGACTAATTTAGATTACATTATGAATCATCGGTCCTGTCCCTCCTCCACATGTTTGTGTGGATACACAAGGCACACACTATTTCACAGTGTGTTTCTTACTTGCCATATTAATGCATGGATGGGTCCCACCCCGTTACATTCTTGGAGTGCTTCAAATAGCTCTCCCACCCCCTTCACTCATAGAAATCCTCTTTATTGCTTCACTCCTTCTTTTTCTGTCTTCATTTTGAACCTCTGAACTGTCAAAGCAGATAGTGTGTAACAAAAGAGTTTTTTCAGGAATCATACCAGCAACATTTGTCACCATTTCCTGTTCCCGTCCACATTTTTATTATAGAAAAGAGGAGAAAAAGTGAGCTGAATGCTCACTCTGTTCCTCTCTAACTCGCCCACCCTTCTGCATTCATTTGCTCTCTCCTTTCAGAGGAGGAATGGCAACCGAGTGTTGGCAGCCAGCTCAGGAATTTTACCGGGAGCACAGTCAGAGCACTTAACCTCCAACCTGGTGTTTGTTTGCCTCACACACTCTCATTGTGTGTTTTAGCTCTGCTTTATGTGAATGTTATCCATAGCAAGGCATAAGATCTTCTCCGTAACCGTATATATTTCTATGTGTTCAATGCATAATTTGTCTGAAATTTGTAGTTTTTGCTTTGTGGCTGGCAAACAAGCTTCTTTTAATTTGGTAATACCAAGTAATTGGTAACTTAGTAACTAATTAGAAAGTTATTTTTTTTCTTAAGCCTAATTGTGCGACTAACTTACCTTTTATTTCCTTGTCATACTTAACTAGGTTCACAAGTCCCATCCTCCTTCAAAACACCCCAGCGGATAAGTCAGCCAGTGGTTTGCAGGCTTTGCCTCGGTTTCACTAGTTGCAGGCTGGCCGATAAATCAAAGATGAATAATTTACCTGTCTCTCAGCAGGCTGTGTTGTTTCTGTGAGGCTTGGCAGGAGCAGGCGGAGCTGCCATAACCTTCCCTAAGGGCCATAGTAAGTGAGGTGGCAAGAGTTAGTGAGATTCCTCTGCATCCTTCTTCCATCAAATATGAAGCACTGGGAACTACAACCTTTACCATTCACAGTTAACACTCTGAACCTCTATGGCCTTAATGCATTTTCAGTCCATATATTTAAAAATTGAAGTAACTCTATTCACAGCACTGAGTTCTGATGTTATTTAAATGACATCTATGTATTTTGTTACCAAGATGTAATGGACTTACCGTGTTCCTGTCATGAGCCTACTTGCTTAGTTTACTCATTGTAAAACAAACTTTATTCTAACTTTGCAGAGCTACATCAAAGCCTATACTGAGCAGCAATCAGTGGTTATACTGGTGATACATTCCCCCCCATCCTTTTGAAACATGGGAAGTACAAAGACACACCTTGAAGTGGGTAGCCTTGTTATGAAAATGCAGATCACTGCCGTGCTGGGTTGACATGCTGAGACAAACAGAGTCAGGCCAAGCCAGCACATGTGTATAAAAAAAGGCTTAATAGTGAGAGTCTAGCCTGACTAGAATAACATGTGCTGCACAGTTGTGTTTTACAGTGGCTGCCTGCCCTGCAGTCTTGTGCTGTAATGTAAAACATGATTTGCTTAGCATAATTTATGCCCATATGCAGTACGTTGCACACAAAGTTGTACAACAGCAAGTGAAACAGTTTTGTGTCTGCCATGTTTGTTTAGAGTTTGCTGCTGCTTGTCTGTTTGTGATGAGGCTTAAGTCTGTCTGTCCTTATCATTTCAGTGGTTGGGAGGAGATTACAGAGCAGAGACAATGGGTGGTTTTGTATGATTAGGCTTTAATTGGTGAAACAAAGAGGCTCTTTAGCACCGTGTGTAACATAGGAAAGACTGGCATAAAAGCCCACAGATAGCTGGCAGGAAAGAATGTGCTGTGTATATGAAAGGGTTAGTGAGCATGAGCCTCGTCCCTGCTCAGTTGATTGATTGTGTTCGCTGAAAGGAAAAAGGCGAGCAAGGCTGCCCAGAGCGAGGGGAGGATGGTGAATGTGATAAAGAACAGTGGGGGGAGACAGAGGATTCCTATGTGCTGTGAATGAGGTCATCTGGTTGGTTATGAGGAAGGTCACTGACCCCTCCCTCAGCTCCACACTCCACCCCCGTCTCTCTCTTCCTCCCCCTCATCTAATGATAGACAATGGCTTTTTGTGCCTTAATAGGCCAGACGCAGACACTGGGTAATTTCTACCAGTTCACATACAAAAATGCTCACAAGGTCTGCGGCTAAAAAGCAAGCCTGATATTTTGGAATATATTTTTACATGTTGAATTTGTCTCTTGGTTTAATGTCTTAGCTGAATGTGCAGTGCTGAATGTACCGTTCTCAAAGCTGCTGAGTGATGTGGTTTATGCAACCAAAGTACCTCCCATCTATACTGTTGCTCTCTTAGTTCTGTGGTGACGGTGGGGACAACTGAAAGCGTGTCGATGGAAGGTTTTGTGATCTCATTCTCATGTTTTGATGTCTAAAAAAAGCCACTCTCAGTGTATCCACCATGCTATAAATGTGATCAGTTTTTATCACAAAATGATTTTGAGAATGTTAATATACATTCACAGGAATATTGTGACCTTTTTTTTTTTTAACTTTGCACTCAAGCAAGAAATTTAAGGTAATTTCTCTGCAGTAGTTGCTTTATGTTACTGTACAGAGTATGAAACAATAAACTTGTCATCATGTGAGAAATAAATATATGTTTTTTAGTGATACTGCAATCAGTCAAAATCTTAAATTGCTAACCTGAAAAATAATCCACATCTTAAGCGTTTTTAGTGGAATTCAAGATTGCTCCATATAGCATTCAGTTCTGATTGACTCATTTTCTGTTTTTCTTGTTGTTGTTCTCTAACCAAGTCTTGCAACAAAGTCAGGCAGTGTAGAAAGGTGGGAAATCTTTACATTGGTGGTATTTATAATTTTAGCTGCACTGGAATTGTGTATTTGTCCTGTAACTTGGCTCTTTTTTTTTTTTAACAAAATGTAAGGCCTCTGCAAACAGTTGCATAAGCAAGCATTGTTTCTCTTTCCATGACCCACATTTCAAATTCAGGATTGGTCCTGGATTGTGCTTACAGATACTAATCCATCCAAAAAAAATCTAGGATCTTGTCTCATTTAGAGACGCACTCAAGATCATCTGTAACTACGCATTAACTTGATATTTTTTTATGATACCCACCATGTTATTAATTCCTTTAGCTAATGCATCTTGATGCACTCCTTATGCGTCACTTTAGAAATTAATCCAATACTCTAGCTGTAACTTGCAGTTGTTAGTGTGGTTTACGAGTTGTAAACAGACTGCCAATATGAAGTGACACTGACAGTTATTTGCAGATGTGTAGAGACATTCCTGATAACATGCTTGACAGGTTACACAGCCCCTAACTGAGGTTAATAAAGTTGCGACAGAAGACACAACCAGCTGGCACAGTTTAAATGTTGCTCTCTGCCTTGTAGTTGCTGCTCCAGCCAACTTTAACCTTCACTTCCACCATCTCAGCTCAGTGTCATTACAAAGGAATGTTGCTCATAAAAGACTTGCAAGGTGTTTCTTTATTGTTGTCTCGGATTAGATTACAGCTGCTCCTGTCTGGTGCATATATTTCATGCAGAACGTGCCAGGACAAGCTCACTGACATAGAGCTCAGTTATTTTCTAGATGTAGTGATTTGACTCAGGATACATTATGTTGGACTTTCAATTGGCTACATATTTGTCTTTACCTACATTGTGCTGCTGAATTAAATAATTTATTGTAAATATTGGTGGTCCTCTAGGGGAGGTTAAAGGCAGCTGGGGATAGATGGTGTGTAGACACACAGCAGGGAAGACAGGTGTGGGCATGAGCAAGGTGAAAAGGTGCCAGCTGTTGTTGACACCTTAAGGTGAAGAATAGTCTGCCAGGAGATCGACTTGTCCCTCTCTGTCCCCTTTAATCTTTCTCTCCCTTTCAGTGTTCCACCCTTATTCTGCTCTGTTAGAGAGGATCTGTCTGACATAAGTTTAGGGTGTTTGTGATGGGAGCTGTTCCTGCAACCTTATTTTTATTGAGTGTCTGACACTTTCGATGAACCAGACCTTAGTTATATCTCCACTCCTCCTTCCTCACTGACATGTATATAATCCCACTCTGCCTGTCTGCGCTTCAGATGTACGAATGCATTTACAGTTTTCTTTCTCCCTCTTCCTTTTTTTCTTTCTTAAGCAAACATGTATCCCTGTCATCTATTTATTTTATATGGCATTCTATTGAAAATCAGTATCTACTCTCACAAGTGGGAATGATTCATTTTTCCTGGCTCAGCCTTTGTACTTATTTATTTTAGCAGGGTGACTCCACAGCCCCTGTCAGCCTCTTTTTCCCCTCTGTCTGAGTGTTCTCTTCTCTCATCTCTGTTTTTTCTTTTCCTTAAATTTGTTTTTCTATTTTGCAGCTCCCACTTCTACTCATATTTGAGTATGTGTGGTAAAAAATCAAACCTTGGGGCTACATTGCTTCTTTTATTTGAGGACCGCTGGTGACATTAAAGGCCTGCTATGTGGTCTGTCGGTTTGCATCAGCTCAGCTCAGCTCTGTCTATCTGCACTCAGGATCCTAGCTTGTGCTTTGCTTTCTTTCACTCTTCTGCCTGAAATGTTGGATGGTGGGGAATAACATGCCTGCACCCGCTAGCTTTAATTGTACAAACTTATATGCATTTGCAGAATTTTAAGCCTTCACACCCAGCACTGTGAGGCAGATCGATGTTTAAAGGCTTAAATGTAGTGGAAGCTTGTTTAATGACAGCTGAGTCAGTGACTCTCTCTCTCCTCCTTTTATGACACTCTGACCCAGTTATTACAGCCCCTCTATCTTGTTTGTTGTTGTTTTTTTTTAATTCTCTAAATGGCACATTCAACATGACTTGACAGACAAAGCAGATCAAACAGATGATCTCCAGGACCAGACACCCAGACCAAACACACAGCCAAAGAGTAGATCTGATGATCTGCAGACAGAGGGGTGTAGGTAAGAGGAAGTCTTTCCTCTTCTTTTCCTTGTCAGTCTAAATATCTGGAGCTGCATCAGACATCAAGAGAGTTTTTCATTATTTTTCAATGGTGGCCAAGCCTGTTTGTTATTTATAGACATCTGTACAAATTTGAGTTCCAGCTACGTACATGTTCTCATAACTCATCCTTTTGTATTGGTCCCAGAACAACTAAATTTCTGGGAAAAGACCATACATTGAGACATTTAACACATTACATATACTTCTACTTTGCTTTTTACTGAATAGGCGTTTGAAAAAGGTAAAATTCTGATTCTGGGAAATTAGTATATAGTGCTGTGAGGAGAATGAAGATCTGACAAAAAGAGAAAACAACAGCTGTGATATGAGTCTATTTGTTTCACACGTTGATAAAGCGACCTAGTTGCTTTTTGTAGTTAAACTAAAGATGGTAGCTACAAGCCCCAGCAGGCCCAGCGTCTGGAGATGAAACAAACACTGACACACACATACATAGGCTTTGTGATGTAACCTGCATGTTGTCCTGTGGTTACAAGGCATTCCTTTCTTGTTTTTTTTCTGCATATAGGTTTAAGCACTTCCTAACTTAGAGTCTGTTGCATCAGCAAACTGAACATATATCACATTAAATCAAATTTGTTTCACTTGGTATATTTCCCCTGGTCATCCAAACACCACCTGCATTGGCTCTCTGCCCCCTAGTGGGACCGGGTCCACAGTTTGAGAACCACTGAAATAAATAAACCAGTGTCAACTGTAATTTCAACTGCAAAATCACTTCTGGGTCATGAGAGGTGAATAAAGCAGTACACACACCAACATGTGAGCAGTCATAGCGTTGGTGTTAAAGCTGTTAACTGGAAACCTTTGTCTGAATGTGTCATGGATGATGTCACATGCGAGTGTAGCAGCCTTTGTAGAAAGTGTCTCAGAAAGACAGATGATTGACTGATGTGACATTTTGTAAGGCTTAAGTTTAGGTGTGGTAAAATTGTTTTGCTACCTACCAAGGGGTGTATCTGTTATGTTACCTATGTAAATTTTAAGTAAACTACATTATCTTTAGCCAGGTTTGTATTTGAACTTGACACAAACAAGTTTTTATCAAAAAAGGAAAGATAACATTGAGCTTTCTTAATAAATGTGTTGCTGTTTTCTTTCTTTTAAGTGTTATCTGATACAAAAAGGAACATAAAAGACAGCATAAAAACAGCTGAATACAATTCAAATTATAAATGTCAGAATAAATGCAGTGCTTTTGTATTTGATTACATCTGCTTAATACAATGTTTTTTAATAATATTTTTTACTACGGCCCATTTACTAAAAATGAAACCAGAATTAGAGATTGGGTACTTAATTTGTGACTTAGGGTCACATTTAATTCCCACACACAATGACTTGAGATTTGACTTTAGACTTGGTGTAGACTTCATGTTATCTTGTGTGTGCAGCCACTTGTGACACAGCTGCAGCAACACCATAGGAAATTATTAGTCCTTCATATATTAGCCCTTTGCATGTGTCAAGTTTCAATAGGTGACACGGTGTTTAAGGTACCATCTTGTCTCATTTGATCATAGTCAGCCATAGGTGCGTTTTAAGCTCCAACTTTGCTCTCTAGATAGATGACAAGGCTATGCATGTATGTCTGACTGTCTGAAAGCAGGAAAAAAGATTAATTTCTCATGAACCAAACCTGAAGGCAGTTGTCCATCTGTTTGTTTCAGTCTCTTTTTAGTGGCATCAGTGCTTACTTGTTAAATCAGATGACCTCATTCTCTAAATATAAGAGAGTAAAAGGATTGATTTGGTCCCTTATTCTGTCACACCACAGCACTCTTACACTAATCAATTTAAATATTTGTTTTGTTTGTTTTTTATCAGTCTGTTTGTAGACATTCTGAATGCTAAACTACTGGCAGGCTCCTGTTGCTCCCATCTGTTCCTCGCCAAAAATCTCTGGAGTTGCAGTTGATGTAAAGATTTGCAAAAAGTTTACTGTTAAAATACAGCCAACGTCTTTGTCATTCATCTGGGTTGCCATTATGTGTTTGTGAGATCAGTCCATTGAATGCTGATACCTTCCTTTAGATCATAGAACAAAGACGAAGTTAAGATGGCAAAGAGTCTTAATCAAAAATATTTTTTGAACAGATAGTTGCTTAATATGAGAAATTACTGTTCCTCCTTCCATCCACCCTATTAGTTATGAACACTGCAGTCTCCTTAGTTACAGGGGTGGCGACAGGAAGCACAGTGCTTGTTATCTTCTCCAGTCACACTGACAGAGCCTTTCCTTCCCCCTTCTTCCTCTCTTGTTTCCTCTCCTGACAGCTGGACCTTTCCTGGCATTGTTGCATGACAGACGGGGTAGCTGTGTGTAGAGGTTCAGACAGTTTAGATGTGTTTAATAGATTAGTGGTGCTTGGTGCTTTTTAGATCCTCTGATCGGTGGTCCATAGTTTATACTATCAGTTATTCTGCCTAACTCTTTCATCATCCTTTGAGGCATCATCTGTTCCTCACACTCTATCAACTGACAGGCAATATCAGACTTTTCAGGTCCCTCATAGCAGTTGGTAAAGGAAAGGAATACCCTCTTTTCACAGGCCAGAGGAAAAAGTTCAGTCGACATAAAATGGGGCCAAGACCTGCCCTTTGAATCCACAGACAAACGCTCCATCAGCATGCATCCTGACTCTTCATCCTGTTATTCTTCCCATTCCTTATCTGTATTCTCACGTTGAACTCGCAACATGCATCCTGTGCCACATTTTACATAGCATCCTTTGTGTTGTTGTGGGTGTGCACGCATGCCTATGCAAGTACGGAAGGATGCATGTTTGTAAAAGTCTGCCTAAGGCTTCAGTGAATAAAATGCCTGTGTTTCTAGATGGCTTTTGTAGTGATTGTACATCCACTAAAACACTGAAAGTAGAGTTAAACGGGTTAGGCAAAATGAGAGAGTGATTCAGGAGCACTGTGCAGCACAGTTCAGGTCTTGCTTTTGTTTGTCTTCCTGATTTTGCTGGCAGGTACAGTCTGTGAAATGAGTTCCCAGAAGATGCACAAGAAACAGCAATGTGTTTGCACACTCTTTGTACTTGAGTTTGAGTGTGTTTGTGTTCCGATCTGGATTTTTGTGGCAGATGACCGATTGCTGGAAGCAGTATAGGCCAATTTTACTTTATTTACCTTTAATGTTGTTTGTTAATAGCAGCATAAAGCACTTAAAGAAATAAATACTTCTATTTGACTTGCTTGATTCAGAGAAATAGGTTTAAAACAAATCTGAGAAGTATAAAATGTGTTAAAACATCATTAGTTGGTAACAAAATTGGGGAAGTCTGTGTCTCAGTCGCACTTGTCTGAGTCTTTTTACTGAGGTCTTGGTACCCTAAAGCCCCTACTACAGTAGTACTTCAAGTACTTCAGCACATGTGTATACTGCAAACTTTTTGTGTTGTGTTGTGTCAGAACAAGTTGCCATTCAGTGTTTAATGCCACATGTTCCTCTGAACAGAACTTGGTCACATTGTGTGTTTCTCTGAACTCAGCATTATAGTATGTTGCTCACTGGGTTTCAAAAGCTAACTAGTTCTCCTTACAACGGTTTTATAACGGATTTGCAGTACCCTCTTGGCTTAATCAGAGTGACACATTTGTGAGTTCCTGCCAGCAAGACCTTTATGACTGAAGGAATAGATTGACAGGTACTATGGGAACATTTTAGATTCTTCATATTTTTCCTAGGCTGAGTGGCCAACTAGTAATAACAGGTAAATAAGTAAATAGGCAATTTACAGAAATAGCACAGTGCTCTTCTGTTTTAAAGGAAAAAGTCACCAAGTACTGATTCCAGAGAGTCATTTAAACAGGCTATTTAAACAGGAGCACCAGATATTATTTAACCTTCAGTAAATAAAAGAGTTAAAACTTTGTGTATAAGCTATAGTGTTTTGTTCTCTTACTTCAAAACAGGCTGTATTTGCAGTGCAAAATAAGCTCATTTTAGGCAGGCTCCCTTCTTTTCAACCCAAATTTGTGAAACAATCTTCAGCTCTTGAGGCTTCACTCTTACAGCCGCACTGTTAAATGACTATTGCTGTGGCTTCCAATTTAACGCTACATATCATTCCCCCTTTAGATGGCAAAAGCAGCAGTAAAATACCCTATCTTTGCTTAGTATTTTAGAAAGACCCTGAGTCTGCATTTGCGTGCATTAGGTTGGCTGTTTCAGCTGAGCTTAGGGTATTGGGCTGCTTTAAAAGGTGATCCGAGGAGAGAGGAAGTATTAGCACAGAACTCCAGCTTCTGCTGGGCTGGATTAGAATATTTTCACAATCGCTGAATAATTAGCAAGAATATGAAATCATCCAGTGAAGGAGCTTTTAGCATTGTAACTGTCCCACTAATACTCCCCGGTGCTTCCTGTAAGGGAATTGTATCTGTGGGAGTGTGTGAAGGAAAGAAAACTGTGTCTGTAGCTTTTTGCCCTGCTCATCCGCCTTGGGGTGCCTCCCTTAAGTTTAAATGTGTGAGAGTGTGTATGCACTCACAAGTTTCAACCCAGAATCCTGTTGAAAGTCCCCCCACGCAGAGAGTAATGAACGTTGGCCCCTTGCGGCAACCATTAAGAGTAAGCCATTATGGTTCAGTATTGAGCCAGCCCTCCCTGCCAGTTTCACCTCAGTCTATAGTAGACCCCACTGAGAGCACAAAACTGGCACTCCTATGGCTCATTGAGCTGCCAGCATGCCCCCCCCGCTGGCACACAGTCCCATAAAGCAGTTCCACATCATCAAATGTGATGATCCCTTGTTCTAATTTTAGTCTGAAGTCTTAATAGCCCTGCAGATACTGTCGGAACCACCCATTTCACTGTGGTGTTGAGAGTTAGGAGGATAGGATGGGTTTTTTACTTTTACTTTTTAGGGATCATGTAAATTATTTACTCTAGATGAGTAGTGTAATTGGCTGTAAAAACAACCTGTAAAATATGTCTGGGTCTTTTTTTTGTTGTTGTTGTGAATAAGTGGTTTTAGGTAAATTTATAAAAATTACAGTCGTCAAGAATATCCCATTGAATAATTGCTCTAATGTTAGCATTAATCACAACAGAAAAATTATGCCCTGCTGGTCTTTTTACTTTCATTTGAGGATTACAAAGACAGCTGGCATTAACTAGTGGATGAAGCATTTGGCAACTTCTGATTAACAGCCTTACTAATGGCCAGTCTGTCATTTCATTTTTTAGATACATTCTAACTCTCGAAAGCTGCCAGTTTTGGGACCACTGTAGCATTTTCTATTATACTTTCAAGACTGTCTTGTTGGCCTTGCCGTCTTAGGACTTTGTGTAACATTGTATTTCATTGCCACTTGACAATTGTTTAATAACTTTGTCTCACAGATTAATATGATCTCAAAATCAACATCATAAAGCTCTAACAAGCCAGACTGGCCCACTTTTGAGACACTTTTTCCAGAACAATCACTGGCACCTGTTTATCTGTCAATGCTGATGCTGGAGTTGTTAAGTAATAGAAGTCACTCTAATCAAATGGTAACTTTTTTGTCCGAAACACTATTAACTGTAAAACTGTTTTGCCAAATATAAATGATCCTTTACATATCCCCCTTTTCAAAATATTTTTCCAGTCCAGGCTAATGTGATATTTGTTCTTAGAAAATATGTATGAAAAATGCATGCTCTCCATTTTTTAGTGTATTCAGCCCTGTTTGTCTTACTCTTTGCTATTTCTGCTTCTTTCTTGTCCTGCCTCAGCTCTGCCTTTCTCTTTGCCCCTCTTTCCTTGTCTGTCTGTTTGCTTTGTTTAATCACCGAACTAACATGCTATGACATGTTCCTATAGCATACCGTCACCGTTGCTGCCAGCAGCCACAGAAAGCCACATTCAGCTTGGCACTTCTTCCCCTTCTTGCAAGCAGTCACAGTGACAGCCCCAGAAAACAATGCATTTGCCACCGGTTATGATTAATGGCTTTGCTGATTGCCGTTCTTGGCCATCACCACACCTACACATTCTGCTTTTAGCAAACATATTGGTAGGGGTTCAGCCAGAATAGAGAAGGAGGTAAACTGTGACCAATAAATGTTTCTGATGTAATAAGGAATGCAAGTATGTGTTCAATTCATGGTAATTGGATGGCCCAGTGTTTTTAGTTGTTGTTTTTAAGTAAATATTTTATTGAATTATTTGTGATACAAAGAAACGGAATAAACCAAAGTTCAAACCAAGAGATAACTTCAATAAGTTTTGCTTATTAAATTACATATTTGCCTTTTTATATCAAGTATCATAAATGTGTTAAAAAATATATGTAGCCTGGTGTCTCTTTATTGATAAAATAAATATATAAGTGGCTAGTAAAGTAATCTAGAGGAGAGATGAAGCATTATTTCCTCCTTGTATTCTGCTGTATTTGTTCAGCAGACTTTTCTATAAGGTAGTTTCCCAATTCCTTCCATGTTGTGTATGATTTTTGTGGGTTCCCCCTCTCAGGAGCACTTTGCCTGCAAACAAACAAAAGCTGATCAGAACATGCAAATGTTGGATGCATGTTTCGTGTTTAGTGTGCATGTTTTAATGTTTAATTTTGTGTTTTTATATGTCAGTTTTATAATCGGAGTTATATTTCTCTGCCCTTTTATTAATGCTGGCATTTTTGAGGGATATAGCAAAAAATAGAAGAAACAAACAGAATTAACAATGGACTTGATATTAAAACTGCTGTTTACA
>JAPZDY010000007.1:10258139-10271224 GCA_029783645.1 Ctenochaetus hawaiiensis
AAACTGCTGTTTACATTTTAGCACCAGTGACAGTACACTTCTAATGTAGAGGTCAAATAAGTACCATGTACAGTATGCACAGACTGAAGGCCTAGTTAATCCATGCCCTGAAACTGCATGAGTGAGAAGCTTCATAATAAATGATGTCTGTCCCATATTGTCCCTTTGCATTATAGAAACTGTACGTAATTTTCAAACCTATCAAATAAGTGTGGGTCCAATGTTTTGTAGCACATTTTTCAAGATTTTTTTTTTTTTGTTGATATACAATGTCACCCATCTATTTCCAATTGAGATAGAAGCATATTTCATATGTGTTGTGGCCCATAAGTTGAAAAAGTGTGTGCTTGTGGGTGTGTGTCTGAGAATTTTAGCCTATAATTTAATAATAGTTTTTAATTGACACAGGAAAGAGAGAATACAGAGACCTTGTTATGCCAGTCGTTTATTTAGTGGCCCATCTACCTACACACCTGACGCTGAAGCTTTTTACCCTGCTTGCCTTTATGCGTCAGGAGAATTCCTGACACACGGCATAAAACTCTCCCTGTGGCTGCCAGCAAACCACACCGTAATTTCTGTCTAGAGCCGTTTAGAGCTCTCAGCCTGTGGGGCCGGCACTGATATCAACATCATGTCAGGGTTAAGAGCTGTGTGGACAAGTCACTGTAAACCAGAGCCCAGATGTATTTTTCAGTCCTATTTTAAATTTGATAGTTGAGTTTCATTTTGAGATCATTAACATTGACAAAGTTTCATTTCAAAGAAGGCCTCAGAAACTCTCAGTTTTGCCTTACAGTACTCTCATAAAACAAACTTTATGAAATTTGTTCTTTGGACATAGTGGTTGTGAAGTGATTCCTCGTAAGTGCAGCTTGAATGCAAGAAATGGGTTACTAAATCCTCTGTCTTTTTCTGGGCCAAAATGCCTTTGTGTGACAAATGTTCAGCCAAAGCTAATATAATGCTACGATGATTTGTTTTAATGAAATCAAGTACTGCTATTATTTATTTGGAAACTAAAATATTTATTGCATCATAATTCTTTGTATTACATGGTCCATGTGCCCAAGCAAATTACATAGTGAACAGAGCATCCTGCATTGAATGTTTTGTGATTAACATGCCTACTGTCACACTCCTACTGTCTATTGTACTACTTTTAGAATCTGGTAAATTATAAACAATAGCAAGAGAAGAATTGCCTCTGTGGTAGCAGGATGTTGACATTAAAGTTCCCTAACACAGGCTCTAAGGACAGGATATATTTCAAGCTTAACCCTGGTATTTTCTTTGTAAGAACTGAACAACATGTTGTTCCTAACTATGCCGATAGTACAGCATTCTCATTAAAAGCACAGGAATAGTTTGTACATGGACATCAAAGGATTTTGCAGTGTAGGCCTACTCTTAAATCAAAGATTAGAAAGTAAAAATAAGACAGAAGCATAAGGAATCATTTTTTTCCTCTACAAAGAAGGAGGGGGAAAGAGAGGCAGCTGTGAGTTGACGATAAGACCCAGAAATGCATACGTTTTCATGGCTCAGTCACCCCCACCAATGCACACTATACTTCTGCTCTCTGCTTTAAAAGAAACCTCCGTCTTTCATATGCTTGGCCTGCCAAACCCCTAAACTGTTGAAGTGGAGTGTCGTCTTGGATAAAGTCGTCTGTGCCGTGAATAAAGGGCAGGAATGCATTAAACGCCCAAATCCTTTCGCTTGCAACGGGTACCCGGGCTTTGTGATTGCTAAAGTGCACAGCTTTAAAGTGAAAAGGCTTGTTCCTCGCCTCAGCCTTGTTTCACTCACCACCGGCACATTTAGGTGTATCTGTGATTGCTGTATTTTTTTGGACATGACCACCGCATTTTATGTCTATATTTATCTCCGCTGCCTAGCTACTTTTTTCACTTGTTTAAATCATGAATTGAGCATGCATGCATGTGCAAGCAGGAAAAGATGGAGTGATTTTGAACACTACTGGTTTTTGATCTTAAATCCCCCTAAACAGAGAGGACTCATTCAGTCTCTCTGCAGAGTTGAACATTTGATCATTTTGGCTTGAAGAGTAATTGGTGTTGCACTCAATCTGTTTCAGGTGCCAGATATTATCAGCCTAATACCAGGCATCACAAGGCATCTAAAGCTGCTTTCCTCAGGCAAAGCTGATCACACTGATTGCTCACCCATTACGTTTCTTTTACCCTTTCTCACACGCTCACACAAACATTACACATATATGGACAGATGTGCTCTGTATGGTCAGAGGACGTTTTGCTCTGAGCTACCAGATGAGGACAAAGCAGTAATGGAGCAGATCTATTTTTGGGCTCTTAATGGACTTGTTCCCATTCTCTAGAGCAGGTCTAGCTGAATGATCTTCACCGGTCTTAAACCTGATTGCAGTATCTCCTTCTGGACTACTCCATCATTTTAATTTCACTCTGCCCTCTGCCATTCTCTTTACTTCATCTTTGATCTCTTCTCCATAATGTCCCCCATGTTGTCATCATGCTGTGTTTACATTCTTAACATCATGATAGATAGGAGGAGCTGCAATATTAGAAGATATTCCTACCTTAAGTGGTTATTCATCTTATATATTTTCTCTCCCCTGTTCTCATCTTAACTGCTTCTACTGATTCAGCCAGGGCTGCTTCAACATGTTTTTGGCATCAGGCTGGGTAAATGAATAATCATCATATTCCATGATGCTGAGTTTACAGTGGCTTACTCTGCCAAATAGCAGTCATTCAGATAAGTACATAGGCTTAATTTTGTTAATCTTTGTCCTTTCTGTGTTCTCCTTCCTCGTTTAAATGACTTAAAAAGATATTGTGGCAATGGTAGGAGCTAATTGTGAAGGGTCTTTGCTAGGCATGCTGCTTTTATTGCATAATATCAACAAAATTCACATTGCTCGTCTGCAAATCAGTTTTTTAATAATGGTAACAATTTGGCTTCATTAACTAAGCATTTTAATTGAATCAAATATTCTAGAAACCATTAATTGCTTGAATTTTAAAGTCATTAATAGTTTTTTTATCTCAGAGATATGTTTGGTCTTCAAACATTAACCTGCTATTATCATAGCAACAATAATCAGGCATCCTCTAAAGTTTGCACTGAAAGAGATAACTCAGTTGTCACAATGTGAGCAAAGAATAAAACTTTTTGTCATGTGGTAACAGGTGGTTGTGTGTGGTGTGGTAGTGTATCACATTACCAAAGTTTAATACCTGGTCACACGATGACATCTGAGCTGACAACCATCTGTTGAGGGAGAAGGGCTTAAAAGCTCCCCGAAAGGCTAGTAAGAGGACCCTGAGTTTTGATTTGGGGGGGGGTATATTAACAACATTCCTCAAGGTTAAGAATACATTTTTCCACTTAACATTCACTCATCACACCAAATTTTGATTACGGCTCTCAACTTACAGCTATCTCCTCACCCATAGTTCTCAGTCCACTGCCTCCCAAGCCCTTTTACCTACCATTTACCTCCCCCTCTTCTTTCCCTTTTACTCATCTCTTACATCGCAAAGATCACCAAAGAAGATGAAGAGAAACCGTCTCTTTACTTGAGCTTACAAAGGGCGGAAGGATCCACAGCCACAGCATATGACATTTTCTTTTTTCACTGCAGATTTGAGAAGAAAGGGCAGACAGTCAGAGAAACAAAAGAGAGAGGGATAAAATGAAATGTGTATTAACTTCGATTGAGGCAGCAAAGAGCAGTGTAAGTCAAAAGGAATACAACTGAATTGTGCTTGCTCAGCACTGTAGTTAAAAATTCTCCATTTTCCTTCTTCCTTGCCTTATCAAACCTGATTCCATTATGCCCCCCGTCTACTCCCAAGGTTGATATTTGTTTTTTACTGACAGATCTTTTGGTAAAACACTAAACAGAGACACTGCAATCACTTCCTGTGTCTGTGTTTGTCTGTCTGTGTGTGCCTGTGTGGGTGTGTGTGTGCAGCCACCCCCTACAGGTAAACAGACATCTCTGACAGAAAAGTGCTATTTATGTGTGTGATTTGCTGAGTCAGATTGTAGATGACACACTGAGCTGAGAGATGGCTTAAGGGGAGTAACTGGGGATCTGTTAATGTCCCTCATTTAACTATTCATCATGTACACACTTAAAATTTTTGACATTTAATGCCAAAGTTTAAGAAAAGTTCTTATTCAGTAGTATACCTGTCTCTTGCTCCAGACAGCTGTCTTACATTCCCTTTTGTCTGTTCTTTCCAAGATTGTAGGCCCCAGTCTTCTTTCCTTGTATCTTTCTTACAAAATCAGCCTTTTTTGCTGGGGTGGACAGCTAGACAAATGATTTTATCGGTCGTGCAAGGCAGGGGGTAATTTTTAGGTGAGCACAGCGCTTCAGAAAAGACTGAAATTAGAGGTTGTCAAATGCCGCACGTCTCCACTGATGGCCCAGCACGGCCCCCTTATGTTAATGTGGCATTTCAGCAAGAGGAAATTAGAGTGAGGAGGGGTGCTGCTGCTGGTGGTTGTTGGATAGCATTGTCGCATGTGAATACTTCTTTTATTTTCTCTTGTTATCTGAAGGATAAATGTTCTTGGATTCAAATATCTTAATAGTGTATTTGCTTTTATTGTAATCTATGTGGAGAGAACTGATTCACTAACCTACAGAACTTGGCTTCTTTTCTACCCATCATTGATGGCTTCTACACACACACTTAGCCCACCAGTGGTCTGTTAAATGGCTCTTTTATGCATAATGTTAGCTTAAAGAGACTGATGTAGCAAGTGCAGCTCTGAGATTTATAGTAGGAAGGAGCATTTCATTATTATAGTATGTAATTTTGTTGTGATGTTCTTTTCTATGCATACTATAAGTTATAAAGCTACAGACAGTTTTGCAAATCTATCTAGAAATGTTTGAAATTAAACTTATGGCCATGTTGGTAAAATACTATCTCTAACGCTGGGCCATCATGTTCAAGTTTTATGCACTTGAGGGTTCTTTCGGACACAATAATGTGTAATTAGCTGTCCTGTTTTATATATTTCTATCAAAAAACTCTCAGTGCTACACAGTCCCAATGACTTCCCCTGTATGTTGTCACTCTCAGGCCCCTCCATTCATGCACAAGACCTGGTTTGGCCTGAAGTGTCTGGTGTCAGTTTTGGACTGTAATCTTTCCTCTGAGCCAGATACCATAGGGATGAATTCATCTTTAGGGAGGACTTGGGAGTGTATGGATCACAGAGGGCTGAGGTCATGTTGTTTGGGAAGTAGTCATTCTGTACCGACTCTCCTGGCTTGTTTGCACTGTTCAGATATGTCCCACAGGTGTTTTCCACACAGCTGCAGGCCAGCTGTTCATGTGTATCCTTGTCAGTGTCCATGAGCCCATCAATCACGCATTTGTCAGTCTGTTATTGACGGTATCCAGAAAAAACACTTAGAGCTTAACAGGAAATCCCCTCAAACTGATTTCATAGCTAGATCTTAGTGTCTTATTTTCTCTTATCTTTTTTTTTTATTTTTTTTGTAGGTGTACAGTTGCTCTGACAGAAAACAAAGACAAGAAATAGACTAAAGCTTAATTATGGAAGTTTGACCCACCCTCTCATTTGCTTCAGTGCAGGGATAAGGTTTAGAGGTCAGGCATGTTCCGCTAAGGGCATCTATAGTTGAGTGTCACTTTCCCTAGCTAGAGTTTAATATAGAGCTCCCAACTGCTTGAAATTCTCATGAGAGATTGAAATGGTGCCTAACACCTGCCCCCACTTCACCCCACGCACATCATTCCTCGAGGCCTCACCAACTCTACTTAAGAACATGTCTTGGTAAATGCCTCTTTTTGGATCATATCACGCTTACCCTTTGCTGCTGATTAACATATTAGTTGAACGTGGGCATCACTGTTTGCATAATAATGGCAAACATAGGAAGAAAGTGCAACAAGTGTTTTCCCCTGCAAACAGGTATTACAGCTGTATTGACATTTGTCAATCCTCATCCAAATGTGACACGTACACATAATATATATACACAGACGCACAAAACTGAGCAGGATAAATAAACGTCTCTTCGCAACCAGCGTAGCACAGCATTCCTCATGTGTGAATTTGTGTGAGCTGCAGAGGCTGACAGAGTGGAGTGGGTGGGTGTGTGTCTGTTTGTCTGTCGGAGTGAGAGAAAGAGTTTGAGTGGAAGTCTCTGTTGGTAGTGTATGTGTGTTGGCAAGAGAAAGAGGTCCATTAGTTTTATCTGACAGAGGGATCACAAATAATGACATGTACCTGAGCCTGAGCAATTCCACGCATCTCTTCTCTCCACCTGCCTGGCTGCTCACACAGCTACTCAATTAGACAACAATCATTCAGCAGTGCCAGGCAGAAAGGAAGACTGTGGCCTTCACCCCTAAACAATACAGCACTTAACTTCTAGAAAAACTTGCACAACTGAAACAAACACACGTTCATTGCTTTGGGTCAGAGGAGTATGTTCTGGGAAAAAAAATATTTTCTACAGGTATTAAAAAGCATCTATGCTCAGCTGTCATATGTTTACACTCACTGGCTGCGATGATTTTTTTTTGTGTGTACTCTTGGAAAACAAACTTACACAATTGTCTATAAGTGACAAACAATGCTCAAGGCAATCGACTGATTTCTGTTGTTTTTCTTTTTTCCAACAAAGATTTATACGCTGCATTAAGCCTTTGCCCAGAAGTCAAAATCAATATGACAGTGATATATCAAATACAAAGTAAAATAAATGTTTGATTGTACTGTTGATTTAGTTGCTCACCAGAGTGTACTTGGTTATTGTCTTTCAGAGATCAACAGAGTGCGTAAAGACATGTACAGCGACACAGTGAATGGCCTTGTCGACAGACACCCTTTGGAGCTGCCTGAGCCTATCGGACCAATCGTCCACCTGCAGGAAAAACTGTTTGTGCCTGTCAAAGAGTACCCCGATGTAAGTAGCTGGTTCACACATCTCACACTGTGGTAGCTATATCACAATGCCAGTTATGGTGTGTCATCACTAGATCAACAGCTAGTTCAACAATCTGTCAGTGTTGAGGGCCATACCTGTTGATCCTCTCTCTCATTTTTTTGTTGCTCATTCTTGCTCAGTCAGATTGAAAATTCAGTTAGGCTTTATTCTCATGAATGTTAATGTCACATTATTGTCAAAGCTAAATTGCATATTACTAAATAGTTTCATTTTATACAACAAAAATAAATAGATAACAAGATAACAAGTTTAGATATGCACACTAGTTTATTCTTGCTAATTCCTTAGTATTTTTCTCATAAACTCCACTCTTGGTTCTTTCCTCTCACTCTTGCTCCATTTCGTATTATTGGTTGGGAAACATACAACCTTTGACTATTTTGGTTATTTTGTTAAACGATAGTAGCTGTACTCATAAAAAGTACTAGGTTTGTAATGTATTACTCTTAAAGCTATGTCAGATTGCTGTCTAAATTGGTCCCGGCTTCAGGAAAACATGGCATGCTGGGTTGTTTATGGGCCAACTCAGCAGTAGCTTAGTGCTGAGATGGAGAGAAGCAGGGTATTGAGAAGAGGAGTGTCATAAAAAGTAAACCTCAATTTTCTAAATATTAAGTTGAAGGAGATTGAAATATTTTGGACTTACTTGCATTGGCTATAGCAGTGCCATAGATGGCTTTTCTCAGATGAAAAGAAGCACACATTTACATGCACAAACACACATAGCTGGGAAAGAATTGTACTATCATGTTGTTTGTAGAGATGAGGTGGATGGTGGCAACACTGAAGAGGTGAGTCAGTAAAAGCCTGGTCTGAATAATGACAGGTGTGTTTGTGTGTGTGTGTGTGTGTGTTTGTGTGTGTGTGTGTGTGTGTGTGTGTGTGTAAATTGGTGACCACTGTCAGTAAGCCACCTTCGCGTCCTCACAGCAATCTTTTGCCCACACATGAATGGTTGTGTCACGTCTTGTGGAGCAACGTTTCTCTTCGTAATCCCAGCAGCTTGCAGTGAGGCAATGAATGGAGGGAGGTGACGAAGGATAAGAGACACTGTTGAGCAGTGCAAGGCCTAGCCAGGCGTGGATTGCATTTTCCCCCTGACAGAATTGATAAAGGGCACCAGGGACTGGCTGGGATCAGCTTAGCTCCAGCTGACCCTCAGAGCCGACCCAGCCTCAGCACTCGAACTAAATCAACCAACCACAACCCAGTCTTCACCATTCATTTCTGCTGACAGGACTTTAGGTCCTTGAACTGTCCTCTAGTTACTTTTGGGAATTGTTTTATTATTTGCACTTGACACCACTTTTGTGTACTAATTGCTTATTTTTTGCTTACTTATCCTTATTTGCCTCATTGACACATTTGCTCATATATTGTACATTATGGGAAAGGGAATAATATGCATTCACATTTTCTGCTCTCCAAGGGAAAGTTTATAAGCTGTTGGGCTGACCTTGTGTGGTCGATGGATCAGTTGGTCAGTTTTATTGCATTTATGTTAGAGCATGTCTGATAATGTGATCTCCTTACTGATATCATATATTTTCTGTTGAGCATGCAGTTTAGAGATATGCGGCCAAAACCCTTAAATGTCTGTGAAGACACAGAAACACACACATACACACACACACAAACTATTTACTAAGTATGGCATCCTCAGCTGACCCTGGTGTTCCCTTTGCTCGTTATGCTTTGCTGCTCTGCTCAGAGCAGGGCAGTAACTCAGTATTGTGTTTATGAGCTGCCGTGAAAGCTACTAAATTAATTAGGCTTCCCCCTGGTGGCAGAGATGACTCACTGATGACCTTAGCAGGGCACCAATCTATACACTCACTCTAACATGTACACAAAAATGTGTAGGTGGGGACAAATATGCGTTTGTGGTGATTCAAACAAGGCATCCGCTATAACTAATAGCTAACTTGGACTTTCTTTGACTTTATTTTCATACATACATGCGCACCCTCTCTGCGTGAACATGACTTGGTTTAAAATGGTGTGATTAATAAAACAAATTGAGTAACATGTAAATTTAAACACTGATCTTTGTGTACATGCTTTATTTGCCTAAGGAAAGCCATACAAGTTAGCTTGCCTTTTAACTTGTAAAGTTAATGGCATGATTCCTGAGATGGTTCGTTTTCAGGAGTTGAAAAAGCTTTGTTTTTTGGATTTGGATAAAGAATTGGCAGCAAGTTACTGTTGGCAGGGTGGCTGAAGACATTTTTATGTTCTTATTGTTCAACAGGTGTTTAATTAATTCATCATACTGCCTCCCTTTTGTTTCACTTACAGATAGTAAACTTGTTGATTGTAAGTTTTAGCTGGAAGTCTATTGTTTCCCTCACTGTCGACTCTGCTCTAAACATAACATTATTATCCAATCCCAGCCCTAATGAAAGGCTACCACTGTAACTTGTAATATGGTATGCAGGCAAATATACCTATGCTCCTTTGTATTTACTGCTTGTATTGTCCTTTGCAGTTTTATGTGGGCTTGTGCCAACTGGCAGTCAAATCTTATATTGAGGTCACAGAATTTTGTATCTACAGTTCAAGGGATGATCAGTGATTGCTTTTTCTTGCACCCACAAGAAGACGATTTAGCTCACTTACTATCAAAGCAGAGATGTTATTGTAAAAAATTCTACAATCTGTGATCTACTGTGCATTTTTAGATGTTCTGATTGAGCAGAGCTGAGCCACATCAATCCTGCGTCAAGTTTGATGAAAACAGGAGCCATGTTATTCAGATATAAAACAATGGCACACATCCTAAAATACGTAGCGTTGAACTTAGTAGTTCAAGTTTCCAATATCTATTCTAAATGCAAATGTTGCTTTTTGTTAACGTTTCTGTGTCTGCCATATGTAATATGTCAGAGCATTGTGGTTTATATCAGTTAATTTCATTTTGCCTTCCAGTTAGCATTATAACCTTTTAGTGAGGTGACTGTTTTTTTCACTCTGAGTAGTCCGTCCTGGTATTTCACTGGCATGCAGGGATGAAACTCCTCCCCATGCCATATTTCTG
Source organism: Ctenochaetus hawaiiensis (assembly GCA_029783645.1). Classification (NCBI taxonomy): domain Eukaryota; kingdom Metazoa; phylum Chordata; class Actinopteri; order Acanthuriformes; family Acanthuridae; genus Ctenochaetus; species Ctenochaetus hawaiiensis. The sequence goes on from JAPZDY010000007.1 coordinate 10,268,186, forward strand.
CCACCGCCCTGGTGATCAAATCATCTGGTATCTACAATTAGATGCTATAAACGTAGAAACGGTTGCTTAACTTAAATTTTAAGCCAATTTCAGGTGGAAAAGAGGGAATTCATTATTTTGAACAACAGAAAATAGCAGATAAGTATCACTATGCAGAACTGAGCTTCTCATGGGACTGTGTAGTCCTAAAATTGTCACCTAAACAGAGGGTGTGCAACAGTTTCTCTCTATCCAGTTAGTGTTTTCAAGGAAAATAAAAAGTGGAATTATTTAGTAGTGTGGAAAGAGTGGAGATGATATAGGATGCCTGTAAAAAGGAAGATATGAAAGAAATGATGGGTGAAGGAAAAGAGAAATGCCACTTACTGTCCCCTTCCACCCACTGCTAAAAGGAGAGGAAACTGTAATGATGATTATTAGACTGGGGAATATTTTCCCCCCTCTCACATTTCCGTCTGATTTCCCAGATTTCCCCAATCAAAAAGGCATATGCATATGAGTGTGTGTGCTTGTGTGTGTATGTGTGTCTAGCTGATGCAATTCTAGGTTTTCTTAAGAAAGCACAGAATCACGGTCCAAGACTCTGTTTTGTGTTCTTGGCATCAGCTCACCTGCCATGGAAGATTTGTCATCACTCGTGCTATTTCCCCATCTTTTCCCTCTTTCCACACTCTTGTCATTTTAGGACACCCACAACTTGCCTTACTTTCAGTTTTTGACTTTCATTTAAAATCATATCTCTTACTTAGCTTATCATATCCATATGCTGATGTCTCTCTTGCTCTTGCTCTGTCTCACCTGCATGTTCCCTTCTCTGGTTTCACCAGTAGATAATTAGATTGTCCTGGTGCTGGGATGCAGTGCAGCATGTCAGTTCTACCTGAATAACTTGCCTTGCGAGCACGTCTCTACTGTAATTCTCTTAAGTGTGTCCATCCTCTGGCCTGTGCATGCTCATCTGTGTGCCCGATGTCTGTAGATGTGTTTGTGTGTTAGGCCTGCACTTTATCATTCAGTCTGCCTATGTGTATGTCCAGCGGCTTCTTTACCATTCTTCAAAGTCAGCCATTTCCTGATGTCGTCAGTGGTGCAGAGCACTGTGAAGCGTCACCGTGGTGACTGCATCTTGACTGACAGCTGAGTCGCAGGCTATCTGATAACTTCAACCTTCAATTAAATGCTATCTGTGGCTCTGCTTTTCTCCTGCGCACACACTCACACATACATTGATAGGCAGCTGACTGACAGCTCAGCATGTCATTTCCGTTGACCTTCAGGCATCTGATAGGATATGCAGCATGTCTTTAAAGTTTGTCTCTGTCTCCACTTTATTCCCTCTGTATTTGTATTTGCCAAGTATTCTAGGCTGGTGGGTTGTGGACAGGTCACTGGATTGTGAGAAATATAGTGAAAAAAAGCACTTGCAGACTGACTTATCCTTTGCTGTGCTGACTCTATGAAATAGGACCCCTAGTAAGACCAAAACTGATGAGCAACTGCTAAACAGGGGTCCTATGAACCATAGCTAGAGTAAGGTTTTCAGTAATATACATAGGTCTATAAAAATACACTAGCTCTGCTGCTGGCGTTCCTGTTGCAGTAGTATATATCTGGTGTTAAGGGGGTTTTTCATGCTACTTACAGTTGGTCATCTCACAAATGAGTCCTTTTAAACCCCCTTAGTCCTAATTACCTTTTTTTTGCTCCGCCTGTTGTCTCCAAAATAAAGATACTCAGTCTGTGGTTTGGAGGCAAATGAATCTGATTTAATAAGATCAACGGCTTAATTGCCAGAGACAGGAGATTGGTTTTTTTTTGTTGTTTAAATAATTAATTGTATCTAGAATAAAGGTCACCATCAACTTAGTTTTCTTAGAAATTCCAAACTTTAAATGACACCTGTCTTGGGGTACAAGATGCTCTACAGAATGTAACCAAAGTAATTGAAACTAGAAATAAAATAAAGGCCAAATATAAAAAAATGAGCCAGTATAAATTATTTTTAAATATTTACTCACTATATTAATAAACTGCCAATGCTCATGCTGTAAAAATCTAAAACAAGCTTAAAATATATTATCTACATTAGTGCTAACAATTAGGATTAACTTTTGTTTGCCTTTAAGTGAAACATGCTGTGGTGGGATGATAATACGTAAAAAGATGCCAAAGTCTTAACTATGTAGAACAACTTTTTTTAAACCACAAAATGCTGTGTATGTGCTTAGGTGTGTTCATCTTTTCAGATTTCGCTGAGCGTCGAGAAATTTGCCTCAGTACTTTGAATGAAATGCACAAGTTAAGGACACCAGAAAAGAGGCCCTGGAGGTCTAAGCAGACAGGATGTCCTGGACCCATGTTTGTCACTGGAGTAAAATTTCCTGGACCAAACCAGCCAGTTTCCTGCACTGGGAAAATCATTAAACTTGTTCCCATGAGGGTGTCTTCACTTGCCATGCCAGCTCTTGATATCCCTCTGACCCCCTTAAGTCATTACCACTCTTAGAAATGAACTGTGCCACACCTCACCTCACCACACCGATAGAGCGGCAGAGTGAAGGATTTTGATATCTCTAGTTAGCCAACCGTGCATGATGATGATTTGATGAACGGATGGTTTTCGAGTTAGCTGTTTGATGAGGAGGGTAATTGCTATGATTATTTAAACAGAGAACTCTATTCGTTGTAGCCAGTTAACACGACGAAGGGTAATGGTTAAGGCTATTAAATTGTATTTATACTGCACCTCTTTAACTAAATGCATAATACCAGTCAGTACTGGTATATTATAAATGGACAGTGTTCTCTTGACCCCTTCATCTCTGAGTCACTAAGCCTAGAGGCAGTAAGAGTTAAATCAGCTAAAGGAGGACTATGAAAGCAGGTGGACCACACGTGCATCAAAGACTGCACAAGGGATGTTGCCATATACAGTGTCTGTGTGCAAGATCATTTTTTGGGCTGACCTTGACCCGAGGTAATTTTTGTTGCAAGTGATGTGGCAGGACAGTAGCAGCTGAATATCAGTCACAACATTAA
>JAPZDY010000007.1:10283150-10316233 GCA_029783645.1 Ctenochaetus hawaiiensis
GAGAGAAGGGGTAATGACACGCAGCAAAGGGTCGGAGCTGGAGTCGAACTCGCGACCGCCGCATTGAGGACTAAGCCCCGTACATGGGACGCCTGCGCTACCAATCGAGCTAAACCGGCGCCCCAGCAGTGTGGTATTTTAAGTAAGACTGACCTTAAGCCACGACACCAAGTATTGAAAGCTTTATGTGGGCAAATGTAAAACCTGCTATGTGTTTTTAAGCTATACAAATAATTGCTTCCAGCTTCAGAGGTAAAAACCTGACCCTGTGGTGCGGCTTCCTTGTGGAAAGGGACAGGTGAAATGATGGTAGCATCAGGATCAATATAGTATCAAGTGAGCATCCAGACTCAACTGCCACTCTTGTTGTTTTAAGTGCACCCTATAAAAAAATAAAAGGGAGGGGAGACAAATTTTTCGTATGCGGCCATTAATATTGAGAATAGAGGCTTTAAAGTTTGTTGGGCTTAAGCGGAGAGGTGTGAAAACCAGCAGGAAAACAGTTACTGTGCAGACATTGAAAGTCAGACAATATAACTGATAAGCAGTCCTCCCCTCTGATCCTATTCTCAGATGTTTTTTCTAGATGCAGTGTCCATGCTATTTATTCATGCCTCTTTATTTATTTATTACCCTCTGGTGTGTGTTATTGCCATGGCATTTAATGTCGTCTAGTGCAGACAATTCCATTCAAAGGCCTTCCCAGTATTCCCCTCAGTGCTCGCTTCCCCTCCCTTCTCTTTTTCGCACCCTCCCACCACGCATCCCCCTCCGCCCTTCCTTGTGTTTGTCATGCCGTCACTTCTCTCAGAGGGCACGCAGTGACCTTGTTCACAGGCAGTCATGCTGGTGTGAGGTGTGTGGGTTAACGTGGGTTGAGCGAGTGTGTGTGTCTCTGTGTTTGTATGTGTCTCTGTGTATGTGTCTGTGTGTTTTTCCCTTTTCTCTCTTTTCTTAGATAACTTTTTCTCTGATAACTTTGATCACAGTCTTGACTAAATCAGAATATGTCCAAGCATTGGGATGCACACACAGACCTGTGTTTGACTTACTTGTTGGTTCCAACTTGAGCAACAATCTGTGAATAAATGTTATTTATGTATCTTCTATTTACTTTCGGGTAGTGCCAAGCATACAGAGGCAGCCCTCTTGGCCTGTCTGTCTTTGCCCCCTCTAGAAAATGCTGAGTCACCTTCTGGTCCCCATGTCCCTTAATAGGCCATATGCAAACAGCCATGCTGAATAAATGGCCTGACTGCTGAAACTAGGCCCTCCCCCCTGTGTGGAAAAGTGGAAAACGAGAGTGGAATATTGAACTTTTTTGTGTGCATGTTTGTGCATTTGTGTGTGCATGTGTGTGCGTGTGTGCGTAAGTGCGTGCGAGTGTGTGCGAGTGTGTGCGAGTGTGTGTGTGTGTGTATGTGTGTGTGTGTGTGTGTGTGTGTGTAAAGAGCAGTGCCATGGCAACAGGTCTCTCTAGAGTAGAAAGCAGGTGGGTGGCACTCAGTTGAAGCTCTAAACTCTGTGTGTGTGTGTGTGTGTGCGTGCATGCGTGCGTGCGTGTGTGCTTGTGGTGTGGTGTGCCCCTTCTCACTTTGTGAGGCTCGTTGTGTGAATTGAAATCATGTTAGATGAACCCTTTGCAGAGTGCCACAGTGCATTGTTTGTATTTAGACACCCTTGCAGTGGCTCACTACTCTCCAATGAGCAGTGAAGTGAAGTTAAGGTGGTTTTTATGGGTCAGGGTTAGATGACAGTGTTCATCAAAAGTCTATACAAACTGGCATTAAAGCAAGAGATGAGAAAGCTGGAATCTAGTTGACCACTTGAGATAAGGGTCTAACACTCTCAAAGCAGAGACTGAAGCCGCGACCTAAAAGTCCACAGTCTCAAGTTGCAGTTCAGTGTTGTCGAAGTTCTCCTTATGTTACTAATGTAACAAAACTCATTTCATTTCACAATTGAATATCCAGTGTCAATTGTAACAAATTATTCTAAAATAAGTAACAGAAATCCAAATTTTGAGACCATTTCAAATTCATCTCTTTTATTTCCACCTTTAATCTGACTGACATTAATGGTTCAGAATTACTATTAACTGCCAGCCCTGTCCCAAAAGGGCCAGAAAGTCAGGAAAAAAAAATCTTTCCCGCCCAAACCAGACTTCTTTCTTTAATCTTATCTCAACTTTTGTCAGACTGTGGGAGTGTGTTAATCTATGTGCACATGTTGTAAACATCTGCCTCTGTCAACTGCCTACTTGGTGCATTCAGAATCTGCTCCTTATGTACAAGTGCTGCTTGGCATTCCATTCTTATCCCACTTTTCATATCCAAGACTTTTTGCTGAATTCAATTATTAGTTAATTAAATTATTATTTAATTATTAGTTATTAGTTAATATGTCCAGTGACTGTAAGAAGGTAATTGACATCTGATCCTTTATTATCAAACAAGTTATATGAGCTTTATTTATTTAATTTTACCTGCATAGTGTTGCTGTTACTCTAAATTTTAGTTATTCTAAAATCAAAAAGACCCTGCCGAAGACTGACCTCCTTTTGGATAAGAAAATTCTGATTTTGAATTTTTTTTTTTGTTATATTCCCTTTGATGTTCCTGTTTTGTCATTATAAAATCAGATATTACTATTGAAACTTCATAATATGGTTTTGATGTTCAGTGCGGTGTCACGCATCAGTGAGTCTGAGGTCGTGTCTTTTTCAGACAACCTAGACCTCAACTCCTCACCTCAGGGGGAAGTAGTCAGCTTTCAAACCGCTGGCTTTCATGGTTGTACAGTGACATGTGATACAACCTCAAAAGGTTTTTAGAGCACTTTTAGTGTCTGCTTGCTGCATTTACTGTCAGCAGGCCAACCAGAAGAGAGAGGAAAGTAGCAATAATAAATGGTGAAGCATGTTTGAAAAAAAAAGGTAAATGTGAGGCTGCTGCATATTTGTCTCCACACATCCCATTTTACCTTTTCACAAAAGAGTCAGGAGTGACTGGGCTTTTTACAGAGGCACCTGAAACCAAACCTCCCCAATTCAAATCTTGAAACAGCTTTCTATTTAACAGTGCTGAAAAGCTATCGAGCATTGATGTTGGTTTTGAATACAGTTTATTTTGCCTTTCAGGCACAGTTCGGCTCCCTCTGAGTGCTTTGGCACTGCCTTGTCAGAGGGGAAAAAGACTTCCTTAGAGAGCTATTGCTGGCAGGACAGCATTGTCCACACAAACACAAGTCAGAGACAGATGTACACACTTATACACCTTATACACACCTACAATCCTACGGTACTTTGAACTATGTCCATGTATCATAATTACAATTTTAGTATAAAAGTTGGTGCGATTTAAAAAAAATTCCCTAGCCATCTCTCTGATCCCTCCACCCATCCATCTTTTACTGATATTAATTGCTTCAGGGCTAGCTGTCGTCTTTGTCTCTGTGAAGCGAGGGATCTATTAAAGAAGGGTGTCCTTTCAAAGTTGAAGCTAAATAGCTGACTAAAGGGCCGCTCCTGTCATACTGCTTTTCTTCACAGGGCCCTGTCGCCCTCTGTGTATGCCTGCCTCTCGCCTCCGCTTCCTCTGATATACCGTGTTACTGCGCTGGTGCTTCAACACACCCACACTGTCACATTCACTCAGCGTCTCTCTCGCTCTTCCTCTTTCTCTGTCCAGGAGGAGCAGAACAGAGGCAAGCCAAACTGGGAACACCTTAACGAAGACCTTCACGTCCTGATCACAGTAGAGGACTCTCAGGCCAGAGCTGAGATCAAGATGAGGAGAGCAGTGGAGGAGGTCAAGAAGCTCCTTGTACCTGCTGTGAGTACATGCCACACACAACTTCATACAGAGACAAGCACACAGAGCTATATGTCTTTTGCCTCATAAGCTTTAAATACTCTCACAAGAAATGATTGAGTTTTCAGCAAGGTTGACACAAAAGACACAATATCACTCTGATTTAGTAGCACATAAGGAGGCCTCTATGCTCTATTATCTTAGTACAAGCAACAGGACAGTGGGGCTACATATGGCATACCACCTCTATCCCACTGCTAGCATCCTGTTTACTTCCATATATAGACCAAGGGAACAGGTTGGCTGTACCCCCAGTGGAGTGGAAAAAAACAGCTAGCTGTACACACCTCCTGTGATTGCCACATTTCATCTCCGCTTCCCCTCTGCCTCAACTTCCTGCTGCTGGTAGTGCTTTTGGCAAGCAATGTGTATTATCCATTCTAACCGTGGTGACCAGGTGGACGGGGCAGCTGAAGGCCCAGGTTACCGTCAGGTGGCAATGTACAGGGCTTGGTGGTCTGCGGAAATGGGGCCAGCCAGACAAGAGATGCGCTTAGATTGCATTGTCGTTAAGCTGCTTTCCTCTATACGCCTTATCCCGTGAATGTAAAATTATGGTTTCACACGTGCTTCATTTATATTCTTTTACTCTGAGAGAAACAGATGCAGCAAGGACGATGTTTGCCCTAGATATAGCTGCATTACGATTTGTCTTTTTTCCAGTGGCAGAATTATTATTCTTTCCACAACCGCTGCACAAGGAAGATGACTGCCTGTAATTATAAACAATTAAATAGAGCAGAAAAAAGTAGAAAGACTGATAAACCAAATTGTAGAATTATGGCACATCTCTATCTATGCATTGCTACAATGGATATGCTGTATCACGTTCAGAAAGCAGACTAACTTCATAATTGTTGTACCTAAGGCTGTGATTTGTAACTTTTTGTACACCTCATCTGAACCTCATGTAAGATCTGACATGAGGTGCCATCGTGCCAGGGTCTCCTGTCTAGTTTGATTGTTCTTTCTGTCTGTCTCAGCCCCACATGACAATGTGGAGAGCACTTCAGTTTATGTCCTCTTGTTTAAGGATTGCTTTTCTGTATTCAGACTTCCTGTCACTTCTTAAGACACTTCTTTTGTCTGAGTGTAGGAGTGTTTCAGATCTCTACAGCTTGTATGCACACAAGCTTGAGGATGAAATACATCTTTGGAAGCAGAAATGTTGCAAAGAGTAATGCAGAATAGGGGTGTTCCTATCGACTAATTTTATCTTTTGTTTACATGGGAGTTTAGACTCAGACTAATTGCCTAGTCTAAAAGTAAGAAAAAACAAAGATAACAAATACAATCTAAACTTAGCCCAGTATGACATAAGGTTTAACATGATCTTAAAAAATATTGTGTATATTATGAGAGCCATTTAAAACTATTAATCACATTCTTTTACAACCAAATAAGATATTAAATGCAACTGAAATGTGCAGCACTTTATTCTGTTTTTAGGAAACGCGATCATTTAGTTGAATTATCGCCCACATTCCTAATGTAGAATAACTCACTGTTAACTAAAGTTTAGACACATATACAACGAAAACTCCTTTTGGCATCCTTTTCAAGTCAGTGACAGGTCTCTGCAGCTTACACTTATCTGAATGGAGTGCCCCCAAAATAGCTATACACTTTTCTAGACATGTCTTTGCAGTTTACAGCCTCACAAGTGCATTTAAGATGGTCTGTTAATTCAGCACCTGAACCATTTATCGGGCTAAGGAGAAGCTCTCTCCTCTTTTATTTCTCACACACAAGAAAAGCAGCTTTGAGCTCTTTGGAACGCTAATGAAATCTTGCTCATAAAAAGTTTCTCTCAGCTTTTAATTCAAATAAGAGTTTTATAGAGATAATTAATGACCCATTGCAGTCCACCGGAGGCCATTTCTCCTACAAGCAAGACATATTTGTTCATTTAAATGTAATGAAAAGATCTTTCCGTGAGATAGATACCATGTTTTTTTGTGGGGTTTTTCTTTTTTGGTCTATAATATTTACCTATAAATGCTTTAATTCTTGAGGCATAAAATGCCTGCTTGTTATGTAATAAAATAACATCAATGGCACATTTGTCTCCTCTGGTAAGATATCTTCCAAACATTAATGCATTGTACTCCAAAGTATATCTCCAATTAGTAATCACTTCTGAACATATTTTAGTTCTTGCATCAATACCTGATCAATAACTATTTATCAGAAAATATATAAAAAGCAAATTTCTCTTGTAGAACCGACTTTTTGTTCTTTCTACATTAGGAGTCGAACTCATAACACACTTTACCTCAGTGGTCTGACGCTGGCCTAGGGTATGACAAGTTTAAATGTCAATCGAAGTGACGTAGTTCCAGTATGGCAGAATAAGTGTCCCAGTAGTCCTGTCCCTGAATGTTGGGTTGATGCGATATCTATCCATGAAGACCGTAGGGCACTGTATTTCCTTCATGTCACTGCCTGCTTTTGCATGCACATGTCATGAGTGGGTGGTCAGTAGGCCTGGCTGGCAGTAATGCCCTTTATCATGCTAAACTAGATTGGATAAAGTATAGACATACAGGGTACGCTTTGTTCTAATGAAGGGCATCTTTTCCACATTTGGCAGCGTAAAATCGCTTTTATTAAATTGCGCTGGAAACAAAATGAGGTCATGCTTTTTATTCCCTTTAAAGGACCAAGCTTTACTTGTCATTGAAGAGCCAGCTGCAGAAATAAGACAAAAAGAGAGAGCAGATTGATAACCAAAAGGTTGTTCAGTCTGATAACCTCGTGATGAACTGAAGTTAAAGGCTTTGTTGTAATCGTTGCTTTTTAATAAATGTCATGATAATCTCACTTGCAAGTAGGAGCTATGATGTGTATCATGGAAAATTTTATACTCAGCTCAACTCAGTTTTATTTGTATTGCACTTTTTATGCAAACATGCCAGCTCCACCAGCTAAGCTAAACTCACAGTGATATAACAGTCAGGCTTATGGTGTTTATCAAGTTGGTGAGAGAATTTTATTGTATTTAGACTATTGTTTAGCAATATTATTTTTAATTTGATCAATAAATTTGTACTTTATTTTCAAGATTAGTTTAAATTCAGGATACCAATAAGCTGTTTTTTGTATTAACAATATGCGCTTATCATACTTGACATCATTTAGAAAGTTATTGGACAAACCCAGTGTGACTCACAATAAAGAAATATGAGAATATGTCTGTCATGAATAGATTTTCTGTGCCTTAAGTCATTGTCAACATTTTAATGATTCACATGTTACCTGAGTAAATATTGGCTATTGCATTATGCCCTGTAAGTGGCTTGTCCATGATTGACAGCTGGAAAAGGGTAACAGAGGGGTAAAAGGTTTCACACTTGTTCCACTTTGCCCTCAGTATCCCTCTTTGTACCCTTGTTCTGTGAACTCCTGAACTCATCATGAACTGGGAGCAGGGGAACATCGGCTAGATGAGAGACAGAGAAGGGGAAAGAGTAAGAGAGAGAGACAGAGCTGGGTGGTAGAGCCTGATTGAGCTACTCTTTCAAGTGTGGATTTAGTCCACTGATCCTGCCCTCGTACACGCACGCACGCACGCACACACACACAAAAAAACACATACAGACACACTCACACACACAGACACACACACATGGATATGCATGCCCAGAAAAATGTTTCCACATGCATGCACGTACACACGCACATCCACACATATACACACTAACTGGAATGCTCCACTCATCCCTTGAGTCTTCGGTTAGGCCCTCAAACGGAGCCAGCAGCAGAGCCCCACTGCACTTTAGGTAACCTCAACTCGAATACTTGAAGAGCTGTATGCATAAACCCTGGCTGGTCCATTCCACTTCACATTTATTTTGCTAGAAGAGCTGGAATGTGATAATGAATAACCTGGAAGCAGGTATTGCCCTGTGATATAAGACCGACCCTGGCCAGTTGCAGGAGAGACAGAAAATCTGGCCTTCACATATGCCATGATGATGGCATGATGTAGGATGATAATGCCATAACAAATAAGAACCAGTTCTCATCTAAATAGACACTAGCTGATGTCAAATCTATCTGAATTACCTCCATATGTTATTAATGATCTTCCACTGAGTTGTTTCCCCCATGTCAAACAAAGCTCGGATGGCAAACACAGATTTTCTCGTGTTGCGTCATAAGACTTGGCCTAGCAACTTTGTGCACGTACAGTGCCACATAACCATAAGATGTTGCTTGAGTAGGCTTTTTTAGACCATTTTTGTATAATCCTCGTCAGAAGACCATGTTACATTTAACATGGCAAACACCCTCGATTTGGTAAATCAGTCTAGAAATACTATGGAACAACAAGCACACAAGTATCATGCTATTATGCATTTAAAGGTGTTGCACCTTTGTTCAGCCTGCTGCCTCAGTTGTCTGCAATTGGTGTACTGTAGATTTACCTTTTAATTGCCAACAATTAGTTGTGTTAGATTTATCCTTGATTATTATGTTATTACTGTCATATGATTATGTAAATTTGATGAAAATTTATGTTTTATGACATAAATGCACAGAATGTAATACAGAATAGGGCACTGGTGGGGAAGGCTGGAGGAAGACAGTACAGGTACCTCTCAAGTTTTGGAAGCCTTTGGAAGACCTGACAAGCTAGGAGTAACCCTAATTAAGTTAAACTATGCCATCCTTACCTACGATAAATGCTTTTCACATAATTTTCCTCGCTTTTGGTGTCATTTGTAGATGGCAAACAGCAATGTAATCACATAGAAGCATTGCTTAGTTAAATCTGTTACTTTCTGTTGAAGAGCTGGCAGAAGTGACACAGTGCTCGTGTTTACTTCTGTATATTTAGCTCCGGCTGTATTTCTATATTTTCTGCATGTATTATATTTGTGTGCTAATACACACACATTTACATGTGTGTAAATGAAGCCGACATTTTTGTGGATTTAATGCATTTTTATGGGTCTCCTTAGATGCTATTGGACAATAACAGACTGGCAGACAGCAGATGAGGGCATGTGAAACCAGACAAAGGCCTTGTCCTTCAATAACCCTGAGTGTTTTCCCCTGGAGACACATTTTCCTATTTCCTTAGTGAAAGTGGTAGAAACATCTTTGTATCTTGTTCTAAATACCACCTTAAAATAGCAGGATGCAGTCTTTTTTTTTTCAGAAAAAGGGAAAAGGAGCACTTAGATTTTTATCAGGGTTAACCTAACAAACCCTAGTCATGTGGACAGAAAAATCATATTTTGTCATTTGACTGAAGAACATCTTCATATTTTATGCATTATTAGCTAAGAGGTCCATTAAGCCATTCTGGTTTTCTCTATTTAGCATTTTTCATTTTAGTAACAACTGAGTGTGATAGATTTGTCAGGGTGCACTGGCTTTGACCTTTGCATTATTTTTAATTATAATGTCACTAATATTAAAAATGAAACATGCATTTCTGTCGTATTTAACTAAAAATTTACTGTAAAAATCTTTAACCAGCTTAGTCCTAATATGTAAAATTTAAATTTGTTACCATGGAAACAACCCCCCAATACTGCACCTCATGCATCTGAGAGATCAAATTGTCATGCTCCTAGTGATACATTAAGAATTTCTAGTTTTGTGAAAAATCTGTGGATTCTGGTCTCAGATCTCAAAGAGGAGTTTCTTACAGAGATAATCCAATTGATACAGGGAGCTTGAGACAACACTGTCTATACTTCTCTACATTTGATTCAGTGCAGTGATGGAAGGCACTAGGTACCTACAGTACATTAAAAGAAAGATATTAGGCTAGCCCTGAATCTCTTTAACACACAAAGGCACACACATATAGCACATCCTAAAAGCAGGAAAGGTTATGTTTGAAAGGAGAGCAGCACACAGAGAAAGAAAGAGCTAGTTGGCACATGGACACTTTGGCTCCAGAGAGCCAAGTGCATGTCTCCCTGAATAAAACTGTCATTGCTGAGAACAAAGTGAGCAGCGGCCTGAGCAGATTTGCGGCCTCGAGCACTCTTCTCTATAGCAGTACGGTGGGAACCCATCCTGCTTTGTACTCCATCTCCCTACTTTCCCTCTGCTCTTCTCACTCCCCTATTATTACTATTTATTTTTTTGTATTTTTTCACTTATGTAGTTCTAGTCCACATTATGGAAATTGGGAGATGGTTTATTGCTCTGCTTTGCCTTTTTCATTTTTTCATGTCTTGGCAGTAGATAGCAAACTTGAGCTTTCAATCAGTTTCCATGTTTGGCTCACCAGTCTCATTGTAGTACTTCTAGGCCAAAACAAATTTCTCTTTCGGGCAAACCTTTTTGCCCCTTTCTTCAATTTTATTTCTGTCTTTTACTCCCCTGAGCCTTCTGTCAGTCCTCATCTTTCCTTCTTCTTTTTCTCACCTCTCTTTCCTCTCTGCTACGGACCACCTTTGAGGAAGAACATACAGTAGATGGTGTTTTTGTAAAAGCCAGACAGATGGACCTTAATGGACGCCAAGTTTGCCGTTCTGCGGGGTGTTGTGTCTGTACTCGCCAGTATGCATCCGGCTTGGCAGAGCTCTACAATGGCAGCGCCATCAGAACCACTCAGACAAGAAAGGCACAGGCACAGAAAGAAGATGATGCAGAACAAGCAGAGCTAGATTTAAACAGTGGAAGTCTGTTCTAGGCGGCAGTGTACGGACTTTGCAATCAATAAACACCTCTTTTTGTTTTTCTTTCACTCTTTCCAGCTCTCTCTCCTCCTTTCTCTCTGTCAGCAGTGTCTGACAAATGAGTACAAAACACCATCTGGCTGCATCCATCCATGTGTGCCTCTCCAATTAATGATGTTTATTCTCTGTTAGGCCTACCTATCACTACCATTCTCCTCTTATTTACTCTTAATCTACCCCTCCACACAAAAACACACTCACAACACACAAACACATCCTCTGTCATGCATAGTATAAGCCATATCCATGAAAACACATTTCGCATTGAGCCAAATTGATTGGCTTGAGTGGTGCATGACTCTGTTTGTACTTGATGCACTTTACATTAAAGGCATAGTCTGCAACAAGTGATGTTTCCACCGTAGTGCAATTCCTTTAAAAGTGTATTCCTTTATTAATTAAATTGTTCTAGCTTAATTGTCAGAGAACGTATTTCTTTAGTTTGTGAAAGGGACAAAAACTTGAGCTGTATTAAATGTATGTCATGAGGCTGTAATGTCTGTTCTTATCCATAATTCTGTACATTTATGTGCATGTTAACGTTAGCTCAAGTAGGCTAAAAGGCATTGTGAGTAAGTGAATAGTATTAGTAAACCAGGCAGCCTTTCTGTCCCTATAGGCTGTTATTACCTTCATCAGACTAATGAAGGATCTGGATTGGATCATATTAACCTCATGATCTCCACCTCCCAGGACACCACAGTTACAACAGGCTGGACTGCACTGTTCACTGCTCTCATTATATATATGAGCGCGTGTGTGTGTGTGTATGAAAGAATGGTGAGCCCATCCCACCTGCACGTAGTCACGGCATCTCCCACATGAATGTTAATCATCTTTTTAATTGGCTTCCTTGACTTGGTGACCTCTACTTGAGACAGAAAGACTGCATCACTGTGCTCCTCCTCCTATACTGCTGTACTGTTTTTCCAACTTTGACTGTAATATGTGTGTGTGTTTGTCTATTGAAGTCTTTTTAGGTCACAATCACTCTTAGACAGAAGGGATTGGAGCGGACCTGGAGGCAGTGTGACCTTTTGACTCTAAGTCATCTTCTTGTTTTCCACTTTTCATCACTGTCCATCTTCAAAATCTTACCCTCTTTGTATTAACTTAGGCATCCTTTTTGTCCTTATTTGCCCTGCTATACAGGTACTTTACAAATACTGCTGAACCAAAAGAGCAGAAGAAAGCTAACACTAAAACCCCTTGATGTATAAATCACCTCTTATTAATGATCTAGAGGTGATAAGTGGGTAATTGGAATTGACTACTTGAACTGTTTTAGCACAGGATAGAAAATGTGGCGTTTCCGACACTTATGCCAATAATGATTACTACTGCATGTCATTTGACTGGTTAGCGTGCGAGATCTGACCATGATTGGCCATGTCAGGTGAAAGTGTATTCACTCAAGCATGTACATAGACGTTAATGCATCCCCAATTACAGCCTTTTTTATGAGAATTCTCAGTTACACAAATACCTGGCAAGCTTAGATCCAGCATCTACTCTCTTCAACTGCACTCCAGACACCAAACAACAATAAAATGTTTAATTCCTCCTGTCTGAATGTTGGCATTAACTTCAAACACCTAAAAAAGGGCTCAGGCAAGACCCTGCCTGATATCCCGGAATGGACCAGGACAAAAACACATACACACACACACACACAACCAGTAACATTAGACAAAATGCTCACACACAAAACAGCACATTTATTGGCAGAAGTATGTGGAAGCTATTTTTACCTTGGCCTTACCTCTGTACCTCTGAAAGAAGAGAGAGGACAAAAGAGAAAATCGGTGCATTTACCAGCTCAAAAAATAAGGAAGAAAAGCTATATTCCTGTTTTTTCTTGGTGGGTCATATTTGAAGAAAAGGGTGGTTGAAATTTATTATATATTTCACTCCTTTGTTTGCATTTTCATTTCCTCCACCAAATATGGTAAAGATATCTCTCTTCTTTTTCTTTGTCTCGGGTAGATGTTTACACTTTCTACCTTGTACCACTTTCTCTCCTCCTTTTTTCCTCACTTTTTTTCTACCCATTTTCCCCCACCCTTCGTTTTTCCCTCAGAGGATGTGATTTCTCCTTCCTTTATTTTGTGTATATTTGCCCCCTATCTTGTTGTCCAGTACTCTTTCTCTCCCTGGGTGATTGAGAGGACAAACCATTCACCACTCTCCTCCAT
The DNA here is from genome assembly GCA_029783645.1 of Ctenochaetus hawaiiensis. Lineage (NCBI taxonomy): Eukaryota > Metazoa > Chordata > Actinopteri > Acanthuriformes > Acanthuridae > Ctenochaetus > Ctenochaetus hawaiiensis. The sequence continues at coordinate 10,295,925 of JAPZDY010000007.1, forward strand.
TATTGTATCTGCACTGGCCTGAAGGCTGCCACTTCCTGTTAACAACACAAAGGTTACAAACCACAGAACAAGCTGGAGCTGTCGTTCTCAACTATGCCAGTTACACAACAAGCGTGACAGGGAGTCATGTATTATAGAACTATGTAAAGATGTTTTTCATTGGATTACATGGAGAGGATGTGCCACAAAAAGCCTGTTACTTGTTTAGACCTAATTTTAATTATTCCCAAGTCATACACATCCTGAAAGTCTAAGCTATTTATTGCCGTACTACATACGACAATTTTTGAGTTTCTTTCCATGTGTGCCAAGTCCCTCATGTCAGTTCAAACCAGACAGGAGGGACTCAGTCTGGTGTGGCCCAAGGGTTCCTCTCCTGCCATCCCTCCCCTCTGCTTCTCTATCTGGCCGTTCTTCTTCATCTCCAGCTCTATGGCTCTCCTGAGGGGTGGACAGGTGGTCCTAACCCTAAAGAAACAGTACCCCTGCAGAGAACAACCTGCCCAAACCTGGCCACCTTCCCTAGTTTTATCCTTCTCCTTTTTGTTTTTCTGGCCTTAAAACTGAAAAGCAGGCAGACTTCTATCGCCGGTTTGAGCCTCCAAACTCTATCACCTGTATGTAACTGAAAAACACAAATAGAAAAATAATCTACAGCAGCCATGATCAGATGAAGCTATGTACTATTTAAATACATGCTAATTATCATCAGATTGCTTCCAACAATTTAAAGCATCCCAACAAAAAAACAGTTGATTGCAGTTGCTTTTATGATCATGGGAGTGATTGTGCTTAATTTAGATAATTAGAACTTCTTGTGTATGTGCATCGCCCCGGGAGCAGACTTATAGTATACCCATTAGTTGTTAGAGGGGGGTATGTTTTAGAAACGTGTGCTTGTATGTACATAGTGACATTAGAACAGTAAAGATGCAGAATGACTTTGAATTCCATGCTGCCTGCTGTTTCCTTTATCATCAGTAATCTGCTCACGGAGGCAGCAGCAGGGATTGGTGAAAACTCTAAAGCAGAGAAGAGATTCAGATTGCAATAATATTTGTGCTGATGGCATCGTTCATTCTCCTTCCTCACCTTTCCTCACTTGTTTTGTCCCTCTGTCATTCGCAGACTCACTGGTGTAAATAAGGCAGAGACAACCGCAGTCTTTTTTTTACCTGTCATGTGTTAACATTAGGATGATCAATTTTTTTTCTTTTTTTAGAGAAATGACAGCAGAAAACTAAAATTCTACATGTAGGTAGAAAGTTAGGGATACAGTCAGTGCTTAGACATTTAGTCTGTTCAAGCAAACACAAAAACAGGTCACCATGTAGTAGTTTTACCCTCTGATTTTAATTTTATTAGCCATTTTAATTAGGTCACAAAAATGTTTTTTCTTTAATGGAACATTGTTAAAAATGGACAATTTTTACTTAGAACAAGGCTCAATGTTGCTACGTGTTTTCAATTTTAGATGCTTAGATTATTTTAGCTGTCTATTTGCTGGTTGGCCTAAAAAGTCTAAAAAGAAAATTAGAGATAATTCAAACTGCTGCGGGCAGGATTTTGTCCAGTACCATCACCTTTCTACTCACATCTTTGCGCTGGCTTTCTGCATCTTTTACAATCAATTTTAACTTCATTTTACTCATTTACATAGCTTTCCATAATTAAACACCTTATATATCAAGTTACTGCTTTTCATTTCATGTGCCAACAAGGACTCTCAGATCATCCTCTGACTTGCTTTCAGAAGATTCTCAAGTGTCCCACAAGAAATGTGGTGAAGCTGCTTCCTAGTTATGACCCAAAGCTATGGGAGGAATAGGCTTCAAATAGACCCTGTGGTTGGTAATAGGTATCGGTCAATACTGATTTCAGTGATCATTATTCGGCCCCAAAATTCCACATCAAAGCACCATTGTCTCTTTTGCTGTTGCTGTTTTATTTATTGTTTTGTCTAGTCCTTATTAAGCACTTTGGGCTGCATCTTTGCATAAAAGGTGCTTTAGGAAGCTTTCTATTGCTAAGTCCAATTGTACAAATGTTACCACCAGATCGATATATTTGTGATCTTTCAAATTTTTAACAGTGATTGATCAACTTCAGTAAGACAAATACACGTACAAAAGTCTGTCCAGTCTAATAAGCAGGCTTGTGTGAAGAAGGCTTCTGTCGATTCATTTATTTCTGTGTCCCCAGGTTTGCAAACTTTCCATCCATAGACCTGAACCAAACCTCAGCTCATCACACCACAATTAGCACATTCTCTCTTACACTCTCGAGAGCTCTTCCTTTCCTTATTTCTCCTTGAAACATCATCCTGTTGCTAATCCATCTCTTTCATTTCTTCTCTCTAAAGGGAATAAGTCCTGTTTCTTCTCTTGTCTCATTCATTTAAATTTTTAAGTCAGCCAAGATCCCCAGTGAAAGGGCATTCTATGTACACAGGCCCTCTGCACCACTTACAAAATTGCCTTGCCCACTTGTACTGTCCTTTTAATTTCAGTTCACACACATACACATACACTTGAGTCCCTAACCACCCAAGCCTCTCACATCATTGTAAAATAACCTCCTTCCTAATCCACCTGGTTGCACGAGGCTCCTCCAGGGGGGTTTTCAAGAGTCCTAATACAGTGAGTAGGAAGAGGAGGCGGGTAACAAGGCAGGCTGAGAAGCCCGGGCAGTTTTAATCTGCCCTGGTCCTCCAGTTGTAGGGAGAGGGACCCTGCAATCCCCTAACCAATCTCTCTGCCTCTCTTTGAAGGTCTCCTTAATCCCCTTACAGAGAGGCAACGAAAAGCAGATGTGTGTGGATGTTTTTTTGTGTGCATTTGTCTGTGCGTGGATTGCGGAGGAGCTGCGGTTAGGACACTCCTTCTGCTAAGGTCCATTGCTGATTGAGACTTGTGCACTTTGTGTCTCTGGCACTCGGTCTCTTTGTCTCTCACATATACTCCACTTTATACGTTGTCCACCCAGTAGTTTCAGAACTACCCCAGGGATCTAACCATGGCCTAGCTTCAACATCTGCGAAGTGGAAACTCACACAAGCACACACACACACACACACACACAATGCTTTCATCTTTGCCTCTCTAGTGACTGTTTCTCTGTGTTTAGGCAGGAAAATAGGATTGTGTGGAGCTCAGCGTTTAGAGAGCCCAAAGGCCGCCTGTCAAATTCAGCTTCTACATTCTGTGATGCCTTGCTTTGCCAGCCGTCGCTCAGTCATTTAAACTTGGTTCTCCCAGTCCCATCAGCCAACTCTGGACTGATGGCTTTGCCTCCCCCGTTGTGTCTTGACTGTAGAAGCTTTGTGGGATTTTTTTTTTTATTATTATTATCAAATCAAATGATAACAAAATAATTTGCAGTAAATAAATGTACTTCAGTACTTCAGCTGAGGGAAGTTTGGAGGTGAAGTGCTTTTAATTTGGAGTTGCAGACACAAAAAAATGTGGGTAACAATGAAATGAAGAAATAAACGGATGGTTTACATTCACTTTGGGAAGGTTAAAGTGTTTTTTCTATTTTTTTCCCACTTGTAAAAGTAGTTTAAAACTGAATAGGTTTCCCAGGTCGGAACTTGTGTTTTATTTAGTGTGGCACAGCAAAACTAAAACCAAAGCCTGTATTTGTTATGCTCAAAAAGCTCTGTTTAAATCAGAGTGTTTTGGGGTTTATTCTTGTTTTTTGATCTTTGGAAGCAAAGGCATATAACATCTGTAACATTGTCATACTAAGAAAATAAACTTCATCTGCAGTGCATTGTAGGGGATTAACACATTACTGACTTGGCTCGGCAAGCTAGCCAGTGATCCAGATCATCAAAAGAACCATAGCAAATGCTGTCATTGTGGTGACATGATGACATATTTTTGCATTGTAGAGAGGAATCTGTTTCTTGTGAATTAGCTGCACTTCCAGATCTGTCCCATAATCAGGCTTGCATGTTCACATTGTTGATTTGACTAATTAGACTAAGTATGGAGGATGTATAAAGGCTTGCCAACTGAATTGAGGCTTACACCTTTCCAGAAGCTCCACAATCGGAGCTTTGTCATATTGCATAGAGGCAGATAAGCCAAGGACACCCAAGAAAGCTAGTTAAAAAACTGTGCTCCTGGGTTGACTGCATTTCCAGGTAGGTCTGTCCAAAAGGTTCCAGGTTTGAATCCACACCTTGCAGGAGCAACGGAGATCCCTGTTTTATGAGAAGGCTCCAGTGATCAGCTCTGAGTCAGGATCTTTGAATGATGCAAATCCCCTAGCAGTATTTAAAGCTCCCAAATCATCCCTGGCCAAATCCCTTCAAGATATTCCCTGCTCGATTGGATGGCATTAAAGGATCGCAGCGACAGAACAATACGCCGTCTGGCAGCCTGATGGAATAAGGGATAAAGGGACGGAAAGAGAGGAAAAGTCGGAGGAGAAATTGAACAGAAATTGAAAGTGGACATATAAGTTAGAGATAGTGGGTGAAAATTTGGAATCAGGACTGAAAAGACAGGAAGGAGATGGAATTTTATTGATAGGCGTGGACCAGATAATGATGATGATGATTATAATGAGAGAAAGAGAACTGGAGAAACAGACAGCTGTTAGTTACACTCTACGACACGAGACTGAATGATCCCTCCTTCTCTAAGTCAGTAGCATCATCTGTTTGTCAACTCTATTGCAGGCCAACATGCTTTAATAATGCATCTTAATCTTGTTGTTAAATCTGTATATGTATTTTCCATGTTATTTATATTATCTGTAATCCTCTCTGAATGCTGTTATGTTAAATGAAATACCAGCCCAGTTTCTGAGGATAAACAAGATCACTTGGAATTTCTGCAGTTTTCCACTTAAAGTATTGAAAGTGCTTTTGATGAGAGAGAAACACTGACTTTTTTTCTTTCTGTTCTAAAGAGTGCCGTCAGCTGGTAGAAAACCATATTTTCTTTCCATCTCTCTTTTTTTTCTCCTTTCTTCTGTCAGTGGCGCTGAGTCTGTGTATGAGAGTGTCAGTTGATATTGATGGGGTTAGCACAGAGCACCAAGGCTGCCCACTTCGCTGTCCTCCAGCACAATAAAAGGCTGTTATAAGCCCCATAGATTAAGGAACCAGTGCCAATGCCAGGGCCCAGACTGCCTCGGCCACCCATACTTACTTTGCATGTATGAATAACCCCAGAGAAGCTGTGGGAGTAAACAAGGCTCTGTGGGTTAAATTAATACTTTGCTGAAACAAATAGAAACACCCTGTGCTGCTACTAACGTTACATCAGAACAAAGGTAGCACTTTTACACTGAGGCCTTGGCACTTAGAAGCTTTGTTATGATGAAGAAAGTGAAGTATTAACATAAGAGTTAGTTCCTGACTCTCTAATATGCCACAACTGTACCTCAGTAAGCTGTGTGATTGACAGTAATGGGGCGGAGCAGCCATGATGTGTTTGTAATAATCTGACTGGAGTCAGGTTCACTTCTATGCTAATGAGCTAGCAGTGTGTTGGTGGTTTAGCATGACTAATGGCGCACGTCGCCAACAGAGCTGTCTGGGAGTGAGGAGGGGAGCAAAGGAGTAAAGGAGAAATAAAGAGGCTTTACAGGAGTGTTGTGAAGGTATGAGACAGTCGGAGAGGAGAGTTGCAGGAGATTGCGTTGTTAGTCTTTTGGGAAAAGAAAATACAGTTGAGGCCTGATTCCCTTGGCAGATACGTTCACAAAAGCCAAGGAGCCAGGCAGAGCAAAGAAAATTGCCTTTGAAAATGCAGCAATGAATTTGAGAAAGGACATGTAGCACTAACTCGAGCACACTCCTTTAAAGAGGTTTTTTATTAATGAGAAAAGGAAAAAGGTTGTATGTGTTTGTGATGCAGTTAAGCGGTGTTTTTTTTTCCCCTGCTGCTGATCGTCTTGACATTGAAAAGTAAAGAGGATTTTTATGTGTATGTGTGTCTATGTCTGTTTTCTATTTCTGCTGGATTTTTTGTTTGATTTATCACCTTGTCTTTGAAAACATTGTAATCAGGTTTGCTGCACGTGTGTTTTCATTTCTGAGTCCGATGGGACTTCCAACTTTGCTTTAGCTGACTTGAATTGATTAAACTTTCTCGTCACTTATTTATTTAGTGTGGTGATGTTTTGAAGCTTGCTACAAGTGCTCATTCCTTCCTCCTCTCTAACCGTCCGCTTTCTGGAGAGTGTGGAATTGTTGATAAGTTGTCTTGGCAGCGTGGCGAGAGTAATCATTTTCCTCCAGATGTTAGAGTTTGGGAAGGAACCAAAAAGGAGGTGAGGGAAGGAGGAGAACAGGAGAAAAAACAGATGCCGCCACTACCAGTTCCACTCCTCTACATGAAGTCATCTACTCCTCCCTCCCCGAGGCTCCCAATATCACCTCCTCCACTTCACTGCTGGATCCCCCCCCCCTCCCTGCTCTTTCTCGGTTCTACACATTCTGCCTCTCTCTGTATCCCAGGAGGCAGCCAGGGCAGGCTGTGTTTACTGCTGAGGTAATTGGAGTAGTTTGGAGAGAGCCTGACCCTGGCCCTGCTAAGGCCTAAGATATGTGTGTTTGTGTGTGTGTGTGTGTGTGTGTTTTAAAGTGTGTGTGTGTGTCTGTGTGCACACACACGCCTGTTTGTGATGACTGGCAGTGAGGCCAGGAAAGGAAAGCAGGCCTTAGCCAGTGTCAGCCCACTGGGGAACAGACAAATTGGTTTTCACTACGCTGTCTGTCTTTTCTTGTCTTATATTCTGCAGCTTTTTCTTTCTTCTTCCTGCATATCTCTCCATCTCTCTTCCAACTCAAAGATAATCATTCACGCTTTTCCTTGTTCTTGCTCTGTAGCGCTTTTTCTCCTCCTGGTACTCTTTGTTCTACCTCTCTTTTTATATCTCTCTTTCTTTCTCTATCTCTTTCTCTCTCTCTCCCTGCTCATCATTTCATCTCTCCGAGCTGAGCTGTTAGCTGAGCTGAGCTGCATACACGGTGACTCTTGCCAGATATGAACAAAAACTCCCCCTCAGTTGCAGCCAGAGACGTGAGCAAATTCATCCATCCTAATCAAGGCGGCTGTTGTGTTTATCTGTGGGTGAGATGGTTATGAAAGGGCCCAGAGTTGGTGTGTCAGGGGGAGAAGGAGGGTGCAGCCCTACAAACACTGTCAGATAGCCACTCATCTGTTGCTTATTTTCCAAATGCACACACAGTATAAAGCAGTGAACATTAGCTCTATTGTCAGCTACAACTGGCAATAGCAGCTGTTTGTATTAATCAATATATGGACACAAGCTTTGATCAGTAGAGAGGCACAAAAGAGCAAAGCATGACAGTGATTTAGCATGCATCTAGTGACCTCATCGCAGAGTTGACAGGTAGTGGCAGTGGGACACGGCTCACCTACTTTTAGCCCATCACACTCGCGTCTTCCTTCTCCTCCCTCTTTTTTTTCCTCCCTCCCTCATCCTCATCCCACTGTCTTGCTCCTCCCTGATAGCTTTTACCGCTCTGCTGATTTCACAAATAGGCCTCATTGATTGAATCTGATTCTTGTGGATAGAGCAGCCTTATTGAGTGGCTTTTTCGGTGATGGACAGGAGTGTGTGTGGGTGTGTGTTTGTTTGTTACGTGCATGCATGAGTGCATGTTAGGGATGATAAAGAAAAACTTCCTTTCCTCATCCCTTTACGTTGTATAATCCAGCAGCTATTCCTCTCCTGGGAATCCCAGCAGCCAGATCATTATAGACACGCACATGCAGCATGCTTACACACACTGCCCTAGTGATGGCTGCATCTGAGTAAATGTTTTATTATGGGTAGTACATACTGTCTGAGGAGTCTGTTAATTGTGCAGACACCTTGAGCAAGGCAACATTAAATTGCCATCTCTGGCGCTATTCATCAAACATTCATCTAAGCTATGCTTCTGTGGTAGAAAGCTGGCCCAGTACAACCACAGCTGCACGATTTAAGTCAACCCTGCTCTTTGCCAGTGATGCCATCAGCAGTATTTTTTTTATTTCCTCTGATCTTGCAGCGTCTGACTGCAGCCATTTTGGATCTGTCTTCTATAACGGCAGTGTAGCTCAAAACCAGAGCAAAAAGCTGCCATCATTTCCCAAACATCCACATTACATCAAACAAAAGCAAAGAAAAATAGGGAAATGTTGCTGTTGGGAATCTTTAGTGTTTTGATGGAGAGAAATTAGCTTGTTTCAGATGTAAAACAAAAATTATTTGGCGGGGTTTGGGGGCTTTAGCTAACAAACTGTGTTAGTGAGAAGATAGAGCTATTTCAGCAGCACTCCATTGGGGATACACACATTTCACACACAGCAGCACACACCTCATCCTAGCAGCAGCATCTGTGCTCCTCCCCTCTTGCTGTCCTCTATTTTGTCTCTCGCCTCTCAACAGGCAGTGTGCCACCTATGTGGAGTTGGATTGATGGTGGCACCCTCTTACCCTGGGCCTATTTAACCCCCATAACAATGGAGATCCATCATCATCCAACACGCAGGAACACTCATAAGCAGCCCTAACACTCATATCCCAGCATGTATTTGCACTGAGCTGCTGCCTGCTGCTGAGATACCCTACTGTTGTGCTCCCTCTCACGCACACAGTGTCATCAGTGTCATCCTGCGAGAGACCAGCTCACCCCCGACAACCCCCCGTATGAGCTGATTATTTTATCTTAATTTTAAAGTTAAGTCTTGTCTTAGATTAAGTGTAGTCACAAAGACACCAAGGACTTGTGTTTTTAGTTTGCACTCATGCCGCTAGAATACACCTGGCTCATTAGAGCCACATTCATTCATTCATTCATTTATTCATTTATTTATTTATTTAGAGAAGAAAGCCTAAGGAGTAGTTAAGAGTTTTAAAGCACTAACTAAATGACTAGATACTGCTCAGTCCTGTGTTGCTGTTTTTTTTTTATTTGACCTGTTTCAGTACCATAACTGTCAATGCTAATGTTTGTTCTTTAAATTAGGCAGACTAGATGCTACATTGACGGGACATTTGCCTTTACTCACTTAGTCATAATATCAACATTACTCATCATTATTTATCAAAAATATTTAAAACTCTGTATTTAATATATTGTGAAGGCACCGGTAGTTATGCCTGTAATATTGTTACAATATCAATCTTGAGGTATCCAGCAAAAATTGTTGTGATATTTACTTTTGTCCATATCGCCCAGCCCTATGTTACAGGCAGCTAGTACAAGACTTGCTCATTCATGTGTACAAATGTTTACATAGAACTTGCAGCATCTAATTAGTAGTGATTTTGTCTCTCCATTGAGGGAGGGTTTACTTGCCTGTATTGGCCATGCTAGCCATTGACCTGGAGCATGTTCAATTAGCCTAGCCTGGTTGTCATGGCTGATACTGCTTGTCAAGTTGCCCTCTCTTTACCTTCAGAGCTGTTAGTGAGGGAACAAAACAGGTCATGACAACGATTTTAGAGCAGCTTGCATCTGTGTGTTTGGTTGCATGTATGTGTAAGAAAGGTTGTTTCACTTTTAATAATGCCCATTTTCGTAACTATTTAAAATGTTAATTTGTAAAACTGAAGCTTAGGAGTGGATATGATTTCCCCAAATAAATAAAAGAATGAATAACAAGGTCACTATTGTATGTTTCACGGTCAAAGATTAACAAGCTATTTTGAACAGACTGAATATTTATTAGTTGGATTGTAATTGTTTGTCATGTAAAAGCCAATTGTCCAGTTTTAGCTTTGCCATATAAAGCAACAGTTTTTCAGTTCTGTTAAGCACAGCATCAAAATTTGATTACAAGAAATATTTGAACCATGTGTGTTGCATGATTAGTGTATGCGTTGCTGGCCTTTTCTCTGTTTTTGCTGGGAAAAGTGATGTAGCTTAGAAAAATTTCAGTGTTATATTTGTGCTTCACGACTTCCCCAATAAAGGAAACGAGAGACAGACCACTGTGGAGGTAGGGACGAAGAGAAATCAGTTGAGAGAATGTCCTTGCTTCGTTAACTGGCAGCTCTGTGGTACTCTAAACATTGCTCAGGCACACACATACACACATACAGCTGAATACGGTGACTGCTCTGAAGCCACTGCCTTATATTTAGTCAAGGAAGACCAGCCTCTGTCACTTTTTCTCTTGCTTAACCTCCCTCTTTCTCTTCCTCTCTCTGTGGCTGTGCTGAGGAGGAGTCTCAGGGGAGGGCTTAACTCTGAGCCCTCGTTCTTTTTCCGTTCTTCTTCTCTCCCCTTCCACGTCTTTTTTTCCTTATCGTCCTCTGAATGGAACGGCAGACTGTTGTTAAACAGACTTTGTGCACGTGGTAGAATAGAGAAAGGAAGGTTCAGTACTGGCATTCCCGCTTTTATCGCTGTGACCGCTAACAGGCTGCTCTGCCTTTCTCTGTGTACAGAAGATGCATTTGCATTCAGATGTGGAGTCTATGTGAATGAACCCCTTTCATTTGTTTAAATGACATATGAACACATCAGAGTTTTTCCTTTTAAACCTTTTAGCAGAAAAAAAGCATTAAATCAATAGGTCATGTAAGGTCAGTTTCTGGTCGGCAAGGCTTCACACGCCTGTCTTTGCACCTTTTTAGATTGGAGAGTAACACGCATAAGGCCTTGCTTAAATTATGATGTACAAGCTGGAAAATCACAGGAGCTTTTGTGTTGTCATGGTTATTGAATGTTCGGTAGCTTCAGGGGAAATGGAGTTTGGGAGTCGAGGTGGAGGGAGGGGAATGCAGAAAGGAAAGGGGGGAGAAAATGGATGGGTGTGAGTGGGAGGAGGGGTGCTATCTTAATTGCTTTCCGTGAATAATTTCAGTCCTCTAATTTGGCGATAATGACAGTGGCTGCGGCTTTTGTATTTATTTATCCAAACATTAATTGACAGGACTGACATTAGCCAGGGCGGTTATTGCGCATTTGATTGCGCACAAGGGAGCAAAGAAAATTACAGTAATTATCATTCTGATATGGATTATGAATATGCATTCCCACACTTAATGTCTCTGTCAGCATTTTAGTAACAACAAGGCACTCTGCCATGACAACAGCACTTAAGCTTATCTCCATCTCTCTTCCGTTAACCTGGTCCAACCTGTGCTTGTGGAGAACAAATGACATATACTGTCTAAATGATTTAGCACCCGCTGTAGCTTTTTAGCAACACCCAGGCATGTTGTTAGGTGAAATGGTTGTCTTGTGGATTGTTTCAATCAGCCTGTAAATGGGTCTCAGCTTGTGTGGAATTAGCGTGTGGTGTCTTATTGTGAATGGACATTAAAGTTTCTGTTCTTCACAGGCGGAGGGAGAAGACAATTTGAAGAAGATGCAGCTGATGGAGCTAGCGATTCTCAATGGGACATACAGAGACAACAACATCAAAACACGTGAGTGAGCTGCTGTAACACACACGCACAATTCATCACACACAACTAATCTTTTCACTGCATAGACTATACTTATTTATATTAGGAATCTTTCTCTGTATTTCTCATTAACTAATAATGTTTACTCAGTTATAATATCAAGTCAGATCTCCTGTGTACATACCATAATATTATCTCTGACTAGTAGACCTTTCTCTCTCAAGTTCTACAAAAATTTCATGTTCACTTCCATAACAATGAGTAGGACAACTTCCATCCTGTTCTACTCTGTCATTTCTTTCCTCTTCATCCATTCCTCCATCCATCCCCTACCCCACTGCAATCCAGATGCGATCACTTTGTATCACTTGCTCTTGGTGGACTCTTGATGTATTCCACTTGCTCAACTCTGCATTGCATGTCAGTCACTAGCTTGCACATGGATACCGTTTGCTCCTTAAGCACCAAATGCCATTTGAAAATGCACAATCATGTTTTGCCCACATTTTGTTTACCAAAGAATCTATTGCCATTTACTGTCTAGTCCCTTTGTTATGTCCGTAATTGTAATTTTATTTAAACATAATCATAAACTAATGTTTTTATATGCTTGGGCTAAAATTAATTAAATTAAACTCAGGGTGATTCATTTTACTGTTTAATTTCCCTTATTTAACATCTACTAAACTAGTAGCCATAATGAACTAGACCCTCACCTAACAATAGTTGCGGCTTGATTTGTTTGACCTGCCTACGGTGAAGCTTATGTGGCACGGCTCACATCACATGCTGATGCACAACCACATGAAAACATTATTTTTGTGTGTTCATTTTTACATGATCCAACTGAAATGGACTGCTGACTCTGCTGGGGATAGACAAGTTTTTTGAGTCGCTAACGACTTGAGTGGAATGCGTTCCCACTGGTGTTCGGTAATCTTCATATTAAGAGCAAAATTCTTGATGAGTCTTTTGTTAAACACCCTCACTAAGTGTTTCCCCTTCACATAAAGTCAGCAGCTCCATTTCTGTTGCTGTGTGTGTTGTTTACCCTCACCTATGCCATTTCCAGTAGATGAATGTATAGCTGCCATGGTGGTTCGAATGCTTGTATACATTGGGATGACAGCAACATTTTGTGCTTCTTGTGTTTTGGTGTGAAGGTTTTTTTTTTTGTTTTCTTTTGTTTTATTTTGTTTGGCTATGTTGACCTTTTCTTTTGCAAAAGATTGTGGCTTTTGTGGTTCAACACCATGATCATTGCATGGACTAATTTTCCCTTTTGCTCCCCCTCCTTTCTCCTCTCTACCTGCCTCTTCACATTCCCACTTCTTTTCCTCCTTTCGTGTTTCATCCTTCACTGTTCACCTGTGATTATTATCAACTACACAACACTTTTTCTTTTGACCTCTTTCCTTCTTTCTACTCCTGTCCTTCGCTCTCTTGCTTATGGCAGCCACCCTTGCATTCTCTCTTGCAGCGGCAGCGGCGGCCGCTCAGGGCCCCCGTCTTATAGCGGCCCCTACGGGTCAGGTGTTACCTCCCCCAGCACTCCGCCCCCCAACACCAGCTGGGGCCCCCATCATGAACCTCATCCGGCCCACTCAGATGGCTGCCATGCTGCCCAATGGCACCCCAACGCTGGTGCCTCCCACACCGGACGGCGGGCTTATCTACACCACCCCTTACGAGTACCCTTACGCCCTGGCACCCACCTCCCTGCTGGAGTACCCCATCGAGCACAGTGGGGTTCTAGGTAAGAGAGCCTGGGGAAGCATGGGTGCAGCAGGTACAGCAGCCAACTTTAGCCAGCCTGGACAGGAGGTCAGCTTGTTTTACCCCGGAGCTGGGGTTCTGGACGCGGCTTCCATGAGCCACAGTCAGGACTTGTTGAAAGGTAAATATGTCGTGTCCACCTGAGGATCAAAAACAGACAAACTCACAGAGTGGATGTGCTGGTGAAGCCTTGATAATGGGATGACCAGCTATGTGGCTCATATGGACACTGTATTAAAATGGCAAAGAGGGACAGAAATTACCTTTTGAAGGTTAGGCTTTCGGGAAATTCTCTTTCATAATTTAGACCAAGGTTACTTTACTGTATTTTAGTTACACTCTTGCCAATGCTCTCAGGTTTACATTGCCTTTTTTCTGCAAGGATCATATAGGAGGACTTGCCTCAGTGTGAAATGAGGCACGCTGACAGAAACACGCTCACATACACGCAGCCTGCTCTCTAACCCTTTCATGCACTGGCCTGGAGGCATACTCAGTCTGGCGGCAGATCCCTTCGGATTTCTGCAGCTTTTGAAATCATTTCTCTGTGCTGTTCTCTGCAGGCAGGCCTTGATGCCTGTAAATAGTCCCTCTCTCACTCCCACTGGGGATGTTCATTAAATTCCTCCAGTCTTCCTTTTTTTTTCTTCTCCCTCCCCTCTCCATAGTCTAAGCTTCACCCCTTGTGAACTTGAGCCATGTGCTAATACCTGACACTCCCCTTAGTCTCTTTGTCAGGAGTACAGTTTGATATGAAGGTCTGCTGTATACACTCTATTAATTTTCAATGGTGCTTTAAGCTCAACACATCTGCTACCAAAGAGACAACTGATCATCTATTGATGAAACAGAGTCTGAGATGAACACCATATGTTGTATTGAGGCTAGAGATAACAAAAGCATAGTCTTCTCCCCCAAATAAGACAGAAGAGGCCTTTTGTAGTTGCTTTCCAGCTTTAATTTGACACAGTACTACTCTGATGTTGTCCGTGGCATCATCTGGCAGCAGCAGACACAAGTGTGATTTCAGCTGACCTGTGTATTTGAGGTGCCTCTGGGAGTCATGTGTAGAACAGACAGGGGCAGCTGACTGGCTTTTCTCTCTTTAACTTGCAGGGTTACACCAGCTTAGTGCATTTTATTTACTCACTCTATCGATTGGTGCCTTCAGCAACGCAAGGCCTTGTGGAACACGCTCCCTCTCGTTCTCACACAGACACACTCATGCACTTGGCTCAGCTGCCTGCGCTACTGTTTCTAGCCACCGTTGGCTTGTCTCAGAATAAGGAAATGTCAGGCCATCTGCTTCTTTAGAATAGTGTAGGTGGCTGTGTAGTCATACGCCAAAACTCGCTCTTAACTCGACAATGCCAGAACAAAATCCTTCTAGAATTTTTAACTTATTTCACATATGCCCAGTTCCTCTGGGAGGGCTTGATTTTTTTTCCTTTTTTTTTTTTGTCTTAATTCCTGCACACATTTTATTTTTGTAATACTTGAACACATTCTGACACGCAAACAGTTTGTTTGTGTCCTGTACCCGAGGCAGTATCAAGCACTGCAGTGGGAAGAAAATAAGTTGTGACAAATATAGGAGGAAATGACAGCCTCTGCTGCCAGTGAACAGATTGACCTAGAGAGAAATGGTGAAAGAGAAAATGAAAGAGAGAGAGAGAGGCAGGTGGTGTCTGGCACTATTCAATTACCATCAGAGCTGTATTGGATTTCCCCACCTTTCAAAATAAAGAGACAAATTTCTCTCAATCCCCCTCTGAATCCCAGAGGAAGAATCACATTATTTTTTTCCAGACAGCCCAGGAGCCTGCACCCTTTACCTGTCCCTTCTTCAAAGAGTCCTCCGTAGAACTCTGAGCACTGTGGAATTTTATTACTTAAGTTATGCATATTTTTTTTTAAAAATAGCAAGTTAAAACTTAAAAAAAGGTGTATTATTTTTTTCTACTGCATTTTTCTACACGTAAAAAAAAATATATGTGTGGCGTATGTATATGTACTATAATCTGTATTTTGTTGCTATTCTGTGTATTGTTGTATTGTCCAAACATTATAATAAGGATAATGGTTAAAAAATGTGAATGTTGTTGTTGTAAAAAAAAAAGAAAAAGAAAAATGACTGTTTTCCCCTCTTCAAAGTGAATGGTTTCTAACCTTGTGGACCTGTTACAATCTAGGTGCAATGGCTACTAAAGTGAGACGGCATGACACGCGGGTCCATCCTTACCAAAGGATTGTGACCGCTGACAGAGGTCAGTTTAGTCTCTTAGCTACACTCTGCTATTGATTGATGAATTTCAATGATTATTATGCCTCAATGCCTTAGTTGGGAATTTGTATATTGTCTGTATTGTATTTTTATTTTCCTTTCCCCCCCACCACCTTTCCTACCCCATACATCCACACACCAGTTAAGCGGTTGTTTGTGGTCTGCACATTTTGTTTACATTTAGTACTTATCATATACAGTATACATGGACTGTGTATAGGTCAAAGCTCAGGCAAAAGTGATCTTAACAGCTTTGGATTCATGCAGCTGTGAAGCCAGGACAGGTAGTACTTTGCAGGCAGTGTTGAAGGTGTATAATGACATTCCTCTGATGTGAGATTAGAGCCTAAAATGGGGCAGGCTTGTTCCCATACATGATTTATCTCCTTAGCTCATAAGGAGCAAAGAAAAAAGGAGAAGCATTTCTATACTGTATCTGAGAGACCTAGCTTGAAAGAAGAGAAGTAGCCATGCTGCTACCAGGCACCATTTCACCTTGAGATTTAAATTTATTTTGCATTTTTATTTTTCTATGGAAGATAGACACGCACAGACATAAGCTGAGGTAGCTTGCATTCTCTCCAGTGTATTGCAAATAGATGGAAATAAAGCTAAAACACATTTTTAATATTTCAGTTGTACATGAGGTACTGTCATTTTCTATTTGAGCATTTTATATCAAATGTATTTATGGTTCTTGTGTATATTTATATTATATAAAAATATACTGCTAAATAAAGAGAAAGAATCGGAAAGCAATGATTCATCTATTCATTGCACATGTACCACTAGTCACAGTTATCTCTCACATAACATTAGTTATTTGTAAGTCTCCTTACCACTAATCACACTGTTTGTAACTTGCACTTCAACTTGACAGACACTAAAACACTAGATTTTTGTTTTTTCTTATTGTCTGTTCAAACTCTCTTTGCTTCTGTTTTTTGGTTTTGGGGGCAATGTGCGCTTAAATTAAACCACCAAGCTACCTGATTTAGGGTGGGGGCTTTAGTAGTTGGAATCATGATGTGACAACGTCATGATTATAATGAGATTAGCTGGGTTCATCTCACATTGACAAGGGATTTAGGAGCAGGAGGGCGGGGGAGGGGGGGGGGGGCGACATAAGAGATTGCATTCATTTTATTGTTAAAATGATGTCATTCCAGTCTCTTCTTGCTGACACTAATATCCTTTCTATCTTTTTTTTCTGTTTGTTTTGTTTTTGTTTCTAACCACCTAGCCGCCACCGGCAACTAACACATGACCTTCTGACCTCTGAACTCTTCACCCAATGACGAGCCGCCCCAAGCCTGCCTGCTGATCAGTTAACTGGTAATTGCCTTTTGCTAGCCTCTCGGACGCAAGTGAGAGAGAGAGAGGCGCCTGCCCGTACAGTTACCCTAACACGTTCTGACAAAAAAAAAAAAAAATAGAAACCAACGCAGAATCTTCACAGAAACACAACAAAACCCAACAAAGTTGTGTAATATTCATTTTTTTTCCCTCTGTTCATTGAGTTCAATTCCCATTCTTTCTCTTTCTTTTTCTTCATGAATCATATACTGGGTGGATGTGTTTGTGGTATTACTCATAAATCTGCACTGAATTATATAGCAATAAAGACCCCCACCCCCTGATCTGCCCACCCACCCCCTACTGTAATCGCTCTAATTTGGTGACCTCACTTGTATGAGTCAAAGTTCAGTATCTGTTTTGACGCAAACCATTTGGTTTGAGAGTAATGACATACGTCCCCCTCAAATGCAAGAGCCCCTACCAGCTCCCACCTTGTTCCAATACCCACCTTTTGGGAGAGAAAAAGAAATAGAAGGAAAGAGAACATACACTCACATTAACTTGTTTAATTTCTGTCATTTTTCACATGTAGTGCAGTTGTTGAGCTCTAAGATGTAATTATGAGCTGACACATTCTGGGTGTGCACCTCCAAACAGCTTTCTGTCTGTTTTTTTTTTTTTTTTTCAAAAGCATGGCTGAAATGATTGCAAAAGGAGCTTTTTATGATTTATGTGTTTTTTTTCTTTTTTCCCTTGTTTGTATTTGTTTTTATTTTTGCTTATACTTCTGAGTCATTTTCTCCACTTAATTTTGGTTTCTGTTGTTCATAGATGACTAATTAGATTCGCTAAAAATCGACTAGCTTAAATAAGGCAGGTGGTTTTTCTCTGGAAAATCAAACACAATCTGATGTTTGAAGCAGGCTGCAGAAAGTAGGAAATAATGAAGGGCAAGATTGGAAGGTCACTATTTGGGATGATGCGTCTCTGTGTGTGAGAGTGTGTGTGTGTGTGTGTGTGTTTTTAATTAATACAACAATGAAAGTAGGGTGTGCTGAGGCTTCGGGGACATTGGAGCAGTGCTTATTAGCTACTGACCATTGCTTTGCCCCATCCACGCTACATCCATTATACAGTGCCTGATGTATTTAGAAAAAAAATATCTTGAAGAGTTAGCTGAGCTGTGATTGAAAAGTAAAAAAAAAAAAGGATTAAGTGTGCATATTTAGCCAAAGGGTTTTCCATTGAACTATATATCTGCAATTATGCATCTGTCTCATAGAGGGCTCTCTTTATGATTTTAGAGTTTGGAAAGGTGTGAATTTGTGGTGCCTGCCTTCAGCTAGAACAGCCAGTCAGTCAGTTAGATGATTTCTCACTCATTAATACTTTATTTTTCTGGAGGATGTGAATGCAGACAATTAACACTAAATCAACATGCTCCTCATTTACAGTGCATTGCTAGGGGGAAGGACACTTTGAAGTTCTGTACATAAATGCGTTTTGTCATAACACCTGGCTACCATATTAAGTTGTTTCATCAACCATATTGCCAAAAGACTGTTAATTTGCTTATTTTTCATTTTTTGCATCTCAACATTTGGCCTATTGTTTCCATTGTTTTTTTCCTTTTTTTTTTTCAAACCCAAGTTAAATTTTATTTGGAAAATCAAGGGGGGCATAATGTAAGCTTACCTTGCAAATTAGAAAAGATTGTGTTTTATTTTGTTTTATGATTAGGGGGGGTAAAAACATTTGTATTTAAACTTATGACGTGACAAAGACCATCCAAAAGCGCATCCAAAATGTGTCACACCTCCCTGTGATCGTAGTCTAGCTCCTGAGCCCACAATCTTTTGTTCAACTCTCTCAAGAAAAAATAGGATGTGAAAGCCATGCCTGCCTGTTCAAATTGCTTTATACATACGTCTTATATATATAAATATATATATATATATATATATAAATATATAAAAATGTAGATATCTGTCATTGCATATACAAATACAGAAGAGAACAAAACATAGATAATTTTACAGGGTGCTGGAGACGAGAAAAAAAATTGAAAAATCTATTTTTGGCAATTTTAGCTTTTGATACTTTACTTGCAGTTACAAAATGAAAAAAAACTAAATAAAAAAAAAAGTTTAGACAGAAGTGGGAAAACAGAAAACCGAGTGGGTGAGGAAAAAGTGCTGTTACCCTGGGTATATGATTGGAAAGGAAGACGAAGACCAAAACAGTCATAACCCTTGAAAAGCTAGTGAGGATCAGAAGCGAGACAGATGCCAAGAGAGTTTTAAAAGGATCAAATCAAAGTGCCTTATCAACAGTGGTTTCTGTTTCCTGAGTATTCCAGTTATGTTCAATAATATCCAGCACCCACAGAGATGGCGCAGAGAGGAATGGCCGGTGTTACACGCTCTGAATAGTTGAGCAGGGTAGCTCCCACCATATCGTGGTGTTACCGAAGTTATTCTATGCAAAAAGAATAGCAGTCGTTTTGACCAGCTAAAATATGTGCCATGGTTTTGTCTTCCTGAAATTAATTTTATTATTTTTTTCTTTTTCCTTGACTTGATGGCCCTTTACTCTGCTGTATGTGCAGGTTTTGTTCTCTTTTTATTTAGATTTTAATGATCATGATGAAATATTGTCTTGAGTTTTTGGTGACTGTGATTAACCTCCTCGAACAAATTGAACTGCCAATAGCATTGCAGTAGTCTGCCAGAACATGTTTTGATCATGAGCTGAGAAAAATACATAACATTCAAGGGAACCGATATGAAAGGGGCGGTCGTCCCCGTCAGCGTTAAGCTTGTTTGTTTCAACAGCTGCAAACTAAAAGAATCCAGTCCAAGTCTCTCAACGTCACTTTTGACAACACGCTATAAATACAATCATGAGATTTTCTGATGGACGAACGAAATGCTGGAAAATGAAACAAGCAAGTCTATTTCACAGCCAAATAGTTTTCAGTTATTGAAACAACTGACAGTTTACTGTTAGAAGGCGAAACCAACTCATAATATTAAATTTGAGGAATTTTTTTAAAAGCATAATATTACCCTTGGCAGTTTGTTTTTTCTACTCATAGCTCTTTTCATCATGCTGTTACACCGAAAGGTCAATGAATTTTTTCTTTCTCAGTGTTATTATTATAAATTGAAATGCAATATTAAAGTGGAGCAAGAGATGGCTATTCAGCATTTGACAGTATTAAGAAAATTCCCTCTGCAATGTTACAACTTGCTGTGTCATTGTGAAAGGCTGGATAAAGTCCATCAGGGGAAAGGTTAACTCTATACCTATCGTATTCTCTCTGGCCTGCCTACTACATGTATGATAATGTAATTAACAGCCATTGTTACAGGTTTATAATGTATTTTTCTAATCTCATTTTATATGTATAATAATCATGTTTCTGAGTGCTTTGTTTTTCTTTCTGTTTTTTTTTTTTTTTTTATGAAACCCACTGCAACGGGGGGGGGGGGGGGGGGGGGGGGGGGGGGGGGGGGGGGGGGGGGGGGGGGGGGGGGGGGGGGGGGGGGGGGGG
>JAPZDY010000007.1:10319457-10333854 GCA_029783645.1 Ctenochaetus hawaiiensis
AAAAATAATTTCTGTTGGGATCAAATTAAAATAGTTTTTCATATTCACTGTACATGGGATTGGTGTTCACTGTGCAGCTCTGCCCCTCTCAAAGTCTCACAACATGAGTGCTGTGATCACAGATGTATGACAACATACTGTACATGTCTTTTATTCTCAATGATTAACCAAAGGAATAAACTTGATTATGTCAAAGTAACATACAATACAAAGCATTAAAACAACAGTACTTGTGGGTCATTCACTTGTTTTTACCCTTATCAAATGAGCAAGCTCACTTTGTGCTAAAGGAAGGGGTTACAACATCAATAGTTTTTTTACACGGGTCTCAATAAAGTCAGACAAACATTTTGAAAAGATATTTAAAGGAAACTCATGTTACATTTAACATATTATAGCAGTAAGGTCTGTGGAACCCCAAGTAATGGGGTAAAAAGCAATGGTTAGAAACATCTTATACCAATATCTGTTCAAAATAAGTGATTTGGTACCAAAATCACAGTTTACTCTATAAGAAAAGCTATGCCTACGTAATACACACATATATATCAATCCATAAGGTAATTTATTTAGCTCAAATAACCTATTATAACCCAGGACCTGTGTGGTGTGTAAATAGTAAAAACAGGCAGCTTTACAGTGTGTGGTGTGTGTAGTTTAGTGTGATGTATGTTGGCTGGTGCAACTACCTAAACAAAGGGAAAAACAGGCTGAGGCAGACACAGCAGGCACAGCCAAGATGGAGAGAGACTGCCAGCAAGGCAGTCCTTTACGTCTTTTGGAAGGCCAGCTCAGATGGGCAGGTATAAACAACCACCTTCCCAGCTCCACCTGGCAGGTAGCTTCCGAGCCTGCGAAAGAAACATCACAGCCATACAAACAGGCAGGCAGAGAGGGAGGGATTGTGACACCATGCTGTCATCTAAATAGTATATTTGTAATATTAAAGCTTAAAAACAGAGGCATAAATTAAAGTCATCAAAACAAACACAGGTCTTTATTTTTCATCTCGCATTTCGTGGTGTCAGCGTGAGATGTTCGCTGCAGGCTACCACACATCCTCGCAGACATCCACCCTGATCATCAAACACACCATGACAACTCTGGGTTACTGGGGAAGTCAGATGCATGTAAATGTGCCTGCAGAAGCAACAGAGCTCTTTATCCTTCATTGAAAGTAATGGCAACCTGCTGCTTGAGTCAGTGAGGATGAGTCAGTGCTGCGTTAACCAGCTCACCAGTATGTGACTCCTGTGGGCTTCCTGGCGTCTCATGACCAGTGTCAAAGTACAGAATCGACTGGTTACTACTTATTTACATGTGTTTATATATTATATTTTACTAAAATGCATGATTGTGAACAGTGAAGATCTACAGGCACAATCACATTCCCACATTTGATAATAAAAAAAAAGACTTTAAAGTGGACGTCTCATTATGCCTCAAACTAGCTACTGTACAGGAAAGAGGAAAAAAAACATGACAGAGACAAATCTTCCTCTTTCTGCTTCTTTCTTTTCTCTCATCCTCTAGCTCGAGGACAGAGCTGCTGCTGCAGCTTCT
Source organism: Ctenochaetus hawaiiensis (assembly GCA_029783645.1). Taxonomy (NCBI): domain Eukaryota; kingdom Metazoa; phylum Chordata; class Actinopteri; order Acanthuriformes; family Acanthuridae; genus Ctenochaetus; species Ctenochaetus hawaiiensis. The sequence goes on from JAPZDY010000007.1 coordinate 10,321,021, forward strand.
GCTGCTGCTGAATAGGACAGTGGGGAGTAGCAGTTCAGGAGGGGGCTCCTGGAAGTGACTTTAATGTCATGCAGGAAGCTGGGAGAGCGAGAAAAAGAGTAGAGAAGTGTGAGGGAGGAGGCAGTGGAGGGTGCTGATGGTGGCTTTGGCCCCCGGGAAGATGCATCAAAGGAGCATTTGTCGCAGAGACCAGCTGGGAGACTAATCAGAGAAGGAGAACTGTGTGTTTGTGTGTGTGTGTGTGTGTGTGTGTTTTGAAGGGGTAGAGTGGAAGGGTTGCATCAGTAGTGACAGATGAACCAGCTTCCTGTGGAATGAATATAGGGCATTCATCAGAGTGCAGCTGTTTCTCTCTCTGTGTGTCTTGATGCTTGCATGTGTGTGTGTGTGTGTGTGTGCATGAGAGAGAGAGAGAGAGAGAGAGAGAGAGAGAGAGTAAGTAAGTTGCTTTAGAGTACACAGTTGTTGCAGGTTTCAAGCTTAGATTAATGAATGGAGGTCTATGTCAGGCGACAGAGCTATCACCTGACACTGTAGCAGCTGGATTTTGTGTGTTTGCGGCTGAATGTGAGTGTTAGAAAGAATAAGACAGTGAGACAGTACAGGAAAGAGAAGCAGAAATATTTATTTTGTGGTTAGAGAGTGCACTTCTCCTTCAGGAATCAGTAACAGAGTAATTTTGGGACTCCTTCTGAATTCATCACTCAGTATTAGAGAGCACAGGTGATTATGTCATCTAAAGTGGATCCATCTTTCCAAGAAAAGCTCTTGAGAACATTTCCTGCTTCCCTCTGATAGCTGCAAATAATATGTCAAGGTTGGGTGCGGATATGTCATATGATCCCCTATTTCAAAAGTTTTCATAGCAGGGAGAAACTCTCACTCCACTGAAAACGATTTTATATGATTTGTCCACAACCACGTCTAATCAGACAAGTCAGCTGACATTTCCCTGGTTCGCCACGTCCCCGCTGACATACAAATGTAACCGAAAGAAGTCAAATCATGGCCCCATCAGTCAAGTCACACCAGCTTGGACAAAACGATGAATCTTCCTCGCCTGTCTAGAAGGCGTCCCGCTGCTTTTGTGCTGTCTTTGTATTGAGCGATCTCGACAGGTGTGGATACTGCAGGCCTGCTGTGTCACCTAATGCTGACAGAGACTGTCTAACAGGTGTGTGTGTAAGTGTGTGTATGCACATGATGTCTTCTGTCAGCTCTGTCTCTCTCCGTGCCGACTGACTGCATGTCCCCCACTCACAACAGTTGTGTAATAACTGAGAAAAAAACACACACACACCCTGTGATTACTGCATGCTACATTCATCTCAAGGTAAATTCACTGTAAATATAAGTTGTGGTTGTGGAGCAGGAAATTGCAGGTTCTGTCAGCTACAGCACACGGTGGTAAATATATATATATAGGAGATTTTTTGGTGGCAAGAACATTTTGTGAGCTAGGAAATTTGTCACCTCAGTGATCCAGCTCATACCAACAGTCTGAATCTGATAATAAAGATCAGAGTCAGTTTAAAGCTCCTTTTAAGATTTATTTTTAAGTATGTAAAAAACTCTGCTATGAATAATATTTGTTTAACAAAAAATGAAATCAAATAAAATACAAAAGGGGCTTTTACACATCTACTCTTTCTCCCTCACTAAGAAATTGTGTGTGTGTGTGTAAGCCGCACGCCTCATGCCCCGCCCACCACTGCAGCGCTTGGTTGACCAGTGAAAGAGTCGCGTGCATTAAGATGGCTAACGTTAGCAGTTAGCATAGAGGAAACACTGGAGAGATTCAGCCATAACTCTTTGAGCCTCAGTCAGGCCGAGACTCATATGATTAGCCTGTTTTGCGCCAAAATTGGCAACTATAGGAAACATGTCTGAATGGTATGTGTATTTAGCATCTTTTATTGTCAGTCAGCTTGTTAGCTTGTAAATGGCAGTGGCTCAAACAGCAGCAGTGGTTGTGAGTTGTGAAAAATAATTGTCTGCCAACATATAACGTTACAGTTACTGTGTGATTATTGTTTGACCCACTGATTTTAAGATTTTTTTGGTCCAGTGTACATACGAAATCTTCTCACTCTGCTAGCTGTCAAAACTAATGCTAATGCTAACTCTTACCGTCTGTACTGACTAGTCTCCTCTGTGCTGAGGGTTTCAAGTTTCCTTGCCTGTGACTGGTTTTTAAATCTGTGATGTAACACACTTGGGCTCTTTTGAATCTTAAATTTTAAGGAAGTATCCAGACATTGCCCTCCTCAGTAGAGGAATGTGAAAACAAGTTTTTAGTGATCGACTTTGCACGGATAAAAGCCAGTCTAGTCAAAGTCTGACATTTTATTGGACCGAGATAAGAAAAATACATTTTGAATGGAGGGAATCCTGAAGTGTCAGGAGGTGAAATGTCTTCTAGTTTAAAACTTTTCAGGCCCAAATGCACTGATGTGATAATAGACGCGCTTCATTTGATGCCCCTATGGCGCACTGCAGGCATCAGATTTAAAAAACACATGCAGCCTCCTGTCAAATCCAACAACAAGACCAACTCCTTCTCTTACATTATATCCCACTGTCAACTCATCTCATGTTTTTTTTCCAGATGTGACAGGAAATTATTATATTCGCCTCAGTGTAACTTAGTAACAGATTACAGATAACGGATCAGAATAGCTAAATTTGGTCTTTTCTCGATGAGAGATTTCATGGCAGCGTATCATCACATCTCTCTCTCTTTTCTTCTCTTTTCATAATTTTTCTTCCAAAACAGCTACTGAAACTGAAGACAAAACGAGCAGGTTTGGTTGCAGAGTCCTCATTTGACGCAAAATCCAAACAAGGTCCCAGTAGGGCCGTCAAGGCAGTTTTGACGCACCTTCTGACGTTTTGGGTTGTGTTCAGCCACTTACAACAATAGGTTCACTTAAAACGCAAGTGTTTCTTTTTTATCTCACAAAATGGCTCCCTGTCTTAATCTGTTTATAAGAGGCACCATTAGGACTGAATGTTGAGAAATACACCTTCTAAATTTGACTCGGTGCCTCCAGGACAACCTTCATCTGCGGTAAAGCTGACAAACACAACTTAGCTGTAATTTCATATCAAAGACATTTTTTTTTATTTGCATATTTATGCACATAATTTTTCTCTTATTGCACCTACAGATGACACTTAGCTCATAATAAAAAGTGACAAAACATCCTTTTTTTTTTTAATCAGCAAATCATATGCAAAGTCACTTTCTTACAGGCTACCATGTCAGTCTATAGTGAAAGTGTTACATTCAACATTAGACCTGCTCTATATGTGAAGTGTCTTGAAATAACTTCACTAATTTGATTTGACTTGACCTGACTTAAACTGTCATTTGCCCTTTTCCAGGGCTGCTTAAGTGATGGCTAAAAAATGAAATGAAAAATCTGATGTTTCCTTTAGATTCTCCATATAGACAAACTGAGAAATAGACTGAAAACATTGTAGAAAGGTTAAGTCTAAAATTGAACTAATATTTAGATGTTTCTAACATCTAATACAGAGCCATTACTGCCTGCATTTCCCTTCACAGCCTCAACAAGCCTTCAGCCAGCCCCGATCTCACAGCAGTCATTCTGACAGCTGTCATAGCTGAAATATTGGTGAACTGAACATTCAATTCCCAGGCAGCAGCTCTGGTAGACATTCCTGCAGTCGGCATGCCAATTGCACGCTCACTCACAACTTGTGGCGTTGTGTCGTGCGATAAAACTGCACATTTTGGAGCGGCCTTTTATTGTTAGTGGCCCAGGACACACCTGTTCAATTATCACGCTGTTTAATCAGCATCTTGATATGCCACACCTGTCAGGTGGATGGATTATTTTTGGCAGATAAGATGTGCTCACTTACACAGATTTTAAAAGAATCTGCGCTCAAAATTTGGCAGAAATAAGCCATTTGTGTGCACAGAAACTCTCCTCTCTAATTCAGTACTATTGGCGGTGATGTTTCTGATTAAGTTTGAACTACTTTACAACATTATTTAGTTAGAAGCTTATGAAAAGTGATAAAATTGTCCAATTCAAGCAATCTACGGGGATTTTAAATCAGGTAAGCTAAAAATTACTCCTATCTTTATTTAACTTTGACACGGTGTGTAAAATGCCACATAACCAGGAGGTGTAGTGATACAATTTGCTGTTTTATGCTTATTTTACCCTTAAAACTGTAGCACAGAGGCAAATCCATGTTTATTTAGCCGTTGTTTTCAGTTTGTTTAACTATCATTGTAGCCAAACTATTGCAAGTTACACAGTATTTTCATGCTAGCAGCTATTTTAGCAGCAGTGTGTGTGACAGATTAGAGTCTGACAGCTCTGCGCTGCATTTCATTTCTTTCAGTGTATTTTTTTTCCTTTCAAAGTGCCTTTTTGTTGAGCTTTACTGTGCCTAGCATCCTTGCAGCCTTTTGTTATTGCTGTTATTGCTGCTGGAACAGAAAGGCTTTCATGCTGTCAAAACAGACATCAGTGATGTGAGGGTGAACATCAAGAAAGGTGGTCAACCCAAAGCCAGACACATAGAAGTCCACAAAGTTCAAACTTTATTTTTTCAGAAGCTCCAAACTCTTTGAAGAGAGCTGACCTTCCTCTGACCTTGCTCTGACCTTCCTCTGACCTGGCTCTACCTGTGCTTTAAACCCTGGACACGGCAGAGTTACTGTCAGACAATTCTGTAACTATTCGCTAGCGAAAAATCACAAAAGCAGCCATACAAAACAACTTTGATCAATTTTCTTTTGTCTTACTCAGGCTGAGAATCTTCTGTTCCTACTTAACTGGGAAGTGTTAATGTGTGTGTTTGCTATTCTTGCGTGGTATGAGTCTGTGTGTATTCTTATGCATTGCAAGAGCAGGTGTATTCGTGTCAGGGTTTGCTTTGAAATAGCACAATTCTTTTAGTGTGTGTCTGCGTGTGTGTTCACCCTGGGAAATGAAAACGCTGACCCAATTTAATACACCTGAGTCTCACTGCACTCTGGCCTACCACTCAATCACGCACACACACACATGAATATACACACACACACACCTCAGCCAAACTCTAGTGGAGTACAGCTCTCCAACACCACGTACTCCTAAAGCATGGCCTCGGCTATACAGATGAGCTCAGCCCATTCCGATGTAGGTGTTTTTCTCCATTTTTTATTTTATTTTTTTACATTTTTTAAACTTCAAGGTCAGGAAATAATAAGGCACCAACGATAAGACTGAGTTGTAACATCTCAGGAGATTTTTAACTTCACTTTTCTTCATGTGCATAACAAAGGCAATGAGCAGATGCCTTTGTTGAGCAGCGTGTGTTGCAAAAGTAGAGTCACTGTTTCAGTTGTTATAAAACAAAACAGTTTGAATTTAATCCTTTCCAGTCATTTAAACACAACTCCTTGTCTGTAGATGCACCTGGGCAGCTCAAAGATATTGAACAGTACAGGGAGGATTAATAATGTATACAAGTAAACAAGGTAAACAGCAGGTATTCTGGGATTATTTGTTTCCAGAGTTATGCTTTCATGTTTGTATTATACTTTACGTCTGTTGTTAAGGATGTGCCTCCAGACCGGGTGAGTTTCCCCTCAGGCTGAGTTCCCAGCATGCCGTTCAGGTCCAGGCGAGCCGCTCTGTGCCGGGCGGCCTCACACTGAGCAGCGAGGCAGTAATGAACTTCCTGCCACACATACACACGCAGACATAATCTCATCCACATCCCTGAGGCATGAAGAGATGTCACATTAGCATGGTGCTATCTTTTCTTACGCGTGTGTGTGTGTGTGTGTTAGGGGAGACAAATGACTACATTGTCCCTGGATGAGTATTTCCTGTGTGTGTCTGTAATTAATCTGGGCACACGGCGGGTGTAAACATTAGAGGGGACAGGTTTTTTTTGTTCTCCCTTTTTTTTTTTTCTCCTCCGATTAATCTGCTTTGTCAGATCTGCATCTGCACTAAATCTCCACACACTGGCCTGGCAGGGGACTCGGTAGCATCGGCACACACACAAAAACTCACACACAGTAAAACACTGACCGTGTAGCTCTGCATATTTCTGCGCGTCTATTCGTCATGTTCTCTGTCAGGTTGTCAGTAGTCATTTAAACAGCACATTTGCAAGGAAATGTGTCTGGGTTGTTCCAGTGGTGAAGGGCATCTCTGCAGCCATCTTCGTGGCCACAAACCCAGGTATTTTTAACGAGAAGTCGGAACATTTTTTTTAGCTGTGTTTGTTGTGAAGACAGAGCAGAGTGTTTCAGTCCAAAACGTGATATTTTCCTAAGAGTAACAGAGTGACTTCTGTGCCTAAAAATAAAAGGAACTTAACCACAGCACCATGCTAATGTAGAACTGAAATACTAAATGTAGACAAACTTCCAGTTTTTTAAACATTTCTGTGGTTTTTGCAGAGTCGTACAAAACCAACTCTTATTCGGGCAAATGGGTTAAACAAAACGCTTTAGTTTGAAAAGAATTTCTGACATTTTGATAAAAGAAGACGTGACATGCAAACATAATTGAAGATCAATGACTCTGATCCATCTAAAATAGCTTTGGTGTTTTTCTAATGAATCATATATACTTCAGTGTTTTATAGTCACTATTGTGATCAAGCCTGGCAAAAACTTTATTTCTGTTGTGTGTAGTGGAGGCTTTTAAATGTGAGTGGCAGGATGACGGAAATGTTGTCAGTAAATAAACAGAAAAAAGAATATTTCAAAAAAATCTGTTTGCTTTTGAGATGTGCCAATTTTTCCATCTCAGCCAAGCTTAAAGTGACAAAACTACCACTTCAGAGTCCATTTAGCTGCTGTTCTGGTGCTCTTTTGATAATATCACACAGTTTAACAGCACTTTAATAACTTCACTCTCAGGTGAGACTCTCTTGCCATTTGACGTTTTCAAGGTCAACAGTAAATTTAAAACTTCACTTTTGGGCAATGTTTCCCCTAAAAATGTATTATGTGCAAAATATGTGGTTATAAATAAGGCTGCTATGATCCATTGTGCATGTTCACGTAAAAAGATGTCATAGGCTGATCCTTGGAAAGGGCTTTAGCTTTGGCTTGTCATGAAGTGAAATACATGCGAACCACACTTCCCTTTCTGTCTCTATCCGTCCTCACTGTTACAGATCGTTCTAACATGTCACCACCATGTGAACTGCTGTGGTTTCAACACTTTCCCTCATCTGTAGCCACCAGTGTTGCTTGTTTTTGAATCTATAATGAAGCACTTCTCCCTAAACGTTCATCCCCCAGCATCTCTCCTGACCTCCAAACACCAGCTCTCACCCCCTGGCCTTTTCCTCCCCCCTTAGCCGCTGCCCTTTCAGTCTGGGTCACTAGTTCCTTCCTCCATATGACCCCCAGTCCTCCTTCGCTCCTTCCGGGGCCAAACCCACTCCTCTGATCCAAGACATTACTGCTTTAATTAATGCTGACAGCCACATCAATTTCTCAGCCTTGTGTAATGTAGAACTAGGCTGTCATTGTTAAACACCGCTCGACACAGGTGAAAATGCAACCTAGTGAGCTAATGAAGAGCTGTAATATTACCCCATTAATTATTAGGGTGGCACATCTGGGGTCTTCATCAACACAGCTGTAAATGGCACAAGGGGGGAGAAAATAATTGTGCTGTAATTAGCAAAATTTTGAGCTTTTTAACTCTCAAGCAACTGCATTTACATGTGTGTGACATGTAGGTGAGACTTTCGGGTGAGGGAAGCACTGAAACAGTGCAGATGTGTGTGTTTGGAAACCCCGCAGGAAGAGGTGGAGAAAGAAGATGGAGACGATGTGCACATGCAGAGGTGAAGATGATTGCTGAGAAAAGCAAGGCAGAGTGAGAGAGAGGAAGAAGGCACGGGCTCTGACTGAAACCCTGCAGTTTCTCTCACACACACACTCAACGGTTAACCGTAAAGTGATCAGAAAATTGAGATTTTACACAATAATGAATGTGTCCAATTAGAGCTTCACCATAAGGATGCAACTAAATTAATTTCAGAAGCTGTTATTTTATTTATTAATCTGATTATTATTTAATTTATTCTTAAGTTTATTAAATGTTAGAATGGTGGAAAATGGCCAATGCATTTTTTTCTGAGCCCAAGGTGACGTCTTCACATCCCTAAATGTCCATCGCTAAAAGACACAATTTAATAAAACGGAAAAATCAAGACGTGATGTGACTCCCTCAGCTTTTCTCTGCTGAAGTGTAACTCAATCTTTTTTTGGGAGAAAAAAAAAAACACATAACTGCTCTTTTTAAAATTCTTTTCAAACAGAGTTTTGTGTCAATAAACTGGAGATTTTTGAAGGCACTGACTAAGACGGAGATTTTTTAAAAATTCCTGTTTCTGTGTATTTGTGTGAAAAAAGTAAGAAAAATATTTTAAAAATGTAGTTTTTTGGGAAACACTGACATAAAATGAACTTGCACATGGCTAATTTGCTTTGTGCAATAATGATGAGCCTGAAACTACAAGACTCCTACCAGCCTGGAATGACTGTTTAAGCATTCAGCATTGTTTTCGCTGTCCCATGTGGAAGGACATATTTCATAAAACATGTCCAGGTTGCGTCAACATTTTTTTTTTTCTTTTTTGAAGAGGAGGAGGAAAAAATATCCAGCTTTTAAAAAGAGATTTTTTTTTTTCTGTCCAGATGAGAGAACCTGACTGATATCCAGCACAGGAAACTCACACACCTGTTTCCTCCTACAGAGTCATCATTGTTTGAGGTAAGTTTGGTTTTGTGCACTTGGGAGACTGAAGCCACTGAGGACCTTGTACATGTCTGCTCTTATCACAGTCTGCATCTCCCCCTCTGTCTGTCTCGCATTTTGCTCGTCTAGCTCTTTTCATATCAGTCTGAACACCAGCTCTCCTTTTTCTTTCTCTTGTTATTTTTTCGCGTTTTCTTCCTTTGACTAAGACTAAAAGAAATTAGGGAAAAAAGGACACATAAATGAACCCTTTAAATGTGTCTTTGCTCTCTGTGGTTACTCATTCTAATGCCAAGGTTGACGTGTTTTTGCTTTGATAATTGGCACTGCTCGGCTTGAAAGAGTGGCAACGAGTGCATGTGCATGTAAACTGGTATTTAAAGACCAAGGCTGGCTGATTTTACATTATGAGGAAGAGAGTGAGCTGGAGGATTGAGGATGAGTCAACCTTGTTCACACTCTTTTATAATCCTTTAGAACAGTGCACCTGTTCTAAATACAGTTAACCTCCTGACGCTATTAAATGTTCTCTATATGGTGCATCAGGCCTTTAACTTGGCAAAAAATTCATACACATTTTGTTATTGCTCTTCTTTATCTTAACCTCTCCATCCTTTATTTGGTTTGGTAAATTAACAGACTATTTCCCGTATTTTTTCTCTCTGTAACCTCCACAATAAGACTCTATTTTAGTAATAAAAAAACCTACAGATGTGGAGAAAAAAGCTTTTGCAAAGACAACTTAACAATGCTTGTTTTCAAAAGGCAAGTTTGAGAAATTTTGCATTTCCAGAGCTGAACAAGATCAAAAGTGTTTTCAAGGTCATATGAAACTTTATAAGTTGCATCGCTGCCAGTGCAGATAAACCAGCAAACATAAAAGACTTCAATTAAATGTATGCTCAATGCTGTACTCCTGCTTAAAGAGTCTTTGAACAAACTGGAGGAGAATATGTAAATTAAAGATTGAATTTATACATAGATAAGCAGACTTTAACAACATTTTGTGTTTGTCGCACAGAGTCAAATCTGCCTGTGAATAAGCAGCCCGTAAATACAGACGTGCACATTTACAAGTTTGAGTGTAGGAAAAAAAATTGCTAAAATTAAACCCACAGCATATGGACATGACTGCATAGCATGACAGAAAAAAAACAGCACAAAAAAAAAGAAACAACAGAAGACAAAAACATCCGCTCTCACAATAGCTGGGCGTTTTCAATGAGCTATGTTAAGCACAGCTTATCGGCCAATCTGCTTTCTCTCTTGCTCTAAAACACACACACACACACACACACACACACGCACGCATGCATGCACTACCCCACCCAATCATGTAGGCCTGGAGCAACTTTTCATTAGTGTTGTGGTATTACTTCAAACCCATTAAAATAGGCCCCTCCTAATCTAAATCCAATAATTTGTGCACTTCTCCCTCCCTCCGCTGGCATCATGCTTTTCTCTATCTAACCCAATACTAAAAGAGAAGATTCATTATCTCTTGTTTGGACAGGGATTATGCTGATCGAGGCAGCTTAAGGCAGAAGATATAAAGACTCTTAATAAAATTCTTCAGCCGTTGCAGCAACGCGCCATCTAATTTAAAGCAGTCAGACCCCTTAACGCTTACACACACGCACACACACACACACACACACACACACGTTCCTCCCATCACCTTCCTCCTCTTACTTAAATCTCAAACATGCTTTCTTTTCATTTCCATTTCCATCCCACTCAGATCATCTCCATTTCCTGGTCTTTTGTCACTAAAACCTACAACGGAATGTAAGTCATGGCCATATTTATTGTCACACTAACTTTTTACATGAGAGTATCTGCTCTCATGTCAGTGTGACTTTCCTACTTTATCCACTCAAACCAATAAAAAGTGGCATGTTGGCTTCCCCCGCACAGCTTTGAAGGTTAAAAACAAAACATGTCGATGTTGGCTGCAGAAAAAGCAGAGAAAGGAGTATTTGTTTCTTGTTTCGTGTGTCGTTACTGTACTTCATGAGCAGCTGGAGTGCCTTTTTATTGGTTTTCCATTCAATGAGGAGCCAGAATGAAAGTGCGTTGAATTTAAATGAAGAATTCATTTCTGAGAGGAATCATATCCTTCAGCAGCTGAACTTCATCAGTCAACACTTCAGGATTCAACACTTGAAAATGAAGAGCATTCTGTTTTATGAATACTTTTTTCCCCCCCACTTTGTAAGAACAGAAGAAAGGCTTAAAAGTGCCACTTTTGTATTTTGTGCAATCAATCTTTTTTAGGTGTCAGATAGAACTATTTAATTAGCAGGTTAGGGAACAAAACTTTGATTATTATTATTTTAATGAAATTTTATTATCTTGTCACAGAGCCTCAGCTGCGTTGTGTATTCACATAGCAGATGAAGTCATGAGAGTCAGTGTGGATTAACCTATGGAGCAGAGAGCCACTAAACTGGCAGCGCCGCGAATATTTTCATGGTCATCTAATATGCATGCAGAAACGAGTCTGGGGAGATGCAAAATACGTGCATGAGGGATGCCGATGGTTTAGAGCAGGTCTGCAGGCACAGAAGCACTTTTCCATCCATCCATCCATCCATCCATCCATCCATCCATCCATCCATCCATCCATCCTTTCTCCTCCTCCTCAGAGGGTTAATGTTCATAGAACTCATTGCAGTCCTTTGCAATTCAAACTCCAGTTCATTTCCTGCTGCTGTTCATGACTGAAGGCAGTTTTTATGAACGCATCTGTCTTCTTGATGCCAGCGCCATTTGACAATTCATTGTCAGCTGAATTGGCTGGAAGAGTGACTGTTAGCCACGGCGCTTCACAGTAATAATATCAGAGACCTTTTTTTTTTACTGGCTTACTCCTCCATTGCCTTTGTTTATTTGTTATTTACTTGTATGCCATTATGGTAAATAACCGGCTTGACAGTATCTGACTCGATTGAGTTGATGCATCTATTTGGACTTCCTGAGTATTTGAATTTTAAATGCAGATGCATGTGAACAAAAGTTATTATGTGCAGAGAAATGTTCTTAACTGGAATGGCTTGTGCAAGAGGACGTAATGCACACAGAGAAACGCACACTGTAGGGTCAGCGGGAGCATGGGAAACATCACAGTGGTTTTCAAACAGCATTCAACAGAAAACACACACAAAAACACATCCAATAAAGATTCATTAAGTGACCAGGTTTCTGAGGCGACCAGGCGGTGAGCGTAGGTCTCCTTCAGTCATCATTAATGTTAATTTAAAGGCAAAACTCCTCTCTCCCGAACCTGAGTAGCACCAGAGCACAATATCAAAATCTTTAAAACAAATACATAAAATATGACCTGTTCCGAAAGAGAATCAATATTGCATGTTTGTCTGGAGGAAAGCTGCTGATGCATTTGCTGTGCTGACTTTTCCAATTTCTACATCTGAGATTACCATCGCTTTCGAGCATGCTGCTCATTTTGAAAAACAGAATTTCATTCAGTCGCTGCTCTAGCTGTATGCCCCTAGGCTCTGTGAGAGAGGGAAAGTGTATTAATGAAATGAGAGACAGACAGTGTTATTTAAATCACCTCAACAGCATAACCTGAGGCCTAACACGGGCTTTGCGCTGCTTTCCAGACCTGTTTTCATACCTCAGCCAACCAAACCAAACTTAATCATATCCACATCAACTCAGCCAAAGACAACTCGACTGAAATGCAGCAGGCCGATCTAAATAACCACACTGGATGGAATCAGCACTCAAGTCAAATCAAATCAGATCGAAATGAGTCAAATTAAACCAAATCAACCGAACGCTCTGTAGAATAGTGTGTTGACATACTGTAAACCAAACCCATAAATGCAAATCACTGATCAGAAACCAAATTACCTGTTAAACTCCATTACAGAAGTTCTCAGGCATCAACATCAAAGAAATGGTTTGACAATGTGGGGAAAAAAAATACATAACAAAACACTCTTTCGCCTTCTTGCCTGCGAAACAACACGTAACTTGTCAAATATCATTACTTTTGTCTAGTCCTGTGTCGTCTGATGCGGACACACAAGGGACCCTTTTG
>JAPZDY010000007.1:10381266-10391792 GCA_029783645.1 Ctenochaetus hawaiiensis
TAGTCATTTCATACATCTCATCAGATTTTTACATCGATACATCGCGTATATTCGATATATCGTGCAGCCCTAGTTGTGACTTATAAAAATGTAAAGCTTACCCTTTTTATCCACACAAATGCAAGTGCAGATTCTCTTGGGATGGCAGTGTCAGTTGGTTCACCGTACTTTGGCCACAGCAGTCTCTAGAGAGTGACAGTGCTTATAGGCTAGACTAGAGTTGATTACTGCTTAAATTACACACAAACATTGCATTTAGGGTGTTTTAAAGGCACCATTATTATGTTGTCTGAAGGCTACAATCACATTATTGCTGGAGTTGGAGACAATTTAAATGTGCATTTACAAGCAATGTTCTCAAAGAGCCACGGCTGGTGATTTAGTCTATCTTTAGTCTATCTCTATTACAGATAATGCTGCGTAGCTCTCCCAAGGGCTGCGTTAGTAGCTCAGATTCCTTTGTAACTCCTCTGACTTCACAATCCACCTCTTCAGAGCATTTGGCTTCTGACAGTCTGGTCTTTCCCTCTTCCCCATATGTCTTGCTCCCTTCTTACTTCTCCATTCTCCTCTGTGCCTCAGTCTTGTGTAGTCTAGTGTAGCAGATTCAATATTGATGAGCTGGATCGATCAGACGAGCACCACCCTCCTCATTCTGTTATAGTAGGTCATAAAAAATCTATTCCTCATCCAATATTCTGATACAAGCAATAAATGGCTAAAGTTAAAAGATTTCATCCACTTCTAGAATAAACTCTCCAGGAAATGCAGACTATCAAGTTTTTATTTATTTAGTGTTTAAACTACTGTTCATTCTCATCCTGTGACTTGCAGTTGTAGCAATGGAGTGCCATATGGAAGAATTAATTAACAATATTTTCACTGATATATTTCAAATATTTAGATTTTTTTCTTCACATTAGGCTAATTTTCCTCACATTTAAATTAGCAAATAATGTCATACATAAAATGAATGTTGAATGGGAAAAAATGTAAATGTAACGGCTATACTAAATATTTTAATGTTAAATTTAAATGTTTAATCTAATTCTAAATATAAAATGTAAAATCTAAATGTTAAATAACAGTTATTTTATTTTTTAACATGTACAATTAACATTTAATATGAACATTTTAATCTTAACAATTACAATTTTGATTTAAAATTAGGATTTTCATTTTAAATATTTTGTATAAAGTTTTAACATTTACATTTAACATGTATTATTTTGATTAATTTTAAACAGTTACATTTTGATTTTATATTTAACCTTTGAATTTACATTTTGATTTATTTTTTTAAACATTTTTTACAATTAGGATCATATTTTGAGTAAACATTTAAAATGATTTTACATTTTGAAATATATACATTTAACAGTTACATTTAGATTTAACATTTAAATTTAACATTAAGATTCCTACTTTACATATTCATTTTTATTTTGCATATATTTTAACATTAAACTTTTACATTAAACATTTACATTTTAGTTTTGCCACTTAGATTTAACATTGAACATTTATTGTTTAAATACACATTTTAATTTAACATTTGAAATGAGATTATACATTTACATTTAACCCTTAGATTTATATTGACATTTCTATCTTATATATAAGAAAAACTAGCTAAATGTGTGAATTTTTATACTGGGCATCACATAGTGTTGTGTTTGTATTGTAATACCTATTCATAACTTCTCTACATTATAACATGTAACTTCTTTTTAAGGTCAATATTTAAAAAACAATATTTACAAAAGATAAGCTTTAATAATGTAGTGACTTAGTGCGGGATCATTGGATTAGTTTAATTTTTTATCAAACAGCCATTGTTGCAGATAAAAATCTATCTGACACACTCAGACAGAAATGTTCACAGACAAGGTAGTGTACTAAACTTTTATTCTCATTACATTTTTTCCTGTTTGTCTACTTCCCTCCTCACTCTCTGGTGTTAACGTGGAAGTCAGCAGCAGCTTACAACATGAAATGCTCCAACACCATACATAAAATGTATCCAAGTTTGGACAATGTTGGAAATATTTTGGATAATGTAAGAACAAAAAACTCAACAAAATATATACAACGATAGTCACTTTAGCGCACTGTACTGCAAAAATGTTGCGTTATATTTGTTCAAATGTGGCCCCAATCACCCTTCCATAATATAACAACTAAAACTAATACTAAAACAAATAAAAACTGAACTAATATTAAAAATTTTAGATTAACAAAGCTGAAATGAGCCAGCAAAAAAGCCATGTAAATTAATTACTTCTGTAGAAAGTTTGAGAAAACCTTAACCTTTAACTTACAGTTCTGACCTATTTATAGCACTCTCAGCTCAGGGGACAGACAGTGTTCAAGACACTCTAATGGGGAACAAAATTATTACACGTGGGTGAGGTGTTTTCTCATTATAATGTCAGGTGAGGAAAAAAGGTGGAAAGAGACTCAGGGTGACCTTTTCCCTTGTTTTGTCTTCTTTGACGCTGATATGTTTTTATACATCTCCTGTCCACTGACATCACCCTGTGTCAAGCCTCTGCTGTTATAAGTCGGAGTTTAATCTCAACCCGTGGCCTCTGGAGACTTTGCCAGAGAAGTGATCCTTGACTGTAGCACCTAGAGTAATCACAAAAGGATTATGGGACTGTTGGTCTAATACAGCGCAATATCAATATCATAGCTTGCAGTACCTCCACCTCGCCTGGAATTTAACTAGATACAAGATACTGTGATGATTGCCTTTTCCCTCAGAGACTACAAACTGAGTTACATTTTAATCTTCCGTCAAATCTAAGCACTATGACTTACAGTATCTAAATTAAATGAAGTGGTCTGCTACCACAAAACTGACACAGTGAAACAGATCTTGCAGAGGAGTAATTGTAGGAAATTAAAGTGATGCTCTGTGTATTGTGTTATTCTCTGTGTATAAAACAAAATGCTATTACTAAGACACTGTATCATACAAGCACGGAGACATCTGCTTGGCCATGGCCTGTAGGGTAGCAACAGTTGAGTCACACAGCATTCAAACTATGCTTAACAATTACCCACAATTCCACTATAGCTGTACCTAAGAGACTTTGACTTAACCACAGCAGCTTTTATCACAGACAATATCGCAGGCAATTATTAAATTGAATATAATGCCATAATGGCAGGCTGGTTGTTTGTTCCTACTTGTTAATCTGGCTGCTAACGGTTTGTTTGTGTTCCCTTAATCCTCCAACAACAAGCCAGTGATGATGGTAATCAGCCTTAATTGTGAATTTGATGTGATTTTGAAATGGAGGCCGAGAGTACGCTTAAACAAGCTCACAGCTCAGGCCATATCTGAATACGTCTGATTGTTATTGATTGGCTTGAAGCGTTGTGTAAATCTGTTGTAATATTATCCTGTAATGCGGCAACACACACTAGCACAGACACAAAACTGAAGCAAAGACAAAAACAGGGATAAGATTAAATAAATGCATGCTCTTTGTCCTCTTTTTGTGTCCATGTAACTGTATCGAGTCATTGAACACATGCAGAGGACAGAGGCGAAGAGAGCCTGCATACTCCTTGCCAAATTTAATTGTACAGTCTCACACACACACACACACACACACACATAAACTCTTGCTTCAACACGCACACACTAACTTGGGTAGAAGTGCCGAATACAGGAGTGTGTGTAATGATGGATGTGTTGTATCTACTTCCTCCAGACAGCTGGTCTGCAGTGTGGACAGAGGGACGAGGAAGGCCATCGGTCAACACACACTTTAGCCCCATATTCAGCTTATATATGTGTGTGAGTGTGTGTATACGTGTGCATGCCTGTGTGTCAGTGCATATCCTGGCTGCTGTCCCGTCTCTGTCTCTGACCATGGTTCCTCCGGTGGAGGACTCCAGGCCACATTCTCCCTTCCCATCTGCCCCGGCAACGCCTTTGCGTCCCTCTGCTTTCCATACTGACAGGCAGAGTTGTCACGGTGATGGATGACTGTGCGCTTAGTTTCAGTGTCAGAGTCCTGCACCTCTGCTACCTGCCGTGTGGGTCCCTGTCAAAGACTTCCTGTCGGGTCAGCCATACCTCCTTTCCCTCCCCCCTTTTTTATCCAGCTTTTCATCTTCATCCTCCATCTCTCTCATCTCTCCTTTATTTAGCTCACTGGTGGGACCTATTTAAAAAAGCTGGAGCAGAGTGTAAAATTTCCCAGAAATAGGTTGATAACTTTTGAAGAACTCGCGAACAAAGACACTGATTACGCTGCATTAAGACTCTCTCATGTCATGCAGAGCAACATTTTCATTCAAAGCAAATTTAGTTGAATCAGTCAGATTGGTTTAGTCTATAAAGAATTGAGATCCAAAGCATGTTAATGAAGGCGTTTTTCTTAATGAGCTGCATGATGTGGAGTCCTCTTCTTTCTTTGCCAATAAGCTGTGCATGTTCGTGTGAGAAAATGTGTGAATGTCTGTCTGAGTGCATCTGCAGTTGTCGGTGTGTGGTCATGTGTTCATTATACAGCAGGCTTTCTTAAGAGTGACCCCCATTTTACGCCCTGCATTTTAAATAGTGGCCCTTTGAAATGAGGTCCATAAGCAAAGCACTCATGAGCTTTGTCTGTGAATGTAATTAGCCAATTAGCCTGTTCTTTATTAGAGACCAGCAGCAGCCATGCGTCTCTGCTACCAGGGACTAGTTAGTGTGTTCTAATGAGCCTTTAGCTTCCAACCAGAAGCCCTGTCAAGCATTATTAATAAAGAGGCTATTTGTGCAGGCCTTTCAGTTTAAACACTGTTAATACCAGAGAGCCATGCTTATTAAGATTTATCAGCAAGTTTCATGAACAAGGTTGCACTGTAAAACCACAGCAAATGTATGTGGAACAGGAAACAAACAAGACCTGCTCACCTCAAATTATAGTTTTTATTATTCAGATCACAACATGTTTCCACGTTTGTTGTTGCAACTTTGACTATGATTGCAACATTCTCCACAATCAGAGATGTGTTTTCTGCAACATCTCCAAGAAATGTCCTCAGGCTGTTTTACAATTATTTCCATATTATACCCACATTTTCCAAACCTTTGTATTACACTATTAAATTGTCAGTGGGAACAACCAAAAGCAAAGACATGCGGTATTACTTATTCTTTATGTGGCAAAATGAAATATATATTCAGGATTCAATTCTCCATGCTGTAGCACTGCACTGTAGTCATAACGGTATGATATGCTAATAACAAAAGCAATTTGTGACAGGTTAGTTTTAGAGTAATGGGTGTAGGAATTCTCTGAGCTCTGAATTGATCAAAGAGACGGTGGATGAATAAAGACACAGGAAATACCGTCAGCATGTTTGAAGGTAGAGCTTTAAAAATGGTTTAAAACACCAAAATACCAAGCACCGGTATTACCACAGCTATTCCACAAGCTGCAAAACTACCCAGGATTCGATGATTACATTTGTGTGTAAGCCAACTGATATGAGCGTATCTCTGAATATCATATTCACATAGATATGAGCTCATCCGAGTAAATATAAACAGCAGTTTAACACACCAGTCTGGCGAGAGAACAACAGAGCATCCCTAATGAAGTGACAGTAATAATGTTACTCAATATAATGTATTTGAATTAATTAAGGGAATTTGTTTCCTACGATGCAGGTGCCCAAGTGAAAGATTTCACAGTACATGAAACTGCTTATTGCTCAAGTGTTTCAAATAACATTAGAACACCAGCAGACAATGAAGCTGCAAACAATTCAGCAATGATATGAAGGGACAAAGTGAATGCAAGGTGCACGCTGATGTTGCATCTTGGTGGTTTGCGGTGTAGTTTTCTGCCACCAGTGGCAGTAATGATCCCATGCAATAAAGCAGCTCTGTTGAGTGAAGAAGAATATTTGTGTTGAATTTTGTAGAAAGGAGTAGCCAAAGGGAAGGGCAGGGGCACTCTGCAGTGATTGGTTTTTAGGTCATTAATTACCTAACAGTGAAACAACTAATCACTTCAGCTCAGAAGACTGGCTGCCAAAAGAAATATTAGCATAGAAGATTTCAACCATTCTTAAGTGAAACTGTGTAAATCAAATGTCCAACTGTACTGAATAGCTCTGCCAGCCCAGGCCCTTTTATCAAAGAAGCTGAGGAAAAGCTGAAAGTGCCTTTTCATAAAACTTCCTAACTGGCAGTGTTTTTGTCCTCATAAAAGCAGTTTTGTTAATATTGTGGACATTTCCTCTGGGCATTAGCGGCATAATTTCAGTAAAATATTTTGGAAAATGTTAAAGAAAAAGAATTCTAATGTAATGACAGAAGCAATATAAAAAAACACCAGCTGCAGTTCTGGTGCTCATCTGCCATTGTTACTGCAATGTCTCCTCCTTTAGCTGCAGTTGTCTTTGTGTCTGTGGGGCAAACTAGGTCTGGAGGCTTTCCAATTTCCAAAAAATATGAACATTTTTCATACTTGCCATCAATTTTCATAAAGTTGCCAGTATTTAAAAACTATACAGTTGATTAACCAGTTGAAACCTATGAAGAGTGATTGTTATGATAAAATAGTGTATTTAAATTGTAAAAAAAAAAACGAAAAATGAATCTTGCAAGTGATGATGTCACAACAAATCAGAGCAGAGCACACAGCTGAGTGTAAATCCCTGTAACTCCATCATCACTAAATAATTTAACTTGGAGCTTCACTTTTATACCCATCCAAGTATCCGATATTGTGATTCATCCTGCATCAAGCTAACAGCTGACTGCTATTTGTGCCTTCATGATGCCACCAACAAGAGGAATCAAAGTCTAAATTTTTCTAAGTCTACACATATTTTACCCAGTGTTGGAGGCTATATCATGATAAGATGATGAGATTTCTTGTGTAATTTATGATGTATGAGCCCCTTGTGGGATGACACAGGACTGCTTTATGGTGATATTAGATTTATATGAGTTTTGGATCGATATGATTTTTTTTTATTCTATGGTACTTAATTTGTTGGATTAGCTGAAATCAGATGTTCCTATTTGTTTGTTTGTTTTAACTAAGAAGAGATCCTTAATTTATTTTCAAAAAAAATACAGTTACATGATACTTATTGATGTTGATATGAAATAGTATTATTGATAAGGGATTATATCCTCTAACATCTGGCCTCTGTAAAAAAAAAAAAAATCCTGTGCTGTATTTGTTCAGCTTGAAACATTTCAGTAGAGTAATTGTCAGAGTGACCTGGGATAGTGCAGGGCTTGCAGTATAGATGAACCTTGTACGCCCTTCCTAGTGCATGTGAAACCACTCGAGCCGAGCCAAGCCCGCATCACGGCACGAGTATTCCAACTGTATGGAAATTCTGCATAACAGCAGTCAAGACCCCAGCTTATCTCAGACGCACAACTGTGCAAACCACCTGGGACTCTTTACAGTCTGAAATGCGACTGCTGCCTCTCATTTTCTCCCTCTCTCTCTCTCTCTCTCTCTCCCTCTCTCTCCCCCATACAGCCTCTCTCCACAACACAGGGATGAGTGATGCTGTCTCTGCTTCGTCTTTGACTGGCAGAATAAACAGCGTTACCACAACAGCAATGCTGTGAGACAAACTACAAGCACCAACAGAGGTAGACAGACACACCACAACTGTGACAGTATACGGCAGAAGAGATAAAGGTGTGACAGTGTGAGCAGAGATAGTTGTGTGAGCCTAGTGATGATAACAGAGTTAGGAGGCAGATGTACAAGCATGATAGCATGTGAGAAGATTTACATTATCTTACATGAATATGACAGTACAGGGGGAGGTCTGAGTGGGAAAACTTTGAAAGATGATAGTGTGGAGAGGCAGTGACAGTGACTTAAAAAACAATCATAACTAGGGCTTGTACTTTGCTACTGTTGGGGAGTGGAGGACGCTGGTGAAAGAAATCCTCAGAAGCATGCATAGACAACATTCAAATGCTGTTTAGAGGACAGTGTGCTATTAGCACACTCAGCCACTCAGGTAAACAAAACTAGCATTAAAGAAACCCTTTTAAGTCCCACCTTGCTCTTTGCTGCCTGTAATTAACACAAGAAAGCAAGACCGAGACAAAAAAGTGGAGGAGGAAATGGGTAAACTGAGACAGCGGGGGGGGGACGAGGGGCAGGAGCGAAAAAGCAAACAGGAGTGAAATATGGAGATGAAACACTGGAAGCAAAGCAAGGCGCGAACAGAGGGAAATTTGCACAAGAACTGTAAAGCGAGCCAGAAAAACACCACAAGGATAGAAAGACGAAAAGAAACAAACAGGAACGTGGGGATAGAAGGGGGAAGCGGTGAGAGGCAGTGCAAACAGAGAGAGATAAAGACAGATTGACAGGCCAAAGGGAGACCACAGAAATGTACATACCACCGGGCTGATATTGTCATTCTGTGCAGCAGCCCAGCTCCAATGTGCTGATTATGAGAGCATCATTTGAGACTGACAACCTTGTTCCTATAGTATAGCATGCCAAACACATTCCCAGCCCCCATCGCTCTCTCTCCTCTCTCTCTCTCTCTCTCTCTTTCTCTCTCTCTCTGTTCTCCCTCTGAGCTCACACAATAGCCGTCTGATGAAGACTGAATGATTGGAGGGGGAACGAAGTGAAATGGGAAAGTGTAACAGAAAAACACACACACTTGGAGAGACTGGTGATGCGGAGAGTGCAGAGGAAAAAAAAAAAGCTGAGATAGAGATAGAGTGGAAAGGAGGTGTGGAGAATACGGGGCTCAATGCAGTTGCAATTAAGGGAGCGATTTTGTGCCAGAGAATATGCTAATTCCCCCTTTGTGTGAGCAGTTGATTGGCCATTGCGCTGCACACCAGGCGGTGAGGGAAGGGGAAGCGGTGGGCTTGGACGCCTCTGTCTAGCATGGCGTCCATCACAGGCCTCATTTAGCTACACCATCACAGTTAGCAGCGTCGGAAGAAAAAAAAGACACTTTTTTTGTCAGCTGCTGCTCTGTGCGTCGGCGTGTACATCCAAGGGATATAAGGAAAGAGATGCTAGCTCAATTAGCATGCTCAAGAGACGGAAACTGAAACAAAGGTACTCATTAATAGTCATTTATGACCTTTTATATATATATATATATATGAGCTGAGCCTCAATCCACTGAAGACTGGTTGTAATTTTGGACCTGAGGGATTATGGGAATATAAGAAGAGTTGAGGCTACGTGAGGAAACTGAAGCTACTGTATAACTTCCAATGCAGTTTTTTGTCTCAGTGCAGTGCCAAAAGAAAAAAAGATTGTCTCACATCAAGGTAAAAAAGGGGCAAAGATATTGAAATATAGTGTTTAGTTCGGTTGATATTGATTATTTTTGATGGATAAAATTATCCTGCTGTTTCCTTGCACACCAGTTTTATGCTCTGCCTGCGTCTGTTCCCTTTCTTTTATTCTTCAAATCGTTGACCACTATATACTGTAGGTATCACACAGACTATTTAAAGTATCATAATAACACTTCAAAAAAGGCCATAGTATGACTTCAAGGTTAAAAAAAATGTCTGATTCTTTTGCGCTACGATAAAGTAGCTGATTTTTTACCTGTATCACATCACATTATAATGGAAGCAGCTCTAAAATAAGCACAAGCAGACTTACATGCTGTATGATTCATGGTCCATAATGTGGCTGTGAAACGTGTTGTCATTCAGCATATTGCCTCTGCAGCATTGCACGTAATTAGACACTCTTTCGAGAGAAATGGAAGCAAAGCAACACAAGACAGCGTCAGCCTGTAAGCTGAAGGAGTTTGGCTGGTGATTAGCTCCCCTTGCACAATTTGAACACCTGTCCCTATCATACTGCACAGCATGTAGTTGAACACTGACATGATGGGAGAAGTATGATGCTATCACTAATGCTGAGCAAGCAGTCCTGGCTGATAGTTCTCAATTCTGTGGCCAAGAATCTCCTCACAATGTTTCTTGTCCCCACAGTCTCAGACACGAGTACAATAATTGCATTAAGACTTTAAAAAAAAGCTTTTGTTCTAATCTATAATTAATCGCTTACACATTAAAAACACAAAAAAAGGCACAATATAGAGTTGTAATTCCCCTTTTTAAGATAAGTGGCAAGAGCCTGATCCTGCTGCAATGTGGCATGGATTTGGTCTGGCAGAAATATCAGATGTGTTCTCCTTTAAAGAAAATACACTTTTACATCCATTTTAGCTCACATACATAATGTTTAGATAAACTAGAAAAAAAATACTTTCCCATTTTTTCATTTATATCCAAAAAGGTAGATAATAAAATCGTACAAATACTTTAAGTATATCTCAATACATTTTAAAAGTCTCTCAAAGTACAACCTATTTTGTTAGCAATACATATGTTAGTAAAACATTTAGATTATGAATTGAAGACGTCTACCTAAAAAAAACTCTGCACCTTTTTTTACTTATTTTGAGTCGTGTACCTACATTATCCCAAATGTTTCCATTAATGTTCAAACTAAGAGAAATCTGTACTTTTTTTA
>JAPZDY010000007.1:10397020-10427313 GCA_029783645.1 Ctenochaetus hawaiiensis
CATTCAGTTTACGGTGTGTGCGTTGTCACAGTCTAATGGGTTCACTGGTGCAAGGAAATGCAGTCTCAAAGTGTGCATGTGTGCATGTCTGGGTATTTGTAGGCATCTAATATAATATGTGTGTTACATTCCCAGAACAGTGTGTGCGTGTGCATATGGGAATGTTTGCATGTAACCTACTGCATGTGTGTTACGTGTGCATTCCCAGGACATGTGACTGGAAGAATCAAAGCAATGTGTTTGACTTTGAACCAAAGCTTTGCATTACTCCAGCCAGGCCGCAGTCCCATAAGCCTCTTGAGATAATCATCAACAGTCAAGTACTGCCACCTAGTGACCGTCGTCTAATACAAAAACGCAGCCAAACATGATCAACTGCTTTAAATGAAGAGTCACATTTGCTAGAAAACTGAACTTGAGTGTGTGGAGTCAGCTAAAAGTTGAACTTGCAAAAAAACTTTAATCACTGAGGCAGTTTTAAACGGACACAGCAGGATTGCTTTTTCTCTTAGCAAAATTTAAATTCATGAATGTATCATCCTCCCTTTCTCACTCTTCCCTTGATCGCTCAGACTCTCTCAGATCAATAACTTTGTTTGTTCCAGCAACACCTCCCAGTGTTTTCACTTGTCCCTCTCTGCATGATGCGAATTGGACGTCCTATCCTGTGCCGTGCTTGTGCTGTGAATCAAAAAAGCCAAATTAAATTGCCTAATTGGTTTCCTTGGGAAGGGTAAAACAGATTTAAATTGATTACCGGTAATGGCCTTTTGTGGAACCACATTGGCTTCTGCTGTTTGAGGAGGATTTAGCAAAACCAATTAATTTGCTTCACCTCTTATGCGCCCTCCTTCTGTTTCCCTTTGTCTCTGTCTGGGAGCTCTTTCATCTTTGCTTTTTCCAGTTTCTAATGCCCTCCTTCATACTCCCCAAAATAAAAAGAACAACGATGATAACGTTACTGGATAACAATCATTCAGGCCTAATTGGCTGAATACTGTCAAACTGCAGTGCTGGCAGAGATTTCTTTCTTTTTTCAGGTCTACTGTTAGGAGACTCGTTTGACAAAAGATAATATAAATCTCTCTTTCAATTATGTTGGCTGTTTGCTTTCACACGGCAGCTCTCCTTGCTGCTGCTGCTTCATCAGAGTGAGGGAAAAGTAAGATGTCAAGGTCACATTTTGTCACATAAGCTGATTAAATCCCTAATATGTTCTCCCCTTCTCCGTATCCCTGCCTCGGTGTTTCTCCACCTCCCATCAAATATTATCACAACCAGACCTAATGTGACATTTAGAATAAGAAAATTACAAGCGCTTAATGTGATTTCATTAATTAAATTCAGGATAACTATTGTGTGTGATTTAAACAGATGTCATCTCCCTCATGGGAAGAGGAGAGCGATCATATTCTCATCAGTGACTTTTGTTAGCAAAGTTTTGTTTTATTTTTGCTTTTATTTCCAGCAATAAAATGTCTAAAGCTAGATTAAGAATGCAGCATCATCTGTTCCTGTGAAGCTAAGTCAGCTTTGTGTGCTAAACTTTTCTCAGCCTTACTGCAGTAAAATTAAACACAGCTGGGCTAAATAGCCCATGAAAAATTAACAGAGTAAATTCAACCATTGTCAATTTATTTATAGCCGATTTTAGGGATTACAAAGAAGTGAAGCAACCTTCTAGCGCCTTAGGTTCAATAGAGATGTAAGATTATCGACTTAAGTGCTGCTGTTTAGTTGGATTACACACAAAACCCTTAAGCATTGCAAATTACTGCTAAAAAAAGACCAACTTCCACTATGGTATTGCTTAAATATGTGTGTATTACTTTACATACATATGGTGTGAGTATTGAACCACAGTTGGCTCATGTTACCCTGGAAACGTTGTTATGACACCAGCCTGACCTTGATGGTTTAGGTTAATTGGTATCATAAAAAAGGTCACATGGATGTTCAACACCTGAGCAGCTTTACTGTGTCTGTTTGTTCAGTGGGAAAAAATGGGAACAGTTTCTGCAAAACAAAGACATACTGCCATGTGATTTTCAGTGAGATGATATGAGATCACAGCGGCAAGATTAGAAAAAATCATCTTCTGTAACAAGATGAAATTATTTTAACTGTGGTTCGGGAACAAGATCACAGTTTTCTCTCTGTCACAGTAGCATTCACCTGAGCCCTGCTGATTCAACCACCTGTGTCTAACCAATTCAATCACCTACTCAGACTAATAAAGGTGCATCTAATCTCCTTTGCTCCTGTTTGTCTATTCTCACTCTCTCCGGCGTTACAGCTGTTGATATGTGATATCATTTTTTTTGTATTCATTTAATTGGCCCCACCCTAAATTACACATAACTTTAAAACTTAATATTATTTAAATGAGTGACTTGTTTAAAAATTAAATCTATGTGACGTTTTGCATGAACAGGGAAATTTGCCATAGAGACCAAAGCTGTTTTTGAAGCAGGTTGTTAACATGCTCATTTCTGCTGTCAAGTATGGCATTTTCTTATGCATCTCTCTGGGGACTGACTCACTCATGGAGTCAGCCTCTTGTGGCCATTGTGGGAACTACAGGCATTTGTTGGCTTCATTTTTCAGCTCTGGAGGTTGCCGCTTGCTCAGAGACAAACCTTTATAATGGCCAAACCATAACATACAAGCGGCAGACAAAAAAAAAAGAATAAATAAAATAATAAATACACATTAGATAGATCAATACTGAACTATGAAAAAACATCAAAATAACTCTAAACTAGACAGGCAAAATAAACTTCAAAATATACTAGGGCAATTGTGACTGGTCATAAATCTAAATTAGAGAGAAGGTCTAATGAAAGTCAAGATGTGAAAGTGAGTGGACTCAATATTAACAATGTTTTTACTTTGCCAGATACAGCAGACTAAAATTTTGTCGCATTCAATTATCTGATTCAGTTTTATGAGCATTTTTGCATCGACGTTGCTCTTTCCTACACTTCAGTATCGTATAGTAAATAATACAACCTTTTTGTATTCTACTGGTGGTTTTAACTGTTAAAGATAAAAAATATACCTCTTTTATATCTCACTTTTTGCAGTGTCATATTTACAGTTTAACTGAATTATCGAGGATTGGGCGGATCAAGTGTCAGGATGGTAGGATGTGACAGAAGGAAAGGATGATCTTTAAAAGGAAAAGACAGTCTGCAAAATACATCGACGATATTAGAGGTCAAAATAGATGCTGCAGTTATTTCTCTAAAATCAATAGTGCCTTTTTTTCTCCCGCACCAGACAAGAGGTTCAACCACAACAGTGCAAAATTTCAATCACTCTTCGGTTCTTTCATTGCGTCTCCCTGCACGATCACGTCTACCGCTCGGATCTGCTTTCACTTTTACCTCTTCCTTTTCTGTGGCAGTGCGTCTACCTGCATATGAAGAATGAATCCGAGATAAGCTTTCGCAAACCACAGAATGCAAAAAAAAGTACAACTGTGACTGTGAAGATAAAGCAAGAAAATACTATCCAAGCAAACAAAGAGCACAAAGACAGCAGAAAAGGCCAAAGAGGAGATATCCCTTTACCAAATGAACTTTCCACTTCTGAAACTGCCTGCCCACAGCTATGATCTGTGGCCTGAGCAGCAGTCAGTATCTGAGGCAGCATCTGAGTCCTATCACAAGACTTTTTGAACAACAAACACAGCAGTTTTAGTGAATAATTTATGCGAGTCACAACTGGTGTAAATAATGAATTCAGATATGACATAAAGCCCCAAGATGTAAGGATAAAATCTGCTTTCAGAAATATGTTATCTCCAAACGTTCAACTTGTCTTCAAGCAAAGTTCTCAGCCAGCTCGACTGAAGCAAGTATATTAATAATGTTAAAAGTCTCCTTTTATGTATTCCGAGCAGAGCACAATGTATTGTTAAACAGATGTGCAGTGACTGAGGGCAAACAGTTTAACTAGAGCTGCTTCAAGTGCACTGGGATTCTCAAGGATGCTGTAATTTATACATTTATAGCTAGATGTGAGATTTAAATCTTGGAAATCATGCAAATGGACAATTTAGTGTGACAGGGAATACGTCAAGAGGTGGAGTTTCTGCCTCTGGTGTTTATGTTGTCCTGTGACTATGACTAACTTTGCCGTGAAAAGCAATGAATTGTCAGCATCACACGCAAGACTCATCCTGTATATTTGCATGCTGCTGTTGCAAAAAGGCCACAACTACTTCAGGCTTTGTCATACTATGTACCGCGACCCACTGTGGGCTGCTTGATATGCATATGGAGTTGCTGGAGTTTTCTGTTGTGCTGTTTACTGAATATGTTTTATTTAAATCAAAAGGCTAGAATTGATTTGAAACACATCAGGAGTGTGTATCGGCTTACAACAACAAACAGTAAACCTATTGTCATAATTCGCTTTCGCAAATCCTTGCATGTTCTTAAAAGATAGATAGTCTGCCATACATGACAAATAAACAACTGTAACTGAAGGAACCTAAAACATGTGGTTAAGATTAAAGAATAAGAAACAGTTCTACCACAGCTGGGCAACACGTGTAATAAGTTCAAGTAACAGCTGCATTTATGTGCGCAGCAACCTTTGACAGAGCACTGCCTTTCTTTTGAGTCATGACAGAAAAACTTCAATATCTAACATCTAATAATAGAAAATATAATATAATATAATGCTGTAATTACAGTCATGCTTGTAGCTCCTCCAGGCCCTGTTTAGGTACAGCTAATGTAGCATGCTAACATGTTTACAACAACAATGGTAATAAATGTGCTAGAAGGCTAACATTTTAGTCATTAACACTAAAGACAAAGTGTTTCTTGTAGATCTTTGGGCATAATTTTAAGTATTAGACAAATTAAAACTTTGATTTGTTAATGGCACTTGATTTTAGCTGATTCCCAGAGTCACCACGGAAATCAAGATGACCACACATTTATTTGCTAGAACATAATTATCAACCCCAATTAAGTTCAAGCTGACATTTGACTTTGATTAAGTTTTGTTGTGACACAATAACTTACAAGCATCAGATGTTTATATGTGCATATTTTGCCACTGTACTATTTATCACAATAAATGTGATATAAACTTTTTAAATGTCTAAAGAAAAGTTGTCAGTCCATCCAGTGGTTGCTGAGATATTTCAGTCTGGACAGACTGACAGATGGATACTGCCCCCTCTAGAGCCAAAGAAACACTGCACTGTTGAGAATTAGTAAGGTCCCACTAACATGATGGTAAACAATGAGCAGTAACAAACTCACAAAAACACAGATGTTATTTTATTTTTTTTTTTTTTTTTTCAGTGGTAAACATTTTATTTCTATTTACAATTTTCTTTAAAAAAAAAATCTATTAAAACTCTTCACCATCTGAACTGGTAAAACAAAGTGACATGCTGTTCCACAACATTGATTTCTAGAAATTAGAGTAAATTGTGTGTCACTGTTTTTCTCCTCACTGAGGAAAGTCCTGGACCTAAAGAAATAAATAAACATGAACAATCAGTTAATTCCCATTAACTTGCATAATGATGCAGATGCATTCTTTCAGGTCAATCTGTGCAGACAGGTTGGAGTTTAATTTGTTTGAATAACATAATTGTAAAAGATCATAAAGAAAAGAGGGAAGGAAGGAAGGTTGCTGAGTTCCACCTCACCTGTTCAGACCAGGGGGTAGCTGGCTGCAGTAGCAATGCCACACTGGTTGTGCTTGTTCCTGCTCATCTTGATGTATCCCTTGTCTCCCCATCCTACACCCCAGCTACAGAAACACACACATTTAAAATCATTTTTATCTGCTTTATGTGAAACAGAGACAAAACCGCAGTAGTTCTCAGTATTCTCAGTTCAGTATGCAGACAGATAGAGATCTAAAAGATCATTCTTAAAAAAGAGAAATAATAATAGCAATTCCTAGTAATGGCTTGTTTAAGAAGTTGACAACATCCTGAGTGAGTTTCACTTCATTTTTGCAGCTATAAATAAGGCTCCTTTCTGCTGCTGACTGTCACAACAGCAACTTAGCTATCTGTCTCTGCTGTTACACCACTGCCCGAGTGTTAGCAGGAGAGCAGCCCATTATTTAAAATTTGAGCAACAGACTGGGTTTTTTTACCTGTTCTTTACCAGCCAGAAGTCACGTCCGCTGTCAGTGCCATAGCCCACAGTCAGCACACCATGGTTCAGTTCTGTGTTGCTGCAGTCTTGCTCATCATACAGCCCTAGAAACACAGAAAATACAGATTAGACAGGAGAATTAATATGTTAAAAACAGGAAGAGTACTGGAGAATATTTCCTCTTTCGTTTGTTAAGGGTATAGAAGGGTAAGAACGTTTCGTCTTTCATTCATTAAGGGTTCTTCTTCTAGTAGAAGCAGCACAGCGTTTAAAACTGTTCACCTGACTCATAGAGCATGAAGGAAGGCTGAGAAGCGTCGATGCCCACAGACACTGGTCCGATGGTGGCCAGAGCCTCCTTCAGGGCATTTTCATCACCTTGAGTCACATCGACGAAGCCTGTGCACTTGGCTCCAACAGAGTCAGGCTTGTAACGGCACTGACCATCCTGATTGAGAGAAAATGTTTCACAATTTACCAAAAGCTATCAGTGTACTTTTGTAAAAGTTCATAAAATGGCTTTTTCACTGAGAGGTTGTCTCAGGGTTTTTTTGTTTCTATTATTGATTTTGTCCACAAGATGGCAGTATTGTGTGCCTTTACATGAAGGGCCATCATTTTTAACACTGTCTGAATAAGCTCATTTGCAACTCAGATTCTGCTGCTCAGCGTCATAAAGGCTGTCTGGCACTGGATGCTGTGCATTTAAAGATTATTTCCGTTTACCTCAGCCTCATAAGGGTAGGAGTCTTCTGTGTCCAGCCCTCCGTTATCTTGGATGTATTTGAAGGCATAGTCCATCAGGCCTCCACCGCAACCCATGTTGCCATAGTTGGTGGAGCAGTCGACCAGCTGCTGCTCGCTCAGAGACACCAGCTTCCCAGTCTTCTTGAAGTTCTGAGCTTCGAGTGCACCAGTCTGAAAGGGATGTCAGTTCGTTTAAATCCAGCTTTGTAAAGTTTTCTGTGTTACCAAGAGAAAGAAACAAACTATCATTGTACATACTGTGCTGAAAGCCCAGCAGGAGCCGCACTGCTTCTGATCCTTGACATCAGTGACGTATCCCTTGTCCCTCCAGTCAACAGAACCGGGCAGATTGGTGCCGTCAAACAGCGGGAAGAAAGTGGAGCCGCTGCGAGGCAGAGAGGCGTTGAAGGAGCGCAGGCAACCCTTGAAGATCTGATGTTTATACTCTTCATTTTCCTGGTGAGGACGGACAAAACTGCGTCACTCAATCGGGTCTTCATTCAACACAACATCACAAGCTGATCACAATCAGCTGGCATTGATGACACAAATATCACAGGTTTAAAGCTGAGTGGCATAAAACAAGCAAATTCATGTTTCTTTCCTGTGCATACCATGTCAGCAAAGTAGGTCATGCCAAGGCGGTAAGACTTGATGCCTTCATCAGCCATGATGTTGTGCACCAGAACATACTTGCGGTTGTTGAGCCAGATTTGCTTGCGATGAGCCTCCTCTGATGGAGAGCTGTAGGACCTCCCTGTCAGTCAGAGAGGAGCAACATCAGAGAGGGAAACAGAATAGGAAAATTATAAGGGATGAATTATCAGTTCATCAAATCCCTTTTCCAGTTAAGAGATATCCTTTATCCGATAACAAAATGTTCTAAACTTGAAGATAAATGACATTTACTTTAGACCTTGAGGTGTGTTTGAGTTGTGTTTAAGTGAACACACTCTAAAGTTAGGCTTCACAGGGGGTGTTTTTACAGGAAACTGAACAAGATCAACTGTGTCTGACAACAGACGAATATAACAGAGAGTGGTATGAATTGTCTCACCAAACTTGAGCTTCCAGGCGTGGAACTCCAGGTCTTCCAGAGAGACGCTGGCACAGCTGGCCACGGCCAGAGCAGCAGCAGCAACCAACAGCAGCTTCATCCTGACTGACAGAGCAGCAGAGCGCAGAGATCTCATGTAACTCGCAGGAAACCACACAGGTTAAGACCGAACTCTTTCACTTCAGCTTTGCTTTACAAGCTTTTTTTTTTTTTTCGGTCGTGACGTCACAGATGTCACATGCGTGCTACCAGTGTATCAGCTCTGTTTCTGTCTCTTTCAATCTCTCTTTCATCTTTCCCTCAAACTCTTCCTTACCAATGTATGTCTCTGTCTCTTTGCATCAATGCACCTGCGGTACAGGAAGTGTTTGTGTGTGTTTGCCTGACTGTTTGTGCGTGTTTTGTCTGTGCTGCAGCTGCTTACCTGCCTCTTCGTCGATGTGCTGGTGGTGAAGTTTGAAATATAACTACCTGTAGGTGATGCAGGGCTGTGATAGAGAAGCCTTCTTATATAGCTGACAACAGTTATGACTTGCAGTATGTCAAGTCAGGTGGCTGTCAGCAGCTCATAAAGTGAGGGACAAAGAGAGAGTTAATCATTGATGTAGGGAATGGGGAAGTTAAATTATTATGAGAAGTCTGGATGATGTGGTTTTCCTGGGAAACATTTTGCAAACTCAACAAAACAAGGAAAAGGATCGTGCATTACTCTTCCCAAAACAGCTGAAAATTTCATAGAAGGATGTGATAAGTTATTCAGCAGGTTGTTTCTTAGAAACTATACAATAGCATTAGGAGGAAACACCATCTGTCAGTATGTTAGCCTGATGCTTCCATATGAAAAAGCATTGTCGAGACGTGGTTTTTTCTCTGTGTTTTCTCCAGTGATTCCAGTCACACACTGATGGGCATTTCTCTGGAAAAAAAAACAAAAGTAAAACCGACAAACAGACTCAATAACATTTGCATGTTCAGTGTGTGGTTGTTTTGGTACAAAACCGTTTGCAACCACATTTTGCCAAGCTGGAAAATGTGTGCTGAGCAAATAAAGGTGTTTCTCGAATACGTAGGTGGAAGTCAACTTTCAGGACTCTGAAAGATTGTGTGAGAGATTTACATGAATGCTTCGCTTTTATTTGAACCGGTGTTTGCTCATCTTTCCCTCTCTCAAAAATCTCTTCCATAGTGAACAGTCAACAAAGAAACAAACCCACACAAATGAATAAAACAGTATATATAGTATATATCACAGAAAAGGGAGTAGTTATTATACTTTGCTATTTTCTTTTCACAGATTACATGTGTATTTAACATCATATACTGAAAGAAGAGTAATATGTCATCTAAATATAGATATTACTCAAATATTATCAGTAATTGCCCTCTCAGTCACATTTAAAGTCATTGTCAGGGGAATTTCCACAGTTTAACTCCATTTACTGATGTAAAATGTATTTTAAAGTAGCATAAGCATACTGACAAATTTTAAATTTCCCTCTTTGGTCTTGATCGGATGTTGTTTTTTCTAAAAACTTTTGTAAATTTTAAGGTTTGTAATCTATTTCAGGATTTAGACTTGACTACTTGCATACTACTACTACTACATACTTGCACTTATATTTCAATCAAATGTAATTCAGTTTAAGTAACAGACAAAAACAAAAGGAGCAAACCAAGTCGAAATGCACACAATGCACCACAAACATGCTGAATTTGAATTTCAATCTAAAGCTATGTTTAAATTGTAAAATACTGTGAGCACAAATAAATGCATGCAAAAAATGTTATAAACTCTTCCCTCTCTACGTTTGATATTCATGATTCATGAACGTTTCCATTAGCAGGTGTTGAAGATTTCCTGTCTGTTTCCATATACACATCCTGTTTTCAGCTTAACAGTAAGGTTCAATCTTCTCTAGAGATTTTACTGAGTCATCACTGTGAGGAACATGACTGCATTTACAATTTAGCAATCAAAAGTACAAAGGGAGACTAAACAATAAGAAAAAAAGCAGCAGTCGGTGCAGAGAATGAACTAATGGGCTAAATTTTTGTTCTTCTAAACCCATTTTACACATTTTACATAAGTAAAACAGCTCCTGATTATGTAATTGTTGTTTGGTTGTCCCCCCTCCCCCCACTTGTTGTGTCTCTGTTTGTCTGTCCCTCTGTCACAAGGCTCTTAGGTCATGATTTATCACAAAAATGCTTGGAAATGAAGAAAAACTGTGAGCTAAGCTAAAAATTTCAGTATCATGTTCTTACCTGATTGTGCAAAGTTTCTCAGATATTCCCACACTCAGTTCTGTGCGTACGTGTGCTTGGGTTGCTTCCTGTAAGAACAGTGCAAAGAGTTTCCCAGCTTTAATTGCTGGCACACAGTTGAAAACAACCAAAATAAAACTGCTGATTTCACATATTAGTTTGGTAGTCATTTTAATGCTATTTTCCGTAACTTGCCCAAAAATACCACAATGGAAAACTACCACAGTCTAAGTCTTGCTATCTAAATCCAACTGAGGTTAAAGAACAAAAGTATTACCAGCAAACTAAACTTGAAACTAAGTATCAAAAGTAATGGGACTGAAGAGATGAAACAAGAAACATTCTGCTATATAATTTTGTATTTTGGGGCTTCCAAATCTTGGATTTTTTTCAGAATATTACATGAATTATTTCTTCTGAGAACCTTGAACAGTTACTTGATTTAAATTCCATCTGAAATGTGAGGGGAGGGGTAATCACTGGTTAGGGTCACGTAGTAATCTCATCAAATGTTTCCTCATGTAAAGTTTAAGTCTTACTTAAAAATAACAGCTGTCTAATAAATGCACAGAATTTTCCCTGCAATGAGGTGGAAGTAGGAAGTAGCATACTAAGGACAAAAAAATATATACAACATAGCAATTAAATATCCACTTAAAAAGTAAATCTACTGAGTTACTTTCCCCCACAGCATTTTTTTTCATGCTTTTCATGTGTTCAAGTTCACTGAGCTCAAGCCATATTCTGAAATAGTTTTTTTCTGATTCGCATGCCCACAGTGGAACATATGTGTCTAGGTACAATCCGTTGTGATGCTTCTATTTTTACCTGCATACTAAAAACACATTATGTTTGGCAACAGAACAGGGTTAATTTTACCCAGTAATGGGATGTTTTTATTTAGCTACCAGTTAACAGTAATGAAAAAACATCCCACCAACACTGGATCAACACAGTCGTTTACAACTGAACAGACAGTTTGCCTGGTTTTGCATCTGTACTTTCGTGACCCAACACTCGATCAATTTTTAACCCAGTGTTTATTGTGTGATATAGGTTTATGCCATAATTGCAATATTCTGGCATGTAGCATAAAAAGAGCAGCTCGTTTTATGTATGTATTATGTATGTATTATGTAAGTGTGAAGTTAGTGATGTACCTTACTCACTATAAACCATTTAACAACAGTCAAATGACAGGATCTGGTCATGAGTGAGTGCAATAAAAACAGGAAAGCAAAACTAATGGAAAATGGACAGTATCTCTGTTTAGTGTGTGTGTGTGCATTGTCTAAAGAGTTTGAATCAGCTTGACGAATACTCGGATGTTCTATATATGAAATACTAGATTAACAAGTACATGCACGCGGGGTCTGGTAAGGTGTTTGTTCACTGACAGAAACCAAGTGACTGCATGAAAAAGTTGTTTGTGATTTCCAGCACCACTTCCACATTGTGTCAGCCAACCACATGTTTTGGATGCGAGTCACTGGTGTTTCATTTGTCTCCACCAGCTAACACATGACAGTAATAGCAGTTGTTATAACTCTGGCAATGACACATCAACTATAAGAATCAACTATCCTCTGTAAGACAGACAGAGTAAAATTAATTCTTGACTTATTATTATGATTGGACAAATGGTTTTGAATGTGAACTTGCATCCTGTATTATTTGACTTTTACCGACCAGTCTTATGATCTGCTGTCTCTGCTGTTAAATATGGGTAAACATATGGTCTGTCTTACTGTAAAGGGTGACTCAGTGCTTGGACACCACCACTGAGTCACCTGAGAGAATCAGTTCCTGTCAGAAATGCTGGTTGATGTTGAGAATTGAAAACATTCACTTCCCTCTATTCAAGTCGTAGGTTACTTTCTGTTTCCTAGGGTTTTTCCAAACCAGGAGAGGGCAGCATATCCTCAAGCTTTGTTTATACAGTAAATTATGTTTATTCATAAATAGCTGCAGCTTCCACACATTAAGTTGTATGTCAGTAGTTAATCTTTGATACTTTTTATGCTTCTTCTAAAATTTAACAGGCCAAATCAGCTGAATGAGATCGCTTGAATAAACGGCATCTATAAAGACCACATTCGAGCAATACTGAGTTTCCTCCACACAAGCTGTTACTCTGTGATGGTTACACATAATATTAATGCTCTGCGAAGTTTAAAGCGATCGAAGTGCCATAATGTGACAACAGCCGTGGGTGCATACTAACTATGAAGTAAATCCTGGAGGATCCAATGTGAAAAGGAAACCTTCAGGCCAAGTGACAATACTGGTGTAACTAGGCAATAAGAAGCTTGGCATGGGAAGAGGGACACTATCCCCAGTAAACTCTTCTAATTTCATTACTCTACATGTTTCCTCAGCTTAGATCCAATCAAATAGTTGGCTGCTTTCTAGTGGGGGGGCGGGGGGGGGGTCACACGTAACAGCCGCTAAATTGTGACGGTGGCCCAGACTGGCATACCTTAGCACATAATCTGATTATCGGATCAATAACACAGCAACATTTGGTGCATAGCTGAGATGGCTGGCCTCTTCTCTGGTTACACATTGCTGGCATTCACCACTCGTTCCCACTTTATAGGTGACAAAGTGTGAATACGAGCAGGAATTCAAATGGAAGGCCTTTTAAATAAGACGAGTTGCACAGTAACCTTGATCACATCTGGCTGTGCTACTGTTTCTAGAATTTACAGAGCTACTAAAAGACCCACATACTAATATATAGACTGTTTGGGTTGGAAACTGATTTAAATCAAGGCTTATGATCAATATCCAAACACATTTCCTTAACATAATATTAGTATTCATCCTCTGGGGAGGTTACATCTATCTCACCTTACAATTTGCCTTTAAACGAGTAGCAGCTCTAATACTACTGCACATAATGTCATAGGAGATGTGGCAGTTTACCATAAAAATATTTATTGACATCACAATCTTCTTGGACACAAAAATGAGAAATGACACACACACCAAAAAATAAAATCCCAACTTCAAAACATCCAAGAATGACACAGAGAACTAAAGTGGAACATCATCATCAAATTGTAGGAACACAGTCTTTAAGTCTTTTCAGAGCAAACAAATACTTAGTGAGCTGAACATGTTTTTGATATGTTTTTTTTTTCGAGAAATGACCTTTATTCCCCACAAAAGATTCCTTCATAGGTAGAAAAATGAAAAAAAACTCCTTCAAACACGTTTTTCGGTCATCTCAGTCGCCACTGTCTCTTTAGGAAACAAACTGAATCACTTCATTTCATTCATTCAGTCATTTCAGAACACTGGCCTAACCAAACATTTTAGAAATGCACATAAACACCAATAAATAGAAACACTTTATTTCAGAGAACAAAATGATATGATAACACCCAAAAAAAAAAATAAAGAGGCAGCATGATGACAGTCACAAAAGCATGAACCGCCATAATTGCTGCTCCTGTTTATCGCAGCATGTTGCATTTGTGCAATGCAGATAAGTGGATGATGACGACCACTGTAACAACAAAGGACATGAGACAGAGATAACCAGGGACATTGGAGGGAATCCCTGCTTGTTGCTATTCATCCCTCAGTCCCTCCATTCATCCCTCTATCTCTCTGTCCTCTGCAAAAATAAAGTCTGTTGTGATCCCGTCTTTCTCAGTCCAAACAGGTCACTGTGGCTCACACCTTGCCAAGGTCTGTGCTGCAGGAGAGAGGGCGACGCGAAAGAGAGAGCAACAACACAGATTATACAATCTTTCTCTTTCTCTCTCCCTCGCTCTGCTTTATCTCCATGGTGCACACACGTCAACCTGGAGCAAGGCTGTATACTGGCAGGGGAGGCCGGGAGCAGAGAGGGAAGGGGGTGGATGGATGGGGATGGAGTGTGTGTGTGGAGAGGGGGGGATAAAGGGACATGCTGCTTCAATAGCGGAGCAGGTCCAGGGACTAATTGGATCTGGTAATGGCTGGTCAATGTGACTGAAGGGCTCGTTAGAACCAGTACAGCTCCTTGCCTTTCTTGTGCTGCTGGAGGCCTGAGAAAAAAGGACAAGGAAACAATGAGGAGGACAACAGCTAACAACAGAACACAGGTTGTCATGGAGCCTACTTTTGCCAAACATCCTGTTGAGAGCTTCTTTGACAATTATGATGTATTGTGTGTGTGTGTGTGTGTGTCTGTGTCTCACTGTGTGTGTGTGTGTATGAATGAGCATGCGTGGGAGTGTCTATGGCAGGGTCCAGAATATTCAGCATCACAAATATACCTGTGCATGATGCAGATGCATGTGCATGAGTGTGTGTGTGCTTGTGTGAATGGTTGTCAGAAGTCGCATGTTCTTTGTCATGGATTTGTTAAATAATATTAATTTGCATAATTCAAAACTTACCTGGGGGAATTTTTCTCTTTTTTTTTTGCAATTAATGGCACAAAACAAGCAAAATCAGATCAGAAGTTCAAGTGTGCTCTTGTTATGTTTAACTTTAACATGTGTGTACAGTGTAGCAAAAAAAATTTCTTCTCTTACATTTTTGGGGCCATAACTTGTCGAAACTTGCACTTGTATTAGTCTACTGTAGCGTTTTTCTCTGTTTTCTGGTTTTAAATCCATACCTAGAGAACATTTAATAAACTAAAACACAGTAACATTGGTGCTGTCCATAGAGTGTTTGCAAAAGTCTGACACTGTTGACTGGTTACCTGCATCCATGTTGAGTGCCAGTGTTTGGCTGACGTCTCCTGGGGGGAGCAGGCTGGGCCAGGAGGCGGTGGGTTCCAGTTTGCTCACTTCATAGTGGCTTGGCAAGGTGGGGAGATGAGGTGGCCTCACCGTGGGCATTAGCAGGGGCCCGTAGTGGGGCTCCAAAGCCGACGGTGAGTACAGTTCATGGAGAGGCCGCGGGGGCCCGTAGGCCTGGGCCTGGGGATATGCCCAGCTCTCTGGTGGGTGAGGGTGGGAGTGAGGATGAGCGTGTGGGTGAGGATGAGCGTGCGGATGAGGCAGGCCGGGGTGCAACCCTGATGTGTATGGGTCCATGGAATAGGAAGGAGCACCCGCCTCACAGTGGGAGCGACTCTGAGGCGATGAGTAGTTGCTGTCCCAGAAGGATGGGGGAAAGCTTCGTCGACTGCTGGGTGAAGGAGTATCTAACGGGAGAAGAGGGTAGAAAGGGGGAGCGAGGATAAACAAAAATCAAATTTAGGCCTGGTCATGAACAGTTGCACAACTCTGTGGCTAATCGCTTGATTTATAGAGACAAATGGAAACACTGGTGGTGTGCGAGAGGGGCAACTCGTGTTAAAACGTAGATGTCACTCACATGACTGCTACACCCTCTGGCCCAGATATCTTCCCCATTGGATCATACTGTAACACAGCCCTATCCTCAACAAGTCACAGAAATAAACACAACAACGTTCTCGCAGACAGAGGGAGGGCGAGAGAGAAAAAAGAGGGAGAGGGAGAGCGAAAGCAAAGGGACAGAGAGAAAGGTAGAAAGAGAGACGTCCCTAGAGTTCTATATAAGGCAGACGCTCTGACTTGGAGGGAGCCCAAGGCTCACAGAGCTTTAAATCATCTGCTGTGGTGACATCTCTCACTCTCATGTCAACCCAGTGCTTCTGAAAGTCTCATAACACACTTATGCACACACACACACACACACAGACACGCAACTGTGGCCCTGTGCTAGCACCCGCCGCCCCTCTCTTCTGTCTCCTGCACCCCCACCTGTTGTTTTCTCTGCTCCCCCCCTCTCCTCGCCCTTGACAGAATGTCAGCGAGCCATTATAAGTTTTTAGCAGTATACTTTTTATATTTAGATATTCCTCTGAAAACAGACACCGTGTGGCACCCTGAGAGGTAGTGTTTCCCTCTACCCCTATCACACAGACCACAGCGTGTATAAATCTGACCGGCAGGCGGGCAACTGACTGAGCAGCCATTGTGGGGCAAGAGCTGGAGCGAGAGTCAGAATGGCAGCCGCGGAGACGTTTGAAGGGGATACGCCGGCGAGGCTGTGCGCTTACGGCCATGTATAAACATAGCATCTGTTGTGAGGCAGGAAGCGTGTGTTGGTGCCGAAATGAAGACGTCCGACTGAACTAGGAAAGACACTAACAGCCACAGCAGAGAGAGGGAGAGAGTGGAGGCTATAGGCCCTACATGGATATCCAAGGAGTCTCTGCAAGCAGCTGGTAGAAAGAGACTTTGGTGTCTCTAAATTAACTGAGGATGACTTCAGTTTTCCTTTGCAAACAGAAGTAGCATAAAAAAAAACATTTAATTATGTTGCTGATTTTAAACATCATTTGATACTTTTGGAGTTATATTCAATATGTGTGTGTGTGGGGGGGGGGGTTTGTTTTTTTTTCTTGAAAAGCTGTATTTTAACTCACAGTGGCTCATGAATCCCAGCAGAGTCTGGAGCGGCAAGGTTGCCAAAGCATGCTGCACAAGTCCACATAATGCCTACACTTCAAAAGTTGCTGATAATAATTTTTGAATTCCTAATTTTGCGCCAAATAACCTAAAAAACTGGGAGGAGTGTGTGCTTCTCTTACTTTTCTTTTACTCTTCACCCTAACCAGAGTCAAAGAAGTCCTTTTTGACTCCTAACAGCCCCTGACCTTCATGACCCCTGAACCCTGCTCTCTGACCTCCCCAGGGACAACAGTCCCAACAAGCACCTATTAAATCCTGTCACCTGATCACATCACCTGTCTGATGCTCTGCTGTGCTTTGCAGAACTGTCAGCTCACCCTGTGGGGCCCCTAAAGCAAACACCACACAGACAACTGTGGCATCCGTACATGCATAAATGAATAGAAATGATGAAACTGCAGGGAAGTAGAGGAGGGCAAGAACCAACTAAGACCCATTTTAATCAACTTTTTTCTAGCTCGTGTGAATCTTCATGAAATAAATGTTGTTGTGAAAATCTAGGCTGGTGCAGTAACATTCAGATGGGGTTCTTACTCATTTTTAAATAAATAAAGATTCAACAAGATACAATTGTGGTTGTTTTGTTTACATTCACAAACTGGACTTAAGATTTTCTGGACTCTGATTCAAATCTGATTTGTTTAATCCCTCAGTTACAACGACTAGACATCACACTATAAAAGTTCAGTATAGGTGGGCTGTGAGTCTGCATTATTCACACTGACAGGTATGTACTTATTTATGTAAATGAAATGTGCAGTGCTGTGTACCTGTGCCCTGTTGGTCTGATGCCCGTCGTTTGCCTTCTCCATCCATGTAGGTGCTTAAGGCCCTGGAGAAGTGCTCGTCCACCACGCTGCTGATGTCTCCCTGGTAGTAGGTGAAGAGAACACAGCGAGAGTTCAGGTACTCTGCCTCGGGGGCCTCCTGCTTCTCCTTGGGGCCCTCTTCTGGCCTCAAAGCCGCAGGCGTGTAGGAGGACGAGGACGAGCTAGATGAAGATGAGGAGGAAGTTGATCCTCCAGAGCCTGGGCCCCCAGACATCCCCTCGGGACCCCTGGGAGTGTCCATAAAATCCCGGCAGTGAGAAGAAGTTCTGCTCAGACCTGTGGGAGCCTGACAGGAACGGGGGGTCAGAGGAGAGGCGGGAGAGTGGGGCAGAAACGGGGAGAAGGTTAAGACAGGTGTTGCAGAGCTGCCTATGACACATTTTAGCATAATGTTTTTCTTTGTGCGCGGCATATACGCAAGTGCGCGCGAGCGAGAGCGCGTCAAGATGAGAGTTTTGTGTGAGTGAAAAACGACTTATGTGCTTGGCATAAACAAACAGCAACGACATTATGAATGTTCGCCAGTGTTTACTTTCGTTTACTATAATAAATACACAAAAACACATAAAACACTTTAACGACTTTTCCATCCGGTTATTTGCTTTTACGCACAAGCTGAATAAACGAGCTTAACAAATGCTCCTCAAGTCAGCGAACGCCATCTCCCCGCTGAAAAATAAGGAACAGCACAGTGACATGTAAACATTTACTCACTTCCTACCTGTAAACTATTGATAAAAGCAGGAGCAGTCGGTGCGTACGGTGCGTAATGTCCATAGGCTGGGTACATAACATCCAAACAGCTCATGGTAAATGAGCGGTGTCTTCACTGTTCTGTGGAAACCGACCTTGCTGAGAGAGAGAGTGACAACATAACTGGGGGTTTTTTTCTGCAGAAGAGAAACTGGCTCGGTGTTCGCTGATCAGTCTGAAAAAGCCTTAGCCAGACTCGACATAGTCACCCCAGAAGGAGCGCACCTCTCCGCACCCCGTGTGCGCCACAACAGCTGCGGCAGCAAAATGTGGTGAGGTTTATGGAGCAAGCATGAGGGTGTCCTGTCCTGTACATCTCTGTGTCAACCCCTCCCACCTTTACCAGGCTCCCCTCCATCCCCCACATCACCACTACCAACACTCCCACTATCACACGGCATCTGTAGCAGACTATTGATTGCACAAACGGATTGTCTCATTTGATATTAAAATAAACTGGCTTAAAGCTTGTTTATTTAAAAGCTTGTCATAGTTTTTAAAAGTGTAGGTGTGAATTATGTAAAATTGGGGACTGCAAAATGACTATACAAATATAAAACATGAGCAACAGTGTTTTCAAGAAAGAAACTAGAAACCACCTGTGACATGCCTCCACAGCTTCTTAATCCTGGTGTAAAATAAAGGTTAAATATAATGTCATTCACTTACACAAATAGAATTAGTTGGAGATATTTATAACTAACCACACAACAATGAGCATATGATACATGCGATTGAGTGACTTTTTTATTTCTTTCCCTGTTCTGTGGATAGCCTACTTAAAAACTTTGTGCTCAGTCCAAGCTGCAAGTGTATCCATGGTCTTAAAACAGCCATCGGTTGCCAAGTAAACCCTCAAGTCATCTAAAGTATTTAGTGTGTTCCCAGAATGACACATAGGTGTCAACTATAGGTTGCATACGCTGGTCGTACAAACATGGAGGAGAAAGGGACTCTGCACAAATCTATGACAAATTATCACCTATCAGCAGTGCAAACAAAAACATATTTTCACACACACACACAAACATACCGGATAAAAAAAAATCACAAACATCCCAGAATTAAAGAAACCATCATGTACCAATATAAAAACTGACCAAAAAAAAATCCATCTTTAAAACATTTAACTCAACAAATAAAAAAAAAAAGTTAGGTACATTCTTTAGAAAAAGCAGTTTAGTTCTCCAGGTTTAAGGGTTTACAGGTGTCTGATGTTTGGGCATGCCAGTCTTTTTGACAGGCACTTGCCTGTGTGCCTAAAAGAATAGTGTGGAAAATTTGCAGAATTCCATGGACGAGTGTAAGATGAGGTGGAATGTCTCTGATGTATGTGAGTGGACGAGCTCCTGGGGAAGTTACATCGTCCCTTCGCTGCGTTCTCTAGATGGAGAACATGACCAACATCTCACTATGCATACATCACACATAGTATGAATAACTAGTGCAGGTTAATGGCACGCTAATGAATCAAACATGCTCTTAAATAGCAGTGGATAAAGCTGACATCCAACACTGCAGTTCTCACTTTGACCAAGTCTTCCATCACTGTCTCGATGAGGTGATTTTACACCAGCATTGCAACATAATACTTTAAATTGCTTAGTTTGGTATTAATATAACCTCAATAAAGCAGCAAAAGATTTTTCAAGTTTCTTAAACAAAGTAATAAGTAAATTAAATTGTGTAAACCACTTTTCAAACAGATCACTCTTAACCCTATTGAGGCACTACCCGTACTTCCTACTTCAGCTCATTACCCTTGCAGCATGATGTGCAATATAAGCCCCCAGATCCATATACACGCAGGGTAATGCAGGACAAAATTGGAGTCATGAGTGATGCAATGCTAGAAAGCTCACTGTTACACCAGCGTGATCAACAGCTGCAGCTGACAGAAAGGAAGGGAGGCCACTATTAGTATTAATGGCCATGACTAAATTTCTCTCTGTGTCTCTGTCTCTCTTTCTGTCTCTGCCTCTCCCTCCCACTTGTCTCTCCCTAGTGATACACACACCTTTTCTCTATTTAATCGCCCTGTGTTCCCTCTGAACAGCCACCACCCCCTGCTGTCAATTGTGCGTGTGTGTCCCACCGACTGTGCGTGTGCACATACGCCTTAACACTTGTCATCGACTGACCAAACTTGGAAGAGGGCAAGAGGCAACCAGCTTGCAGAAAC
Source organism: Ctenochaetus hawaiiensis (assembly GCA_029783645.1). Taxonomy (NCBI): domain Eukaryota; kingdom Metazoa; phylum Chordata; class Actinopteri; order Acanthuriformes; family Acanthuridae; genus Ctenochaetus; species Ctenochaetus hawaiiensis. The sequence goes on from JAPZDY010000007.1 coordinate 10,417,444, forward strand.
ATGGCAGGGATCCTAAAGTTCAAAGCTAAGTAAGTCAACGCAATTTTAGCCGTCAATGATACCGAACTGTGCATGCTGACATCCTTTCATGTAAAGAACAGTATTCGCGAAGGGGTCCCCTGTTGCTCTAGTGTGTGTGTGTGTGAGCAAGTGTGTGTGAAGGTGTCTCTGTGTCTACATTTACGTGTATATGCTGAAAATAAACACAGGTTACATCACTCCTTGTGACCCTGCAATACTTTTAGGCCCCTCCTCTCTTAAAAGAGATCCAACCAGGCAAGGTCTCTCATTGGCTGAGATGTTGCAGGGCCAGTTGAGGAGGTAATGGCAGCCTGGTTTTATTTAGACCTATATTCACATTGCAACACCACCATTAATAGTTTTTATGCTTTGCTACAAATACTTGAGTACATTGAAGAAGAGCATGCATTTATATAATTTTTTGCCAATAAATGACTAACTAAACTTGTCATAATGTAAAACGATAATTAAAGAATCAAGTGTGAAACTGCAAATATGGAAAATGCATTCAGAAAGCTTATTATAGTGGTTTTCTGTAAAATGAGACTTGTTGAGATATGAACCTGAAACCATATAAGCTACCTCCTGAAACAACAAGGCCTTTATTAAGGTCTCAGTCTGGCTTGGTCCCAAGGGAGTCGAACCTCAGGAATCCACTGTTGTTTATATGCCTAAATGTGTATGCGTGTGTGTGTGTGTGTGTGTGTGTGTGTATACGTCTAAGACAGAGATGTACAGCTGCCCCCGTTGTCCAGTTCCACACAAACTCATCTCAGCTGTTCAAAATCATCACTTAGTGTCATCGGGAACACAGACACCCTCACTCACACTCCCTCACTCGCACACACTCACCCACACACACACACACACACACACACACAAAGGGCCACATATGGACAGGTTTGGCTCATTCATCCTTCTACACAAATGTTGGTGATAAATCTACTGTGATAGAATGTGCAAGTGTGCAGCTATTTTCTCCCTAAAACAACTCCCTCATTGTCCACACAGACCACCAGGGCCCAGTTAGACATAAATAAAGATGTTATAGCTTCTTCATTAAAAATCACTTCATATTACTGCCAACCATTTTCCACAGGTTTTATATAGACAAATGCATTTTTTTACTACCTTTGTAGCTGTCAGCTTCAATTCATGAGATTAAAGTATGAAAATCACGTTGCAGGTATAAGAAAACCTGAATAATAAATAACATCTTGTATCTTTATAAGCTGCCGTGCATCTTTATTTCATTGTTAAGAGGATATCAGCAGGGTTTAGGAATATTAAAACATAATGACTGTATTTTGTTGGTCTTAAATGTTACATTACAGCTCAATTAATGCATGTTTCTTTTTTTTTCCGCAAATAGTTCTTCAGAATTCTTTATAAATAATAATCAGAAAACACCCAGAATCAACCTCAGAAAATTGCGTCATCATATTGATATTTGTGTCATAGTTTTATAATCTCCATGTTGATCAATTTGCTTTTAACTTGGATGCTTTCTAAAGCAATTTGTGCGAGTTGTTTTAAGGCTGCGGAGAAATTATCACCTCCATAAAGGACAAAAAAAAACACTTTAATAAATCTAAAACTGCAGGCATACTTTAAAAGGAGGTCAGCAGTATAAAAGCTGTTTGTAAAAAAATGGCTTCAGTCACACTTTTGCTCCATTGCTTATAATTCTGTGTGAAAGCTTCAGGGGAAGCAAGGTTTCTGGGCGAATATCAAGCAGAGCTTCAGCACATCAGCAGGGCTTCCATGTGATTAATGTAAGAAAGCAATTTGCACACCTCAAATACACAAACACCAACACGCAGACAGAGCTTCTTCACAGGTAAACGCTCCGGCTTTATAACAGACTAACCCTCTGAAATGGACAGAATGTGAATTAAGAGCATCCTCAGAGAGGCTGACAAGTGCTACATTCCTAACATCCTGTTACTGAGGGTACCCTGCCGCCACGTTGCCACCGGGTCACTGGAGTTAAGCACACACAATCACAAATTCATACACTCCATGCAAACACACACATTCATATAAAGCCAAAGGAACGGTTAGAGACACATGAAAGATGCGCACAGAAACACTAATCTGGGCATGTGGGATTGTCATATTGCCGCCTGACATTCCTGCTCGGTGTGCCAGAGGGGGCTGCAGTTAGAAGGGCACTATGGGTGGCAGCGGGTGGAGGGGAAAGAGATGCTGAGGGTGGACCCAGGGCAGAATCACAAATGCGGCATGTCACATGGTCAAACAGAGAAGATTTACGACTGATCAGGTTCCACATCGGCAGCATGGTGTTGTGGCTTCAGAATGTCAGGTATGAGAGTGAGATCAGACTCCGGCTTTAGTTTGTACACCCTTTCTGGCAACTGCAGCCTAGTGTGACTGACTTAAGAAGGCAGTTTGGCGTGAGGTACTCGGTCTTTTCGCTGTCTAGTCTTTTAACATATTTCTGGTTTTATAGACTTCAGCACTTCTGAACACACAGAAAGAACAAAAAAAGGAAAATATGAATAGACAGACTTACCGAAAACTGCAACTCATTTGGAATAAAAGCAAGAAGAGAAACAAGAAACATGGTGTGGAATTAGTTTGACAAACATCAGGTACATGCAGACAGGTAAGAAAAAACATGAAGAAGCCAAAAAAAAATTCCCTCTTTTATTCCCTCATATTATTTTTCCCTCTACAGTCAGGAGTTATGATTTACTCTCCGGTGACATCATGGAGACCACAGCTATTTTTATTGGCTGGTAAACAGCCAGCTCCTCTCCATGCTATGCCACCTGTCCAATCTGCACCAGTCAACAAGCCCCTGGGAAAAAAAAAGCCAACCACCCAAAAATGATTGAGAGTTGAAAGGCGGAATATGATACATGCATGCCATGCTACTGTCCTAGGCATGTTTCACAAGTCAAATGTCTTGTCACTGCTACTGGTCTGCTATCCTTGTTTCGCTGTGTTATTCATACACTCAGCACAGCACACAGCGTGTCCTAATAAAAGCTGTTTTGCATATGAATTTATATTGAAATACTTTTCTGTCAAGGAAGCCTTGTATGAGCTGCACCATGCTCTGGTCTCTTGTTCTCTCATTCAGGGTTTAGAAATGTGTGTGTGTGGGGGGGGGGGGGGGGGGTCTGTGCATATGTGTGTGTGTGTGACTCCAAGGGTGGGGTTATTCCTGGCTCTGTGTTGTGTGTTCTTAGATGCCATTTAGACACATGCCATCTGACCAACTCTTGGCCCTGAAAAATGATAAGTACATTAGCAGTGGGGTCATCGTATAACCCCTGCATGATGTCAACTTTTAGCACTGAACTGTTTGAGATGACTGCATTAATGAAAGACCATGTGTATAAAAATTTCAAATGCTAGTAGAAGGCCAAATCCAAAGGTCCCAGAAATATACATACATATCAACAGACTACTTCGAAAAACCGAACCATACAGAGCTCTTAATATCAGAGTGATTGTGAATGTGCAGGTATAAGCTTGGTGCATTTAGAAAGGATGTCTAGTAAACTGAGAGAGTAATATATCTGAGAAGTGTCAGAATTGCCTGAGCTTTTATGGAAACCAACAAGAGCACTTGACAACTAAATAGTCTGTGAGCCAAACACCCATGAAAGAGCCTGCTGATTAAATGTCCTTTTTGCTTATGTAAGTTAGTTAGTGAAATACCTTTTTTTTAAAAAAAATATTACTTCTAAGAGAAATAAAGGCCTAATCATGCATCAACAGAAGCTCTTGACCTGACTAACATCTCAAACCTCATGGCTGTGACCGTGAGTCCACCTTGTGGTAGGAGCGTAAAATGGCAAGTAATGCTTTTTTTCCGGAGAAATCTCCATTAACGACACAACTGAGTGATAGGTTTTAAAAGGGAAATATATGTATTTAAGCATAAGCAGGACAAAATACTGTTTGATTGTGGCAATCAAAAAAGTTTATTTGCCTCAAGATCTTGAGCTTGTGAACAATAAAAATAGAGAACATTTTTGGTTTTTTTTTTTTCCAAAGGGAGCTTGTGCACACTTGTGACAGTTTACTGACGCCAGAACCCCAATAAAGAACCAAAAAGGGTGGAAATATTAAAGCATGCTCTCTAACTGTCATTAATGTCCATGAGGGTCAGTTTTGGCCACGGCACTTTGTCACCATCAAACCAATATTTGCTGGTAGCTATTTTTTTTATTTAAATTTAGTGTTTAGGTTCTTCACCACACTCTTTGAGCTTTTATTTGTGCATGTTTGTCTCCCAAATCACATTTTGCTTCAAAAACCTGTCAGTGTTGTGACACTGCACCAGAGAAAAGGCCAGTCCCACAACCATAAATACAAAACAATGTCAATGGGCAAAATAAATTTGTCTCTATGTGTTGTGGCATGCTAAAATGTGAACTTAGCCTGATTGATTATTTATATAGCGCATGTGACTTCTGTCTATCTGACTTCTTGAGAGGACATTTAAATACAAAAATAACTTTTACCAAAAAATATCTACCTATTTATTTATTTTTTCTTTTTTTTTAATCCAGTTCTCCCTCTGCCCACTAGATGACGCTCTGGGGTTCACTGGTTGAGAATGGCTGGTCTATAGTATCTCTGTTTAATTTGTGTTGCCAACTCGGATTCCTTTAATCTGTAATCTGTACGCATGCCAACTGGTTTTTGTTTTGCTTAGTTTTTTATTTATATATATATATATATATATTCTTGTCTGGATGAAATATGTCCTGTTCACATGAAAAAGGGCAAGAATAATGTTTTCTACCCCAGTAAATTACACTGTGATCTCATCAGATTTCAAAACAACACCTGACGGGGTCCTAACCTCAACTTTGAGCTGCTGCTGCAGTTGACCTGTTTAAAGATGTCAAGTTTAACAATAGTTTATCAAAAAACCTTTGACTGTAGATCTATGGCTCCTTTTGTGACACATGGGCATATATTTTATTTTATTCTTAGCACCCATCGGGGTCCTTTTAAATTAGAGGATATGCAAGACATAGCTTTTGTACAAGATTTATAATAAAGATTAGGCCTACCTAATATTTTCAGTCTCATCTGCCATATTGTAACTGCCCTATTTGTGTGTATTCCACACGCAAAGCATTTTGTTGCCATACATTGCATGTTTGTATTCACTTATGAAGAGTCATTGTTTAGCTGTTAAGTAAAATCTAATAACAATTCAGAATAGTGATTTGATTTGAAAATGCTATGTTATGTTTTGTATATTTACATGTTTTGTACATATTAGTTATCTATCTTTTTATTTTATTCAATATTAAATACTTTAAGTTTTGTCCAGGTGATTTTGGTGTGACAGGTATTGGGTTGATGCTGGCTCCTCCGCGCCACTGGGGGGCGTGTGCCCGCTGTAAATAAATGCCATCGTGGGTTGACGAGGGCCGCCCAGCCATGTTGAGGAGTCTGTCAAGCAAACTGCAGCCCGCCATTGTGTAGAAACCAGGCTCTGTAGAGAGATAGGGGCGCTTGGCTGAAACTCTTCAATAGCTAGACCTATTCTGCACCCTGCCGCTTTTATTTAGGAGTCAGTACAGTTACACAGGCTCCGGGGGGGAAAGACATGTCAGCCAGCAGCCTTCTTGAACAGGTAAAGAGAGGTATTTTCTGAACATTTACGAGGGCCAAATTTCTCAGCAACGCGACGGCTAGCGAGGATAGCTTAGCTCAGAGGCAGCGGCTGTGGCTCAGTAGTGCAGTAGGCCTGACCACCTGCTAAAGGAACTGACTGCTGAAAATATATCTCTTCATCTATTTTTCCCCTTCCTCTCTTCTCATAAATCAAACCTTCATGAATCACCTGGACCCAATCCAGAGACCGAAAGGCCAAGCTAATAAAGGTAAGAACAGGTATTGTTTAACAGAGTCGACTTGGGGCTGAGTGAATGCGGATCTTTTTACGTGCGGTGCGCTTTGAAAGTCTTGCGTGCGCGGATGCGATAGCCTGGCAAACGGGCCTGTTGGTGCAAGTTGTAAATAATTTTGCGTTTAATTTGCCTCTTCATTCAAACACAAAATTACTCTGCGTTTCATAAGAGTGCCCTAGACGCTTTATTCACCATTCGTGAGTTTCCATTTCATCTCTCAAATAGCACTTGTATGGTTCCCACAGTTAGCAATTGCTATTTCTTGACTAGCTAACGATAAATGGCAACATGGTAAGTTACACATCAGCATCATTTTCCTGGTTATACTTGACAGTGCTTTGTTTCTGGCTAACCTCTGAAAACATACTCTTACTTCACAGGCTCACTCTATCGGTCACTGTTAAACATTTGGCAGTGTTTAAACTAGTTACAGGTGCCATCGTATCACGCTGGCCACTCGGCTAATGTTAGCCAAGTCCTTCATGTTGAAAGGACTCTTGGCGCTCGTTAACATGGAGACGCTGCGCACTGCATGCAGCTAACTACATAGCTAGCGTGCTAACGTTAGCTGGTTGCTAAGTTAACCCAGAATGACACGTCTTCCGACATGCTTTTCCTGAGTCCAAATTGGCCTCGCGCATTCCCGTCATCGTGCTGTTTGGGCTGTAATATCAGATAACATGTACTTGCTAATCCGTTTGTGCTTTGAAGTGAACTTTTCCATGTCTAGAAAAGCATCTAAAGAAGCGATATCATCAAACTCGTAACGTCAGTTATAGAAAGCGCTCCGAAACTTATGATAACAAACCGCTTAGCACTGGGCTTACCTGCACTAACCTAAATTTATGCCCCTCTTTAAATGTTGCCAATGACAAAAGTTGGGCTGTGGTTCAATTATGTCTTTTGTTGTGGTTGCCCGAATGTTTCATGTGACTTTGTGCTAATATGTAACAAGTGCTAAAAGCATTTGATTCTTCTCTGGGACTTGTTGATAACATCATGCAAGCCTGTGCTCTGTACTCTGAAGTTTATTGAGCAATTATTTTATGTGATGTCTTATCATGCTCAGCCTAGTGGATTTTTCCTTGATTCTCATGGATATTTGTAGAAAGTGTATGTTATGTAATGAGTTGCGATGATGCTGATGTGGAATGACTAGTTAATGTGATGTTATCTCAACACTCCTTCCCACCACTCACATCTCTGTTGTCATACAAACCTTTATGCTGTGTTTACATTAGTGTTGTTGTTTTTTTCTCCAGTGCAAAACGGAGCTGTGACCCAAAAGGATACTTTGAATGACGATGAGTTTGAGCCTTACCTGAATAATCAGGCCAGACAGGTAAGCTTTTATTAATGTGTTAGCTAATAGGTGCTTCAATGGATTCATTATCATTATTAAAAGACATTAGTGACTTTAAGCAGGACTTTGTTTGGGATTAATCTCTATCTTTTTAATATGTTTCTCTTGTAATAGAAGTGGGTTTCTAGAATGAAGCAACAATTTATTTCTTGACCTGGACTTCAGTACTTGTATTTTAGTTATTTACTAATTCATTTCATCTTTGCACAGTCATTTTAAGTTTAGAAAGGAAGTGATTCATAATGATTCTTTAAAAAGAACAGCATGTAAGGAGTCAGCAGTTATGGAGGCCCAACAACCCTGGTCAGTTTAGAAATTCCTTGATTGATCTGATGCTGAACTTCCAGTTGAGCTCTGCACATCTCTAATTACATGCTCCTATGGTGTGATGAATCTTTGCTACACACAATTGAAATGTGGGATTATGCAGGTAATTGTAAACTGTATATGCTGTTCTTGCAAAAACGCAGATTAGTTGATATTGCATAATTCGCTAACTTGTGGATTAGGTTCAGAACCTCTTTTTTTTATCCATATATAAAACAGAAGAATCAGATGTTATGAATGAATTTTTTTTAGTGTGCCTTTTTTATAAAAAAAATCCAGTTTCTCTACCAGGAGAATAATAAGCAAACCTCAAGCCTTCCTTTTTTCATTAGATTTGAAGCATTCTTTTTTAATGTTTGCTCATACTTATTTTGTATTTCTCAGAAATACAGTAAAATTTAAAGACATGCAACTGTAATGGGGGCTTTGGTTGATTATCCAGTTTCGAGTGGTCTTGCATTTAATTTCCCTTTGCTGTGTGGTAGATGGAGTTCCCCTTGTGTAGTTACAGGCACACACAGCCTATGAAGTGGGTTGTGGAGGAAAAGAATGGAGTCTGTATTTTCCTCTACCGAAAAAAATGCACCACTTTTTTGTTAAAGAGACAGTTACTTTCTTGTTAAATAGCCAGTTCTATGCATTTGTAGAGCAGATCAGAGAAGAGATACAGGGCTGATCTTGGATGACAAAAGATAACTGTAATAATAATAACAATAGGGAGGGACATTTTTTCAATATCTTTTTGAATTGAGTAACCTTACTCTTATCTTTGTCTGACTTTTCAAATCTACAGGAACAAAGAATACATGTGTAAAATAGAGAATTATTTATTAATGTTATGTTATAAATAAAGTTATGCATTGTGATGACAGTTTTTTTTCTTCTTAAATCTTGTCATTAAATCAAATTCTTTTTCTATTCAGAGCAATGCCTATACGGCCATGTCGGACTCGTACATGCCCAGCTACTACAGCCCCTCCATAGGATTTTCCTACTCCTTAAATGAGGCAGCATGGTCCACAGGTGGGGACCCTCCTATGCCTTACCTGGCCTCCTATGGACAGCTGAGCAATGGGGAGCCCCACTACCTCCCGGACGCTATGTTCGGTCAGCCAGGTCCTCTGGGGAGCAACCCTTTCCTGGGCCAGCATGGTTTCAACTTCTTCCCCAGTGGCATCGACTTCTCGGCATGGGGCAATAGCAGCTCTCAGGGACAGTCGGGGACACCGCAGAGCTCTGGCTACAGCAGCAGCTATGCCTATGCTCCCAGCTCACTTGGGGGTGCCATGATTGATGGACAGTCCCCATTTGCACCTGCTGCCAATGAGCCTCTTAACAAGGCGCCTGGTATGAACAGCCTTGACCAGGGCATGGCAGGGCTTAAGATCGGTGGTGCTGCTCCTGGTGGTAATGGGGACATGACCCCTAAGGTGGTTGGCTCTGGCTTACCTGGTGGGGGTCCCCTTGGCCCCGTGTCATCTGTTGGACCTCCCAGCATGCCTCCTGTCTCAATTGCCCCTGCCAAGCCTGCCTCCTGGGCTGATATTGCCAGCAAGCCAGCCAAGCCTCAACCCAAGCTGAAAACCAAGGGTGGCATGGCCGGTGCCAATTTGCCTCCTCCGCCCATTAAACACAACATGGACATTGGCACTTGGGACAACAAGGGCACTATGCCTAAAGCTGCCACCCCTCAGCAGGTGCCCCCAATTCCCAGCAATGGGCAGCCACCCAATCAGGCTTCCCCACAGCCCGGAGCTACTGCTGTAGGGAACCCACAAATGCCCCTCAGCAATGGACAGCTGGTACCGCCTGTTTCCCAGATGGGGCAGCATCAGCTACCTCCTGGGCAACCAGGTATGGCTCAGATGCCCCAACCTCCTCTCTCCCAGGGTCCACCTCCTCCCCCAAGCCAACAACAACCATCTTCTCAACCTACTCGTTGGGTCCCTCCACGGAACCGGGCCAATGGATTTGGGGATGGAAGTGGGAATGGAACAGGCCAGTCACCTCCCACTTCTTCGGGTGTGGGTGTGGTTCCTGGAGTGCCCTCTGAGCCTCACCCAGTCTTAGAGAAGTTGCGCATGGTCAACAATTATAACCCCAAGGACTTTGACTGGAATCCCAAGCAGGGCAGGGTGTTTATCATCAAGAGCTACTCCGAGGATGACATTCACCGCTCCATCAAGTATAACATCTGGTGCAGCACGGAGCACGGCAACAAGAGGCTGGATGCAGCTTACCGTTCACTGA
>JAPZDY010000007.1:10443989-10463292 GCA_029783645.1 Ctenochaetus hawaiiensis
CCTAATCCATTTAGAGGACCTTTAGCATCCCGTCGTACCTCTGTACATTAAGGTCTGCCACTAAAACGATAATGTCATCAGGTTCATATTATGTGTTATATGTGTGTTTTGCTCATGTAGTGTGTGTGTGAGAGCGTGTGTGAGGAACCTCTGGCTGACTGGGAATCATATAAATGAAATGAGCCCTTTGAATAATCATTACTTTACATGTACTCAGACTTTTTAATAAGCGAACAGACTATCTGTGTAATCGGAACAAATTAAACAGTGCTCAACAAACTGAATATGATTGTACAAGGAATTTGACATTGAAATTATAGGCTCAGCATCTTGTGATCATTTCAACGGATCCTCATTGGCGTTTTCTTATTAAAGCATCCATCTCATGCTCAAGAGTCTTTCTCTCTGCCCTCTTACGATAAAGACACTTCATAGCTGGCCTACATTTCTTGCTGCCTCTCTACCTCTCACGCTCCACCCTACCAGTTTGTGTGTGCCAAGTGCTTTTTTTTGCTGGCTTTTCAACTCAAGAAAGGAGACTTTGCTTGAGGGAAAATTTGCCATTTATTTCGGGAGACAAAAAAATGAAAAGGGGCTTTGGCACTTTGTATCTTTCCCCCTTTATTGTCTTCGTTCTCTACGTTCTCTCTTTGCCCTCTGCACCATTGTGGTGCCTCTTCATCCAACTCAGGGCCTCAGTGCCTTCACTCTGTCCTCAGGGTGAGAGGACCGGGAGACTCGGCTGGTTGAATGCACTGGGGGTTGGGTGACTGGGACGGCAGAGTGGAGGATGAATTCTCTATACTCACATCCAAATCCCTTGTTCATATGAATTGAGACAGCATTTTCAAATAATCATGGACAAAGACGCACACACACACCATTGCCTGCAAACCATTACGGCAAGTCCTCATATTGGATGCATACTTGCTAAGTAGAGTCATATATTAGCGCATGCTCATATGCACACACATACAAGCGAGCATTTTTTATTTTTTGCTCGCCTAATTCCAAATTTATTCTAAAGGGAAAGACAATGCAGAAATCCTCTCCTCACATCTCTTAACCAACATCGCTTGGGGACAAGTTCTACCAGTATCTGTGCAAGGATTGGCTGAGGATGTGGTGCGGGAGGAAAAGTTGCAGTTGGCAGCAGGCAGAAAGACACTGCAAGGGGAGCGGGGGTTCACAATAAAGGATTTTAAACCAAAGCCTCTTTGGTAAAGAGGAGGGAGGGTGGGAGGGAGGGAGGAAGGAAAGAATGGTGCAGTGGGGGTGGTGGGATAGATACAGGATGACACAAGGTCCAGATTAACCCTAATCTCAGGCCTGGTGGTTTAGGTGAGGCTGAGGGAGTGGAGGAAGCTAACCCGTGCCAGGTGGTCATGAGGAGGTTAAAACGGGGGGAGGGTGAGGGGCACTGAGTTGAGGATGAGGATGGGACAGGATGTCGCTGGGGAAGACGGAGCGAGAGATTCCAGTGGAGTAAAGTATTTCAATATCTCAGCTTCCTGCATGTTTTTTTTTTGCGCATAGAAGTAAAACAGAAAATCCAAAATGACTGACCAAAAGCAGAAACAGAGAAGATGTTAGGGGAGGTGAGGTGGGGGGGGCTGCATAGCCAGCAGAACAGCAGGCATGGTGACGGTGGCTGCAGGGCGATTGGGTGGTTGGTGCATGGTGACAGTGGCACATGCCCTGGTGCATGGGATTAGAGGGACAGTCAGTAATCTGCTGTTTAGGCTGTATGTAGGGCAAGAGTGGCTTAGCCCAGCCACTCTTAGCACGGGTGGAGCGCCAGAGCGAGAGGGAGAGGAAGTGGACTGGGGTTATATAGCTGCACTCAGCTCACTTAATTCATCTCCTTTTTTCTTTTGTTTGTCTGCCTCTGTCCTCTACCTCTTCTTCTATCTGCATAAAGCATCTGGTTATATCAACAGCTATACGTGTCATTCTGAAACTTAAAAATGCAACAACTAATGTGCACAGGAGGAAATGATTTGGAAAACAACTAAAGGAAATAGCGAAGAAAGAGGAAAAAACTGTAGTATATATTTATAAAAAATACCTGTGTGAAATCAATAAAATATTTCTCTCAAAGAGGCAGTTTTGAGGAAATTGTTCTCTACCCAACAAATAAGATTAATAAATACAACCTTGTACTAAAGTACGGTTCTGAGGTACTTTTATTGTTATTAATAATTTTCCCTTTATGCAATTTTGTACTTCCACTCCACTACTTTTCTGAGAAAATGTATTATTTTTTAGAGCGCTATAGTAACGACTGCAGACACTTGTAAAAGATTTGACTTTTAAAACGTATGACCTAAAAAGTAAATCACATCATTGAAGGTTAAACTAGTATGAATTTACTCACCATGACCAATTAAACTATATATTCTTGCTTACATGTTACTGCATCAACAATAATGATCCAGTAATAAAACACTGTATACAGAGTTCTTTTCCTCTCTTTCTCCCTTTTTACTTTTCAATTTTTTGTCAAGATTTTTGTACTTTTATATAAGTACCATTTAAATGCAGGACTTGTGAAATATTTCCACAATGTGACATTGGTACTTTTACTTTATTTAATGATTTAAATTCTTCCTCCACCTCTGTCTGCTGTTACTGTTTACAACATCATCACGACTCCTACAAAAACTGTCTGGTCTTAAAGTGAATGCTCCCGAAGGAAATGTGTGTATGTATGCATGCAGAGACTTGACTAAATCTTATGAATTTGGATAAAACTAAATACTTTTCCTCACAGCGAAAACTACACATACAGCTGGAGTGTACAGCTCAACCAGCTTATCGCACTTTATTAAAGGAACAAACATCCAACAGAGAAACAATATAATACAGTCTGAAGGTTCATGAGAAAGAATCTAAAACAATTCATGTAGAGCAGAGCCTCTCTTCCCACTCATGATCAAAATTAAAAAAAGAGCTATTAAACTTAAAATCCAGTCCCTAACAATCTCTGTAATACTGTTCAAAGCCCTTCAGATGCAGGAGCTCTCCAGATTTACAACATAAGCACCGCTTACACGACAAACACTTTACAATGAACCAAAATCACAGGACAAATTAAATCTAATTATCTGAACCACTGAAATAACAAATCCAAAACACACAATAAAGCGATATGCTACACAGCTCTAAAGACAGACTACAAATTGGCAGCCTATCTGTTCAGAAGCAGAGGCTCATCCCGACCAAGTATAAAACCCAGTGACCATCAAATGAGAAGAGTGCACAAGAAGGCATGGCTGCCTAAACAGGAGTGCAGTTTGTAATCCACTGCTGAACAGGAAAGGTTGAGACAGAGACTAACTTCCCCCTTCCACTTCCATTTGATCTAGAAGTCAGTTTGTTAGCAAAAAGTCTAAAAATTCCTCAGTTTCAGCTTCTTAAATGTGAATATTTGTTGATTTTCTAAGTTTCTGACTTAGCCAAACATGTTTGGATCTTGATCTGTTGGTTACACAAAGCACATTTTACTGACAATATTCAATGTCAAATAAAGAAAACAACCTGCTGAATAATCTGTAGTAAAAATAATAATTTTGTTGCAAGCCTAATTGTTATTACAGATATTGGACAGAATTGTCAGTGCTTTTCCACAGTGTTGCCACTGTTGTTTTCGCTTCATGTCAGAACATTTCAGAAGGAGAAAGAGAGAGAGAGGATGTTACCTGCTGTAAGACATTATAATCCAATCAGAATGTCTATTTACATTCCTGGTGAGAACATCTGAAAGACACAACAACCATCTTGAGAAGGCACAACCATACAGTCTCCCCTCAGCCTTTCACGTCATTCAAACAAACCCCCCATCTCGTCTCTCCATTTTCCAATGAGCCAAGTGATTTATGTCAAGTGAAGTCAAGCATGGGCCGGCGTATGCATCAAAATTTGTCAAGTTGGCTTTTCCCACCCAGATCTAATGATACGGCTTAGTTTTGAATATGAATCCCCAGAGAGCGCCATGCTGCTTTTTACTGACTGTAGCTCCAGCAGGGCAATCAAAGCCTTTGTTTTTCACACCATCCCACAATCCCACCTGTTTCGGCGGGACAATGGAGGGCCCTTTGAAAACAGCGAGGCGGCATGATTTATTATTCTAATTAGGCGAAGTGAGACTTTAGCAAAGCCACGATTATACTAAATAGCCAAAACAGTTTTCAGTTTGGCTGGCTTCTGTAGATGTTAATCAGAGGTAGCTACAGTGAAGGTGCAAACCACTTGTGAGTCACACTATTGCTCGGTAATATCTTCCACAAATACAAAAAAGCAATCAAATAAAGCAAACGCTTGAGTCCTGTAGTGAATTACAAACAACCATTTTTTGCTTGCAGAATAAAAATGCGTATAACTGTCTAAACCAGGTGAGCACAAACACTTAGCTTTCCAGTCGCCTTGAAGTCAAACAGTGGGCTTTACATGCTACGATACCCGGTTAAAATCTACTGCGATGTTTAATTCCAGGTCATTTCATAATCTCTTTGATACTCACTCACATCTGCACATCTCTTCACTCTCACTCACTGACAATCAAACAGCTGCAAGCTGGCATACTCACTAAATCCTCCGGTACAACACACAAAAGACACACACAAACACACATGCACATGCACACGTATACACTACATAGGCGAGTGCCCATTAGAGAGCACGCACACAATGGTGCACCCAGGCGCAAACACTTATGCATGCAAGCATACACACACACACTTCTACTCAAACTGCTACGGCAATAAAACTGGTTTATTCACTGCAGATATTCTTCTCAATTAAAAGTAGATTCTTCCTTCATCACAGCGTACAGCGGTGACTTGGGAAAACACTAAATTTATTGATCGTCTTTTAGAGGAATGCACGCACACATTCACAGATGCAGGAAATTAACACACACCTTGGGCTTTTATGTATGTGTGTATGTGATTCCCATACATCCCTGTGCTCCTCATCACCTTTTTGTCTCCTCCCTCTCTCTCTCCTTTCTTCTTCCTACATCACCCAAAACACCCCCAAAACACCCCAATCATCCTGCATCAACAGGCATGTGAACCTAGTGTTCAGTTCATCTCTTTCTCTCTTTCCCTCACTCCCTCTCTCTCTCTCTCTGGCTGCTCTATTTTCATCCTGTGTGCTTCCACTTTCCTAGCTTTCGGGTAATTACCTGGCATTTGCATTGCAAAGTCCCCTGTGCCGCCCTCAGCTCCTCCGCAGGTGATTGAGCTTCATTTCCCCGGCAGATAAGAGAGAGAGAAAGGGGAAGAGAGAGAGAGGAAAGGGGGATTGCAGCACAGTGTGATGTTATTCTGGCTTGCAGGATACAGGAACAATGGCCTGGATTCTTTGTTACTGGCAAATTGGCTGGTTCAGAGCATGCACAAGAATGCTTTAAGTTCTCACAAGTAAATAATCATCCTCATTACTATCATATTGCTGTCTGGCTGTAGTGGAGATAAAATCACATCTGAGAGTGACCTGACCAGTGTGGGCTTGTATCTCTTTGACGTTGATTTGGAGCCTTTTTTTTTTGGCTATTTTGCCTTTACTCCATAGGTTTCTATGAAGATTCAGACAGGAAATTGAGGGGTAGAGTTGGAGGGATGTTGCAGTTACATTGTATATGTCTTCAACCACTAAGTCACCCTGATTTCAGACTCTCTGTGACTAATGTTCAGGTGCAACCAGTCATTTATTTCATTATTCATTTTTTTAAGGATCTAAACACTTTTAAAAAGTATATCCATCCCAGTTATACAGAGTCCATGGTGATGTTGTTAAATACCTTGTTTTGTCCAAACAACAGTATGAATCCAGAGCTGTTCACAATGATCTAAAACTGAAAAAAGCAGCTTATCCTCACATTGGAACGAGCAGAACCAGACACAAAACAAACCAGAGAGTGTTTGGAGTGTTTGCTCAAAAAAAAAGACAGAATTGTGACTGAATAATTTTTGTTGATCGAAAAATAATTTCAGCTCCACACATATCTATTTTCTTTATCATTGCCCTTTCCACCACTAAATAGTGCAACCTCAGTGTTGTCGGTACGCTTAAAAACTTCTTCTACTGGCCAGGTAACTTGAAAGCATATATTTATTATAAATACAAGCGATTACGTTTTATGATGTTAGTATTTTCAACAGATACAATTCAACCAACCAGATAAATTTGCATTATCCTGTTTTGTGATACCCCATCACATACACGTGACTCACAATAGGTGCTTGCTCTAAAGAAAAAGAGATTTTAGTTTTAAATTACAAATACATGCAAAAAAAAAAACAAAAAAACAAAAAAAAAAACATAAAGGGACAACCAGTCTTGGCATGGAGCCCTGTGGAGTCTAGTTTATATTAAATGGTATAAATTTGCATGAATATTTTGAGGTTTACCTAAAGGTCCAGTGTGTGGGATTTTGTGGCATCTAGCAGTGAAGTTGCTGACTGAACCTAAATGAATATTCCTCTGCTCACACTCTTTTTCCAAGCATGCAGGAGAACATACGATGGCAGCAAAACTTGATTGATTTATCCATTCTGAGCTACTGTAAAAACATGGTGGTGCAAAATGGTGGACTCCCTGATGGAGGGCCTGCTCCCTCTGTAAATTTAAAAGACTTACTCTTAGGAACACATGGTTTTTATTTTCAGGTGATTACACACCTATAAAAACATACTGATTAATATAATATCTTACTTCTGACACATTCTATAATGTGTGCCTCTGAATCTCACACACTGGACCTTTAAATCACTTAAGCAGAGGTTCCCAAACTCCCTCAGCTCGAGATCCTATTTGGTGTCTGCCTGAGACCCCAATTTACAAAAATACATCATGAATTACCAGAACATTACGATTAGATTTGCACTGCTGAGAAGAGCATGGCAAACCATGAATTTAAAATGTATGTATTTCAATATAAAAGTACATCACAGCAATAATCAGATTTGATAAGCACTATATTAAGTTTCTCCCAATCTCATAAAATATGTACATACAATTTGTATGCGACACATACAAGCATATAGCAACCCAATAAAAAAACAGGTCCGTAAGGCATTTTTGGTCCCAACCATAAGTTTGGGAAACGCTGCTCAATAGGAATCATAGCTATAACTTAAAACATATAGTTATTGTCAGGTGATGGCTTGTAGTTGTTGGGGGTTTTTTTGAATCGATGAGTATTATACATGAAAGGCTTCAGCCAGTTTGTACCCTGAAGGTGTTACACATCAGGATAAACCTACAACACCTATGTAAAATAAACCACAAAGCCCCTCATCCATCCATCCATCCATACATCCATCCATCCATCCATCCTCCAACCCGGTTCTACCCGAAGCACCTCCCACAGAACGAGAGCTGATAATTGGCGCGAGCTCATTTGCATGCAGAACGGCGTGGATATTTATTTAAATTTAATTTCGTTCCCGCACACGGTGCACTGTAGGCTTTTGTGCCAAAGTCATATTAACCCCTTGATTAGTTAATATGCAGTGCACGACGTTGCCCACGCACGATGAATATTCATACTGATGGCGTTTTCGCCGCCGTCTCTCCACCCCTCCCTCTCTGTGTGCCGTCCCCGCTGTGCGCGCGGCTATGGAGGCATCCCGGAAGACACTGCCATTTTCTCAGCTGTTCTCTCAAACACAAACACACGCTGTTTGGCTCCTACTAGTTTCTGTATCGCTCGCTACCGCTGACTCAATGGCAGACAAGACTAAGCTGCCAAGCAGAGACCGCGCTCTGAAAGGAAGAGAGGAGAAAATGGTCGTGGCAGGTAAATAACATATGGTGGCAAGTTGTAGCCACAGTAAGGGGGCACGGGCTGTCCGCGTGCCCGTGTTACGTGCCATCGACGCACGCTTGTGTCCTTAGAAAAGTTCATGATGAAGATAACACCAGGAACTTGCCTCGTGTTGATTTATTCAGGAATATAGTTGTTGCAGTTACTAGCAGACTTCAGTGTTTGACTGCTACTGTTAGCTTGTTATTGAGTGAAACTGATTCAAGGCTATTATTTTAATAAAGACAAGCTAATTCAAATGACAGCAAAACACTACAGTTGCTGCTGATGTAGATGACAAAGTTTATTCCAAAAATGCACATTCATTGGGGCGTCATGAGTAACAGGCCTGTCTCTGCTTCCACAGCTGTTAGTTAAAGTTTGTGCTCATATACCTCATTTTACTGCAAGTTTTTGACTTTCTGTGTTTCCATTCTGCAAAGACAGACAACAAAAGGGGCACTATAAGAAGGTGTTTGTGGTTTTAAGTGTGTTTATTCGGAAGTCCTTGACAGGGCCAACAGTCAGAGTAAAGTTTGTGGAGAAATCAGTCACCAAATGCAGCTGTGCCGGACTACACAACAGAGTACGATTGAATGCTAAAATAAAAAAATTGCAGAACATCTCAGATCCATAGATATTACTTCAATATGTACCGGAAAAGTTTTTTTTAATAAGCCATAAATATGCATTTTTTAGAAGTAAGAAACTGAGACACCTACTGTAAATTCTGCAAATGGTAAATGAGGCAGGCTAACTTTTGGTAGACATTTTGCCAGCCCCTTACTATGTTTTGCAATTAATCAGTAAGGAAATACAACAGTCAACATTTTTACAGCAAAAGCACTGAAAAACAACCATATCCGTGTTATATTTTATGTTGAGTTGTGTAGTTTTATCATCCCAAATGTTTCCATTAATGTTCAAACTTTAAATGGCCATTCACTCTTCTTGGGTAATACCAGTCAGACTGAGGAAGGAAACTGGCAAATATGACAAAACGTGATGTTGGTGAAACTTTAATACATTACCTCATCCATGAACGATTTTTGCTGAGTCAGTCAGATAGATTTTCATCCACGATGGTGGTTGTTTAACAATGAAATAAACAAATCCCATGATTCAACACTACGTCAGGACATCATCAGACTTTTTTGTTGTCATCTTTTGATTGAGAGACCTCTGCAGAAATGACATACGTTGAGTGCAAGGGTTTTTTTGCGCTATTGTCTTTAAAAAAATGAAAAAGAAAAGTTGTTAGTGTTGCCATATTTTGTAAATTAATATTACTCACACTTTTGCAAGTAAGTTTTCTCACAGTTTTCTCACAGTTCCCTTATCAACAGTGATTTCTTTTGGGTTATGGCAGTGGGAACCTAATGTAACATAATTATCTTTCCTAGACTAAGTACACCCAAATACATACAAATACATTTGCTGGTACATCTCATAGCCAGTTTAGTGTTTTTTTGTTTTGTTTTGTTTTGTTTTTTGGCCTATAATGAAATCTTTGAGTCAACCTAAAGTGGCAGCAAAAGCCTAAATTGGGATTGTGTTGCAAACAGTTCACGATAAACTTAGGATCGAACAAATCTGAATAAATCGACATCTGAACACGGTCAGAGACATACTGGCACTCAGAAAATATGATGTTATAAGTATATTTATGTTGGTTTTAAGTGTTTTAGCTGGTAGTCTAATGTGAAGATCTTAAATAATTTCAATGTAGTTTTAGGGCATGTGAACATACCTCCCCTTTCTTTGGTTCTTATTTTTCATTTGATGTTTTCTAACTATGTAGCAGTAGAGTCAAACCTCTCCCTGTCATTTTAGTCTGTCGTGTCCTTTTAGTTAGCTTTTCATTGTTACATTTTTGGATAGGAGCACTCGTAGAATTGCGCTGCAAAGGCGAGACATGGTGCGATATAAACCTGTTTCCTGTCCTTACCTACTCAGACTGAGGTGTCCACAAATTGCATTGTGGGAGCTGCGTGTGAGTGCATACAGGAGGAAGCAGTGCCGCAGCGTCCAGGGGCCCATCTGGGCATTATGCGCATGAAGGCTCCGCCCCGTCGTAAGTTCCTGCTCCGTCTGTCGGAGCAGCTCGGAGACACCGCATGGCAGAAATCTGTTCCTCCCCTTTCACCGTGGGGGGCAGCTTAGGTGGGGACGGGGTTGTTCTAATGTGTGTATGTGTGTTGGAATAGCATGCTTCTGTGTTTGTCAGTGTGGGCCAATAAGCATGAGTAATTTAGGGATTGCAAGGACTGTCTCCACATATGCCCTGTGCAGTCCCAGCCTTGTGTGTGTGTCTGAGTGCAGTGTGCACTTCTGTCCCCATCTCTACAATGAAGATCACTAATTTTGAAAGTTGCTTCTACCCCTCCAGCCTCTTTAAAGAAGCTCCTTGTTCTTGTTCAGACGTCCCGCGTTCCCTCCCTCGCTCCAGTCTGTATAATGTACTCTGTGACCTTGGCGAGAATGATCCAGTGGCAGATTGCTACATGGTAGGGGCACAGTAGCTATTATTTTGAGTCAGTGCAGGATAGACTGCCAATATTTCTTCCAAACAGGATGGGGGAGGTCAGCTGACCAAAATCAATCTCTGTTACATGCTTCACTATAACTCTTTAAAGCAGGTTCATGGCCAAGATATATGTCTGGCATCATATCTTTCTTGTTTTCCCATCTCTGCTGTCTCCAGATGTCCTTGCTTTTTTTTTGGCTTTTGCAATAAGCTCAGAGGGAAAGAAAAAAAAAATATGCAAGTGAAAGAGAAAGCATGCAAATTTAGTATACAAACAGATAAATAAATGGGAGAGAATTTGCTCGTGGCAGCACTGTGGCTTACTGATTAGGATTATTGCTTCAGCACAAAATCATTTTATCTGTTACAACCCAACCTGTATGAGTTTGCATGTTGTTCGCATGTCTGCATGGATTTTATTTGGGTTTTCCATCATCCAACAGTCAGATTGGGAAGTTGGAGTCCCTGAATAGTTGGACTGGGTCGTATAACAATATTGTATTGATACTGTGATACAAGACTACATATTGTCTTAGATTGTGGATATTGTTGCATCAGGATATGGCATAATGATTTTCTTTTTTTGGTTTTAAGCTGCATAGCAGTGAAATGTTGTATTTTTCTGAGCATACTGACTGTGATAGCTGCTCTAATGCGTCCCTTCACCCACTTAGGCATTATACCCACATTACTGATGAGAAAAGTTAGCTTTTATCCATATCATCAAGTCCTATAATGATATCTTAAATGTGGCTTTGACTTATAACTAAATATTTAGCGCACTTCATAAAAAAATTCAGAGATAATTAACATGTTTTGCTACTTAGCCTGAAAATACTGAGATGCGATCTTTGTTAATATAGCCCAGCCTTACGAAATAGTGCACCATGCATCCTGCCCAGTGCATTCTGGGATGTGACACAGGAGAGCATAAGCAGTGTAGAAAATGGATGGACTGGCTGTGGTATATCTGCAGAAAGAGATTGTTAAGGTAAATTTTATCATGTGGTAAAAACAGCATGCATTTATTCATCTGAGCCGAGCAGATGGATCCCATCCTTTTCTTTCCTCATCAGATGAGTGTTTGAGAAGAGATATTTTGAACGGGCCCCAACAGGATGTGCCTCCATCTTGCTGGGAGGAGATAAAGGATCCGGTGCTAAAGTAGGTACTCTGCTCCATAGCAACTACTTCCGTTGCTAAGATACAGTATGTATGGAACGCATGGATGGCTTCAAAGTTGTACGCTCTTCAGAGTCTGGACAGTTTTTCCCACCCTGAACAGAAGCAGCTTTAAATTCATGTAAGTGTCACAACACTGAGTTGGGTTTATTTTTTCAAGGCCACAGCAGCATCATCTCCTTTACTTACCTCTTACTGTTTTTAAAAATCGGCCACCTCCCACCAGCCTTGCCTCTCCCCACCCCTCCCCTCCTTTGCCCCACTCATTCTCGCCCCATCCTCCCGTACAGAAGAGGGTAGTTGGCATCAGTATAAAGCATCAACCTCCTCCTCCGACTCGTGCCTGACTCCCTGCCAACCTGTGTGAAGCTAGAAAGAGGAATAGAGAGAGGGAGGGAAGAGGAAGAGAGAGAGAGGGAAAGAGAGAGAATGGATTTTTGGAAGGAAATAAACAGAGCAGCCTGGAAATCGACCTTTCCGTTACCAGTTTTGGCACCCTGGGATGGTACTTCTCCCGTTTCCCTGCATGAGGGGGCAGCAGCGCTTGGACTTCAGTTTAACGGGTGAGAAATATGGGACCACGGGTGGAATCAAAGGGTAACAAAGAACAAATACCCGCCGAAACCAAGTCAAACTGGACGTTATTATCCGCTAAGACACAGTTAGATTGTTGTGCCCTTGACTGATGGTAACCATGATCAGGGCGCCGAGTCCGAAGGTTTTGGTTCTGGTCCAGCCGCTTACAGCCACCAAGCTAAAACCAACAAAAGGTGACCAAAGTATTCCGCTTCAATCCCGCTGTACTGTATAGCCTGCACTGCGCTTTTCAGATATCCTCGAAAAAACAAAGGCGCACAAAAGAAATTACGCCCATATCTCATCCAAGTTGGAAAAAAATCCTTTTCATGAATCCTTCCCCCATATTCAGCCTGTTTTTCTTCCTTTGTAAGCTCAGTCAGTCACCCTCCCTGCTTGTTTTTTGTCGTCCTCTGTTCTTTCTTTTGCTGGCGTAGTGAGGCAGCGTAGTGAGGGTATTCAGCCAGTTCTTTCTCTGTGCCTGTGTGTGTGTTAGGTGGGGTAATTCTGGCAGAATGGGGTGTGGGCGCTGTGGCTGGCAGGGGGGGAATGCAGGGCTAGGCACAGTGAAAGGAGCCAGCCTGGCACCACCTGGACCTCAGCCAGCTGCTTCATGGGAGAAATACACACAGCAGAGGTTGGTGTGCGAGAGATTGAGCGCGTGATTGCGTGCGTGCAAGCGTGTGTGCACGTGTTTGTAAGGAGAGAGCGAGGGATGATGGGAAGGTGGCGTGAAGAAGAGGAAAGTGAAGTGTGGATGGAGAACAGCTGAGAAAGACAAGAGGGCTGGGAAGGCTTGGCTTCTCTGGACAGTGCTGTGTCGGCGTGTTCTTGGCTGTCTTCATTTTTTACCTCTTTTTTTTTTGTTTGTTTATTTGTTTGCTTGTTTGTTTTCCCTGTGTTCTCTCTTGGATGAAGTGCTTGGTCTTTTTATACAGTGCCTGAAGGCATGGTGGTCTGAAAGCCAAACGAATCCTTCACTGCCTTTCTGCTACCCTCATCTGTTGCTTCTCACTGGCTATTTACTCCTTTTATTGTTTTGGCAGGCTGAACTCTCCTCCTCCCACTCCTCCTCCTCTATCGCACACTTGTCTCTCTCTCGCTCTCCCATTTTTTTCACTTTGTCATTTGGCAACTTCAGCACTGAAAAGCAGGACAAGAGGGTAAGAGAGAGCGGAGGATAGAGAGGAAACAAATTCACAGAAGGATGAAGATTTTTCCTGTCCTCCCACCACCTTAAAGTCACCCCCATGGTCTGAGAATATTTAGTGAGTACAGTCACTGACACAGATATACTTTGATTGCAGCTGACTGCGCCCATGAACATGACCTGGCGCTGCCAAACAACCTGCTGCTAAAAGACAGAACTGTCACACAACAGGAGGGCAGGAAGGGACTGCCTGAAGGCAGCCGGGCCTCTGTGACATTTCAGGAGTCCTTCATGCTCCTGCAATCTGTTACTGCACAGAAAAACCAAACAAGTTTGTCTCATATCAAAAAGTGACCTGGAAGTGCCACACCAACACAGGTGCTATCAGCTCAAGTACCGTGGTGCTTCCTGTGCTGCCTATTTCTTCAAAACACTTGTTAATCTTTTAGGTCTGTAACCCCATTTATCTTAAATGCTTCTAGCTTAACAGGAGTCACTCTGAAATTTGAAGTAAACTGCAGGTAACTGGCCTTCAGCCTGTGGTTGCTGTTAGAGATCATCTCTGGCCTATCCAGGAAATGTATCGTGTTTCTATCAGATTAGAGATGGTTTGTGCGCAGGTCAATGTCACACAACACGTCCCAGAGCAACCAGAGAGCAATCACACATTGAACTTAGCATCCATTATTGGTATGTGGCTAAGCTCTTAGCGTACCCTGTGGCCTGTTTATCTGTGGACTAATATTAGTGGTTGCAGTACAAACCAGCCTTGCTTAGTGGAGATTTGCACGCTAAGTCACCTCAGTCTTCTTAAACCCTAATCCTCCTCACACATCTGTGGGCTACACATAGTTACACGCACACACACACACTCACTTCCTTTTTAGCGCTCTAATTCCACACAGCACAGTTGGCAGTGGAGTGCCACCCCCCTGCCACCTCTCAGCACTCCAGTTTGTTTTACTTATGAGGTATTTTTAACAAAGAGAAGATTAGGACAGCATCGGGTCTGCTTGCGAGGCCCTTTGCTGCTCGTGAGGTTATACAAGCGTGTGCCCCTGAAGTGCCGTCGTTGGTTTGCTTTGTGGACTCCAAATGGTGCCAAGCCTAGCACTTAATGCGCACCACTTTAAAGACGAACAGTACAGTTAGAGAGAGATCAAAAAATAACTATGTGATTGTGTTTAATTGTGGGAATTGAGGAGAGGACAGCAGGGATAGCATGGCGATCAAAGCCGTGTAATCTCTTAAATGTCTTCCAGCGCAGAAGCCTCTGCCTCTGATCCACCGGCCCGGGTCAGCCTGTAACGAAGTGCAGACCTATGAGGCCTAGTTGAGGCTGCTAATGGGGCCCTTTGCACGCATGCAGTAATTTGTACTGTTGAAACACAGTGTTGTGATCTGATTTCACATTTGCATTTCCTTTTCACAGGCAAGCATGCAGTGAATGGGAATCCCAATGTGGAGCCTTTCCCAGAAGGCATGGAGACCATCATGTTTGGTGAGACTGCACAGTCACACATTTCAATAATCAGAATCAGCCCAATATAAAAATATTCCGAGGTTTTTGACACATTTTGGTAAAATGTTTGTCTCTTTGTGGATGGTATGGTAGCACAGAAGCAATAAATCTGTGTTTGTGTGTTTGCTTGCCGTGTTTCTGTCCAGGAATGGGCTGTTTCTGGGGAGCAGAGAGACTTTTCTGGCGGCTTTCAGGGGTCTTCTCCACACAAGTGGGCTACGCCGGCGGCATCACACCAAACCCCACTTACCACGAGGCCTGCACAGGTATTGCACTTTGCTCCTCATGTGTGTATTTGCACATTTTTACATATGCATACCTTCTGCACTTTGATATTTGTTACCTGATCGCGCTTCCTCCCTGTGACGAGGTGAAGGGGCTTGGCAGGACATTTCTCCTTGAGATCAGTCGAGGCTCAAGAGACCAAAAAAAAAAAGCGAAGGAAAAAGAAAAAGATACGGAGTCGGAAAGAGTGTTATAAGTACTGCGCTCTCATCCTCTCGCCGCCTTCCCTTCATCTGCAGTCAACTACTCAGAATGCACTGCTCCAGATGGGCTGTACCCCCCATCCCCACCCCCCCATGACCTACTTGTAAGGATTGGGCTCTGTACTGTGCTGTACTGCGGCGTTTTTGCCAACAGAGGTTACTGTGTATGAGGCGCCATAGACTGGCTTTTTTCTCTGAGACTATGATTTGGCGAACACGATGTCGGAGATACAAGCTTGAAATCTGTGTATTTGCTATCAAAGCAGCCCCTTAAAAATGTTTGGCTACCTGTCTGCGTTCGGATTTGTTTCTTTCCCCCTTTCATGAGAATCAAATAGATTCATGAAGGGCGTTGATATATAATTAAAATGAAAATGTCTAGCCATGTCTGATTCCGTGTGCCTCTCGTGTTTTAGGAGTCATGAGCTGTTAGTTTGGGGCTTCTCCATTTACGAGGGCACATCATTACAGGCAGGCATGGAGTCTAGGTACAGGCACAGCATGGGGGACATGAAGAGGAGGGGAAAAGACGCTTTGGGCTTGGCTGGCAGACTTTCTGAGCAGAGCCCTTCAAGGGATTGTATGTTTCCTATCCGCCTGCCTCTCCCAGTCTCTCTTTCTGTCAGCCTCCCAGCAACAAGATGGTCAGCCATGAAGGGGGATGGAGATGGAGACAGATGACAGAAAAAGAGAGACTGAGAGCTGCTGCAAGTGAGGAACGGGTAAAATAAACTTTTGAGAGGAAAGAAAATTTGAGGAGAAAAAAAAGAGTGTGAGAAAGAATGGTTGCCTGTCCATCGGCTGAGGGAGTGCAGGCGTCGCTCCAGTGGCCATGACGGAGCAGAACACTGCGACGGCATGAGACCGAGGAGCTGTCAACACAGCCAGGGCAGGACAGACAGCTGGACAGACAGACAGACGGACAGAGAGAAGGGGCTGATGGAACTGTCAGCAGAGCCAGGGAAGGATGGAAGGACAGGCAGATAGGTGGATGTCTGACTGACAGAAATAGGAGGTTGAGGTGCAGTCAGATTTGTCTTGGGAGGACAGATGATACAGACGGCTGAGAGATGGATGGAAGGGCATGTTATTAGCAATCAGCATATTTTATCTGGACTAATTCGCAGCATAGTCCATGTGGCAGTGTGTTTGCAGTTCAGGGTTGCGTGGGGTGAAATCTAACCATCCTCATGAGAAATTGACAAAAAAGTTTGCTGTGGTTGTCAGAGACTTCCAAAACGACCAATGTGATCGTTGAAGACAGGATTTGTCAGTGTTTCCTGCTTGGCCAAACTTTAGGCAACAAAAGCTTCTGGTAAGTGCTTGGAAAGATGGCAGTCTTTGTGAGAAGAAACCAGTGTTGACTGCTGGTAAGAGACAAGGCACGAACTACAAAGTCTCCTTTGTCAAAGTCACCTAATTTGTTGACGCAATTGTTCACTGTAACCTCCCTTTGAGGACACCATTGCGATGTTATGTTGCTCCTGTCTTTAGCTCTTAAATAAAATTGTAAGTCTCACAACCTTTAGAGAAGGTGTATAAGGTGGACTTAAACATAAGTAATTTAAATGTCTGAACCAGCAACCAGTTCTGTTCTTTTCCTGGAAGGAAATTCTCCTCATAAAGTCCAGTTTTACAACAGCAGAGAACATTTAAACAGAAAAGGGCAACAGGATAGCATGGTGATGTTGGAGGTTATTTTATTCTGCTTGCTGAAGTGTCCTTCAGCAGAACATTGAATCTCTAGCAGCTCCAGTGGTGCTGGTCGGCATCACTTCTCGGCCTTTCACCCCCTTCAGATCGGACAAGCGTGGAAAATCTGTGTGCATATTCACCTTTTTTGTCCACTGGTATCAACAAATAGTTTTGCTGAATGTCTACTGTTTTTTCCTGCGCAATGACCACAAGCCTACAAACCAACTCACTGCTGTCTGTGACTTCAGAAAAATTACTGTGTATGGTTCAAATTTGTGTCTTATGACGCCCTTCCTACTGTTTATGAGGTTTACCAACCTCAGTGGACATTTATTGACAGTGGAGGGTTTAACCTGGGCCTTCAACCACATAAACTGGCCCTTTTGCTTCCTCCGGACTCTTCTGTCATACCTGCAACATCTTCTTTTGCTTTTGCACATTCAACACCTCTGTAGCTCGCATGCTGCACATCCATGCGCTGCTTTTATAGCTGACACTGCTGACTTTAACACCCTGTTGTCTATTTGTGTCAGTCTTGGTTTTATAAATGTAATTTGTTCCAAATATATCACTTGAGTGGGCTCCCTTCTTTTCACATTCTTTGAGCTAGTTTTTGGCAGCATACACATAGCAAAAAAGCAAACATACTGATAAAATAAAAGTATAATATGTGACATTAAATTACCCCATTTTGTTACGAAGAAAAATGTACTATTTGCTGTCAGATATTCATGAAAGACTGATGCTATCCAGTGAAAGGTGTGCTTGTTGATTTAGGTAACAACTGTTTAAACAGGTGAAGTTTTCCATGTTCATTTGGCAGGAAGTGATCCTTTGGTGATGCCAAGTGTCATTTAGAGACAGAAAGTAGGTCCCGGGCCAGATGCATGAATTTGGCAGCCCTTCCCCTATTGTCTGCAATGCACTTGATGCATCAATCTGTGTGGGCATGTCTTTGTGTGTGCCTGTGTGCATGTGTCTTTATATAAAATATATATATGTATGTGTATGTGTAAACACCTGTGCATGTATCTGTGTTGTGTGTGGACGAGAGAATGGCTGTTTTTGATATTATCACAAGTTTACACTTCTGTATTTAAAATAAGTATGTTCGCGTTGAGGTGAGTGAGTTTACCTTTTCCTCTGTAAAGGAGTGTGTGTCTGTGAGTGCACATGCAGCTGCATTTTTAGACCCGAAGTATCCCCTGGTTTCAGAATGCCTGCAGGCAGCTTGTTGAAGCTTTGGGGTCCTGGCAGCTGCAGACAGGAGAGAGTGTCGGTGTGCTTTTGGCAACTTTCACCATAAGCTTCAGCCTTTACTGTGCTCTCCCTCTCTCTCTCTCTCTCTCTCTTGCACACTCTTACACTCTTTTTTCTCTCTATCTCTGTATCTGCGCTTCTTTCTGTCTCTCTCTTTTTCTCCCATTGTGCCACAAGCAATAACACAGCTCTGTGTGGATTCAACCTGAGTGTCTTTCCTTCCCTTGGCATATGCACTTAATGACACTCTCACCAAACACACAGGGTTGCTACTTATAGTCTCTCCTGGGTTACATTCAACAGACAAGTTTTTCACTGTTTCATAAGATGTGCATTTTTTGTTTTTGGTGGTTGTGTCAATGATTTTAAAATTATATAGGGGAAAAAAATGTATGAATAGAAGGGAATGATAGGTGTGGTTGACATCGTGAGGAAAAAATGTCATGAAACTGGTTTTTGATCAATGCAACTTTGTGATTCTCCTCCAGGTCTGACGGGCCACACTGAGGTGGTGAGAGTGGTCTTCTCCCCAAAAGACATCAGCCTTGAGGAGCTGCTCAAACGCTTCTGGGAGAGCCACGATCCTACACAAGGTAGCAACATGCGCACAAACCCAAGTCACCCTCAAATAAGACCCGTCCCGAGTGGCACGGGGTGTATTAGAGCAGAAGGATGATGCCCAGACGTGTGCCTGCGTGTGCGTTATATGTGTGTGTGTGAGGGGGCGTGGGGGTGGGGTGAGGGGGGGTCTCATGGGTGTAAGTCAACGCCAGACAGTGTTAATGTGTCTGAGATCCAGCCATCCATGTAGAGACACACCAGTGTGGTGCGTGTTCAAGCCCTAACTGCAACAAAAAGCTCCTCACTCTGTATTGCATGTGCATAGCATGTACTTCATCTAATGTGAGCCAGCCTTTTGTCATTCACTTCACATATAGGCCTCTGACTGATGCAATGATGATACTGAACTTGGTCGTTTCTGAGTTTATCTTTGATGATGATGATAACAATAGTATAAATTAAAAAAAATGATGTAAAGTGTGTCCATGTGTAGGTCGGGTTGTTAATCGTGAGAAACTGGTGAAACTTT
>JAPZDY010000007.1:10486927-10507795 GCA_029783645.1 Ctenochaetus hawaiiensis
GGACACATCTGAAGAACTCTGCACTCTTACCCACACATGAACACACTCGCGTATAAACACATGTACCAACCACTACCTCTAACGCCGTCCTGTACTGCCGCCTAATGCAAAAGGCAGCGCCCACGCAAAAAAGAAACAAACACACCAGAAAGACACCTTGCAGAGACATGCACCCACACAAATTTCTTGCACTCTGATTCGCTGTCTATTGTGTCCTCCTTTCTCTGCTTTTCATTTATCTTCCCTTGACAGTTTTAATAGATATAACCACATGCATAAGCAGCACTTTGTACAAATACATCCTTGATAGTATCATTTTTTTTTCTACCATTTCTTTTGTAGATGCTAGATTGCTTAATAAATAGTTTTTTAGACACCAACACAGCATTGTTTGGTAAGCTGTATAAATAGAACAATAGCAGCGAGTATTCTGGTGATGTCCCACCAGCTGGAGAATTGTTGTGCCTTCTTGTCCTGTTCCTCACATAATTGCTTTTCTAGATGGTAGAGGTAGTAGGCACACAATTGGATATGTGTGTGGGTATGCATATCTTCCGCTGCATGTGTCATAGCAGAGGGAAAGCAGAGCTCACTCTTCTGTATGGCCCGTACATTTCTCTCATGGTGTTATGAGAGTTTTGTGCAGGGTTTTGCAGATGCCAGATGTGTTTGCATCCCCTCCCTTGCTCTCCCTTCCCCTCCCTCTGGTTCCTGCATGGGCGCAGGGTCTCAATCAGAGCATCAGGGCTCCAGGAACCGGAGCACAGCAGTGTCTCTGTGCTGCCCAGAGAAGTGCAGCCTTGTCTGGGTCGGTGCATCTGCAGCCTTGGGGGTGAGCTGGGGAAGGAGGGCAACCCTGGTGCCCCCATGCATGCTTTTTTCATTCTAGATCTTCTCCGTTGGTGCAATCTGACCCCTGAACTCAACTCAAGCTTATTTTAGACACTATAGATCTGCACATTACCAGAAGTTCCCATGTTAGTCATGCCCAAGTTGATGACACATTAAAACTTTTAGACAAACTGTATCCTCAAACAGGTTAGTTTGGTGCAGCATTAAAAAGAAAAACAAAAAAAAAAAGGCAAGCTCACACACGCTCACACACACACACACACAGGTGTGCGTTCTTTTCCCATAGAGAGAATGTCACAAGCCCGTTCCTCCCTTGCACTGGGAATAGTGATGGCTTAAGGGTGTTGGGGGGGGGCTGGGCAGCACGTGCTGCAGGGCCTAGTTGGCTTGCTAACTGGCCCACTGGCTTTCTGGCTGACGGCCCACACTGTGACACTCTGCACCTGGGAGCCTGTGTGTTGTCAGCCATGCTAGCTAGCTCAAGCTACCACCGCATGACACACAGGAAACACAGAAATAACTGCTGAGTGTCATCAGCGCTGTTACCACTTAATGGGGGGTGTACTGCTGACAGAAATGGGTAAATGAGAAAAAGAAGATAAAGGAATACTGGTTGGAATGGGACTGGGCGACAGCGTTTTTGAGACAGAACAGAAAACTAGAAAGGAAAGTGAAACACAAAGATGCTACAGCACTTGCACCTGTGCAGTGGCGTGTCAGAGGAGAGTTCCACTGGCCTTGATTCAGGCTATGTTCAACTATATAGCGCATATGCGTATTCACTGACATACACAATGTATCCTGTTTATCACCTCGTTTTTATAATCAAGCCACGACAAAGTTGATTGCGTAACAATGACAGATTGACATTTTACTGCTGAGGTTTAACAGTTGAATTTCCAAAACATCTCATATGTTCACTCTTCTGGCTTTATCTGCTCCGTCCATCTGCACTTTGAGTCATTGGAGCCTCACCTCGCACAGGTGTGAGAGAGAGGAGTCACTTCATAACGCAAGCAACAAGCCCTCTATTAAAGTTCAGCTTAGGGAAAGTCTTGTGCAACATTTGGGCTTTTCGGGTGGTGATGTGCTGATGTGTCATTCATTCTGACAAAAAAGGAAAGAATCAGACCCACACAGACGCACACTGTTTGTATTGCAACATGCACAAAACATGTTTTCTGTAGGCTTGCCACAGACAGCTCATTTCTGCCAACAGTGCAGATTGAATCTTGCTGTGTTTGGTTTTTGTTTTTTTGTTTTTTTTTTTTATATGAGCCGCCAATAAAAAGATGGTGACATGATGGTCTGTTTCAGACTGAGAGTACGTTTCTCTGTGTGTTGAATATGTGAAGGAAATGAGTAGATGGAGGGAGACAAAAAGAGAAGGGAGGAGAGATGGTGCTGGCTGCACCAGGAGGAAGCTGGGTCTGATGCTTCTCCATGCAGCTGCTCCCAAACACCCACACTCTTCCTGTTGGAGTGTGTGTGTGTGTATGCATGTTTACTTTTTGTGTATAGATTTAGTGTCAAACTTCCACATGAGGAAAGAGGAACCTGTATTGTTCTAATCTGATATATATAAATATACATATTCTTTAGACTTTAACCAGTTTAGTGCTAATCTTCTCATTTAGTATGTTGATATAGTGATATGTAAAGGCAATACCAGTTTATGTCGGTGGTCTTGCTCTTTAATAAGCATCTCTAAAGAATGTAATTTTAAACCTTGTGCGGTAAAGACGAGATCAGTCATCTACGATCAAACAGAAACTGGCTTAGAACAAGAAGAGTTCAGCGGTACAGCTTGAAAATGCTTGAAAAGTACGACTTCAAGCATCCTGCTGAAGACGCAGTCAAAATTAGCTGAAGTATGTTTCTCCTGCCTGGCTGAGGCCTTCTGTGCCTTTTCAAAGAAACACTGGCCTCAAAAAACATCCGCTGGTGGAAACGCTGGCCTGACAGTCAGTGAATGGAAACGTTTGAGGTGAGAATGTGGCCACACTGAGGTGTCAGCAGGGTGTGCGATTGTACCTGCGACTGTGTGCGTACATGCATTAATGTGCATGTGTGCGGCTGCCCAACTAAGTTTCCATCACAATGAAATGCACAGGACTTTTTTGCCTCATTGATGTTGTAACTGACTGGTGGGTTGCTGCACCTCTGTATCTGTTGAGGTTGATCTCTGACATGCTTTGCCCTGCAGATAGCACCACTAAACGTTAAGGTTTACTACCAGTTAGTGTTGTGCACCATGTTCAACTATCAGCTTTAAAACCTTTGCTTCTGTTTCAATGTGACAAAGTATGAAGTTTATACAGAGAAACAAGATAACCACATATTAGATATATATATAGGCAACATTATGAGCAAAAACATGATAAAATTAATTATTATGGATAATAAAAGACAAAAAAAATCAGATAATTTAAACTAATAAACCAAAGAGAGTTTAAATAGTACAATACGCAGTATATGAATACTCATATATGTTATTAGACGTCTTAGAATATGTTGGATGAAAGCTAGAATAAACTATAATGAGTAATTACAATATTTACATGAAGTCCATTGTGTTTTCACATTTACTAAACTAAGCTCACATTTGTCATTAAGATAACATAATCAGCTAAGCTGTGTATCTAGAAATGTACGACTAAAGGCAGCTGGTTATCTGATCACATGTTGCACAGCAGTTGAAGTACCAAATGAGATTGGGACGCTGTGATGACTGCAGGTTCCTCTTTTCTATTGTCCTTCATATGTAAGTGCTGCTGGTGCCGGGCGCTGTGGCAGGATACAGTACATCTGCTCCACACTCCATAATGATGGGGGAACCGCACGTGTTCAGCACCAAAACTGTGTGATAGACTATTACATTACAGTGGTGCCAGTTCAAAGTGGATTGCTGCTGTTATTGGAGGAAATTAGAGTTTTTGCCAAATTACAGAATAGGATTTCCTCCAAAATTTCGGGGTGAATTTTTTTTTTTTTTTTTTTAAGTCACACATTTTGTTTGTACTTCCTGACCCTGAAAATGACCAAGTTTCAAAAGGTCTTTGTTCGATATACAAGTAAAAATTATATCTACTGAGGTATATTTTGATTATATTCTAAACTATGGATGTTGACGATAACTGTGATATTTTAAAAAATGAAATACTGGTATTGTGTCATTGATAAACATAAAATAATATTGTGTAAATAAAATTAAAATTTCTGTCTCTACCTATTTTTGTCACAGTGGGTGGTGTCAATGCACCGTTATGCTGGTTGCAACAAAACGGAAAAATTCATCTAGTCAGATCGCTCATTAACAGTTATAGTTACAGACTCTCCCCAAAGAGGGAAAAAACAGAGCAAACAAACTTATAGATTAATTAAGATTTAATAGAATTTTTAATTCAATTTTTTTTTCAAATGTTCTGGAAGAATAGCTTTATCAAAGTTATTGTGAGATCTGTAGGCCACAATAATCGTGTAGTGAAAATCTGATATCCTGCAGGCCTTCCCTAAACATACTGCTCTGTTCAATGTCTCTGTGGCTGCAGGTTGTTGATAATCAACCTGAGAAAAGAAACAATTAGTTGATGAACAAAAAAAAGTAATTTTTTGCTGATAGACCGTCATTTTCCAAGAAAACAGTACCAAACATTAACCAGATGAAGCATCTAAATTATGAAAATTTCCAGTTTTCTTGGTCTGATGTTATAGAAAACTGATATTTTGGGGTTTTTTGACTGTTGGTCAGACTGATAAGCAGCTTAAAGTAGTTTCCTTGGGTTTCAAAAAAATTGGAACAGACATTTCCAGCGTTTTCTGATATTTTCAACACAAAGACAATCAATGAAGAAAATTATTGACAGATTAATCATAGTTAAATGGTGCACATAATTTGTTACATTGTTACAGGTTCATTTACATTTACTGTCTCAATAAAATCCTTTTGTACTGGCCAACATTCCCAAGATTCAGATATGAGAAGAGTATTTGATGTTTAGAAATGTTTAAGAGCTCCACAGTATATTTTGTGCATCTATTTTTGAAAAGAACTATGAACACCTGTGACAGCTCAACACATGATTCACTGCGAATTCTCTCACATTTTACCATAACCTTTGATGACAAATACGTCTTCCTCCTCTCCAGCCTCCTCTTCTTCTTCTTTTACTTATCTGTCTTTGTCTTGCTCACTTGCTTCACCGTCTGTCACACTCTTTCCCCCTGCTTCTCTTGGGGCCGTGTGAGATGAGTACAAGACAGGAGAGTGTGAGCTGTGGTGAGCCACAGACCAAAATAACTGGTACTTTTTTATAAAAACACATGTGCATCCACCCACACATAGAGTCACACATGCGTGCACTGTCACACACACACACACAGACAGAGGTCCCTTTTACTTGAAGATCCCTGGAGAGAGGTGTAGTTGGATATATTTTGGCCATGCCAGAAGGGTAAAGGTTGTGTGTGTGTGTGCGTGTGTTGATATCCAACGATGGAAATGGACCTCCACTGAGAGTGACACAGACCATGTGTGGATGCCGTTTGCAAGCTAAGAAATTCAAACTTTTGTCAGCTATCTGGTCTTAAAACTAGGACATCATGCTTAGAGATAAAGCAATTGTTTCGTCCTTTCAGTTTCTACTTTTTTTTTTCTTTTCCTCCAATCAGCTGCGAGATGCTACTTTCTGTCTCTATCACACTTTCTCTCTCGGTTGCCTTCTCTGGTGACAGATCCTGCAGCCTCCCTGTCAAGTTGGCATAGTGGCATCATTCTAAAACTGGTATTAGGCATTTCCTGCTGCGTCCGTTGGCGGGTGTGAGGGTGTGTGTGTGTGCGCACGTCCACATATATGTGTGTGTGTGTCAGTGTGTGTCAGTGTGTGTGTGTGTGTCGGGGCGGAACGCACCTGGTCCGCGCAGCTGTGGGGATCCTAGCAGGGGGGAGAGAGAGAGAGAAAGAAAGAGAGAGATAGAGGAAGGAGAGCAAGAGAGAGGGATGGGAGGAGACGAAAAGGGGGCCCTGTGTGTGCTGTACTGGGGACCCAATGAGTTCAAAAAAAAAAAGAAAGAAAGAAAGAAAGATGTTAGGAGAAATGGAGGAGCAAGATTTCTGGGCACAGGAGCGCAAGCTTACACTGTAGCTTCAAAGTTCGTGGAACTGCCCTTTAAAATGAGCTTTTCTGTTTATGGGTATCACTCTGTGAAAGGCAAAGTTTTTTGCATCTGCCACGTGTGACGGAAATCAGTGTGCTTTGTTTCTTTTCTCTGGTAAAGGTCTGACAATTATCTAAATCATTCTACCAGTAAATCAACCCAGTGTTTATAAAATGTTGTCACATGCTAATGTTCATTTCTCAAGAGAGAGGAAACAAATTACATGAAAGCTTTACATGCACAGTGCTTCATCCATTCTGTGGCTACTTCAAATTACTGCATGTTAAAGTAGTTATATTGTTATTTAAATCTGGTTGATATAACAGCCTCAGTATCCATCTTTCTATTCCCAAGTCCCAAATACATAACTGGAAATTGTGTCAGTCTGTATTAGGATGCAGTTCCTCTGCTCTACTGTAGAGGGGGCAAGGAATCTGGGAACAAAAGAATGGAGGAGCAGTGATGGAGAGATTTTGCAGTGCAGATTTTAAGTGAGAGCAAACAGGGCAACGATAAGAGGAAACCACCTAAGAACCCACACTACAAAGAAACAAACAAATGTGTTTATTAGGTTTTTTTTTTTCTTTCCATTCAGAGTGCACAGCTGTGCTTTGACACACAGGCTCCGTTTCACAGCTGGATGACCAAGGAGCAGTCAGCACAGGGAAGGTCAAATGACCAGGTCAAAGGTCAAGCCCCAGAGAAGAGCAGTGGAGGGAAGGAGAGCACAAGGGCATCAAGCAAACCATGCACACACACATAGTCACCCTCACACACACATTTATTAAAGTCATCATCCAACACTGTTGCAACTCTTGAGCCTTTGCTCCAGATGGGCAAAGGAGGCAGGGGATGTTTGTTTGTCTGCATGTTGAGGCAGTTTGGTCAGAAGTTTAAGGCTTGCCAGACACACACACACGCACACACACTGAATCTCTCTCAGCATGTCAGGCAGAGTTTGATCATTTGACAAGAAGCCAGGTAGGACAACACCATTCAACAAAAGTGGGTCAGTTTTCATTGCATTTTATCTCTATTTTATTTAGAGTTAAGAGATGTCAAGGTTCTGTATGTAACATCAGCACCAATTACAATGCAAATCTTCAAAGCTCTCATGAATGTGTGGCTAAAAAGTTCGGTCAGATCCACTTCAAATCAGTGGACGCAATCTAAAATGATGGGTCACAGTATAAAGTTTAATATTGATATACAGGTCCAATAATAATGGATTAGCTGTTAGGGTTCTGGATTTTGAAGTCCTGGTTTAGGAATAGTTTAATGCCTTCAATCAGTAATCATTAAACAACATAAAACATACACTCAAACACTGTTTGCAGTATTATTATGACGTATTTAAAGGAATTGTAGTATGAATGGTGCTCAAAATGTTTCCTTTGCAATAGAAATGTCGAAATTTTAGGCCTATTGTCCTTTAGTTATGGAAATCTATTTGGTTATATACTGTAGATTGTAATGTTTGTTAAAGTAAGATTATGTAACTTATAAAAAAATTAAATGACACAATCTTAGTCATGCAAAAAAGAAAAAGTTTATTTATTATAAATACATATAATGCACCCTTGTCTTTACTCACAAGGCTCCTGCAAATGTCATTTTTAGCCACCGCCACATAGACTTTTTTAAGTTGTGTGCCAGTTTTTGATAACAACTGTAGAAACTAGTGACTGTGCCCTCGTTCTGTGTTTTCTAATCCTCTCAGGAAATCCAGAATAGCCTCTTCTTAATAATAATATTCAGGTGATGTCGGGTCACAGCAGGTGATATGAAGCAAGTCATAATTGCCTGGAAGTGAGCAGACTAATGCATTACATAACAGAGTGCAGGTAAGACCTCCAATTCCAGTGAAATGAAATAGTAGCTATTTCAAAATAACCAGTTGCTACCTAATGTGACCTTTGAATAGCTGGACTTTTCGTGTTTGTGCATGTAAGCGCGGTAACAGTTGATGTTTCTCCATGTGGCTGTAAAGATGAAGAGGTCTATTTTGAGAGTGAAAAGTATGAAATTGAGTTTAAAAGGATTTGTGGTTTCTTCTACGAGGAAAACAGCCAAAAGCTGAAGGGAGAAAAGTTGCACGAGAGCAATCTGGAGATCTGTGAAAAAATGTTCATTTGCTTTTTTTTTTCCAGCTTCTGTGTTTTTTTACAAGTACAGGGATTTATTAAAGCTTTACACGTCCCTTTCCACATATTTTAATTTGTGCAATTTGCATTTGATTCCAGACTTTTTCAAGTATTACCAACAGCTGGGCAATCATGTGTTTCTTTAGTTAAACAGAATCAGCATGTTTTACTTTTTATAGCAGCTAACTGAGAAAGCTGCGGCCTCTTCCCGTAACGTAAAGCAATAACACTTGAAACCACTTAACTCTCCCCTTTCCTCTATTATCTAACAGCTACCTTGTGCGGTTTATTTTTACTTCAAATTACCAGTAACAAACACACTCACACGGTCTTATCAGTAGATTAAGATGTGCTAGTGACAAACACACTCACACGGTCTTATCAGTAGATTAAGATGTGCTAGTAACAAACACACTCACACGGTCTTATCGGTAGATTAAGATATGCTAAGTAGCGTGCGTGGTCAGCGGTGCACGTTAGTGACCCCTGAGTTCAATTAGCCCCGGCATGCGGCCTAATTTCATGGTGTGACCCCTGCTGCTGCACAGACACGCTCACACAGAGAAACGAGTACGACTCCCTTAAATGTCTGGCTGTGTCTACCGGTGATCAGTGTGTGCTTTGAAGGAAGCAGGCGCGAGGGGGTCGACGGAGAGGAGGACTGGGTGAACGAACGCAGGACCCCGAGTGGATGAAATAGAGAGAGCAAGGGTGAGGAAGAGGAGGAGGAGAGATGCAGTATGGGAAAAAAGGTGAGGAAAGTGACATTGAATCCACAGTGATTGAGTGATGTTCACGTAAAGAGAGATAGTATCTTTAGAGGCTAGATGACCTCTGACCCAAACCATAAGGCCCCATGGGAAGACAACAACTCCAACATTTGTTTTGAAACTGAGAGAGATGTGTTTGTGAAAGATCTGTCCTGGTTGCCACAAAATGTTTACAGTTCACGTTTTTACAAATTACGAATACGTGTAATTTGTTCATTTCACATGTAGGATATCAACATTTCAACGATTTACAATAAAAGTGATGTAGTTCGGATTTTATGTGGGCTTTTCATAGCTGAATTTTCTTACCAGCCGCAGCAGAGGGGTTGGTGGTTGTGAGACAGCTGCCAAGCAGTTTGCAGCTCTCTAAAGATAAAAATAGGTGGTTCTGGGTGACCTACACCAGAGTCACCAAACCACTTAGCTGCCTGATTTCTAGGAACTAAACTAAGTATGTTTGGCGCAAACATGACCTTTTACTAACCCTAACTAAGTGTTTTTTGGGCCTAAACCTTAACAGACCTTAAGAACAAAATGTAGCACTGTAATGTAAAAGAAACGTACAATGCCAACATTATTTCCTGGTGATTTGGTTGGAAGAACAAGAGACAAGCTTCTTTACAATAACTTAAGAGAGGCACTTTACCAAAAGGTTGACTTTCAAGTGCTCCCTTTACCTATATTTTATAGACATTGGGAATTGAAATAAATGCTGATGTATATTTACATCAGTCAGGTTTAAATCTTTATTTTCATGAAAGCAAAAATGATTTGTCGCAACAAGGCAAAATAAAGAAAAAAACAGGATAAGACATCTGAAGATATAAAAGTGCTAATATACACAAAACAGCATAAATAATGGTATTATTCTAAGACATATAGTAAGAAAGTGTATTGTTCTAGCTCTGTAATTTTATTTATTTTTTAGCATGTACACTGGTTGTATGAACCCCAGGAAGAGCAGCTGCTGATTAAAGATAGGGGATCTCAATAAACAAATACTAAAAATACCACATTATCTTTCTATAGGAAATGATGATGATGATTTCAGATCTTATTCCGTTGTGTGGTTGATAATCATCGGTTTGAGCTCATATGCAGTTTATATGAACTAAAATAAAGGTGCATTTTTACTAAGTGACAATAACAAACAAGGGTGGCCTTAAAATTAGGTACATGTGAAGCCACAGAAGCCAAATGACAGAATATCTGGTGATATAAATAAGCTCAATGGGAGGAGAGAAGAAGGAGGTGCAGAGAAGCTAAACATCTGGAGCTCACATCAACCCTCCTTGGAGACTGGCACTGCTGGAGAGAGAGATGAGACTGGGAAAAGAGAAGAAGAAAATTAAGAGAAGAAAGGTAGATCAGTATAAGGGGGATTGAGGATAGGAGGCAAGAAAAGGCTGATAGATGACACGAGAAGAAGAAAAACAACTTAAAACGAAACTAAAATTAAGTTGAGAAGTGAAATAAATAAGCTGATCAATTTTTTTCAAGGGACTGAACATCATATATAGATATTTTTTCCTGATATGACTGTGATGTAAGACACAGCTGAACAGTAACTGTGTTTGTGCTCATGCATCTGTGTTTGTGGTACGCTGTGCGTGTGTAGTGCTGATGATTTTCCCGTGATCATCTTCATTGCATAGCAGAGAGAGCATGAGCACCAGTTAGCTTCTGTGGCGAAACTCTTTGTGTGGCAGGAAGCAGAAGAACCTGTGATCTCTGCAAAAACACTAATGGAAAACCTCACTCAGATAGAAAACGTGGGCGTGTGAGCATGAAAGCACCAAGAGTGTGTTTACGTGCGTGATCCGAAGACCTGCATGTGAGAAGAGTCTTCAAACTTGTAATTATTCCAAAGATTATGCAAACTGACGTGTGTGTTAGCTTTTCTTTGAATGAGGAATGAATGCAACGTACGTTTGCTTTTGCAGCAATTAACTCGAGAACCACAGACTTTCCTTTACAGATAAGAAGTGAGACTTCCCTTAGAAATGTGCAAACAAAAAACAGACAAGACAAACCCTAACCTTTTCACAACTTCTCTCTAACAGCTTCTTTAAACTAGAAAAACACTCTGTTTTCAAAAGCTGAGCTATATTTGGTCCAACTGCCGATTTTACACAAGATTAAAAAAAAAGTCATCATGCTGTTGAGGCCTTGTTCTTTTCATTCGCCGCCTAATTTTTCACAGTTTTGTTGCAGCAGTAATTAACTGAAACCTGAGTTGTTTTGTGCTCACAATTATTCATGTAGTTTGTCTGTAGTAATCCAGTGGCAGTTTGTCACAGAAGGCAATAGAGTGTGTGTCTGACTGTGGACACAATCGCAGGATATGCTCATATAAATACTCTGAATTGTTGTGAGGAAATTCACATAATCCATCTGGTCTTCCTAGTAGGTAAAAGTCATTCGCAGAATTACTTAGAAATTCAGTTTGATCCTGTGTTTTTGTAAATGGGTACAATAATATCTCTCTGTTTGTCTCATTATTATAGATGTTCTCTGTGGCTGAGACTCTAGATCAGTCATGACAGGCACTAGTGGTTGATATCTTGGCGACTCGACGTTTCTCAGAGATGTCCTGGATGTCTGAGAACGGTGTCTTGACTGACTCATACCGGTAGGTTAGAGAGCATTTTACTGGGTCGACAGTTGGAGAAATCAGGTTGAAGCTTAATGGTCTACCATTGTGAGGACTGTGCATGTGTGCATGTGCGTGCAGGGGTTGGGGGGTCACGGGGATGTTCTCGACTGTGTCATCTCAAGCAGCTGTTTCCCTCCGACCCTGCCTTGCCTCCTCCCCCACCCCACCCCATCGCCTCACAATGAAACCAATACAAAGGAACAGGAAGTGCCTCCCGTTAACTGGGGCCCAATCAAAGCCATCATTATTCCCGTGTCAGAATTTTTCACAGGAAATAGCTTCTCAGAAAATATGCCAGCTGTGCAGAGATTATTGTCTTCCAGGTCCTGTCTGTTTCTCTGCTGTCTGTTTTTTTCCTTTTTTTTTTTCCTCACTTATCGGTGGCTGCAAACAAAAGGACACATAGACCCCATCTCGACCACGTGCATGGCACACTGTCGCTTCTGTGCGTTCACAAGGCAAGCCAGGCACTGTGTCCTCTGGGGCTAGGGTTGGTTATTGTGCGCGCTGTGAAAAGGGCTCCCCTGCTGTGCCTGCACCGGCTTCTTTGGTTCCCATCCTGAACCGAACAATTGTCTTTCTGAACGGTGCGAGTGGAGCTCAGCCCGGGGAGCGCACAGATGCAAGAGTACATACATGATCGCACACACACACACACACACACACATGCTCAGCTTAGCCTTTCTGAAGCCACATCTGTAAGAACGCCGCTCAGATTACAGCATAAACGGTGGGTTCAGGTGAAGCCTAACGTTTGCCAGATGCTGCGGTAAAGTCACCAGGAGGTTAGCCTAACATTGGAGTGTTGTTGTTGGTCGGGGAGGGTGGAATCATCTGCCTCCTTAACATGAGAGGAGGGCACACATCTGGCATGAGCGAGAAAAGGCCATTTATTAGCACCGAAGCTTTTGCTTATTTGCAATACTTGTACAGAATGAAACTGTAATCTTGAGATTGATTTGTCTTGCGGCTGCAAAGAAAATATGGCTTCTCCATATTGTTGTCTCTTTCCCTATGAGGCCTTGCAGACGTCTGGAGGACAATAATTAACTCACTCACTCAACGCGTTGACACAGGTGAGCACTACTCAGGTTGTTAAACAGTCATTACAGGGCTGCTGTGATGTGAATGAACACACACTCACATTGGATTGACCGCTAACATTGTTGTAGCCTGTCTGTCACTTCAGGCTGAGGCCTATTCATTTACAGAATGCCCCTGTTGACTGTATTAGTGCTGATTAGATAGCTGTGATGACCCATCTGACAGAATCCCCCACTCTTCTCTCATTTGCTGACATTCAAACCCACATGGAGAAAAAAAAACAACTTCACACTTGTGTCTTTTGTGAATACAGAGACAGGGGATTTCTATCTGTTTAACAGTAATTCTCACCTCTCATAAACTGGGCTTTGTCAGGCTTATCTCTTGTTTTGCTCTGCTCTGCGTCCTTCACTGTAAAGCTTATCAGTGGTGTTTGAAGTGCTCTTCTTTATCTGAGCTCATTGTGTTGAGGTCATCAGCCTGACCCACAGGTCTCCGGCTTTGCTTTCACTATTTATCTGGTATTTTGCCATGCAGATAGTCTCGGGGAAGGTTTTTTTTTTTTTTTGCTAATGTTTTTAGATAGCCAACCCTGAGA
The DNA here is from genome assembly GCA_029783645.1 of Ctenochaetus hawaiiensis. Lineage (NCBI taxonomy): Eukaryota > Metazoa > Chordata > Actinopteri > Acanthuriformes > Acanthuridae > Ctenochaetus > Ctenochaetus hawaiiensis. Next base: position 10,500,149 of record JAPZDY010000007.1, read on the forward strand.
ATTTTTTAAAAAAGAGATTGTTATGGTGCCTCTGGTCTGAAAGTATGACAGTATAAGTAAAGAGACAGTAAACAAAGAGAGAGAGTGATGACATAACACACAGTTTCCTGCCTTGAACTAAGCTGGTTACATCGTAGGTGTTTAAGCAGGCGTTCAGACCGAAAATAGCACTGCAATTAAAAGAAAAAAAAAAACAAAGCAAGTGGCTTAGCTATGTGTCTGTTTTGCTAAAGGCACAAGAGAGAAAGTAAAATATGATCGAGGAGTGATACATTAATACATACAAAACTATCACGAGAACAGTCATTGAATCCTTAGCCATAATGATTGTTGGGAAAACAACAAATTACACTGTTAAAATAACAAATGAATCTACCGGCAACATGCTTTTATAGATGCTTTACATACTAAATCAGTGCTTTCCTGAATAATGTCGAATAGTGTCGCAATAAATGTTGTTTCCCATCATATCAATACAGCTAAATTATCTGCTTTTTTTAATGCTTCATGGCCATAAATGCTCATCTACCGGAGCACTCTTTCTTCGTTTACTGCATAAAACCCGATACAGCGCAGGTGGATGGAATTTTGCTTGTGGGTATTGATTTATTCGATAACATGTAAAGCAGTGAACAGCAGTGTGTCTTCTCGAAAACAGTGATTACTCTGAGCAAACCACAGACAGAAGTGTGAGCAGAATCATTACAGTCTTCATCAACAAATAATTCCCATCAGTTCAGACCTTTATTGTCTAGGAAAATCTTTTTGCAACACAGTAGCATAATGACACACATAATGAAACCTGACTCATGGCAGTGCTAAGCAGTGCAGGGAACCATGAGTCACTTAGCAATGTATTAGAATTAAAAGCACTTACTGCAAGTGGGATAGATGAAAATCTGAGACTTTGAAGCTGTTGCACCAAATCTTTGGAAAACTATTTCTGTCCTAAAAGGAGGATGTTGAAACTACTGGATTTTCAAATCCTAATGAATTTTTAAAAACCGTCATTATCTCATTGAATATTTGATTTTCATATATATATATTCATATATATATATGAATATACAAAAAAGTAAATGTAGATAAAGTCATGGCGGAATCATGTAGTCAGTCTCAAATAGGTCTGGTGCAGGCTAATGCTACGAGCTAACAAGTACGCTACATTCAGTTGAGGACACCTCCTGCTCAGTTTGCTCGTTGGGTTTCTGCTTAACATCTTATCACTGTTCCTTTCACACTACAGGAATTCAAATCAGAGTATTATTCATGTTTGATACAGGTTGATTTGGATAGATAATCTGCTTTAGCCAGCCACAAATTTGTAATGCCTTTTTTTTTTAGTGTGGGGCCAGCTTAAGAAGAGCACGGTATGGATATGATTTGATTTTTTTTTTTTTTTTTTCTGTGTAATTTATTTGCAATTAATATCAGACAAAGAAGGCAGGTGCTTACCAGTAATTTTAGTCGCTGTGGTCAGGTTTCACAGTTTCTGATTGATATTGAAAAAATGTAACATCCACAGAAAATACAGCCTTCCTTATAAGTGCCTGTGTGCCTGGAGAACTCTGCAATTTCTATTTCTTGTCCTTTAATAAAAGTCCGATGGAAATGATGTGTTTTGGAAACTAGTAACCATTTCTTTGTTTTTCGGAACGTTCAGTCTCAGAAAGTTGTCATGATTCATTTCCATGACGCAGACTGATATAACTGTGTCATCTGGAAATTTAAGAATGTTGCTTTTCACTGACTTCCAGTCATCGGCCGCTGTTAGAATGATAGCGAGGTCTATGGATTGTCCAGAGTACAGAAAGCACGGAAAAACTACACATTTCTATGACTTTTTTAAAAAAAGTCCTTTTACTGCTGTGAGCGACACAGACAGAAATTTTACTCATCTCTCTTGCAATTGGATGGATGTTTGGTATTACTCAAATCCAAGACAAATAAAACCATCTAACAGCCAAAAAGCTATAAGAGTAGTTGAAATTATATGTTCATGTGCTAAAACATATAGGTGAACCAAACTTTAATATATCTTTTCACATATGTATCAGTTTTATGTGACTTTCTGTCATTAATCTTTTTTTTTCAGTCTTGCCATATACATATGAACTATGCCCTTTTTTAAAGCCAAGTGTTTCCGGTCTGTGAGAAAAAACCATGTTCCTTGTTTGGTCATTCTGCGGAACTGGAGGAAGCAACATTTTTAGAAATCTTGAGTGGCTCTCTGACCCTCCGCTTTGGTCAGATTCTTAACTTAGTGGTGTGAGGATATTTCAGTAAATTACAGAGTAAGCAGAGAATGTTAGCAGGAAATGTCCATAAAACAATACACAGAGACCAGACATGGCTAAACAGATATAGGCATTTCCTGGTAGTGTTACTCTATTGAAGAGTGACTCATATGTGTGCAACTTAAGCTTTTATTCTCAGAAACAATACCCTACACAGACTCTAAAGCATTTTAAGCTTAGCACTGTTTACAAGCAACAACTACAGCAGTGACTGAAGTGCAGTGGGTCACACAGGATGGTCCTTTAACTCGAGGTCATGGCTGTAAGGCTTCCAAGTAATGACTTTGTTTCTGAGAAAAAAAATAGGTGCTCTCTAAAAAATAAAGAGAAGCTTTCACAAAATGCTGAGTCACTTATCTCAGATTGATGAGAAAATTTTCCTAAAACAATGACCTAATGCCTTCAAACAATTTGTAGCTTTTTCAAACAGGGACTCTGTCTCAGAATAACAAACTTTTTTTTTTTAAATAATGACTTAGCATCTCTAAATATTTACTTAGCATCTCAAATAAGAAGTTTCTCCAAAAGAAATAGTTTTACAAAATAATGAGATTTTTTTTTTATAATAATGATTTTGACTCTTGAAACAATGAATATTCTCTCCTCCCCGAAAGGTATTTATAATATTTTGAATTTCTTATTATTTAAGAAGGTTTTTTTGTATTTTGAGAAAGTTTCTTGTTTTCTTTTCCGTAGAAAGTAATTATGTTAATATATTTAAGTCAATATTTTTTAATTTTCTCATAATTACATTAGCAATTATAGGGTAACATAAAACCAGCAATAAGTTTTTTTTTTCAACCAAAGATGAGCAGAGTGGACCATTAAAACTTCAACAGCATGATTTGTATTTGCTGGTTTCACAGGACCCATAATGCCCAGCTGAACATGTCAATGCAGAGCAAACCAGCTGGTAGACTGTCCATTTTCCCCAAGTCCTTATGTCCATCCCATAATGCCATGCATGTCACACCACCAAGACTAAAGCCACTTGGCAGGAAGAGGGTATGTTAGTGTTTGGGGAGGGGGTTTGTTGGGGGTGGGGGTGAACAGAAAACTCCTAATCACTTATAAAACAATTTAAGAAAAAATGCTGCCGATGGAAAAATAATATAAGCAGACACGTACATGACGGACAGAGGAGGAGACGGCTCAGCAGCCAGGCCAAGGTGTGTGTTGTGTTCGATTTGTTACGGAGCTCGGTGGTCTGTGTAGGAGCTTTTAATCAGGTCACCAAGAGTCCAGACCTTTCTGCTCCCACTCTGCCCCCTCCGTCTGGAAGACTCCACCACCAGGGGTGACCGAGAGGGGCACCACTGACCCAGATTAGGAAAGGGTAAGTGTGTGTGTGTGTGTGTGTGTGTGAGGAGGGGGCAGTGGGAATCAGCTGTGTATCATGTCTCCAACCCTATAGTTTCAGTTCATTAGCTGCACAAGGAAGAGACAAGAGAGAGATGAGGAGGGGTGGCAACTGTGTGTGCTCATGCATCTGTGCTTACACATATCCTTTTGTACACGGACATGTCCTGGAAAGTGTGTGTGTCTGTGTGTGTGTGTGTGTGTGTGTGTGCATGTGTGTGTAGGGGGGTGGGGACAGAAAACAGAAAAGTGTCAAAAGAATATAATGCCAGTGACAGAAGGAGAAAGTCACTGCTGAGGCTCATCTTAGATTTCAGGGACCCACTTGACCTAGAAACACATGACACACACACACACAGGTGCAGAGATACCCACCAGGGACCTAATGGCCTCTGTCTGTGTGTGTCTGTGAAGCCTGACCAGCTGAACCCCTGCAGCAGCTTCAGCGTCAGACTCCACTGTGTCTTTCTTCATTTCAATCCCTCTCTTTCTTTCACTGTCTTCCTCCTTTCAGTCCCTCCTGCAGTCATTTTCCACACTAATTTTCTCTGCCTCCTCTCAGCTTGGTCTCTTCATTGGACTCTGCTTCCTGATCTCTCGCACAAATTTCCTGTTTGCATCTCTCCATCTGGCTCCCCCAGTCCATGCCGTGTCCACACAAAAACACACATGCATGAACTTGCCTTGTGTGGGGCCTGTGAACAAAATGAGGAGCCATATCACGTGCACCGGCTGGCCAGCTGGACCTGTCAAAATTTTCATCCGACCTCATTCACTGCAACTTAAATGCACAATACAGAACATAAAGCATTCTCCTTAGTTGCCTCCTTCCAAGCTGCAATTTAATTCTCATATTTTTTTCCCAGCATTATATTCAGCAGCAGCCAAGATGAACTTTGCTTGGAGTTACACTGGAGCCGTTAGAGTGCAGGACTGGATTTGGATCCCATTCTCAAACACTCTTTGCGCCCTTATGTTAGGGCCTCACTCTGTGTGGGGTCCCGCAAAGTCCCAGGACCCAGAAAGTCTGTAATTACAAGGTCAAAACTCAAGTTCAAGTGAGTTTGGAGTGTATTTACCATAAATGTCCTACTTGCAAAACAACAGTAAGAACAGCAATTACAAAAGAGTATTTTGTAATTATTATGGTCATCATCTGGTAGTCATCTGCAAATGGTTTGGGTTAACGATTAAGGATGTAGCTCCACAATGACAGAGCCAGAGACTGGATGTGGATCAGACTCATTCTTCCCTGGCAATGTGGAGACAGCTAGCAGACACAGCCAGTTTGTCTCTGCGTTGTCTGCAGACACTCATTCTGGTGTTTATTTGCCGTTTTGAAAACAGAGGAATGGTTTTAGAAGAGAGATTAGGGACTGCGCTGCTACCATTAATGGTCATCCAGTGTCGGACCGCAGCAGCAAGTTCGCTGTCAGCTCTCGAGAGGCTGTAAATAATCATTCTGAGTCTGACGGCCTGACAGTCTGTGGGTAAGGCTGAAGAGTGCAGTGATGTCTATTTTGAGAACAGCGAGTTGTTGATCGAAGATAACAATTTTTTAAATTCAAAACCTTTTGTTTGAGAGGAATGATAGAAGGTGTTATGATTAATCATATCACCATTGCCTTCACCAGCTGGCCCTGACCGTGATCACCAAGTCCAACCCGAACTATGCTTACACAAAGCCAGATGTTTATCTTCACTGGGTGGCTGAGGAATAAACGGACTGTTCCAGTAAGGGGCCATGAAAGTGCCAAAACAATAGTTCGACCAGCAGCTGGCAGCCTCTCAAACCGCCCAGTCACGGTGAGCGATACTGTCAGCTTGTTTCGGCCCGATGTGTGGCTGCCGTGGATGTTACGGCCTTTCTGTGGCTTGCGTCCCACCTGTTTTGCAGTTGTAGGACTTCTATTTATTCCTGCATGGACCTGTAAAATATTTACATCCAAGGACAAAGACAGGACCACCTGACAACATGATAGTGACAACAGAAACGTCCCCTCAGTGAGCAGCCACAGGGGTGTTTAACTATCGCCTTGCCTTACTAACAGGTATAACACTTTAAGATCCCTCCCCCAAGTTTTCATTTCCAGTTCCGACCACTGCTAGTATTTCTGTCAGGATATATTTATTGGAACGTCTTCTTTGCCACCAGTTGACTCACTCTACTTGGAAATTTTGAGTGATTCCTTTTCAGTGGCAAAAAAGATACAGAAATCCTTTTATGTGTCCAAATTGTATTAAGTTACAGGTGAGACAGATGGTTCACAATGGAGATCAAAGAGTATCTAATACTAGAGACAAACAGTCTGTCAGAAATATTCAAATTTGAGTGACAAAGGCTGAAATGTGCCTATTTTTACCTCCAAATTCCTAGATATTTAAATTCACGTGGTGCAGCTCTGCATCATCTCTGTGTTACATGCTACCTGTCTAGCAAAAACACCCCACCCCCCCATGTATCAAGCCTGTGTCCTCACCACAGCAGTCGGGTTTAATTCCAGGTCACAGCCCTTTTGATGCACTGAAATCCCCCTCTCTCTCACCCCTTCTCTTCCTTTCTGTCATTCTCTAACTGTCTCATGAAATAAATCCAAAATAAGTCATTCAAAAATAAACATTTCAAGTGTTCAACTTAACTCCAACTTGACCCCGATCATATCTGTATGACATCAGTTAGGTTATTTCTTCAGTATTTTCCAAAACACCTCTGTAACCACAGAAAACATCATGCAGCTGTTCTAACTGACGGTACAGTCATCATTTTGATAAGAAAGATGAGCTGTATGTGTCACAACCGACCACATGTTACGGGGTTTTGGTGTGGCCCACTTATGATCAATCATATAGATGAAAAAAAAATACATAGTGTGTCACCTGAAACCACAACACAAGTACAAACTAGCACTTTTTGCAATTTGTTCATCCAGTTATTATTAGATTTGTACTTATTATATTTAGGTTTTGTTCACTAACACATCTGGTCTCAGCTGTCAGATCTTAAATGTGTCAAATATGTTTAAATGTGATCACACCTGTACTCAGCTGTTTGTAAAAGTAGATTCTAGTGTTAAAAAGAGAATCACAGCATCATAGACATAAAGCTATATAAGAGGATCTGAAAAAGCGAGCCTGGTTGTGTTGTTTAGGTTTACCAGTGGCTCCTAACAGCCACGATGAACACACAGAGTGTATGAAGGAATGAATCAGTGAATGAAGGTTGTGGGTGAGTTTCTGTCTTAACGCATTGCCCTCTCATGGAAAAAAAAAAAAAAAAAAATCAAGCAGGATCATTATGCACAAGCTTGAACAAGAGACTCAAACATAAATAACAAATGACCAGTACAAATCAACAGTGTGCATAAAATGTCATGTCACCGCCTGGGTCACTAGGGACAAAAGCTCGAGATCTGTAGGCTGTTCAAAGCTGATGGAGAAGACTGTAGCGTCTTTGATGGAGGAAACAGGGAGCACGGGAGGAGCAGAGGAATCCTGCACCACAGGGATACAAAGAATTAAGTTTCAGTGTGCTTCTCGCCACTTAATTATCTCCTCAATATGGCCCTGCACTTGTGAATGAAAAAGATACCCTTCTGTATACAACACTGCCTCTCCACATAACACCATGGCGGTTTACTTCCTCTGTGTCTCCCTCTCTTCTTCTGTCTCATCTCACAAGTTGACCCTCACTACTCCACACTCTTTTGCTCTTATCAGAAGTAAAAAAAAAAAAAAAAAAAAGGGCACTTTGCTTTAAGAGGCAGCTTGAGTTAAGAGGGAGGGTTAGATTTAGACTCTGCAGGTATGAAAACACACACACTTTAAATCACAGAGGTGGAGCAGATGTTTAGGCTTACCGGGCTATAATGTGACAGTATTTGTTTTATCTGCTGAGAGGTATTTGGTTGTCAATAAAATATGGTGGTTTGAGATTTAACACAGAGAGAGAAGTAGAGAGGAGAAGAGTTGGGGGGGGGGGGGGGGGGGGGGG
>JAPZDY010000007.1:10507877-10538868 GCA_029783645.1 Ctenochaetus hawaiiensis
ACTCACTGACGCCAGGCTCGGAATTCTCCCATCCATTGAAAGAGAGACCCGATTGTGTTCGGGGCCTTTCCGACAAGCACCTGATCCCTGCCCAGACACACTAGTGTGTGTGTGTGTGTGTGTGTGTGTCGCACAGATTTACGCACAGAGAACTATGGAATCTGCAGACAAGCGCTGTCATGGGACCAAAAATACTCTGCTGGCATTTTTTGATATCCTCGAAATAGCTACTAGTAATAAAAAAAAGTGACTGAATTTTCTTTTCTGTGGATGATCAAAAACAAATGGGAGAGTGTTAACGTTGACTCCACATGGAGGTCTGTTATACCGACCGATTAATCTATTTAGGCAGGAGTTTGCTCCGTCAGCGAACACACACATTTATATTCCCACCGGACTTGCGAAATTCAGGGCAATATTTGCCCTCCCCTTGACATATTTAAGAAAGATATTTAAGGTCAAAGTCTTGTTTGGATACTGTGCACCGCTCACACAAAGTATCTCTAAAATAGCACTGGGCTGAAGTCCTGTCTCACGGTTCAATATTGTGGTGAGCTCGCTGAGTGACTTGTCATACAGGGTAAGAGGCTGTGGGGAGGATGAGGGGGGTGTGATTGCCAGGAGGAAGGAAGTGACTTGAACATCTGTTAAACCTCTGCATGATGGGGAGGATATCTCCAGCCGTGCGCATTTACGCACAAACGTGTTCAGATCATTATCTTGAAATATTATGTTAAATGTATCCCTCTTTTCCTGTTATACGTGATATAATGCTGTCAAAATTTCCGACGGCCTCGCCAAAATTATAATACTATTTTGCCTAAATTGGGTAGTTAAAGCCCTCAGTTTTGAGGGTGAGACTTTCACAGCGGTTGCAAAATGTCTGAATAAATATAGGCTACCACTCTGGACCCACGGACCATTGAGCAAACATTTTTTTTTTATCTAAGTACTGTACAAAAACTGCATTACACGACATGAAGTTATATTTAGATTCACCATGGCAAAAGTAAAAGTCTCTGGTTTCATCCCAGTGAACGTTTCTTTCCTGCAACTTTTCAAAAAGAGATTCATCTCCACACCATGTTGGCGTATTCATCATTACGCAAATTAAGTTGTGTTTGGAAAGGCTTTTTCACTAAATGTCTCTGAGTGCGCCTGCAGACGGGAGGAGGGAAGAGTGGGGCGTAGATCCATGTTCGTGATTGACACGCCTGGTCAGCCAATGGGATCTCTGAGCGCCTGTGCTTCTCTCCCCTCTGGTGCTGGACGGGGGAGGGCGGGCCGTCTGCCAAAGAGGGGAGTGCGCGTCGGGGTGAATGGATGACGTCGGGAGGCTGGCGCCAGCATGTCTGGGACTGGCGCGTTAGATCAACACAGCTGGGCCGGGATAGGACACACAGCTGGCTCAGGCCTGCATTCCTCCACAAAACAGGATTGTGAGAAAAGGGGAAAATAAGACCCAAATAGGAGCAGAACGGGACGTGCTTTGATGTAAACCAAAAAGGAACAACATTTGGAATTGTTAAAATATAATTTTAATAAAACTGTTTCACCCAAAGAAGGTCAGATTTTAACAACAAGTGATCTGACAGATTTTAGGCAACCTTAATAATCATTGCGACCTTCAAATAGAGTTAATTAAACTCATAATGTAGTTGGGCTATAAAAGGCCTAATAGCAAACCAAAACATATACAACTACTCAATAAGTTCATATCTAATTGTTGATCATGGGAAATAACTTACTCAGCAATAAACGACTATAGAAAACAGCCTGAAAATCCACTGACCTTTTACCTATATTTTATAGATACCCTATTTTTAACATTTTACTTTTGTATGTGTATAAATTGGGGGTTGTTTGTTCTAAAATAAGCATATACACCACTTAAATAGTTATTTCTACATAGTATTACCACATCTATCTACCAGTAGAGTTTTGAAGAAACGGTATTCGATAAAATGTTTTTATGGTCTTGACACAACCATGTAGCCAAACTTTAATCTAAAAGGATTTACATTAATAATTGAAAAAAGGTACTAATGGTCTCAAATGCAACGCATTTATGATAAACTATCACATATCTCTTTTTGAGAAGATATTTGTTGTTGACGTCTTCCGGAAATATATCTGTTTATAAAGTAAACGTGAGACAAAAACAGTGGTATAATCCAACCAGTGGAATTTAAACAAATATAACCTTGCAATTACTCCCAAAGAGTGAAGGAATTGTGAAATTCTCTCCAAAACTGACATTTTCTTTAAAAATGTTGTTATTTGGCCCAACTTTTGCTTCCAACTCGATAAACATCACTACCTGAGAAAAAGTAACTAATTGATTGACAGTACCCTCTAGACATCCCAGCTTAATTTCCTCATTCTTCCCAATCCTTCTACAAGGTGATATCAGCCAATGAGAAGACGCTTGCTTTGTACACTGGCCAATCAGGACACGATGCGAGAATGGGGGCGTCAGCGGGCGTGCAGCGTATATAAACCTAACTGTATGAGGCTGTCAGAGCACTGTAGCTTTACAGGACACACTGCGATAGGAGGAAAACCATCAGGAACTTCTTCTCAAACACCAAGCCGAGTCTTCTTCTTGTTATTTTTTTTATCGTCTCAGCCCTGTTTCGATCATGAAAGCCATCAGTCCCGTCCGCTCGGTCAGGAGCTGCTACAAGGCCGTGTGCTGTATCTCGGAGCAGAGTCTCGCCATCAGCCGGAATAAACACTCGTGTCTGGAGGAGACAGTGAGCGCCCTTTGCGACATGAACGACTGCTACTCCAAGCTGAAAGAGCTGGTGCCGAGCATCCCGCAGAACGAGTCGGTCAGCCAGGTGGAGATCCTGCAACACGTTATCGACTACATCTTCGACCTGCAGATCGCGTTGGAGGCGGAGGACACGGCGGCGCCGGAGATGGTTCTGTCAATAAAGGTGAGGGGAGATGCGGGCTGCAGGGTGGACTGGATTCTTGTCCTTCAACATCGGCACACACACACACTGACAGTCTCTAACAGCAAGTCAAGTCTTCTGCAACTCTTTGCACTATTCATCTGACCTATAAAACGAAAGATGGTTTCATTTAACAGTCACGTTTGCGGATTTTGCAAAGTTTGTTCCGCTTGCGACTCGTGCGGTCATGCCTTGTGACATTATGTGCATTCTTTCTGCACGCACGGCGCTCATGCTGTATTTTAGACTAATGTGATGCAGTAGCATATGATGGCTTACATGTTACACCAAAACAGAGACAGATATTTTTGGAATGTATGCAATTTCAACACGGGTGTTATCAGCTCCTAACACTGCCTCTTTTTGCTCTTCTTTCAGACTGCGGATCTTAGTCGCAATTTCTCCAAAGAAGAAGGGCCGTTGTGCCATTAGGATGACGGCGACACATTATGGTGCGTAGTAATGACTTAATAATCAACAATATAATACTTAATTTCTATTCAGATCACAAGCTGGATGTGCAGCATCGTACCCTTGGGCATCTCGAGTAGAAATACAGTGGTGTCTTGTTCTGACTAAAAAAAAAAACGATCTGAATATTAAACTTTATGATTTACCAGCGAGAATAGTGTTGGCATTGATGTGCAGAGAGATAAAAGTCTTTTTACCCTCCACATTCACCACGGCTGCCAATTAGACAGTCCAGTGAATGTGTAGCGGATTCATTGCTATCTGCCTGGGGTTAATGAAAGTTCCATGCTAGGCGCCAGTCTGTCTGCTCTCCTCTGCAGGGAGGGAGGGAGGGAGGGTGAGAGGGAGAGATCTGACTTCACTTTTCTTCCTTTCTCTCCATGCAGGTGCAGGGAAACACATGTCTCCACTTCACTCCGGGCAAGAGGACAAGAGGGGCAGAAAGGGTGGGATAGGTATTTGGAAGAGAAGGAGAAGAAGGAGGAGGAGGAGGAGGAGGGAGGTGAAGGGTTTAAAGAAAGAAAGAAAGAAAAGAAAAGACAAGAAAAAAGTGGACCGTTTCCTAGATGAGTGGGGATCAACAGTAGTGCATGAGCAAGAAAACAGAGACTCATTCTTTGGCCCCTGGACAGACAAATCAACACACCAAAGCAGAAGCCAGGATTGGAAACTGAAAGCAGTCGGCTTTATATGCCCTCCTACGAAAACCTGGGATCCCCTTTTGATAGAAATAGAAATACTGGTACATTGTTCCTATTATTTTCCTTTTTTTTCTCTGTGTGTGTTGCATTCCAAACCGACTTTTTTTGTGGGTTGAACTCCACACCCAACCTAAACCCTTTCTACACCAAGTCTCACACCATCTCACTTAATTATCTCTGCATTATTTCCTCCCCTAATCTGATTTCTGATGATCTGGAGACTGTTAAGACTTCATACGAATGTGTACATATCTGCTGTGGGTATGTAAGGCGTGAGTCAACTCGGATGTTGGTGTTTTTTCTGAATGGGAGTTTGGGTTTTTCTTAGGTATAATCAGAACTCTATACTAGAGTTAATTATAAATGTTTGTAGGGATTGTGTTATTTCTACAGACAGTGCTGTGAGTTTCATAAACTCTTTATTATAAAGTGTGCTTTGTATGTATGTATGTTCTTATGTAATGAAATAAAAACAAAAACAGATGTGAAACAGTTTGGTCTCTTCGGTATGTTTGGTATGAAAAGAAAATGAAATGTGTTGGAACTCCAGTGGTGTTATTCAGAAGTTAAGGGTGATGCTGACATGACTTTTTGTCTTTGTGCAACAATGAAATGCTGATACAACAGGATGTATTCAGATGAATCTTAACGTCGAGTGGCTGGAAATCAAACGAAGGGAGTTTCCTGTGAGTGCTTCTAATTTTCCAGAGAATGAGTTACCGCCTGTGTAAAAAATAACTTTCTTAATGGTGAAGAAGCATTGTGCATTGTGATCATCAGTCAACCATTCATAAATTTTAAAAGTCATGATCACTAAAATAATATTTAAAAACAGCATCAGTACATGTTGCCTGGACCTCATCCTTGTGAGAAGCACCTGTATTGCTTTATTCATGAATTATTGAAATGAGGTGTACACAAAAGATGTAATTATCTAAAGATATATGGGCCATTTTGGAAATTACTGTACTGTAAGTAACTTTGCTGGTCTTGAGTTTTGCTCAACTACTCCACCTTGTGGAATTTCATGAATTGAATGTTGGCCAGAGCCTCATGTGGATAATCAGCAACAGTAAAGAAATATTTTGTGGTTCGATTACCTATCTTGTTATTTTAAGTCTTACCAACTTAAAAAGCAACAAAAAAAAAAATAAATAAATAAAGAGCAAAAGCAATCAGACTCTTCATTATGCTGAAGAGCCAAGTAAGTTGACCCAGTTCTAACCTCAGCATACCGTTAGAAAAGAGGTTACAACTCCATCTAGTGGTAGAAGTGGGCTAAAGGGGGACATTTTTAGAGTTGTCTATTGTGAATTACATATCATGGAGGAATGTAAGATAATATTGTTTTGTTCTGCTATAAAAAACCCTTTTTACTTTTTTTCATTTATATATGGCATAAAAAGCCATTGGTCTAAAATTGTACTCCATTCGGGACCTATACATTTCCAATGTTAGGAAACAAGAGGAGGAAATCACAACATACCCATCAAATCTGGACACAACAGAGCACTGTATGGTAATACAACTAGACAAAAGAACAGTATCCTTAAGTTAAATTCAGAGTATTAAGGTGAAGCCTTTAAAGCCTTTAAAACATTCACTAAGGCAGGTATGTGTAGACCCATAGAAGAACCTGTGTTTGAGCACAAGATGCTAACTAAAACAAGTGATTTAAGTATGCTGTTTGCTTCATTTGTAGTTTTGCATTTTAATTTGCATTTTGTTACAGATCAAATTACAGATAATGATGATATTTACAGGAGATGAGATAAGATGTATGTACAAGATTGGCTCGTTGATAGATGGTCTCTTTTCAGAGCTTTTTGTATACCGCATTATACTGCACACTTGTGATGAAACTACAAAAAAACAAGCTCACAGAGACTTCAAGTGGCCATAATGATGTATGAGAATATTATCTCAGAGACCTAGATAATGTAGTGCAAATGAAACGTGAAGCTTCATGCTTTCTAAATTATTAAAATAAATGTAATCGATGAATGTATTTTTCAGGTTTATGGCTTTTAAAGAGTAATTATGAAATGTACGGTTAAGTACTTTACACTGCCAGTCTCAGCTGTGGAGACACTGGTACAGTTGTTCTCATGCAGGACTTTTTTATGTGATCTTTTAACAAAACTCTAAGTCCACAATGAAGCTTGATTTGAAAGTTTGAATTGAACAGACCCATCTGACTAACAGTTTAATCTTGCAAGAACTTGTTGCATTGAAAAAACAATCCCTGTGCAATACTCTTGAAAAACAAATACATTTGTCTTCCTACATATTATAAACATATACGTACAGTTTAAATACACACTGTTTTTTAACATCTGTCTCTATCAGTGCCAAACCAAAATGCATGTCATTAGTTGTGGATATATAGACAGATTGTATACTTGCAAACACTGATTACTGAACATACTCACCTACTTCATGTGTATGTGCATAAAGTGTCTATTACATAAGTCTTTCAATTTTTATTCTAGCACCCTTTGTACTCTGCACCTTTGAACTGTTTATGTTTTACAGCAACAGTTGAACTTGTATTTCAATGTTCATTGTTGTTTTTTTTAAATCTACATTTTTTTCTACATATTCAAATGTAACCTCATTATTTTTTTTTTTAACTTGTCTTCGTTGGCTTTGTTAACCTTGTTTTTAGTTGTAATTCCTTCCCTACCCTTCTGTAAATTGTACCTCGTGTAGGGTGAAGCACTAAAGAGAAGTCCCACCACAAGATGGGGGTGTTGGATTTAGATGCAACAACTTGTGTCTTCATGATGTCCCGAGAATGTAAGTTCTCTCAACACGAGAAAAACTTGTTTCTTTTGATATTAAAAATTAATATCTGCAGGTGAAGTGTTGCTTTGACAAAGAAATGCAACCCTTTCACCTCACAATAAATCCATAATGGTTTGACACAAGACAGAGATCAATGAAGTGGATGAAATTGTAAACAAAGCTAATCGAACCTTCATGCAGTAATCTCATGGACAGCACGTTTAAAACAAAAACAAAACATGGTTACTGTGAACATTACATGTCTTGTTGTTGCAATACTTTTTCCCAGGCCTCATATCAATGTTGTGTGAGCTATTTCACACAACACTGAAAATGACTTTAAACACATGTGACATATTTACTTTGCACCATTTAAACTACTTGTGAACTTGGTGGAATGTTGTTCAGTTTAGAGAGCTTATTCAGCGGCAGTCATTAATGTAATAATGATAATGTCATAGTTTCACTGGTTTACTTATACAGTATTATTCCCCAAGTTGTTATTGCGATCAAGCCACTGAGTTTTATGTGTAAAGTCCAATGACTTATTGTGTTTTGCAGGCTCATAAAAGAACTGGCTTCTGAGGCAACTCAATATTTTATTAATATTCAACAATTCTCCCATGACTCTGGACTATGCAACGTCTCTGAAGCGTTGCACTGCATTTTGTTGTTTAGTATGAAAGAGGAAGAAACGGAGGGTGGAGATGTGTTCTTATTATGACAGTTCTGTAAGTATTTCTTTTCTTTAACGTCTGTTAAATGATGTAATATCACGTGAGGAGTTTCTCAACGTCTTTTTTTCGATCAGCAGACAACTAAGGATGATCTAATCCAGTGTAATAAGCAGGCGAGGGTGCCATCTTCATTAAACTTTGTGTATGTCATTTGATCATTGGGTTTTATTTTGAACAAATAAAGGTAAATTATGCAGTCTATTTGGATTTCAAATTTACATTTAAAAAGTAGTTGAAATAGAATGACAATGGGCTTGCTGAGGTTGGGAGTCTACTTGCCTTGGCCCATGGGGGTCAGGTCGTATGGCTTGGGTCCGAAGGCTGTCGATGGGGGAGGGGTTGTTTTCTTTCAATATCTCCTCTGAGCCAATAAGCAAGAGTGGCACTAAGTGAATCCAATTATCATCTACAAACTATCCCCAGCAACACCTTGAACCAGGCCACATTACACTTTCATCAAGTGGAATATAGCTTTACAGTTAAATGCCTCTCTTTTTTGATGAGGAAAAGATCCACTAAGATGATCTTATACATAATGGCATATTGTTTTACATATTTGAAAAACCTGACCTATGGTTCACAACATTCCTCTTATTTGCAAATAATGTGTTTTCAAAGTCAGATAACTTCTTAACTGAAATTTGACCTGATGGCTTTGTTAGGAGACATTTTTAATTGATTTTAGTTAAATATTATAATGTCAACATGCAGTCTTATGGGCCCGTTTATATATTCTTTTTTTGTACGGAACATTCCTGTAACTTTCCATATTTAACAACATAATGAACTTGACCAGAATTTTAATAAAGTTCTGTTAATTTACACAACATGTCCATACAACAACACTGGGTTTGTATTTAAAGTCAGGTAACAAAAATTTAAAGGAGTGCTGTATGATGTAAGCTTTTAGTCAAAGTGATGTTTATTGTGGACTGTAATAACCACAAAAAAGTGTAACAGCCTGGTTAAAACTCTCTTATTATACGTCTGATTGTATAGACTGGACTTATTTCCATTCAAAATAATAGGAGGGTGATTGTCTCCAGCTACAGACTAGAATTGGAAGAACATTATGTCCCTTAGTCATGCTACTGTCTCTTTAAGAAAAGCAGCCTCATCCTCTACAACTGTTTTATGCAAATATGACAAGCCGAACGTGCCGCTGGCCAATCAGAGGCGAGTTCGAACCGCGGGAGATCTAAATTTCGCGGGACGAAGTTTGGCGCTAAAAAAGCTGTTCTTCCCTAGTTGTAGTCCCCTTGAATGGAGAGCGGAGCTCTGAGGTGGACTGACTGGAGTCACAGACCGGGTCGGTTTCCGCATCAAAAGGAGTCTCATTAAGCTGTAAATCTCACAGCGGAACCGGAATCTACATGAGACCTGGTCCTCTGGTATTGGATTTTAAAATACTGGAGGCTCTATTTTTATATTTATAAAGCAGGCTATTTTTATGTAACTTGTAAGGAGGTGTCCTCTACACTTGGTTACCGGACAAAGGATAAGGACACCGACCAGTGTGCTGTATTTGCTAAGGAATATTAGATCTTTTTTTAAAAAATACGGCTTGATTGCCTGTTTTACTCATGCATTTTGCATTTAATAGGCTGACCTTAATTTTATGAGTTGCTCCCAGCAATTCTGTTATTATAATCTCAGGTTTGGAATATATTTTTAACACAACCCTAATACCGGCAACTTGTAAGTAATAAACGATTTAGCAGAGCATTGAGAGCTTAGCCATCAGCCACTTCTTCCTTCGCCTGACCAATCCGGTTAAATTTAGTTTACTCAGGAAAATGATGCGGATGCCTAAAGGCGTCTCTCCGGCATCGGGTCGGCCATCCGTGGGACTGCCGTGCTCCCAGCAGAAGATGAAGATTTTGTCCACAGGAGGAGTTAAGACCGAGTTCTTCAGCACCGGACTGTCCAGCCCGCCGCTGAACACGGTACCGGCTGGCTATTTCTCCCAGATCTGCAACACCGCGGTGGCCGAACAAAGAGCCAACAGCCTGTATTCAACCCCCCACGGACCAGAGGCTAAACCCATCAGATCATCCTCCGGGCGATTACCGGTACAGAATCAAACACACACTACAGATCTAAGCCTGCATAACAAATACACACTTCTTAAAAACGACTAAATACCAAGTGCATCCAGTACAGTGTATTATGTGTGCGGAGTAAGTCTTGATTTCCATTGGTATGCATATTTAGCAGCGTTTGGAGCCACATACAAATATGCTTTGACGTGATAAGCCACAGAGGAGCCACTGTGGCTGTTGCTGCTGGATGTGTGTGAATAATATGTTGTTTTCTGGACTGTTCCCGCAGTCCAGCTGTAGCTATACCAGACCAGACGCTGTGAGTGTATGCGTGTGTGTTTGATGGTTTTGTGTGAGGGGGGTAGTTGATAGTGTTTGGGGCCCCTCTGATGTGAAAAGGGAGAAATGGCCCCCACAGTGGGAGATAGCCGGGTGGCTATTACACAATCAAACAATACCAGTGGATTAACAGACCTGTGGGAGACACTAATGTAAACACAACATTTTTACCCTCGATTTCTCAGTTTTTACTATTTTGTGAACTAAAAATCAGCTCTAATTGGGCCGCAAAATGTTCCCGACTCATTTGTCACAATTGTATTTGGACAGCTTTTCTTGTGATTACACACATGTGACAGCTGCTCCAACTGCACCTGTCATTAGGGCAATACAGGACCTGTGTAACCTGTTCATATCACTGTAGTAAGGAGGTGAGGGGTCAGAGGGCACAACTGAACAACTGGTGTGTTTTCCTGTGAGCTGATTATGTGTTTATGCTCCTTTGGAAACACTAAAAAAAACACCATTCTCACTAATGTATGCACAAACAAAATCATCCTCTACTTCACACAGTATCCATACCACTTCAGAAGGCATATTTGAAAAGCTTTATGATCTTATGTGATTGGATCACACTGCAACATGTTAAATGCTCCACACCTGCTGTTGTTTGTTATATTTGGTCTCTGCTTTCCAGCCACTCAGGCTTGCTGTCCTTTACATTTAGTGAATTACAGTATGGCTAAATGGGTTAGGGGTTACAGTGTGAACAGGGTCTCCAAATCTCATGTTAACCCCCTGCCCTTGGAGCCTGTATTCACTAATAGGCCCTCCAAGAGGATTAGTCAGACATAAGTAAAGTGAGAAACAGGCTGCCACCTGGCTTTTCCTATGCCACGGTTAACTTAAAGGAGCGCTGTGTAAAATATGGCCACTTTTTAAAAAACTGACTCACGCCATCGGCACTGTTGAAGAAGTGACGATTGTGACATTGTGATAATGACATCTGTGTATTGAGTTGCGGTGGTATCTACTGAAGTTAGCATGCTAACCACCACGCCCCAGCTGTCCTGTCTTGAGCTTAACAGTCTTGTTAACGTGTTATAAAACATATTTATTCAAACTCTGCAGTTTTTTTATTTATCTTTTCACTTTTCTTACAACCATCAATTCTGTTTTTGTCCAAAAAAAATTTACAGTGTAAGATGTGAAAAAAAACCTGCAAGTGATGCCCCACCATTGTTCTTGCATCACACTTTTCCTGTTCTCGCTTGCGTTGTCTTCATATTCCCTGGACTCAGAGTTCTGGTCAGAGCGACTGTAAAACACTTTGGTGCTGCAATCTGGTCCCGTTGCCTGTGCTGTGAACACCAGCTCATGGTCCACACAGACTGGTCACCAAATAGGGTAACTAGCTGCACAGCTAACTGAGCCCAACAAGCTAA
Organism: Ctenochaetus hawaiiensis; assembly: GCA_029783645.1. NCBI lineage: Eukaryota > Metazoa > Chordata > Actinopteri > Acanthuriformes > Acanthuridae > Ctenochaetus > Ctenochaetus hawaiiensis. The sequence goes on from JAPZDY010000007.1 coordinate 10,519,300, forward strand.
CTGCAGCTTCCAGCTAGATCCAAAGCTACATCTGTTTTTTTTACTGACTTAATTCCTTTTTAGCATTTTATCCAGCTTTAAGACCAGTTCATTATTTAGACTGCTGCCTACAAAGTGCCCGGGCTAATATAGTCCATAATCTTGAATGTGGTCTGATAGGATTTTAACATGTACTACGATTCTATCATCAGAAGACAGTGACAAGTTAGCAAGAAAGAGTCAATATGCTCTATCCAAATGATATTAGTCACATTCATTCCTCTCTGGCAAACATACAGCTCAAACGTTTGCATTAGTTGTAACCACATTAATGTCTTCTTTTTAAATGACTTCAAGCAAAGCCAGTGCTCTTAGTCATTACACACTGTTCTAAATCACCATGGGAATGAGATCTTGATTGAGGTGAAAAAGACCAGTGCGCTTTTGAAATTACAGGGTAGGTTTCATTAGTCCTGAAGTCCCACAATTCTGAAACTTCCTATGCACTTTTCAGTAAATTTGGTATATTTTCATTTCTTGGGGGGAAAAAAAACCTTAAGGTCTTACAGATTATGCTACATGAGTACATGACAGGATGGAAAGTGTATTTTTTTTTTTTTATAACAAAAAACTGCAGAAACTCTAAGCCTAATAATAACATTGAATTCCTTTTTCTAAAACGGACAATGAGGCAGTGGGCTGTTGTCCTACGTTCCTTCCATCTTCTCTGCACCCAAAACCTCTCAGAAATTCTCATTTGTGCACATGCAGTGTAATTTAAAGTCATGCCCCTTAATTCTACCACACTTTGTCCTCTCCAAATTTAAAAAGGTGGAGATTTAGATGCACAGAGCAGTGTTCAAACAAAGGTGAGCTCCTGTTTTCAGCCACACAGCATCTCATCTGCAGCTGGTGTGCACTTGAGTTGAAAACAAATTCTCAGGTTTCATACAAACTGTCAACTAATGACCTTTTTTTGCTTTTTTTAACTTTAAAAAATACCAAAGCACATTCCAAACATAGGAAGTCAAATTTAAGATATAAAAGAATTAAAGATAAAGTGTTACTTTGCGTGATGTGTGCAAAAATAATGCAAAATTGTCATTATCAGAGTTATGTTTCAAGGGAACGTTTTGCTGCAATCTTGCTGACTCGGGACGTGCCGGTGGACCCGTTGCATTGCGGTTTTATGAGTTGTCATGACTGAGGGCAGCCAGCATGCAGGGTAAATGTCATTAAACTGAATTCTCTTAATTTATTGCCAAACTTGCAGATAGAGGTTAGAGTATCTTCCTTATGAGCTTGCTGACACAGCGGCTTCACTGCTTATTCAGTCATGGGTCTTATGTGTACAGGAAGTGCTGCCTCTTCATGCACAGCACAGTTCCTCCAAATTAAGCATCACAAGAACCACTGGCTTTTAACCTTCTTTGACAGGATGCTTTGCTCCTCTAAACTATCGGAGGTCTCTAAAGTACAAACAAACCAAAGAAATCTGTATAACATTTCACACTTCAATGTTTGCTCATGTGGCACGTGCTTTCAAAAAAACAATGAGTGAGGGTTAATATTTGACTAAATGTAGTTGACTTTAACTGTAGAGATCTCATCTCCGCTTGTTGATCATACTAGCCGTAGTAAAAGGCAACATATCAGTGGTTGTCATTTGAATTTAAACAAGGGTGTGGAGGCTGTTCATTAAGTCCCTTCCTTCCTACTTCCTTTTGGTTTTAAAGTGATGTGAATGTGTAACAGGAGTCGGGCCTCCCTCCACAGTCCAGGGACGACCTTTCTCTCAGTGATGGCAACAATACTCAATCCTCTGCCGCACTCCAGATGAATGAATCTGTCTGTTTCAGATACAACAAGCAATATCCACTATAGTTACATGGCAATTTTGGCTGCTTCTTGCATCTGCATAATGTCACCCAGGAACAATGTGCTGCTTATCCCTGCTCATGTCACATGTGCGTCTGTCTACATTTTCATGGAATGTGCACAATAGGCCAAAAATGCATCAGCTCTGATATCAGTGTTAGGAAATTTACTCTTTGTGCCTATGAGCTGTCTCACAAATTCCTACTTGAATCACTGCCTGGTTTCAGAGATCCCTCTTCAAGGCCCCATTCAGGCTGTGACACATAAGTGTGACGTTGGCCACATGGCCACCTGAAAGGACTCATCTAAAATCTCTGCCTTTCTATTCATTCTTCCTCATTCACCTTGTTTTACCCCAGCATAAGACTAATGCCGGCCCTGCAGCATTATGTGCTCAACTGGGGGAGTTTTGCATTTCAAAGAAGACCCCCAACACCAGCCTGTGTCCCCACCACCTCTAACCCAAATGGGCAGATCCACCCTTCTCTTTTACCTTTAAGGATCTCATCAGAAATGCAGGCATTGTTGTTCTTTTGACTACCAAAGGGTGTGGTGGTAATGGTTTGTGTACATAGGAGTAGACCTTTGCAGGCGTACTGTAACTTGCCCTTGGCTCAGATGGAATCTGATTCCCACGCAACCTGGCAGACAAGGTTTGCTGAAGAGAGGCCCGGCCGCAGAGAGTCCCCCACGTGTCTCTGACTTTGTGTGTGAAACTCTTCTGTGGAGATTTCACCACAGGGAAGAATGCATCGCAAACAGAGGGGGTCACGTGCACTGCTTGGGTGTAACTGGGCAGGCAAGCAGGGTGAGGTTACAGCAAACGTGAGCAGAGTGATACTGCAAGTCTTGAAGATAAAGAGCGAATAAGGGTGTATTTGGCCTTTCCCATTTCCTCTCACAGCTGTTAGCCTTGACAGTGGCTTGCTGCATACTAACATTATGGAAACTTGCTTTAAATTGAGTGACACTGACTTACTATAATTTCCTTCCGTCTCAGACTGATCCACATGATCAGACTTTGTCTTTCAGGATGTTTAGTGTTTCCTGATAGGGCCACAAGCAACATGCGGCTGTGCCTGCCCATATATTGTAACCATTTTTTATCAATGCACATGTCTTTAAGTGGTCTGTAGGCTGGCTGAGTCAAGAAAAGACCACATTCAGTCTTTCCACTAGATGAAATGGTGTTCACGTAAAGCAGTTGACTCATCAGAGAAATCCCTCATGCAAAAAGGGAGAACCCAAGCCCCCACCCTAACCCATACAGCTGCAGGGTGAAACCGTTGGTTCCCTTCTTACAACATGTCACCATGCCTGTGGCTGCTGTGACTCTCAATTCATAGTCCCGCAAACTTTAAAAATTGTCAGCACAGGTGCAGTTTGATCTGCCTGTTTAGTAAAAAGGAAGTCATGAGCCTTGTTCTTAAGTGAAAGCTGCTCTTTTTATACACAACCCATGCCAGGGTCGAATGGTTTCAAGTAAAACCAAACAAATTGTCTCTGTGCTACAGCTGTTGTTGCCCGTAACCGCTGTCATCTGTTTCCTCTCTGCAACCCCTAGTGTTTGACTGCTCCTGCATGCAGTCACCATTTTGTTCCAGAGTAGCTGGTCACTGTCCCGGCCTGTGTGTCTCTGTATGGGTGCTTGTGTGCTGTAGGGATTACAAATCACCCCGCCAACAGCACATACACTTGCTGTGCTGCTCCAGATGTCACCAGCCAACAGGTGGACGTGTCACGGAGCAAAACTGGGACAATGGCAGCCTTCATTATCCCCACAGTCACACAGGCACATCCATGCATGGTTAATTCACCATTTTTTTCCCCATCTCTGAAAAAGTCTGTTGCCTAAACCTATTAACCCAAAGTGCGGATGTGACAGAAAGTGGTCATTGTTGCTAAGTATTTGAGAAGAGATAGAGGAAAGGCGAGTTAGTGGACAATACAAAGCTGAGAGGGTGAAAGAGGAAACAATCAGACTTCACTTCAATCAATTCCGTGTGACTGAGGTGAGGTCCCTTAATAGATGCCACAAGTAACCCAGAAGCCTCTGTGACGTCCAGCTGATATCCAACACCTCATCAGCGCAATTATCAGTGTTTTATGTGTCCTAACTGCAAGTGGAGGGGGATAATTTGTCAGAGTTAATAACTGACAGCAATCCTGCATGTAAGGTTGTCACCAGTGACAGTTATTTTTTTCTCTCACCTCTCAGGGGAAGACTGGCTTCACACAATTTTCAGTTTTGTTTTTGTCCTTTATAGGTCACTGGAAAAAAGTTATTGTTGCACGAGGAAGTTTTTAAGTTAATAATGTGGTCCAAAGGTTGTGTGTGCTTTCGATTCTAACCTACAGGTCCTAGTGACCGAGGCATCACACTTTTTTTTATCTTGTGTGAGTCTTTGTGTTAATGTGGACAGTCTGTGTGTAGAAGAGAGGAGGGGTAGGGAGACTTGAATGGGGGAGGAGAGGTCATTCCAGGGCTTTTCTTGCATTTTGAAGGCAGTGGGTTCAGAGCCAATCACCCTGCTTTCTTCTCCATCCACACACACACACACACACACAATCCCATGCACACACACACAAGATCAGCCCCTCTTGAAGTGCTTGGGAAAGTGTGAGGGGGGTGCTTTGTTCCTGCACTTGAGGGCTGTTGGCACATTTACGACACTTTCTAACAACCCCCTATTTAGCGCATTGATGTCACAGTTTCATGAATGGGCTGGACTTGCACTACACACTTCATTCTCCTGATTCGACTTTTAACTTGGCATTATGTTAAGTCAGTGGGATTTTTTAAGCAGGAAGAATGAAATATTCAAATTGAGAATACACGTGTATTCTCACTGTAATTATCCTCACGATAGGGGAAAAATAAGGTAATTGCGAACACCGTAGCAAGACACAAACTCTTTTTTTGTTTTTTTTTAATGTGCATAACTTATTTCATATCCAGGCTAAAAGGAAGCTGGACCTGGAGGACCCTCTGTACCTGCCAGAATTCCGCACACCAAAAGGAAAATGCAGCATTGCAGCCAGGATACCAAGTCCAAGGAGTGAGTACCCACCACAGTTACGATGAGAGACAGATATGATGTAATGTAGCAGGTTCTGTTGGTAGATATTGGAGGTGCACCAATATTAGTGTTGTAAATTGTGGTCAAGTCTAATTAAGCGTTTTACAGTATAAAAAGGGAGAGGCAGTAAGGTCAACAGGAGAGTCATATTAAATCTGGTTCAATTACAAGAGAAGCGAGATAAAAAGAACAATAAAATACTCCAAGCACAGAGAGATAACCCCTCAGGAAGTTGTGTAATTACAGTTCTTTACAATATAATGAGACCAATTAGGGGCAGGTAGCGGGGGGAGTAGCTAAGTGGATGATGTTTCTGTAGTGGGTTGAGCAGTTTGGAAGACTTGTAAGAGGGACCAAGGAGGGGTTGGTGGTCACAGAGGGCAGCTGGGTAGGAAGAAGTCATCAGTTTAATTTATTATACCAGCAAACAAATTAAAAAGTGATGGCTTGTTTACGATGTCATTTTCATGGCAAACAGTCAACATGTGGGGGGGACGGGGTCAGACCAGCATTACACACAGCAGACAGAAACATCAGTAAATAACACCGTGTGTTATGCTTTAAATACATGTGATCTGTCACAGTTCAGTGGTACATTCGGTGTTAATATTGCTTACAATCAGTAATTAATATGGTAAACGTAGAATGCAAAATGAGTCACATAGACGCAGGATTAAAGATAAGTGACACATCTTTGTAATAGTTTTCTTAATACACTTTTAACAACAGCCGAAATGACTGATTATATAAGTATATGAGTCAGTCCTCTGCATCATCAGCAGATCCAGTGAATGAAGTATTCATTCAATGGCTCTGCATCAGTTAGTTTTGCACCTCTAGAATTTGTTTACGCTCTCTAAATCTTTGAAAATTTTGCAGGAGAGACCTACATTTTTAATAAAAAATAAGCTCGATGTAAAGAACCTTTACTTTGACTTATTTTTATTCTCACATCCTTTGTTTTTTTTGGGGGGGGGGTGGTTAAAATCTACATAGCTTTGTGTGTTCACTGTTCTCACATGCCTTTGTTTGCATCTTTTGCTCTCAGCTCCAAAGTCTCCGGGGGAGCGGACACGCTATGACACTTCCTTGGGCCTGCTGACCAAGAAGTTTGTGGGTCTGATCGCCGAGTCTCCTGATGGAGTTCTTGACCTGAACTGGGCCACTGAAGTTCTGGAGGTTCAGAAGAGACGCATTTATGACATCACTAATGTCCTAGAAGGAGTGCAGCTCATTCGAAAGAAGTCCAAGAACAACATCCAGTGGCTGTGAGTACCGAAACAGAAGATGAAATAATATGAGAAAAGGCTATAGTCATCAGAGAGGATAGATATTATATATATATATAGACACATTTATAAAAAAACTGTCGTCTTTGCAATAAAATATATATGTGTGGGTATAACTCAGTTTATTGGTTTCTGCTTAAACTTACCTTATCTGCCCCCTAGTGGCTGCTAAGGGATCTTACAACACTTAGAAACATGAACAACCTCAACAGAGCCATGTTGTAGTCTTTCTGTCTATTGCTGTATTTCTGTTTTTGAGTTATCGTAACAGCTTTAGGGCAAATTTATTGCAAAAAATATCATCACAACATTTGATTTTTGTTTATGTGTTTCTGCGTCTCCTTGTAGAGTTGGAGATGTATTTGAAGGTGGTGCAAGTACAGGGGAGAAGGCTTGCACCTTGAGGAAAGAGCTCGGAGACCTGGAGAGAGCAGAGAAACATCTGGATGAACTGATCCACTCCAGCACTACACAACTCAAACAGCTCACAGAACATGAAGATAATCAGAGATATCCTTTACATGCAGCTCTGTGTGTGTGTGTGTGTGTGTGTGTGTGTGTGTGTCTCTACATGTGCATCTGGGTCCGGTTACACATGCAAATACCCACTTAATGTCTGCTGCTGTTCTGACCCTTAACCCATCAATGTACATTGGGCTATGTGACGTATCAGGACATCCGCTCCATCGGCAGTCTGCGAGACCAGACAGTCATTGCTGTAAAGGCCCCTGCTGACACCAAACTGGAGGTGCCAGACACTGCAGGGGTAAGAGAGTCCATTTGCTTGAATAATTCAGCCTCTATATTGCTACACTCGCATGTCAAATTTTACAATGTGTCAACACTCATAGCAAACGAAGGAAAGTCTTGCAACTTGTTTGGTCTTTTTAAAACAATTTATACTGGGAATAATGACGAGTATTAGTTTGAGAGTATTAGCACTTCTATGTACAAAAGTTCTTTAACAGAGAAATAGAATACATGAAATGAAACCATGAGCCTTATGTATCTGTGTTTCAAAAAAAATTATTTTTGTCTGCATCCTCTTTACAGCAGGGGTCATTACAAATCTATCTAAAGAGTAAGAACGGCCCCATTGAAGTCTACCTGTGTCCAGAGGAGGGTCTTGAAGACATTAGCCCTGTTAAAAGTGCCGTTACCCCTAAAAAGGAGTTTCCTCAACCCCTCTGTGCTCCAACTACAACCCAGATGGTGCCACCAAGTTACAGCGTCAAAGAGGAGTCTGCTGAATGTAAGCTGGGCCCCCTGTAGGATTTTGCACAGTACAATGAGATTCTGACTTTACTTCTAGACTCGCAGCTAGTTGGTTGAAGTCAGCTGTTCCTGTTGAGCTGCTTAGCTATTTTTCACTTTTGCTTTGTAAGCATACACTCTGAACAATAAATCCTTAGGTCCATAAGAAATGCACTTTATTTATTACCTATGTAGCCAAAATACATTACCTGTGTAACTGTGTAGCTAACTGCCTTCCAGTCAACTTAGCTTAGCATGCCGAGCAAGCTAGCCCAGTCTCAGTCTGTTATTTCTGCTCATGTTGCACCAATTTGAAAATGAGTTGTATCTTTTCGCAACATTGGCAACAGAGTTTTATATATTGACCATTTCTCCAATGGTGGAATACTCCTGTAAAACACAAACATGCAGGATGTATCTATGCTCTCATCTACTTCCCTGCAAGAAAGTCAGTTTGTGAAGCACATTTGTTACAAATAACAGTTTAAGAAGCATATATACTGAAATTATGAGAACAGCAGCACAGCGAATAAACGTAGTTTCACTAAAGGTTAAAATAATGGGAACATACACTCAAACATACAAAAATAAACACCAGCCTCACCTCTGCTCTGTCCTTTTCTTGAACAGCCGACTTGTCCACAGCAGCTCAAGCCACTTCCTCGGCTGCAGCCTCCAGTTCCTCTCTGCTGGACGTTGAGGGTCTGCTGGGTTTGCCCCCCAGCCTGCTCCAGATCACTGAAGACCAGCTCCCCTGCACCTCTTTCCCTCCAGACCCTAACACCCCCTTTGTCAGCTTCTCTCCACCTTTAGACCACGACGATTACCTCTGGAGCCTGGAGGACAGCGAGGGGGTGTCTGATTTCTTTGACACGTATGATCTTGGTGATCTGTTGAAAAGCTGAGGTCTAGATAAAGTAAAGGGGGTGGAAATGTAGGGAAAAGAGGGGGGGTATTTAACTGAATGCCTTCTTGAGGTAGGAAATATTACACTATAAAGCCATCGCTCTTTGTTTTTGCCATGCTTGTTTCAATGTCAGTGATTTCAAAGGAGGAGTTACCCCCTTTGTTTATTTTAGAAAAGTAAAAATCGATTGTATATATGATTGCAAAAAACAAAAAATCAAACTGGTAGGTTGGATGATGCTGAGAATGACGCTTATGTCCAATCTCCAGCCTTTAGAAAACACTGTTTAAAAAAAGCAAGAATTGTTTGGGATTTTTTGTCTCATTTTCAGATTGTGCTACAAAGATAAAATTATATGAACTCAGACAAACACAGAAGTTTTTTATGCATCATCACCAGCAACTGAATCCATGCATTTAGCTATCAGGCAGTGTTTACAGTGTGACAACTCAGGAATTTCTTTTTCTCCTCCTAGTTTCCAAAGTCTAAATGTTTGTTCCACTCTCTGGCCCATAGGGGGCAGCCTCGTATTATGTGAGCTTTAACAGCCATGCAGCTTTACAGGATTCAATCACTGGACAGAGAGTAAGCTGAAGCCATCTGAAACCATCTGAAGGATGTGTTTTTAAGAGTCAAGTAACTTTAACACTGATTTCATCAAGCTGTGAATAACTCGTCTAATTTCAGTCCTTTTAGATCCACGAATCGCTCCAAACCAGTACTGTGTTTACTGTGTGTCTGATTTAGAAGGTGCTTCTGTGTGATCAAGTCTGCTCTCTCCTGCCTTAAGCTTTATGTCAGGCCTTGTACCCGTCTGGTGCTGCGTCTTGTGCCAAACTGTGAAAGGCAGCTGATACTGGAATGAGTTCAAGGCTAAACATGGGTACTACGTGAACATACAATCTCTACTGAGCAAGAGCGTCACACTCACTCTTGGTTTGGCAGCTTTATTTCAAATCCAGGTGCTTCTCTATAGATGTGAGTTTGCTGATTTAAATGTATTTTTGATTCAGTAGTACAAAACTACTATTGTATTTCTGAGGAAATGACCTGGAATAAATTCAATGCAGCAGCTGAGTTGCAGGAGGTTAATTGATGTAATTAAGGTTTAATTAGAGTAGCTGTTCTTATTCCCCTTCGCCTGAAATGAATGAAATCTGTTGATCTAGCAGCAATAGAGAGGAATTGCTATCTTTAATGTCCATGAATACTTTCACGACACGTGTTGGTGCACTCGAGGTCAGGGCGGCCATGATTTTTTTATCTGTGTATCTATAAGTGTTGTGGACATTTGCAAATTGAAATTCCATGCTGATGTATTTTTTTTGGCTTTCCCTCTACACTGAAGAGATAAGCTAACTGTCCTGTCCTAACAAAACTTGAAAACGTGTGTTTGTGTGTGAACTTGACAGCTTGGGAAATGGGATGGGTGACATGGTGTGCCTGTGCGTGAGTTTTTACGATATAGATTAGCGAATGTGAATTCAGACTTTGTAGTCTTTTTCAATGAGCATTATTTTTCTGGTATTTGTACATAATTTGTTTTGTATTTATACCTATTTTTCTGAATTTCTTTAAAGTTGATATTGGCCTGTTTACATATGGCACAACTGTTTTTTTTTTTTTGTATGACATGCAGCACTTAATATTTTGTAATATTGTGTGGTCTGTTTGAAATGAATAAAAAAATACTGAAGCCATGATCTGCCCTTGGAAATGTGCTCTTACATTATTTTGCTCACTTGTAATGTCAAGAACATTTAGTTTTTATAGACTTCAATGTCTTCCCTCCCAGCAAACATTTTTTTAACAAAGCTGTTGAAGAAATTCATCTAGACTCACATGAATAATGAACTCATCTTCAGAAGCAGTGTATTCCTTTAAATGACGTGACTCCAGAACACTGAGAATATTGACTGAATAAGAAATTATATTCTCCTGAGACACTAAGTGAGCTTAAACTCAACTAGACAGGTAGACAAAAACCCCCCTCATCACTCTTTGTGAGTCGGTTGCTTTGGAAACAAGCTCACAAAGCAGGCTGCACATCCTGGGGGTCAAAGTTCAGTGGGTCACTTGAATAGTGATCTATGAGGAAAGACATCTGCAACAAAATGCATTCCAATTTTACTCGTAATTCCGGGGAAGTTGCAAGATTTTTGTTAAATGTTACATGTAGTCATACAAGTGAAGAAGAAATAAAATGTTCAATGACTGCTCTTCGGGAATGATATGTTTATGTCCTTCTTCCAAGAACTCCAAATGCCATAATAAAAGGGGGTCAACATGCTAGCTACTAACTAGTAGCTAGTTGCTTTATGCAGAACCTAAATTTTATGGCCTATGGAGGCTGTGCACGACAACACGAAAACATAAAGTTATTATGGTTGCCCCTGTGGTCAAATGTCACTGAGCTTGTACCAGTAAATTTTAACCCTTAACATTAAGTTCTGTCTCCTCATGTCATTTGTTTACTGCAGAAGTTTCCTGCAAACTGCTTGTTTCAACATCAGGTGTCTATTAACAGATGTTCGACACAACAGCTCATGTGTTTAACGAGAGGTCATAAACAGAAAAACCACACACCACACACACGTACATAACCCTTGACTGCCTGGTTTACGTGTTATCTAAACAACAACCACCTCAGTTTTTGCGACACAACACCTGAAGTAAATATTACAAGCTAATGCCAGAACTGCAAAAAAAAGACAAAAGCCTCTGTATGAACCAGCATGGCACGAGTGGAGTGGCAGCTCTCAGTGAATGGCGCCAACCTGTGGCTAAAACATTGCATGTCTTTGTTAGAGGCCACAAGTGATAAAGAGACACATCATGGGAGAGTTATTTTCATTAAGGGTGGGAGCAATTTAGTGACCACAGTTGGTGTGTTTAAGGTCACACACAATCTCACTTAGTGCTTTGAACTGACTCTGGCACAAAATATGACTTCAGATGTCTGAACAGGTTACGTGGCAACCGCTGCAACTGCAGACTTTTGATTTGATGCAGATTTGTTTCTTTGGGGAGGTATTAAAAGAGGTTTAATCTATCATTTTAACAGATATTAAATAAATGAATAGGAGGCCAAGCAAGAGTTCACTTAAATTATCTTTGTAAACTTGTTAACATCATCGTCTTACATGACTTTGTTACTTTGCAATTACTGCAATTACAGTAGGTCATGAATCACAAACAAGTTAGACTACCTGTTGCTAGTCTGGAAAAGTTTTTGTTGCCCTACCAACTGTTATGACAGGCATGCTGGAGAGGGTGCTGCTTGCCTGAGGGTGGGGTTGATGGGTTGATACAGCACGTATGTTGCCAGCTGACAAACCATGGCGCGGACGCTGCGCATGACACCAGGCTGAAACAGATACCGCTCGGTCAAGTGAGTCACGTATGACGTATCATTAAATGTCACAGCTCTTATTGCAGCAGAGGTGCTTTCCTGCGCTTGTTCTTAGTGCAGGTTCTTGAGACAGAGCGTTGCCTTGTTCAAGACACTTTATGTGCTTATTCCAGTGGGAAACTGAATACTTGTGTTGTAAAATAAATCACATCCTTCTCTTTTCATTTTACTCTCTCAAATCCTCACATTTTCAGTCAACCATGTCGACCAGAAGAGGGGGTATTTTACGGTAAGCCTGGGCCTCCTGGCTTGACAGGGGTAGTAAATTGATAGCAGGACTAGTGGAGCTGAGTCAACAAGCAGAGTGGAGAGGGAGATTTTTCAAGGGGGAGGTTTATAGACCTTGTGCTGCAACTCTACTGGGCTGCTGGGAAGCAGCGAGGAAATCCTGGCAGCTGTAATCTTTACTGGAAGATGTTGCTGCGACCTCTCTGCGTCCCTGCGTCAGAGAAAAAGAGAGAAGCTGCATTAGGTGGACCTCCTTTCCACACTGCCAAGACTTTTTGTTAAACATGAAATTACTGTTAGCAGTGATAGAGAGAGTGTGTGCACATGGGACATGACAATGAATGTGGGGTTTAGGAAGGAAAAGGGTGGAGATAAGGAGGGAAAACATTAGATGAGTCATTGCAGTTTGTGTCCTCAGACAATAAAGCTGAAATCTCCTTTTCCTTTTTGATGTCCTTCCACCTCTGTCTTCCTCCTTGTGCCATGCATCTCCCCCTCCCTCACTGTCTACCACCCTCCAAAACTATTTTCCTCTGTCGATTCCCTGATTCCTCTCTAACCCTCCTCCCTTTCTTTGGAGTTATGTTCTCAACCATACGTTAGTGCATCGCCTTAGCAGACCGGTTTGTTCAGTTTTACAACAGGACCAAGGCTGGAAAGCTGGCAGATGCACAAAGGCTCTGCTTCTTTACTAGGACCCGCAAAGAAACTCAAGGAGGGTATTGTTGAGACACAACAACCCTTTGCATTACATCAGCCTAGACATGCATGCAAAAATGAGTGCATGCAAAATGAGCATAAAGACACACATTTGTTGCACATATTATATGACAAAATACATGTGGATGTATGCATGCAAACTGTTAATATCGTGTACCCTTTAACTCCCTGATGTTCTCTCAAATAAACAAAAACAATGACAAAATGAGGCTAGTAAACTAGGTCAGCAAAACTAGTTATATGGCTCTGCATTGCTTAGAGTTTGTCGCATGCCCTCACTTCCTCACAAGAGTCTTTCTTTAATGATTAATCAGCTGAAAGAGTTTTCCAAAGTTCACCATAAAGACTTCAGCGCTCTTTTTTGATTATTTATTTCCTCTAACTTGAATGGAAAAAAACATTAGAGCTTTCTGTTTAGTCTTCCTCTGAATTTTTCTCTGTGTTTCCAGAGGAACATGTTTGATAACCACTCCTTTAAGCTTTCGCTTTGAGGGCGGTGCGTGTGCATGCGCAAGAATAAAAAGGCACAAATATCAAAAGCTGTGCATGTGCATTCTGGCATGCCTGGATTTTCCATGAAGCAGAGACTTGCGACACAAAAATGTGTTTGTCTTTCTTTGTAAAGATAAACACAGCACCACTGTGAGGGCACAGTGTTGGGACACAAGATCCAGTCTGCACCATTCACTGAGGGGTAGTAATAAGTAGTTTTAAAGAAGAGATAAAACCCTTTTACTACAAAGTGGGCCTGTTTTTTCCTCAGGTAAATGTGGTTAAAATAACCTCAAGTTGCCTAAAGCTTGGACTAATTTCCCTTGATAAAGCTAATATGGGCAAATATGTGTTTTAAGAACACCAAAGGGAGCTACCGTGTTCGATGCTGCAAAAATCATCCATCTGCACTTCATAGTGTATTGTATCACTGCTCTGCCCGAGGCAAGGTTCAATGATACACCTCTTTTCTCGGAGATGACAGGCTTGACAATGCCAGGCATGCAGGAGTTATGTTTGTCTTATCAAACCCAAGAAGCATTACAACTGCAAAAATCCCGATTTTAGGGCATTTTTACAGCCCCCCAAAAAAGCCTTGCATGAAGTGTGACAAATATGTGCTCGAACTGCAGGCTTATGTGTTCTGAGCAAGAGCCAGGAATTTAAGTCCCTTTTCATCTATCTATTGAAATTCCTCTTTCCTCAGTTTGTGAATGAGGCATTCTGCATAGCCATGGCGACCACATTGCAGACTCTCTCGAGTTTGCATAGAAATGAGAAGTAAGAATGAAAGGAGACAAGAGCAAGGACGCATACATACACACACAAATGCACGCGCACACACACACACACACACACACACACACACACACACTCCGTGCGCGCGTTTCTTTCTCTCTCTCTCTCTCTTTGCAGTGTGCCAGAAAGCACAAACATTCCCACGTGATGAAGCAGTTTGCTCCCTCCTTCACTGGGCGGACAATAGCGCGCTGGCGCACCTCCACGCGCACACTCTCGCGGAGTGGAGTCCAAACTCGGTCAAGACTCAGGTTTGCGCAAAGTCAACTTTTTTTTTACCTAAGAGACGCCTTTACGAACAACAACTCAGAGGAAAGCAGCTATTTTCTGTCGCCTTTTATACACAATGGAGGATTAAACCATTATTTTTTTTTTCTTCAAATGGGAATAACTTGCAAGCGTGAAACTTTGCCTATTTTTTCTCCTCGGTGATCGTCAGAAGCGTTTCGCTCGAAACATGCCGGAGCGAATAAGCATCTCGGACTTTGTGGTCCTGACCAACGAGGATTTGTCTTCGCCCGGGACTTCAAACTTTCAGTCCAAAATGAGCGACTGTCGGAACACGGTTTCAGTCGTGGAGGAGGTGAGAGAGGTGACCGGGAGGCGCTGCAGAGAAACATGCACCGTTGTCTGTTGTTTACCTGTCCATGTAGCATGTATGTTAGCTTTGGCTCAAAACTCACCTGTAAGCTAACTCACTGCGTGACTGGTGACAACATTAGGGGTTTTCCCCAGCGCTGCGAAGATCAACCATAAAAGTTTTTAAAGTTTTTACAGAATTTTATCAAATGTCAGGCGACCACAGCTATCTGAAAGAGCACCTGTTCCTAATTTTTCTCATATAGTCATTTACTTATTACTTCAACAGAAAATACAGTGTAGCGCAAGGTGTTTTTATTTTCATAGCAGAAACTCATACAAGGACAAGGTATGTTTGTGGAGGCATGCGCGTCTGTGGTTGACTGTTTTCAAGGTGATCTGGTGCTCCTGTTAACATATGGGTCTAGGAGCTACATCTGCTCAGGCTCGATTCCTGGGGGATCGATTTTGATATGATTCCTTAAGAATTAATCCCGATTATAGGCTACACTGTGGATATCCCTCCCGATTTGATCACATGGAACTGAAGCTATTCCAGTTGGATTTTGATGTGATTCCCTGAGAATCGATTCCATTGAATTGCAACTGGGAACTGAGATTGAGAGCTAAGAACTGAGATAGGAAATTATTTTTATCACATTTTTTGGACACTGGATTCCGATTAGAGTTAATGAAGTTGAGGGTGTTAATTCCAAGTAGATTCTCCTCAGATTCTGCAGTACAAGATTTCGTTGGATCCCCTGGATATCAGTTCTGATTAGATTTCCAAGGAACTGATCCTAACTGCAAACCAAAGAAGGATCCTGATTTGCTTGCAAACCGGAAGCTTATTCAGATCATGTTCCTTGGGAATGGAATTGATTGCATGGGTTTGTTAAAATATGTTCAGTCTGATTTGATGTGCAGTTTAACTTACAACCAGCTAGCTTCAACTGCACTTAGCCTCTTAGTGTCTTTTCTTAAGTGAAGCCATGTTTGCCACAGTGCATTTCCCAATGTAGGAATATTAGCCATGCACACTTATTGAAACAAACTGAAACACTGTTGTGTTAATGCATTACATAGGCAGGTCATGGGTAGCCATTTCTCTGGGGATTATTCTCCTTCATTTGCAATAATACAGGGCCCATGCCTTCAGGAACCGATAAGCAGAACCAAAACCCATATATTAAGTTTTTAGAGGTACCCAATTCATAGCATTTAGTTTTAATTTGGAACCAAATTCCGACTCTCAGCATGACTTGTCAAGCTAAGTGTGTGTTCTTCGTGGTGGGTATTGCGCTTGCACTGTCATCAGATATGGTGTGAAGTTTGCATTTATGGCAATCCACGGCATGCTGGCCTGGCTCAGCATAATAGCAAAGGTTACATGAGGTAATACAGCAGACAGAGTGTTTACTTGGCCTTGTCTTATGACTTATGAAAGTCAGAGTGAGAGGGAATGCAAACAGAACACACACATGGCACAGCAGACACTGTAGCCATTAGACAGAATAAGGTATTGTTTTTCAGTGTCAGTGTGCATGCTGATGTTTGTCCATGCTTGCAAGCATGTTTGTAAAGGCCAGTTTGTGCATTTTGTCTGTTTGGACTGGTTCTTTGGCTCCAGGCCTGTATGAGATGTGTGTTTGTGCTTTTTGTTTGTTTGTTTGAAATCTGCTCTTCCAAAGCTCTTCGGGCAAAGGAGGAAACAGAGTAAGGGTGCCACAGCTCTGCCATAAAACAAATAATTCAAGTATACACATAAGTCAGTACATCTTTGTCTGTCTTCTTCTTGACGTAACATGGTTCACTGTAACCCATGATAAAATTCTGCTTTCAGTTAGAGCATTTGTTCTTTTGAATCACTATGGTTTTGCTGTAACAAATTGAAAACAGAGGTCAGTTTTTCCAAAACGAGATAAACACCCTGTGGGAAAAATGTCATACTCTCCTGTTTGAATCAACTGTAATTCAGTCTGTTGTACAAATATCTGTATATTTCACTGATGATCCAATTAGCACATAGAACAACAATTCAGAACGCTTTAAAAAGTCTATAAGAGGTTAAAGATCTTCATTTCTGCCTACAAACAGACTACTGTGCAGAGAAGGAGACGGCAAAGTTTGGGATTTGAAAAGAGAGCAGTTTTTTAGACAGCTGTCTGAAATATTTATCTTGCATTAATGCTCTTATTTATGGCCACGACAAACTGGAAAATACATAGCTGGAATAACTGCTTTGGGAAGGGACTTGTTGGAATCCTACACATGTGCACAAAGACGGGCGGGCGAACGGGTGGACAGACGCAAGCTCAGATGTATCTCTTTATAGATAGATCTATGGTTATTATGTTTAGTCTGCTCAGCTGGGACCAGCTTGATTAATAGCTAGGATAATGTGTGGGCATGTGTATGGTTTACGGCGGCAGGCAGGGAGACAGACACTCCATTTACCGCCACACACACTAGACTGCTTGTTACTTATTACTTCTAATTAGAGGCAGAGATAAAGGGAGAAAGACGAATGGATAAGGAACGGTTTCGTTTCCTTTAACTATAAGCTATAATAGACTTTATGTCATTTGCATGAATGCTTTTTTAACACAGCGTTACAGTTCTCTTCTTATGTCAAAATGTTGTTGTTGAAATGAATACAGTTGGTTTTCCTGCAGCAAACCGTGTCACATTGCTTGGTTAATGCAGTAAATAAGGATCAGATATCTGTTAGTCATGAAATATTAAGCTTGGCTGCCAGCAGGCACCCTGGCAGCGGGCGTGCACAACCTCCCATACAGGCACAAAAAGGTACCGTAAAAGACAGTTAACCCTAGTTTTGTGACTTGTCTGTCTTGACTGATGCTACAAACTTGCTTTCCCATCCATTGTATGTAGAGTCACATTACACAACACCCATGGTGCCTTTTAATTAGTGAACCAACACTTAGGGAGTGGACTTGACCAGGAAAGACGGGCGTGTAAACACCACAATCTAACAAGGCAGAGTCTCTGTTAAGTCTAGATTACTGGCTCATTAAAACTATTTATGGTGGCATATAGGTGGAGTGCAGCATGTCTAGCTCTGTGAAACAAGTAGCCCGTGTGAGGGGAACAAACAGGAAGTAGTTTGAAACTTTCTTGGTTTGGAGGAGACTAATTGCTCAAATACAATCAAGCCTTTTTGCAACGTGTCTACATCATGTGTCATGTTTATGGGAAGACTTGCTTTCCTACAGACAAACCCAAGTCTGGTCTGGATGTGAGAAAGTGTTGTTTCAACCTGAAAAGTGACAGTCAGTCAATCAGACAGGTGTAATACATGCCATGACGTCATTTTGGGTTGTACATGACAAAGTAAAACTGTCTTGCTGACGGATGCCAACTCACCTGTACGCCTTAGTCATAGAGCGTGAGAAAATTGAACATGTACACAATCATACTCATTGTCCACCTGTTCAATAAGGGAAACAAAACTAGGCATTTATATAACTAAATACTAATTTGTATGAAATATTGTAACCCTGCACAATGAGGAGAGAAGCCCTGAATGGAGTCGGTGATTTGATGGTGTGTTTGTGTACCATTCATACTTTTCGTTGTTACTGTAGTTCTCTCCTTAATGTGCGCATAGTTAAGCCATTTCAGACGTTGCTGCATTGAGCAGGACTACTGTCTGGCAACACATTAGCCAAGGCAGACAGTATGTCAGTTGGGTACCCAGAAAAATAAAGATATCACAGTATTAACATACTGAGACAAAACAGTGATTCATATCATTCACCCCCATTACTGAGGCAATGAAATGTGCAAACATCTGTATTTTAATTGTGAATTTCTCTGGCTTGAGATGACTGACTAACTGAACATAGCGCTAACCACAAAGACTTAGAGTCTTCTCATTTTGTTACCACAGTTGGAATTTCAGTGCAAAAACTAACACAGAGAAACAAAAAAGCATATTCTGAAATGTCTCTGTTAAAAATTAAAAGGATGCAGTGACATTAAGCTCACCAATGCTAAAACAAATTTGTGTTAAATTCAGCAGAAAGACAGCTAGCTAGCCATTAGCTGTTAGCAGCCAGTGTTGTGCCACAAGCAGCAGAGTCCTGTGGTGTGTTTAGCTAACAGGGCTAACAAAGCTAATAGGACTTACAGCTGGGCTAACAGGGCCAATAGAGCTAACAGCTAAACACACAGCAGGACTGAGTTTCTGTTCAAAGGATTTTAAACACTAAACCGCAGTTATGTGACAACACAAGTATACAGTGAATAAATGTATTGAAATGCTCCAGCTGAATACAGATGGAGGTAAAAGTACTTGCAGGCACTAAGAAGTATGATAATAACTGAGCAAAGAAAAAAGTTTTATAATAGGTTAGTTTGCATTCACTTAGGGACACTTAAAATAGTTTATTGGGTCGGTTTTGTGGACAGTGGTAAAAAAAAAAAAAAAGTCATATGCTTACCTTTGTCTCCCTGTTTTATTGCAGTCTCTGGAGATGGACCACACAACTTTACAACGAATGAAGAAGATAATCAAAACTATACACACTTCTGGACTTTGTAAGTATCAGTGCATCGCATGGTATTTTATCCACACAATACTTTACCAAAATAAGGAAACAATCCCATTTCAAGGCTAAACTACTAGCTATTTCCTGCAGTTTCAATTGTTTTACGTAGTCTTTATCAGCTGATAGTTTGCTCAGTTGGCTCAGCAGCTGTCATGATTTCGTTGATGGCATTTTCAGGACTTGTGCACGAGAGACAATTCTTGATGGTACCGGATAAAAATGTTTTAACTCAACTCTACTTACTCACTTTCCCAGAGCTTTGATTTGTTTCATACAAAAAGTTGACCCTGATTTGAGAGTGTTTTGTAATACTTTTTACCATATCAAGAATTAACTTTCATCTTGTAATTGTGTATGAAAGTTTTAGTGTTTTAATGCA
>JAPZDY010000007.1:10543207-10567687 GCA_029783645.1 Ctenochaetus hawaiiensis
GTGTGGCGGGAGTGCGTGACAAAAGACCAAAAAGCGTGACTGTCACGCTCAATGCGTGAGACTTGAGAGCCCTGTAATTACCCATGATTAATAGATTGTTAATACAATTTGTAGGATAACAGGAAACCCAAAAGTGTCAGATTGCGTGATGGGTGTTGTTAGCCTCTACAGTAAATAAACCATTTTTAAAACGGCACCCATGCTGAATTCAAATAAACACACACATTCAGATTTAGTAATTCACACAAAAAATGAAGATTCAGGAACTACTAGAATTTCTTGAAATCACCTACATGCAGGATAGTCTGATGACTTCATTTACCCATATAAGGTGCTCTGAATTGCAGCTCGGGGATACAGATCTCTGCATTTGTAGATGTCGACTTTACTGTGCGAAATAACTGAGATAACACAATGTAAAATCAATTTGGCGGTGGATTTCCTCTTAAAGCACATAATGCTCCCTGTATGTGTTGTAGACGAGACTGAGCTGTCTAAGATGTTGGATAAGATGAGGCTGTTTGTGCAGATTAAAGTGCAGACTGAGCTGTGTTCCAATACTGAACTGCTGTGTCTTGCAGTGTGGTTTGCCTTTTGGTTTTCCATGTCAACAGACTCTTGAGTAATAACTGGCTAATGCTTCTGTAAGCTTCTGTCGTGGCCCCCTGCATTTGAAACAGCTGATTTGACAGATGAACATTGCTTAACTATTACTGTGAAGGAAGTGCAAACTGCTACTGAAATCCTGTTCAGCCACATAGCAGACTAGTTAGCATTACGTGAGTAATCACCTTAATGTGCATCAATTGTCTGGTTCCACCCAGATCTACGTAGATAATTACCAATGCATAAGGCAATACTGTGAAATACTTCTTCACTTAATAATATGTGGACTAACCAAGTTATATAAACGTTACTTTTGAACAGTAACATCTTGCAACCTCCCTGTTATAAATTTAAAGAAGTCTTCATTAAAACAACTTAGTTTGTTGACACATTTTTGTCTTCTCTTCTCATTTTTTCTCTACAGGAGCTCAAGAAACAGATGGAGAAGAGTTGGAAGGAGTATGACATAAAAATGTAATTAAGCATACTTTTACACTTAGTTTGCTACCTAACATTCAGTCCCTAATCTTTAAGCCCTTCGCTTCATAAATGAAATGAAACTAAAGCTTGAGACAGATGTTATTGCCTGAGGAGAACCACACTGCACATTTATAGTTCTTGCCAGTCTTTCACTGGGTCACAGAAATGAGTAGAATCGCAAAGGTTAATGGGATAAAAGTTCATCTCCCTTGGCCTTTCTCCATTACATTGCTGGGCAATAAAACTGAGGCTTTGCACTTTGCAGCCATTTGATCTCATTCTGGTGTTGGTTGAAAGTCTTTTCTAATGCTCTAAGGAGATTTCACCTCTCCCCATATTGTCTTTCATCTCACTTTATTCCCCCTCTCACTATGAAGAAGGTGGATATGTCAGTGGGGAAAGAAATCCCAGAGATAGACTGGATCAGACACATGAGAAAATAAAAATTACATTGTACACATATATGACTTTCTCACTTGCACTGTTTTTCTCTCTCTCTCTCCCTTCCTTCCCACTAATCAGAGGGAAGCTAGAGAAAGAGAGGAAGGAGAAGACCAGGCAGCTGGGGCTGATCAGGACGGAGGGATCAGACGGAGGGGAGGACATAGAGCGAGAGAGGAGGACTTTTCAACTGCAAATGTGTGAGGTGGGGGATCAGTGCCAGTCCAAATACCAAACCCAGACACCTTTCACATACTTGTGGTGGGCTTGAATTAGTTCACATGGGTGGCCTGCCTTGTGGATTCCATATTTCATCCATGGTCAACTGGATGGCCAGGCTCGATCTCTTTTGTATCCCTCCAGTACATCCTATAATGGAAAAATATGTTCTAGAAAGTCAAACTTGAGCTTTTTTGGTAACATATTGCAGAGGTGGGTCAAATACATTGAAAAATGTAGTTCAAAGGCAACTTATAATGCTTCAGGACCCACACCTGAAGGCAAAGCTGGGTGAATTTCTTGGTGAAATGCACTGGCACTGTCGTTACAACCAGGTGGTTTAGACTTAGCTAAGTGTGTTAGTGCACATGTAGCTGGAGAAAACCCAGAGAGAGAAAAAAAAAGCTTTAACCCTGACTGAGGCCAGCTGCTGAGACAAAGAGGAGAGGCAGGGAAAATGGAATTTCCACTTGTTGCAAGCTGCTCCACCTCTTTGTCTAGCTGCCTGTCTGTCGGCTTTTCCTCTGCATACATACAAAACACACAAACTTACAAGAGAACACACTGAAGAAAAACACTTTGTTGAGCCTGTCTTTGCTTCTGCTGCAGAGAGGCAGATTGAATCAGACTTGGGTTTTATGGAGGAAAGACAGTGTTGTCATTCCTTCCAAAAACCCTTAGAACTTTCCCTCAAAGTGTTTTTATGCTCTTTTAAAAATAAGAATTTAGACTTGGGGCAGGGTGGAAAATTTTCATATAAAACCTGCTCTAAGCGTCTGTGTTATTCATATTTTTCCAGTTTCTGTCTGCAAGGTTCAATGATCAGTTGGAGTGTTGAAATAAGGCCAATGAACTTTGAAACAATATGAAGCAGTGTCCTAGAAAGAAAAGGGTCACGTGCTAACAACATGTTCGAAGCAAGATATTAAGGATGCGTCTTAAATTATGGGCAGTGAAAACGGCGGCTGTATTTCGTCCCTCATTTTCATATTCAGGTTCCATATTTATGTTGCTCCATCTGGGTTTTCCATGGAGAGCTGCCAGTGCTTGGTCTGTTTTAACAGTCTGTGTGTTCATGCTTCCAGTATCTTCTGAAAATCCAGGAGCTTAAGGTGCGTCAGGGCCCTGATCTTCTTCAGAGCCTCATCAAATATTACCAGGCCCAGCTCAGGTCAGTCCCAGCCAACATCACTTTTAATACTTCTTTTTATTTAAACCTGATTATCATTTTGTTTTCATGTTTGAATCAAGATTATAAAGTATTTTTGCTTTTTCCTGGTAAAAAGCACATGGTTTTGATTTCTACCTCAGCATTATAGCGCAGCATTTTGCATAATCGTTGAGGTTCTTTGGTTTTTACTTTCCTTTCACAAGCTCTTATTACTGTTGTTAACCATTTACCCATTTTAATCATACTGAGGCTTTTATGTGGGAACAAAGTTGCTTATACAGCTTTAGCATGTGATGTTTTGGTTGGTGTGAACTAGGATGTTTGGACTCAAGTACCATCATGACTCAGCATTTGTTCTTTTTCTGGTCTTTAGTTTCTTTCAGGATGGGCTTAAAGCTGCAGAGAACCTCACTCCTTTTATTGAGAAGCTTGCTGCGTCTGTTCACACGGTAAATACACAAAAGCTGCTGCTGGTGTGTCTTTTTACCTGCATTATCATCACTCACTGTTTATAAGGGTGAATGTGAGTCATCTTGTGTCTGCAAACAGTGTTGTTATGATTACAGAAGGATATTTGTCATGAATAAGAAGTCAAAGCTTAGGGTTGCTGCTAACTGCTGTTGTCCAGACTGACACAAACTGATATTATCATGGAAAATACACGCACGCGCGCACACTTTTTCTTATGCGTCATGTGTGCTCAGCCACAACAGTGGGAAGAAGGAGACATATACAGGAAAGCTCTCACTGTAAATCACATTGTACTTTAGTACCTTTTATTGCACTCTTCGTTGCTCTTGCAGCCAATACCTTAGTCTCTTTCCTTTCCTCTGTACCCCCGCCCCTCTGCTGAACCCACAGGCAGAGAGTGCTGCTGGAGTCTTTTCCCATAAACACTCCAACCTATTTCCAAAAGATGAAACTGAAAGCATCCCCTATTTTCATTATAATCCTGACAGACAACCACTCCGACTGGTTTCCAGTTTGCATAGACTTTTCTTGGATAGAGTACTGGAAACCGACTGTAAACTGTGATACTGGAAACGTTAGAGGTTTTTCTGGTTCTGCATGGGCAGAGCACAGACCCGCTCAGACATGCCAGACCTCAGCCTGGAGAAGGAAATTCAGACAGAATCTGTGTTATGGTTCCCAGGAAAAACGCTGAAACATTTCAGTAAAACTGGCTTATATTGAGTTCAAAACTGGCCACTCTGCTCCTTTAATTCCAAATGCACAGCCTCTCAGGACAACACACCCCAGCTCTGAGCTCTGTTCTGCATTATTTAGGCCATTACACAAAACTCTGATGTACTGTCATTCCACACCCAATTCTTGGAACAAATAAAAGAAACATTGCATATGATAAAATGTGATGGAACAAAAACATGCTGTTCTTCCAGCTATTTAGTTTTATTATTCCTGTAGTTGAATAAACAGACTTTTACAGTTGTGTATGTGTGTGTGTTGTAGGTGCGTCTGGATCAGGACGAGGAGGTAAAACAACTCACTCAGTTGAGAGATTCTCTCAGATTACTTCTGCAAGTGGAGGGAAAAGAGGTATGCTTATTCATAATGCCTCATAATTACTCATTGCCTATAACGTACCTCAAGTTGGCATACTTTTGAGTTCCGGTTAAACTGTGTCAATATGTAACAAAAATGTGTGCAGCAACAGATGGCTTTAATTGCTAGTTATTACTATCAGATGTCTTTGTCTTGCCACTATTGTTTTATGTTGTTTTAAAATTTCCTGATCTTCTGAGCTTGCTCGAAGTCTTTCAAGTAAAGTCTTAAATCTCCGTTTTTATCCCAGGAATATCTGAACAGGAAGAACTCTGGCAACGGCTATAGCATCCACCAACCCCAGGGCAACAAGAAGTATGGGACAGAGAAATCTGGCTTCCTGCTTAAGAAGAGTGATGGGTGTGTAATAGCATTAGTTACAGTATCCAAATGTCAGTTTACAGGCAGTTAAGACACAAGCATTGTATAATAATTGGAGAGAGAGAGAGAGAGAGAGACAAAGAGAGAGAGAGAGAGAGAGAGAGAGAGAAACAAAGAGAGAGAAGGCAAAACGTAAACTCTTTCTGCCCCACCTGGTCTTCATTATTGTGAGATGAAGATTCAAGCAGGGGCCCCTCCTGTGGAACTTATTGGCACACTGGCTCACTGAGCAGATCCAATTTTTCTGTGTCATACACACACACACACACACACACACACACACATGCAAGCACACACCAAAACAGCTAGATTACAGTGTGATAAGGAAAGGGGATGTGGTCCAGAAGGTTGAATGGGAGTCAGGAGGAGAGCAAACTTTCCTCAGGCTACTGACAAAAAACAGAACACTCTCTCAGCCATTCTACGCTATTCAATCCAGATAATGAAAACAAGAGTGGAGCGATGTTAACAGGAGTAAGCTGGGCAAGCACTGTGTTTAGATCACCATTTCCCAACTCATGACTCAGTTTTAACACTTACATCGCTTTATGCACAGCATTGATATCATCTAGTTTTTTTCCTCAAATTTGATGTTTGTTTTTGTTTTGTTCGCATTTCATTCTGCAGGATCAGGAAGGTTTGGCAAAAGAGGAAGTGCGGGGTAAAATTTGGCTGCCTGACCATTTCCCACAGTACGGTGAGGACACATGAGCTAAACTGCCATCGAGCATTTGGAATAATATCAGAATACATCCACAACTTAGATCTGTCTCAACACTTAAATACATGCTGACAAAACTTGTGTGTCTGTCTTCAGATCAATCGACCACCAGCCAAGTTGAACCTACTGACCTGTCAGGTGCGACCGAACCCAGAGGACAAGAGGACCTTTGACCTGGTCACCCGTAGGTTCATTCCTCATTTTTGACCCGCAACACTTTACGCTCCACTTATCATCATTCAAGCATCATCTACAATGCAGCTGTGTGGTGGTTGCCTGTTTGGTCCTCGAGTTAGTAAATGTTAGAATCAGACACACAAGTTTGGCGCTGGGGAGTTGATATGATTATTGTTAAATGTATCATGAAAAAGAGTTAGCCTCATGCTTTTTTTTATGTAATTTCTAGTCTTGCAACCTTCTTTTCCCATGCCCTGTTAACTGAAACCATCTTCACTCCCTTCTTTATATCTCAATTTGTTTTCTCAAGATGCACTGACAGAGTTTAACCCACATTTCACCCTCTCCATAGATAACCGGACGTACCATTTCCAGGCAGAGGACGAGCAGGAATGTGTTATGTAAGTGCTGAAATTACTTATCTCTCGTGTTTTCCCATTATGTAAATATCTTGTTATACATCACTCAATTTTATTTGAGCTTCCATTGAACAGGGAAAGAAACTCTGCAATGCTGAATACAGCTAAAACTGCACTCAGAACGAAGAGGAATGTAAATAAGGACATTAAAATGGATAAAGATTGTGTAGTAAATCGGAAGAGTTTGTAGTCTGCTGATGTGTGCAGTGAAAAGGAGCTGGTCATGGACAAAAATGAGAGGAACTAAAGGACGCATAAAGAGAGGCTGTCCTTAAGGAGCCCCCCTGGCCCAGCTGGTGTTGGGTGGAACTTCTCTTTCCACAGCCACAAGCAAGGGAACTTTGTTTTGCGGTGTGGAGATTGAGTGGAGTGCATGTGGAGTTTTTTTTGTCCCCTACAATGCCCTTGTGTGTGGGCCTCCGGGCAGATTCTTTGATGTGATGTGCTGTGTGAGTTTAGGGACAGAGAGAGAGAGAGAGATGGAAATGGTTTGTGGGGAAAAGTACCAGAGCTTCAAAAATGAAGGATGTAAGGTTCAAAATGAGTGTGGGTGGCAGAGAATTTTCGAAACTGAGAAGTGAGAGTGATGATGACTTATCATCAGACAACTGAGTAAAAACACATGTCAAACACATGGTGCACTCCCTCTGATCTCAACAGGATACAACTGAAATGACAGATCCTCGTTTACTTTGATGACACTAAGTCTGTTGCGTCCTCTCCAAGCGTGCTGTAAGAAATGTGAAAATTGTATTTTGCATCTTTTGTTGATGTTTTTTGTTTGTATGTTTACTGTAGTTGGGTGTCAGTGCTGCAGAACAGTAAGGAGGAGGCTCTGAATACAGCGTTAGTAGGAGACCAGCTCCACCTCCAGGACAGTGGGCTTCAGGAACTCTCCCGAGCCATCATCTCCGAGCTTCAGCACATGCCGGGCAACGAGGCCTGCGCTGACTGTGGAGCTCCAGGTCAGCAAGTCATTGCAGATGATAGCTGCAGAATTAAAAGGGGATATACATCAGGAGACTACATCATATTTTCTAGCCAGTTTCATTTCTTTACAAGTCTGGTGGCATTTATCAGATGATGATCAGAAGCTTTGTTTTTATAGAGCCAATATAAGTTTCAAACACTCTCAGGACTTTTTTTTTTGGCTCTGTGTTTTTCAGATCCAACATGGCTGTCAACCAATTTGGGCATCCTCACCTGTATAGAGTGCTCTGGTATCCACAGAGAGCTGGGTGTTCATTACTCCAGGATCCAGTCACTCACTCTGGACCTCTTGAGCACCTCTGAGCTCCTGGTAAGAAACACACACATGGAAACACACAAAAACAGACACAGTCCTGGAGCATTACGTTCTTTTTCTAATAACGATCATTATGTAACCATCTGCCTTTCACTGAAATGCTCTAATGTCACATCATTGTGTCTCACTGTAGTTGGCCGTCAGTATTGGCAACACCAGATTCAATGACATCATGGAGGCAGGCCTTCCCAGTGACTCTGTCAAACCATTGCCACAAAGTGACATGTGAGTCTCTGGTTTATTGCAAACTAATAATCTAATTGAGTTGACAACAGCTTGGTGATTTATAGGTATTATACTTACATTTTTCTGTGGAAATGTTTTCCCTGAACAACCAGGAATGCCAGAAAAGAGTACATTGTGGCGAAGTACGCAGAGCGTCGGTACGTCATGCGCAGAGAAGAAACGGATCCTGGCCGGCTGTATGATGCCGTAAAGAGTCGGGACATCGTTTCTCTTCTTCAGCTCTACGCCGAGGGAGCGGATCTGGCCAAACCACTCACTCTGCCTGATGGACAGGTATGGATAATGGTTAGCCACATGTGGACCTCTACACCCGCTCTTCTTCCTGAAACGGGTCCCATTGGGGTGGGAACGCAAGTAATAAAACATAACCACTTAGTGACAAATTTAAACTGTATCTGCCCCACAGATGTCATGCATTTAGGTTAAACGACAGCTACATCCTGACGAGGCCGCCCACCCGGGTTATTACTTTGCAACTTTGGCTGAAGTGGCTCAAAGTAGAGCAAGTCTTAAGAGCATGTCAAGACATACAGTACGAAGGAAGTGTCCTTTTGTGTACATGGTTCATATGAATGGGTAGTTAAAGGCCCCCCATCTCCTCTGGCCTCTTGTCCAACTGTTCCCTCCTTTTTACTCCCCTTATCCTCTTGTCTTTTTGTCTTCAATCACTTTCTACCACCCTGTCATACACTTCCTCCTCAGCATAAGCAGCGTGTGCAACAATGTCGACTTCAGTGTGTGTGTGTGTGTATGTTTGTGTTGGTCAGCCCCTCGTTTATTATTTCAGCTTTTAGGTCAGAGCTCAGGTCTCCTGAGAACAAGTGGGATAAGCTCATTGAATTACGCAGGCACTTCTCTGTCTGTGCTCTGCCCCTCCTTCTGCACTTCACATAAAGAGACGTGTTTTCTCTTTTTTAACACTAAAACAAATAAATCATTGCCAACCAACCTCTGATATTGGCTTTACCGTAAGTCAGCAGCATGTCCTTAGATCTGATCGTCAGATACAAAATGCAGCTACTTGTGACTGACAGTGTATTGCTCTCGTTTAAGGGTGAAAATTTGACCTAGTCTGTACTGTCTTCTTCCTATCAAAGGGGAACAGAGAGACAGCTCTCCATCTCGCTGTGCGTTTGGAAGAAAAAAGCTCTCTGGCGTTGGTGGATTTCCTCTGCCAAAACAGGTCAGAAACTAACAAGTAGTCAAGCATGATTTGTTTTTCCTTTTTTTATGCAGAGTTTTAAGCTCTTAGAAAGTTAGTAACATTTAACACTCTCTGTACTGTGTGTTCACCCTACAGCAACTGTCTAGAGAAGAGAACAGCAGAAGGAAACACAGCTCTTCACTACAGCGTCCTGCATCACAAGCCTGAGTCTTTAAAACTACTGCTCAAAGCAAAGGCAGTCCTAAACACAGGTAACTTAAACTCTATTCACTGTATCTTTCACCCACTGTAATCATTAAATACTTTAAATACACCTCTTCTTTTACTTCTCTTACAGCAAACTCTGCAGGAGAGACAGCCCTTGACGTTGCACAGAGGCTGCAGCACACACAATGTGTCGAGCTGGTGAGACTCCACTTCCTCTAATTTGATGATCATTAAGGTTTAATTCATTAATTCAAAGAACACAAACAGTCAGGAGGCCAGCTTAACAGAGGAGTCAGGTTGCAACATTAAAATACCTACTAGAAAGTCAACACCAGAAACAAAACAAGACAACTTCCACAGCTGGAAATACTACCCTGAAAAAACTCCCCGTGCTGTGTAGCTTGACTAAGGATTCAGTCCCAGGACAAGGAAATGTATCCTCATCAGGTCCCGGAGTGTATCATCTATAAACTGGTTGTATTTTCTTACCGGACATCTGCCCTGCTGAATCAGACCTGCTTTGTTTAATATCCTGTTTGATGATAAACAGCCTTGCTGTAGAGGCTTTGTTGTGTGGAGATTGCAAAAAGGTTTCACAAGCGAGCAGCTTTGAATTGACCTTCTTATCCAGTTGGCTGAATCAATTTCAGTGTGCATTTAGGTGATTTTTTTTTTCTTTTCTTTTCCTTCTTACTTTCTTTTTTTGCATGGCCTGGCTCTGTACTCTGTCTGCTCTCTTTCAGTGATTTCATTTTACTCTCCTAACAATTGTTTCTCTTTGTAAAAACATTTGTTGAACTGATTGTTGTACAAGTAAATGATCTCTTGCAGAGGGATTTGTGATTGGCTTGTGTCGATAAAAACTATAAACCTGCCCTTTTTAAACAGTCCACGTTTACATTTTTTCCCCCTTTAAACTTTGATTGGTCCTAAAATATTGAGCCACAAATACAGACACAATAAAAAAAAAAATTCTTATCTGTACTTACAACCTGGAAACAGCCAAGAATTAGAGCTTCTCCATCAAATCAGGGGAAACTGTAGTCGACCTGATGGAACAAAGTACACAGTTGGCTGTCTGTTTTGTAAAATAATCTTCTATTGATGTCAGAGAGGCAAAATTAGGGTGTTACAGCAGCATGAGGACAGAAAATAGTAAAAAATAAAAGAGAAATTCAAATATAGTATAATTGGAAATCAAACTAATAAAAAATCAGATGTAATCATTTCATAAACTTTCATTGCTAATTTCTGTATTATGGACATGTAAAAAGTGGAGAGGAGAGTTTTTTCTGAGTGTTTGTGCTCCTGTGCTTGTGTTTTAGTTGGAGCTGGCCCAGAGTGGGAAGTTTAACTCTCAGATCCACGTGGAGTTTACGTGGGAGACACAGTCTCAGGAGTTTTATGACAGTGAGGATGACCTGGACGAGAGGGTAAGCAGCCAGTCTCATTACTGACTTTGTCGCTCTGCCAAAAAAGTCTTAACAGTTTGGAGAAGGTCACTGGAGGGGATTTCTACTGCAATCTCTACTCCTACTCTACTAATAAAGGAAAGGTATGAAAAAGAAAGTAAACAAAAAACTAATATACTGACCTTGCCTTGTTATGCCTTTGTTTGCTTCAGGTGAGCCCGTTACCCAAAAACCGCTCTCCTCTGTCCTCAAATGGATCTGCTTTTGCCCGCTGGAGTGTAGCCAGCAGTGCCAATGGTGGTGCAGGAAGCAGGCCTTGTCAAACATATGAGAATCTTGACTTCTTATACAGAAATCCTCCCACCAACAGCGCCCCCTCTGGTGCATCACTGCCACCACCACTGCCAGCCAAATGCATTCAGAGAGGTAAGCTATAGTAATGTGAAAGGCTTGTCTGCATTATAAAAACCACTCCTCTGTCAACTTTGAAAAGGTCTTGTTTACTTTGCAAGAAGGTTGGAACATGCTATATTGACTTCATTATCCTGTTTTCCCACCCAGTCACATTTTAAACAGCTGTTGTGATCACTTTAACCGTTGCAATACAAGTAATGACATATTTACACACAACAGCTGTTAAGTGAAGTTTTCTATGTACTCTGGTGTGTGATAAATTTTGATAAGGATTATGATCACTTTACAAGGAAAATTTAAAATCTTGCAGGTTGGTTTTAATTTGTTTTACTGATGGGAGTAACCAACGCATGGTGCAACTTCAAGTAACACATTTAGATTTTCATTTTAGGTCTTGAAACAGTGTGAAGTGTTGCTCTTACTCCATTTTTGATTCCATTTTCCTCCCCTCCACAGGTCGATCGGACCCCCAGATTTCTGTCACGACACAGGAAAGCAACACTCCTCCCCGACGCTGCTCTAACCCACCCCCCCACTCCTCCCCCAGTCCCCAGACACAGGCCAGACATAGCTCACCTTCATCCAACACAGAAAACCAGGGCCAAGGGGGTAGATCGTCCAGGACTCTGCACGGTCAGGGAGGTCTGCTTAGGGGACAGAGGCAGTCCTTGGAGGGCCAAGGTGCCAGCTCTGGGTCTCAAAGCAGTATTGCTGCAACATCCTCTCAGAACCACATAGGGCCTGTAAGGTGAGACAGCACTGCAGTAACATGTCAACATATTTCTATCAACTTGTTTGACAATAAAAAAATTCAAATATCGCTATTTAATTAAAGTATAGGACAGATGAAAAGGCTTTCTCAGCTGTTCCTAGTTGTGACATGTTTGTAAAGGGCTCCTTGTCAGATCAGTGTTATTTTATGAGACTTCTCTATCCTCCAGTTCAGAGAAAACCACCTCGTATCGACGGACCAGCAGCGGGGGAGGCAGTCAGGGGAAGTGCAGTGTGCTTTCTCCAACCTGTGTCGGCAGCCAGGAGGAGCTGTACTGCAGCTTGGTGAGGAACAGTTTAAGCTTCACCCCAGCTCCTGCACCGTCACCCTCATCCTCACCCGCCACGTCCTCTGCCCATCGACCTCGCAGGAACGCTATGGTATAATCACACAAAAAAACTCTATGTAACTCAGCCTATAGTTCAAGTCCTCCATATCACAAGCTTGAAAGCCACAGAGATTCGCTCTGTGGAGAATCAGAAATGGGCCTGTGAGATTTCACAGTCAATATAAGTTTGCTGATGACATACTGAAAAATATATCACATCTTGTCCAGGTATCTGGTAGCAGGCCACATCAGAAGCGTGTCAAGGCTTTAGCGGATTGCAGGGCGGGCAGCTCTGAGCAACTCGCCTTTTTCAAAGATGAGATCATTGTGGTCACGGCCACTGATGACCCCCACTGGTGGGTAAGTGCAACTACAACCTCTTTTTTTTTATATCATAGTGTTTATATCATAGTGCTTTCTCCTTTTCTCTTTTGGGTAGGGTTAGGGTTACTAGTAAGTATAATTTGAAAAATTTAACATGAAATGAAATTTCACATTTTTCACATCATAAATATCATATTAATTTTTATCCAAACAGGTTGGTCACATAGAGGGGGACCAGGGCAGGAATGGGACATTTCCTGTCAACTATGTACACAAACTGACAGACTGAAGGGACTTGGAGTGAGAAGTTGTGTACAGTAACATTTGTAGAAGAACTGAACCACCGTGGGATGCTTGCTAGGAACTTGTCATTGCCACACGGTGGACTCTATCTGCAAAGTAGGACAGTGCTGTTCTCCTGAACCTATGGTTTGAAAAAACTGAGATATTTCCACAAAAGGATATATGTAGCCATTGGATACCTGGGAATATATTTGTTTAAGGGATTTATATCCATTTACATTTACTCACCCTGGAAACCATCGAGAGGACTGAGGGCTTTCACAACCCCACAAAACCTCTAATGCCAAGGACAATATTTTCTTTCCTGTTAGTCTATCCCTGTTTTTTTTTCCTTAATTGCATTGTTATTCCTCTTGTCTGAAACCATGAACCACTGTTAATAGGTACAAATGCATTTGTGGTTAAAGTAGAAACTGCTATACTGTCCATTTAACTATTAATGAGTCATTACAATGCAAATGTTTAAGTAGTACATTGTGATCCAGGATCTTTACCCGGAAGCAAACCTTACCTGCAGGGCAACAGGCACTTTAAACTCATTTGGATGAAATCTTCAAAAGAGTTGGCAGAACTGTAGATATAAACCCAGCCAGCTGCTAAATGAGGATGTAGCTGCTTTTTTGTTCTGAACAGAGACTGTTTAGGCCTTTCAGCTGCAGCATGCTGAGACTGAAACCTGCCTTGTGTCTCCCTGGGGACTCTGCGTGGCTTTCTGCCTGCCTGCCTGCCTGCCTGCCTGTCGCCGACAAAGTGGCAGGCGTCTGGGCAGCTCGCGGAGAGATTTGAAACTTTAGCTCAGCCATCTTGGCTCTGGGCACAGCTCACTAGCAGCAAGGAGAGGGAAGGATCCATTTTCTTCTGGCTCCAGGCGTCTGTCTCTGGAGAACCTGGAATAATGACAGTGTGTTATTTGGAAAAAAAAGGCCTCTCTGTTCTATCAGGAAACGGCACTTAAAGAGAGCTTGTTAGCAACAGCACCCCACTGTAGTAATTTGTTTAGTTAACACACTTTTACTGTTGACACATTTATCACTACATGTACACAGGCACACTTGCACTTACTTCACACAAAGAGTAGCTATCTCTGATTAAGGAGCCTATAGGGAATAGGAAAAGTTGATAGCAGGAGGGGAGGTGTAACTGCTCCACAAATAGCCACATGTAACACATTTCACAGGTATTATACACAATCTGTTGTAAATAGCTTAGTTATCTAAAAACGTCCACTGATGTATAGTATATATCAGCTGTTTTCTCATCTGTTTTGCATATAAAGGACTGTATTACAGATACTTCATCGTGCAAATTTGCTGTCTTTTTTTGATTTTCTGTGTTCTCTGTTCTGTTTGTGTTGTCCAAATGGCTGTCAGAGACAACAGGAAGACAAACAGTTGCATAATCAATGTTTAGAAAGGATCCCTGGACTGGAAACAAACACTGACTGTGATGGGTAAAGGTGGGCAGGAAGCAGGTGTTCACTTGCTTTTAATCATTCCTGAGTTTAAACAAACTGCAGAGGAGCCCGTTTGCTTGTTTCTGTTTCTCATATTGCTACAGTGTCAGTGTTTAAGCAGACAAATCACAAGACAGGCATGTTATCAGATGATTGTAGGACAGTGGATGACTACATAGGAACTCAAATGTCAATCGTAAACAGTAGTAAAAGAAAACAGTAGTAAATGAACTCTTTTCAGTCATTTTGCTTGACACTCAAAAAAGGCCACTTTTTCACTGTAAATGCTGTAACATTTTCTGTATCTGGCATGAGCAGAGAGACCTTAAGTTGCATGTAAAAATGTACTTCTTAGCAATCTGTGCTATAAAACTAATGACCTTCTGTACGTTTACACGGCAAAGTATAGAAAAATACTACTGGATGAATGTTTTTACTCAATAATCATGATGAAAATCACTATTAAGTCCAGCTATTTCATAAAAATGTCACGGTGGCTGTCATTGCACAAATGCACAAGTTTTTGACACCTACACTGAAATCAGTTTGTGGCCCTCAACTACAAACAAAACGTTATTCAAGGACTAGATTTAATTCTGAAACAACTTTCTTTAAACCTGTGGCAAACTGAAATATCTTCCCAGCATATTTCTTCCTTTTGAATTTGCAATTTTTTCTCCAAGTATTTTCAGATCAACTGCAAAAATGTGACAGGGATCAAGGTATTTCTTACCATGATTTCCGGCATCCTCACAGCTTTTTATCCCTCCTTCTACCTTCTATGCCTCCCTCGTCTGTCTATCCATCTTTTTTTTTGGCTACTTTCCCTGCAGCTCATCGTCCTTCCAGCTTCATTTTGTCCCAATCCGGACATTACTCAGCCCTAATACTGGATGATGAAATTCCAACCTGTCACTTACATAACTGGCCACCTCACTTACAGCCAGAATAGTAATGCCACGGCCTGTTCAGCTCTGCATACTGAGTAGCTAGTGCAGAGTCCCATTTCCCATCATTAGGCCTGCATCAGCCTACTATTGATTACAACAAGCACATTTGGTAAAACATCCTAAAATTCACTGACACTCTCTTCTGTTATCTATCTTTTATGTTTATGCACACACAGGTAAGATGCACATATAACTAAATGTAATGCTGTGGAATTTAACAGTAATCCATGCAATGCAGAGTAAAACCTGCACTAATCTTTCGATTTATATAGTGAGGAGAAAAGTGTGATTTAAGTCCATCATTAGCATTTTTTTTGCGTTTAAGTATGTCAAGTTTGTGTGCATCAGCATCTGTAATCTCCAAAAAAAATTAAATATAATGGAGGATGTTCTAACTTTCTAATACCCTTAGATACTCAGATCCCCCTGTCTAAAAGCCATCTACATGGATAATGCCTTTCATTAAGTGAGCAACAGCATAAACATCAGCTTAATGTAACTTCACAAATCCCGGCTTGCAATAATGAGCACTTGGAAGCAGGATATATTTCCAGTAATTCTACCCATCCCATCCGAACACAGGGTTATCTAACCTCCATTTAACCACATAATCAGTAGAGAAGAGATGAACAAAGTACTCAGTGGCACTATGTGACTGTATGCAGCATTCTCACAGTTTGTCTCTTTCTCGCCTGCAGCGTCTTGTTACGTAAAAGCAGTTTTCTGCTGAACAGACATCACAGTGCTGCAGGCTTCTGCAAGGTGACCGTGTCCACCTTTCCAGCCTCCCATGCAACTGCAAAGAGTGTGAATAGATGGAGAACCTACCTGATAAACTTCTTGTTAGCAGTTTCCAGAGAAAAAGATTATATTCTATTTAGGATCTCTCTCCAGTCTGATACCAGAAAAAAAAGGCAACATTTCCGTTAGTTTGTCCATTTATTCTAATAATTAAGTCTATCTTACAAAATCCAATAATACTTAAAATGAAATCGAATCTTAAAACATTTACTAGTCTTGTACATTGTAGCTCTGTGCTCAAGTAAATAGTAGTGTCAAGGAATTAAAATCAGTGGTAGTAAATTTAAGCATAAAACAAAGCGGAACATTCATTCTTTCAATGTGCAGCACAAAGCAAAAGCCTTTTCAGAAGCAGTGCTAGTACATCAGCAAGGTTTGGGTACAACTAACTTCCAATCCAGCTGGTTTTCATTTAGAACTGGAAAGTGGTTTTTTTTTCCCCATGAACAGTGTCTGTTAGCCATAAATGTGCCAGAAGTGATTGGAATAAGGCTCTGCAGTTTACCAATTCATTTAACATTTAGGACTGAAAGCGAATTGACTCCAAACCTACTGTTACTATACAGCATGTAACATTTTCCGACAAAAAAAAATTAATTAACATTCATACTAGTTGTAGAATATACAGCAACAATCCAAACTATCACACTGTGAATAAAATGTCATAAACACCTGATTTATGGAAGTAAAGTACTGTGCTTGTTCCACCAGAACATATATACAAACTATTCCACACACCACATAAACAAACAAGATAAAATATTAAAACATTCAAAGGATAAATAAACATCGGAAAAGTCTTTTTGAACCTGTGCTTGTCAGTAAAGGGCTGTGAGGTTTTGTTTGTTTGTTTCTAGTTCTCCAAACATTCACTTGTCTGGGTAGAAATCTCTTCATCAAAAAATGATGTGACCTTTAATGTAAATCCAAGTGCCCTGCGATAAATGCCGGTGGCTTTATTGCCAATCACAGGCTCAAACAAGATAGTTGTAATTATACTGTGTCATTCTGGGTTGAGGGGGGAAAAAAACACTTTAGTAACAATTAACATTACATTCATTCTGCAAGTGGGCCCAGAGATCTTTGGGAAATCTTTTTCATTCATAGAAAAACACAAAAAGGTGCAGTCTCAAAAACCGTGCATGAGTGTTTTGTTTTTTTTTTAGACCCCAGATAGTGATGCTTCTGGATGAGACTGCCTTTTTACCATCATCTACATCGTCAGTATTATCACCACAATCACTGCCAATGCACAACCACTGCATAAGGCATATGAAAAGCAATATATAGGCCAGCTGTATATTCTGTTAATACCTCTAGATGTACACGTAGGACCGTAAATATGTGATCCAGCATGTTTAAGGCCTACTAGACCCTTTTATTTTGCAGAAGCATTCTGCTAGCAACTGGCGTAGCTGACTATTGTTTGGTATAGATGCGCACAATGACGGCGAGCAGTATTTCCCTTGGCCATGTGAAAAGCTTTGATAGAAATTATCAACATTCAATGATAAGGTCATCATGGCTATCAGAAATCTGAAAGTTGAGAACTACAACAGTAACAATGAACAGCAACATTTCGTTCCCTCAAAGAAGTACCCCAGTGATCTAACAGTGCACTTCCATGAAGTTGGAAAACTAAGAAGAGATTAAAAAAAAAAAAGAAAAAAAGTCTAATTTCAAAGCAGCAGTTGTCCTGATTTCAATCTGTCCAGTCTAGCATTTTTCACAATGCTATCTGGAGACCAACTTTCATTAGATTTTGGACATTTTACAACTCTTCTTACAGTAATTGTGGTCCTTTCCATAACGAGAAAACATGGCGAGGCTTTTATGTGTACAACCGATGGCATGCCCCTGTAACTGTGCCCCTAGTTAACTTGGAAAAAGTGATCATTTAAGCCCTTATAGTCCAAACCAAGAAATGGCCAAAACTAACCTTCATCTTCTCTCAGTAGGATTTACATCAAGCTTCATTATAAAACTGGAGTATTTAGTCTTTACATCATGTTTTTCTTCCCTCTCTGTCTACTGGGTGCCAGAAAAAAAACGGCCTGGTCTGAGAGCCATACATCAATGTCTTTTCCTGCCACCCTTGACTTGACAAAGACAAAGAGACATTTCTAATGCAACTCAAATGATGCCGGAGCATGTTCTAATCACTCGTATCCGTGCAACTGGGGACCAATTAAAATTGAAATATCTTAGTGCACAGGACTCCTTCGCTGAAACCTAAGTAATTATACAATCAACCCATGCGCCTCCCTTGGAAACAGCCTTGCTTTGTTCTTCACTGAGGTCATTATGAGACAAAGCAAACAAAGCACCATCAAGGGTTCCGCATTTGCAGGTATTCTTTCATTCTTTTGGAAAGTAGCACATATAAACAGATACTAATATGCGCTCATATCTCTGTACATGCTTCTCAAACCAAATGCTGCACTGAGATTAAACGCCTGCCTCTCTCCGCTATAACCTTCGAATGCCAAAAATAGGTATCCCTGGTGTATTGGCTGTGCTTTCTACGCACACGCATACAGCTGAAGCAAAGGATTGGCGGAATATAACGTTGAAATACAAGAGATACTTAGTCATTGCTAATCCAAAGAGAAGAGAAATGGGAGGAAGGAGTAGAAGAACTAGGCCAAAAAATGGGAGTGATCTATATGTAGAAACCAGGTCACCCACTGCATATGGAACAAAGATACTGCTGTGAATGTGAAATATCACAACACAATTAAAGAGTCATCTAATAATGAATTCAGATTAAACCCCAAATGAGGCCATATTGTCTAATCTCTATATGCCTCAGAAAAAGGTGATTGTAATACCAGTGAGGCGGCTATTTTGCTCACTCGACTGTACGCTTGTCATTCTCAGAGCTCTAAATAGCAAAGACACAACCAGTAAACAGACCGATGGCCTATCCCAGCTTTCCTGGTCAAATGCATGCATGGCTTAACTTAAGCGCACCTCCTAATCATCAGATAAATACACAGGTTTAACAACAGTGTGAATCAGAGATATTTTCGATTACTTAGCCGGTTTTAATTACATTAAATAAATGCTGTGGATATAATATTAAGTCCTTCAGGGGGATTTCTACAGCTGTCTAGCAGTGTTGTTGTTACAGTGCTCTGCTGGATACATTCTGCAGGTTTGTGGGAGTTGTTGGACTTAGGATCAGGAGACGGGTGTTGCTAGGTGACTGATAAAAAGAGGCCACAGGTGGAATCGTCCCAGCATGAGCTCAACTCCTCTGCTGCTCTCCTGCTTTGCCTCCGTTATGTTGACAAAAACAGAGGTTGTGGCGATGGAACAAGTGGTCATAAAGAGGCCAAGGCACGTTTTCTGTGTTATGTCTCAGCCATCTAAATTTTACACTGTGTGCATTTTCTCTTTTCTACTCTTTACCATATCCTGCCTCTTTACTGCATCCTTTTATGTAACAGTGCAGCAATCGGCAGCTTCACACCTCTGATTCTCCTCCCCCGGCCCTCCACTTCTTATGACTTATGACACGCTGGAGAGGCAGATTGTTTAATGCTTTCCTTTGTCCACTGTCTCTTGTTTTCTTTCTCTCCTTCCCTTCTTTTCCTCTTCTTCCTATCCCAAGTTATACATTTCATAATCCTTACTGGCTTTTTGTTCATTGCTGCATAAGTTAAGAGATGTACAACAAAGCTCATGTTACCGAACAGGCCAGTCTGCACCTCTCTTCCCACATAACCCGAAAAATGACTCATCCATGCACCATGGATTTTATATCAATCAACAATCTCTATGCAATTTCAAAATCACACCAAACCGCAAGCAGCAAAGTATCTTAGCAAACAATAAAGACATAATGACATCCTGTACACATTGCACTGGTACTGGCTTGATTGGTTTGCTAGGTAGAGAAATTCCTCAGAAATGAGCAGGAAGCTCCTTACAAGCATTTGTGATTATTGTAGGCACTCTAAAGACCTGGAGGACCAGCCTCAGGATACAAGAGCAGAAAGGTGGAAACAGGAAAGCAGCCGTGTCGATGAGTGATAGCTATAGAATGCAGGTCTTTCCTCCCGTTAATGTAAAGCACATTTCTATACTTGTGGTGGATATGCAAGCCTCTACTGCCCTATTTGAGTTTCACAGGCCAGGGGAGGCATGTGCGGAGTCCCAGCATGGAGGAGAAGACAATGGTGGGTCGATGTTTCTTGAACTTCAGGCCTTTCTTCAGCCGCTGGCTGTTCTCGGCCACGTACAGCTCCCCCTGCTGGACTCCACTTGATATCCGCGACACTAGCTCCCCGTGTACTACCACTTCCTGCTCTGAGCGTACGAACATCTCTCTGAGCTCCTCCAGCCGTCTTTCCATCTCTCTGATGACACGTTGACGCTCCTCCACCTCCAGGAGGCGCCGTCGAGCTGCCTCAAACTCCATGCTAGAGCTGGGTGTGACGAGCTTGGAGGACGGGGCTGTGGCAGAGGTCGATGGTGGATCAGAACCAGCTAGCAAAGCCCCTGTTACCCTCCGGAAGTCTCCCATAGAAATGGAGCGCCTGGTGGCTGGAGAGGCCAGAGCCAGGAGAGCGGAGGCAGATGTAGAAGGTGGCATGGCTAATGGAGGAAGAGGAGGAGAAGATGATGATGATGGAGAAGGTGAGTCCGGAGGCTGGAGATCAGGATGTGGGTCCTTGTTCGTAATAGCTGCTGCTACGTCCTCTGTTGTGTCCCCATTGTGGGTGTTTCTTTGCCGTCTCTTCATGGCCGCCGTTCAACTCTTTCAGTACTGCTGCTGTCCTCGTTGTCAATATTGATGTTTCTCCCTCAGTCTCCCTGTGTCAAAGCTGAGAGCAGCCGAGCAGACAGCGCGGAGATGTGCAGTGATCCAGCCCGGGAACTGCTCCATTCATTAATAAGAGATCTCAGCCAGGCTTGTGCTGTCTCCTCATCTGAGTGGTTGTGCTCGGGAGGAGCCTCCTGGCAGCTCATTGGCTACTGAACTCATAAGCATGTCAGCTGATGATTGGGCAGCCTGCCTCTTTGCTGCTGATGCTGGCAGCCTGTCGTGTCCTCTGCTTGACTGTTCTGCTTTGTCGGCGTCATCTGGAGCTCTGCTTCAATCAGCTACATGCAGAAGTACCAGGTTTCTTTCCTCTTTGCTGATGCTGTTTGGCTCACTCCGTGTCCTCCCTTCCTCTTACCAGATGGTCCCTATATTTCCCTCTTTCTCTTGCTGAGATGGTTGCCCCTAGCAACCCTCGTTCCACATCAGATGGCAAAAGCAGAAGGGAGGGGGGATGCTCCAGTTTTCTCTCTCCTTTATCACCTCGCTGCTTAGCATTATCACCCCTTCCCGGCACTCTCTCTCTCCCACACTCCCTTCCTCTTTGACCTATTTGTCAGACATTCTGCTAACTAACATATCTTAAAGTACATAAGTTACACTTTTGCTCACAGACATATACGTGTCATAGTACAAAGAAATGAATACACAGGGCACAAACCTACACATGTAATTTTAGATTTTCTTATGTAACTAATAAAATTGTGCAGTAGTTTAGCCCACTGTTAACATTTCTATATACATTTTAGAGAGTACTCACTTGGAAAGCACTGAAGACTTCCTGTTGCTAAGAAACTGCTGAGCAAATCCGGTGGCACAGGGGAAAAGAGCCTGGAGTTGATTGAAATGTTGTTGTCAATATTGATGTTTTTCTCTCAGCCTCCCTGTGGTCAAATCAAATTGATACAACTATGGCACAACATACAAAATACTTTTAAGTGTGGTACCAAGATGTTACACCAGGATTATAAAAACACAGCAAATACTGCCTTGTACTTGCCTCTGTATGCTTCTTGTCCTGCCCTGTGCTCTCAAAATCATTTATTTGAATTTAATGTTATCAAATTAGCATGAACTCATCTAATCACTCATGGAAAGCTGCCCAAATGATATTTTGTATTAAAGCGGCACTGAAATGGAAAAAAAAACAAAGGTAAACTAAAAAAAAGCAGTCCCGTGATCTCAGGAGTCCAATTTTTCAGAGCATTTAACCCAAATTAAAGCCGGTGTGATGAGTATTATCCTGAATCTAAATACCCTGAACATTAATCTCTCACTTGTTCTGTGGCCTGTGAATGTGAACTGAACGTTAACCTGTCTTCAGTAGTTCAAGCAGCTCATTGGGGCAGTGCTGCCACATGATAAACTGAAACACAAACTCTTGTTTCAAATAAAAAAAACATTTTTTGAAACAGTTACAACTCTGCAGTCGGACTTTACTGATAGTAAGATATTACTAAGGACAGATTTTCCAAGCCAAAACAATAGTTGGCAGACACTTGGAACTACTCAACCATTATTCAAAAATTGCCCTCCTATGTGCACAAAACACAACCATTTACAGAATGTGAGTGTGCAGTGAAAAACACATTTGCCAGGTCTTTAGCTGCATGCTAAATTAGCTGTATTCAACACTTTAATATCCTTTGTATTATCATTAGAGTTTCTTCAGTTTAGTGGTAATGTTTTTATTGATGAAACAGTGAAGCAGCAACGATCATCGTTGAGATGAGAGTAATGGTTTCTTTGCACCTCTATGATCAAACTTCATCTGGCGTCAATCAGCAGATAGGCTTCCTCCTTCCGCTGGATGCTAAGTTGTTGCTGATTTGTGATAAGTTCGCTTCATCTGACAGAGTCTGCTCTGCAGCTAATTTTAATCAGCTTATTGAAGTTGGTGCAGAGAGAACTTTGACTGTTGTAGTAGTCTCTGCAAGTTCCTGCTGCTTGCACAATGGCAGTTAACTCATAATGCTGTACCAGGTGTTTCATTCATTTGGAAAAGAACATGCCACAGGTTATACAGGTGCTTGTCAGTAACACGATACTACATGATACTGTGATATTGCCAGGTGCTGCTAAAAAAAAATAGCAAAACAACTAAATTTTTAAGACAGGGCGCTGGTTGCATAAAAAATTCTAGTTTTTAGAATGACTACTCGAAAACCATGACTGATCCCTGGTGGTTACATCTTCATGATATGATACTCTCTTTTTCTTCTCCTGCTGGATGAAACACCCACACTTAACAGATAAGTTGACTCTGTCTAGACAAATATTGACTGTTTCTGCTGCTGTATTGCAGAAGTGAAATATGATATGCTGATATGAACTGATGAGCGTTATCAAGACACAAGAATAAATACACCAAATACACATATACACACACAGATACAATTTAAAAAATGGTAACACTGCAGCATTTGGAGCACTAAGAAGTGATGTTTTAAATAACTGCCTTTAGCTAGAGTGAATCAAAACAACATTAAGGCTTTTAGCAGGTCAGAGCGGTATGCATGCACGTCTGTGAGTGTGCTTGCATAATTGAGTGTTCACTTAGCTCTTTGCTTTTATCTCAGGATTGGCATTGCATTAGCAGTAGCGCTGTCTGTTCGCCCCTTGCTTTTTTTTCAGCTTCACTGGTCTACTGATCTCTAGAGAGAAGAGAGAAAGACAGGGGATGTTGTACTTTATGTGCCTTTTAAAGCAATAAATGACAGGAAACATTAAAGATGCTGATCAGGTCTATTTCCTGCTATTCAGAAAGCCAGAAAGGCCTTTCCAAAGGATTAGAATAATAAAGAGATGCAACTGAGCTACTGTGGAGCTACGCGTAATTCAGAATTCAAATGTCCAACGTGAGCATGAATGGGAATAATACAAGCTGATGGAGTTAAGTCTACATAAATTTAAAACATCAAGAAGAACAGAGCGCTTTAATTTGCATGTAATTAAACAGTGTAAATGAGTCACTGGCTGTGTTGAATGCACTAGGAGACCAAAATATGTTTTATTTTTAGAATATCTACTGAGATGTGAACAGGGCACTGTGGGGCAGCTCTATTTAGGTTTAGCAGCACATGTTGCACAATTTCTTTAAGATTTATACAGTTGTGCAATATGAACATGACCGCTTGGGTGAGGAAAGATTTTAGGGATCAAGCTAAGATGCTGCAGCAGCGATTTAAAAAAAACAAAAAAAAAAAACACGATGCCCATTTTTAGAAGATTCTAGCTGTTGCGCAACATCCCGCAGTTAAAAACCACTCACTCCAAACTAATCCCACATGGTGCCTACAGTTCTGCATGCACAGATTGCCATCATCATTGGCAAACATCTTGAGCAGCAGGACTCGGTCTGCCTGCAAACAGAGGGATGCTCAGCCAAAAAAAAAAAAAAAAAAAGTCTTATGACAAAGTCAAACACGCACACTGGGACACATTTTTTCTACATTCACAAGCAAACAG
This sequence comes from Ctenochaetus hawaiiensis, assembly GCA_029783645.1. Classification (NCBI taxonomy): domain Eukaryota; kingdom Metazoa; phylum Chordata; class Actinopteri; order Acanthuriformes; family Acanthuridae; genus Ctenochaetus; species Ctenochaetus hawaiiensis. The sequence goes on from JAPZDY010000007.1 coordinate 10,567,366, forward strand.
TAGACACCCACACACAAGACGAGTTGTTCTGTCTCTTCATTAGCATTGAGAAGTAATTACAGTGTTTAAAGTGCCTACAGTAATCCCTCCAAAATACAACAATCTCTCACTGCGTTCCACCAACCATTTCCATCTGTTTCTCCCTTCTCTCTTTTTAGCTAAATTTGTGATGAAAGCCTGCTCTCAATCTCTCATACCCCAGATTACTCTAATCTCTGCAGGATGTGAGTATCTGGTGTGTGCACATGATGAGGTGTGGACAACTGTGTGCCTTTACCGTACATATACTGCTTAGGGTTAAAAAAAAAAGAATCACTGTGAT
>JAPZDY010000007.1:10567787-10580830 GCA_029783645.1 Ctenochaetus hawaiiensis
AAAAAGAATTGCTGTGATTGAGTATCTTGAGTTTCCCTTAGCTATTCATCTTTAGCATTGAAGTTGCATGGTGTGTGTCTGCAGGACTGCATTTAGCATGCTAGCAGCAGCAGCAGCTTGCAACTTGGCAGTAGTTATGCTGAAAAGATTACATCATCAGGTTTGAGTTCAGTGAATCAAGTCTGAACTGCAGAAGTGAGAATGGAGAAACAGATGCAGCTCACACATGTCAGTCTGTTCAAACAAATAGACTGGAATTGATTTAATATGTGTGAATATTAGAGCTTAAAACAAAATAATTAAATCGAAATCTCTTTTTCTAAAGTACAGACTAGAGTGATTTTATAGATTTTATTAACAATATCTCAGCCCAAAACAGCAAACAGACACAGTTGGCGTCTGGCTGGTAAAAAAAAGTGGAGCATTTATCAACACAATAGTCAGATAGTTCCCTTGGTAGCTGGCAGAGACTAAAACCAGAGCAAGATGAGAGTAAATATTCAACTTCCCTCGCCAGGTGGTCAGAGACATGACTCAAAATGAATGTTAATGGTGCTCCCTGTCTATTGGATGCATAACTAAGAAAGTATCTGCTACCAAATTCACTATGGCAACTAATAAGGTGAGGATACATTCATGTTGTGTTCACAACTTGTTTCCATGTGACCAAATGGCCACAATATCAGACAGCGCAGGTCTCCATTCAAGAATTTTCCTCTCTGAAAACTGGGAGGCTACTGAACACACTAATTAGCAAATTATGTATTTAATTCTGCCCAGGTATTTAATGAATATATTTTTCACTATTTCTGCATAAGTAACAAGAACAACTTGCAATGTTGTGAAGAAAATGCTGCACTTGAGTTTACGAGGGGGTGGAGAGGGGTAAAGAAGGCATTAAAGAAGCTTTTTGAGGTATTTTTAAGTTACATTTTTGTCTCTCCTGCGACTCTGTAGCACCAGGGCTGGCAACATTCATTGCTGGCTCACCTATATAATTATATACATGTTTCTGCACCATGTTATACATCATGTTCATCCGGTAAGTAGATGACAGGTACACTAATATAATTTTTTGTATGATTTATGCAGTGTGTGCCGTTTATTGAAAAGCCAGCATTGAGTTTATGTATGTGTGTGCAGAATTACAATGAATTATGGGTGATCATCTTGTTGCTTAAAAGGGATATCTTACTTACTTTAGAGAGAGCAAGATAGCATTAAGTGTCAATCTTAGTTTTTTTTTTTGCTTGCATATGCAATCTTACAGAACCACAGGGGATAATACAAGCAGCACATCACAACTGTAACTCACATCAGTCAGAGCAGGACGTCACCACAAATACAAAGACCTCTTGAAATACACAGAAATTTCTCTTAGGATTTTCAGCCCTACGCAGTATTTTTTTTTACAGCTCAGATCAAACAACACATTCACTTTCACACACACACACAAACAATTAAACTCTTATAAACGCCCCCACCCAAAAAAAAAAAAAGAAAAATCAGGCTCCATTCAAGCAGGAAAGCTTCAGCTTACAGCTGCAGTAAACTAAGTAGACAGGACCTGAAAAAAACTGCACCACTTTCTTCTCCTCTGAGACAGGAGACAGATGATGGTGATGATGCTCGTTTTCCACTGCTCTGTAATCAATATCAGTTGCCTTATTCTGCTGCTGCAGGCTGAGTTAGATGGTCTGCACATGAGTGTGTGAGTGTGTGTGTGTGTGTGTGTGTGTGACTAAAAGAGCAGGAAGTCATTTATATTGTAATGTGAATTACTGGTAATGTGACATCAAAGTACTGAGTCAGAACCCAATGGGGATAAATCAGAATCGTTTTCAGTGTATAAATAATTTAAAACTGAATTTCTATTGAAGATGACTGCTTTCTGTACATCTTCCTAATGCAAATCACGTCTGTAGGATAAAGATGAGAGATACCAGTATTCTCAAAGCAGAAGCAGCAAGTACAGTGTGATTGTTATGTAAGTGAGTGCTGCTGTAGATACAGAGCCAGGCAACAGCAGGTAGTAGTGGGTAGTGATACTAGGAGTTGATACTGTGGAACAGAATGTGGTTAGGGTGTTACAGTGCTAAAGGAAAGAGAGAGCTCGGAGTAGGAGGAGATGACGTACTATGACAGTAGAAATGCTGCAGGCAAGAACAGACGCATGAAGAGACGCTACAGCATTTACATACAGATATTGTAAGCTGTCTCCATTGAACATGTATAAATATCAGTCACTTTAAATGTAACATGGCACGAACTATTCAACAGTTATGTGAAGTTCTCATTTTAAAGTATATATATATACACTTCATTATAAGGCTACAAAATTGCATCACAGAGACTGAAAACCCACATAGAAAAGCAGCTCAATCAGTTGTGGGTCTGTCAGGGCTGAGTGCTTTTATAAAAAAAAGCAACTACATGGGGACAAGATTCATTTACTTTAACAGAAAAACAAGCTTACTCTTTATCTCCCTCCAGTGACTAACTGTGGAAACACAACAGAGAAATCCAACTTTTTCCTCTCCTGATGCATATTTTGCTACCTCAATTTTGGATATATGCACCGTTGCAGCTTTTATGATGATGTTCAATATTTAAGTGGATCAGGAGTGTCTTAGCATATGCCTGATTCACTTTGGCTTGAACTGGTGCAGGTAGGCCTACAAGGCCCAAGGCCCAAATGCTGAATCATATACTCTTAGCACACAAGCTATCATTATTTCCTTCTTCTCTGCTAAAGTAAGACCTTTCTTGAGTCAAAGAAGAACAATAAATTAGGAAGTGTTTTCACTCAGAGTTTACATACTTTTCCCATGCTATTTTTTGTAGCAGAAACTTCACACTGTGCTTTTAGACATCAACATGTTAATCTGTAACGATGAGCATGTTAGCAAGCTAATAAGAGTTAGCTCGGTGGGTGTTCGAATGAAAAAGAAAGCTACTGGTTGTGTTAGGGGAAGTGTAGAGTCCAGTGATTGCAATTCTCAGCAGAGACTGTTGCTACCTTATCTGGGCTCGAGTTTAACGTTAACATTAGCTCTAACTTTGAGGCTAGCCAGCTAGCAACCTATTGCCTCTCCTTAATTGTACCACAGCTAATTTACCAGTGTGTGCTAATCTTGCTTGAATGTGTTCAGCATTCACTATCGTGTGTCAGGACAACTCACCAGCCTCTCCAGGTCACTGCCTTTCCTCCTGGTTTTATAAGCAGCTGTCTTCAGGTTAGCACCGTTAGCTTCCTTTGAGAGCTGTGATCAATCCTTTATCATATCAGCTGCTCGTTGTTGTAATTGTTCAGTTTTTAGAAGAGGTTATGTGTCAAATATGTAGTGCTGAGTGAAACATAACTTAATAGTCTCTTTTGTCTTGCGGGGTGTATTTCTGAGTTGTGTTTTGTGTTTTAGCAAGTCCTCTCTGACTCAATCCAGAAATTCTTCGTTCTTCCTCTTCCTCTTCCTCTCTCGAGGAAAAGCCTGCGTCTTAATTGAGTTAGCTGCAACACGACAGCGCCCTCCTGTGTACTATCAGCAAGTCCTGCTGCTTTTAGCCTTCGCATCATCTATTTTACCAAAAGACGTTCATCGCATCACTACTATTCTACTCCATGTGTAAATTCTGAGAATAATGAAATAAAAACGAGACACAGTTTGTCATAGCAACTTAATTTTTAATATTTGTAAGATATAAAAATCTTCATCTTTATCATACAATAACATCTTACCATAAATTTAGTCAAAGGAGGGATAATTTTGCCACCAAACAAGAATTATAATATAACTTTGATCCCCTTTGAGGTAAGACAGCTGGTTCATTGATTATTTAGCCACACAGGTCTTCCCTTCTACACATGTACAGGCTGTTTGGTTTATTATCATGTGTTATTCATGAAAGACATTCTGCCTCACCTGTAGGCCTATAGGCACAGAGCTGAAAGCAGGACCTACTCTATGAAGCTACTTACAGTGAGACACGTTCTGTCTTCTCTAAGATGTCTCAAACCAAGTGTCAATAAAATGAAACCAAGTCATATAATTATCAGTAGCAGAAGACCTGTATGGCATAAAGTCCACAGACTGTGATGTGCTCAGCGTATCTTTCACTTTTTTTTTTATATCACCACTTTCTTTGGACAAAAAGAAAAAAACAAAACAACAACAAAAGCAGCCAACACAGGAAACATTGTTCAATATGCATTATCCAAGAAACACAGTGAAAAAAAAATGAAAATAACAAGAAACAAAGCAAATATAGAATTTTTAACATGCCACATAGATCCTTGGGCAAGTTTTCTTTCACAGAAAGCCACCTATTTTACTAGTTTTTGTAGTAATAAAAATAATAGATATCTCATATGGTTGCCAGCAGGTTGACCAAGCAGAGAAAAGAGAGAGGAGAGAAACAAAGAAGCCACATAACATTATCACATCACCAGACCATGCACATGACCCTGCAGCATCCTGCAAGACAGTACACATACACACACACACACACACACACACACACACTGCAAGTCATGCAACTGACACACACACACCCATACACCCACACTCTCTGTAAAACAAAATACAAGCATAGATTGACATCAACCAAAACATCAGCATTTGACATTTCCCAGAATCCATGTATTCTGGCTGTACCAAAGCCAAAGAGGCATTTATGGCAGAAATGTTTAATATTCATATTAATAATGCTCTTTCAAAAACATTTAACAGCAGTTGGACAGTACTGTGTTTTTGTGCCGTCAGCACAGCTTGATTTGGCAGCACACCAGGTAATATAAAGCTCATCAACTTTACAAAAAGAACAGGAAGACGGACAACGAAAAACAGGCAGACAGACAGGCGTGCAGCAAGCTGAATGACAACCAATTACAGCAATGATGAGGAGAGAAAACCGTCATTGTCACAATCAAAAAACATGGCTGCATCGACTCCGTGGCAGGTCATGCACAAGCACACTCCCACACACACACACACACTCACACACACACACTCACAAGCACACACACTCACAGCACTTATACATCTGCCAATAACCTGCACCCTTTTGTTTTTTTTTTGTTTTTTTTTTGCCCTCATTGCCCCCATCCATCTTCACGTTTTTTTGCCAGTCCAAAGGAGAGTGGCTAACAGCAACTGACGAGCCCGAAGAAGGAGGATGATACAGAGAGCGGGACGACTGATGTCACAAGATGGGGGCAGGACCACAGTCAGTGTTCCTTGGCTGGTAGAGGCGGATGGACACCAAGTCCCCGAGCAAGCTGACTGGGTGTTTGGAGCCAGGAGGTGCGGTTTTGGTCAGTCTCCAGTGAGCTGATTGGTTGTTTTGAGTCTCTACAGGGATGTGGAGGGAAGCTTCTTGACCCGCCTCTGGGCTAGGAAGGAGCTCTCGATGGGCTTGAGCTCTGGAGTTGGTTGGGAGTTCTTCAGGGCAGAGTAGGTGGCCGCCATGGCACCCTGTACACAAAAAGCAGCATGGTAAGTGAAACTCAGACAACCAATTGTCCAAAAGTCAGGTTTGACAAAGACAGCTGATGACAGGTTGAGGTTTAGTGGCGTAAGTCACCTAAGCTGCCCATTCTTTTCATTATTAAAATGATCATCCTCAAGTGGCCATTCAGTGGAACTGCAGTTTCTGGCACTTGTATTTGCTGGTTTTACTCATCAGTCCCAGAGGATACCACTTGAAAGTGGATATAATATCATGTTGTTTTGTTGATTTTTAAAAAATATTTTAATCCCTCTGTTGGCATATTACTTACATATTAGCGCCAACAAATGTTGATCAGTAAAATAATGTGAAACTGCAAAAGACAAATAAGATTGGGACTCATTTGTAAAAACATTGCTCTGTTGTACTACTAGGAGCTAAAAAGGCCACAGGGAACCTTTGATTATAATATATTGTCAAGTCTTGTGTAACTGTATTATTTACAGAAGCTAAACATCTGATCAGGATTCAGGAATTGAATATCAAATACTCTGGACATTACTACTAAATATTCAGTGATATAGACTGTAAGAGGAGTCTGTTACCTTGACCAGTTTGGGGTCATGGTGTGGGAGCTGGCTGTTGGGTAGTTTGTCTCTCTGAATAATCCAGGGATGTTTGAGGACCTGCTTAGCAGTCAGTCTCTGATGGGGGTCCACATGAAGCATCCTGGACACAAGGTCCTGGAGGGAGCACACATCGAATATTAATGATATCGCAACAGAGGTAGCTGGCATTATTTTTGAGGAGCATGAGCGAAGGAGCTGGCAGTCAGATAAGGAACTCTACCTTGGCAGCATCGGACACAGTGTCCCAGTTTCCTCCAGTCAGACTGAAATGACCATTGCCTATCCTGTTCAGGATTTCATTCGGGGTGTCCTCAGGCCCGTTGGCAAATGGGGTAAAACTGGTGGAAAGAGCAGATAAGAGAGTAAGCATGAAGGGCAGCAGGACAGAAAAATGTGCTCCAGATAAAAGCATTGGTACTCACCCGGCCAGCATGGTGTACAGTAAGACTCCCAGACTCCAGATGTCACATCCCATGTCATAGCCCTGACGCTTCAACACCTACAAACGACCAATTTCACATTAAATTTCAACATCTGTAAAGTTTTCATTTTAATCCAAGTTAGAGCAAATTTAATCATTTCCACAGCCTTTCAGACATGAGACTGAAAAAAGTGACTCTCCTCACCTCAGGGGCTACAAAGTTAGCAGTGTAGCATGGGGTCATCAGGAGGCCGTTGTTGGCACGCAGTTGCTTAGCAAAGCCAAAGTCACAGATCCTGATGGACTCGGGATTCCCTGACTCATCAACATAAAGGATGTTACTGGGCTTCAGGTCTCTGTGCACCACCTGGAGGATGAAAGACAGTATGACGGAGTTATAAAAGCTGATTTTCATGTAGCTTTTTTTAAACCCCCATAGACACTGACTGTGAGTCATTAAACAATCTCAATGAATCGATCACACACTGCCTGGATCAATGCTTGAAGGTTTAGTGTGCAAGATGTAGGGGGACCAATTTCAGAACGTGAAAAAACAATACTTATGAGAACATTATAATGACCTGAAAATAAGAATGGCTGTCTTTTTATTGCCTTAGATTGAGTCTTTTGAATCTACAGAGGGAGCAGATCCTCTTTAATGAGTCCACCAAGTTTCTACAGTAGCTTTGAATCGACATACTAAACACTAGCTCTACGGATGGACTTTTTTGGGGTTTTTTTTCAAATCCATCATGAGTTTTACATAATGAAATGGCTGAGGAGGGTGAGTGGAGGGATTCAGTTGGTTGCAATATGCAACCTTACCACCAGATGTCACTAAATCCTACACACTGAAACTTAAATCCCAACAAAGGTTAGAAGTGCTACATGAGCTGTATTAGTTTGAGCTTAATAGTATCAATATTAGCCTTTATTTCAACCCAGGTCCAACTAGTGGCTGTTTTTTAGTGTTAAAGTCAGTACAAACTATGCTGAAAACCAATAAACAGGCTGGAAGGCTAGATGCTATTTGTTAGTATTTGTCATCGTCTTTACCCCCTGTGCGTGCAGGTACTCGACAGTCTTGGTGATGGTGTGAAGCACAGCGCTGGCTTCTCTCTCCGAAAAGAACTTCTGTTTGAGGATCCGATCCAGCAGCTCTCCACCACGCATCAGCTCCGTCACCAGGAACACCTGCTTACTGTTATCGTACACCTGAGACGAAAACACACATACACATTATTGTATCATCAACTGGGACATTCAGCCCTCTTAAGGTCGTGATGAACAAAAGTGTGTTTTTCGACTCACATCCTTCAGTGTTATGATGTTGGGGTGCTGTCCATATCTGAGAAGAATCTCAATCTCCTCAGAGGGGTCTGTGCTGGTCTTATCAATCATCTGTCAACCAAAAAAAGCTCATATTTTTAGATACACAATCTTACTTCTCCCTCTTGTCCCAGGACTCTTTATCTTCATGTGAGTGTGTTCATACCTTGACAGCGTATTCTGTGTTGGTGGCTTTGTGGACACATCGTTTACAGACAGAGAAGGAGCCCATGCCGATGTCCTCCTTCAGTACGTAACCGTCGCTGAACAGCAGGTTCTTCCCGTGTAGTTGCTGCAGAAGAATAGTTTAGGGATGAAGAGCGGTGGTGAGGTGAGGGTGTGGAAGACCGACAGAGACAATAAGGTGGAGGAATGTTGATGCTTTTTCTAGAAATGTTTCTCTTTCTCTCTCTCTTATTTGTAATGCTGTCTGTCTTGAACAAGCATTGAGTTTTTTAATGAGATCTTTAATCTATACACTAACCCTTGTGTGGGCTGGTGTGAAGATGGTTCGATTTAGTTTTTCGATTGTGTGGGCACAGCACAGTTCTGTGAAACCTCAGCTTTTTTTAACAAGTTTGTTTAATATAAGTAAGTTCATTTCCACAGACTGCAACCGGCTGAGGAATCAGGTTACTGACCGACTGCAGCTGGTACTGGCAAAATAAATGCTGACATCATGATCGAGACTCTCAACACAGAACTGCTAACAAGCTGGAGTCATTTCCTCTATACTGGTGGTTTATATTTTAAAAAATTTAGACACTTTATGATCCATTTCTGTGTGAAAGGCTGCACACATCTCACGTAAAAGTATAATTTGTTTGTAAAGTGAACCTTAGTGGTGCCTACACACCACTTAACTGCTGCTCTCACGCCTGGTGTAGCCAGTTTAATTGATTATGGTGGAAGTAGAGAGTTGCAGCAGTCAGTCTGCATACATTATGTGTTAGATGTAGCTGGAGGGTGAGCACAGTTACACTGCTGTAGCTAACTGTGCAATAATTATCCTTACAGAAATAAAAATCCGCAGCTGAATTGAAAGAAATACAGGTTTGTTTAAAACTGTATTTCCTGCTTGTTAAATCAAATAAAGACAACAACAGCAAAGTTCTTAAGCCTGACCTGGACCACCGGGTGTGGTGGAGGCTTGACTTGCTCCTCTGAACCTTCCTCCTCCAACAGAGTCGATGCGATAAAGCTGAAGCCTCTGAAGAGCTGGTGAGCTCCGGCACTTGGGGGCACGCCAGGCGAGTCTGGAAGATAACAAGGAAGGTACTGAAAAAAAGGAAGATGTTTGCCTTCATGGCCGTGTTTAAAGAAGTCACTGCAATGAACCGCACTTTGAGGCTTGTGCATTTTTTTTTACAAACGCTGCTGTAATAAAGTGCTATTGTGTCGTAATGGTGCTGCAACCATGACTGTCTCTCTTTTCATCCTGTATTCATTTGTTTCTTATAGCTTAGAGGGAAAAAATAGAAAACTTCCTTTAATTTCAACTCTAAAATTTTGATCTCTGACCTTTTGGGGTGCGGGAGGTGAACTCGGAGTCAAAGTAGAAGGTGTCGTCTGGACGAGCCACTGCCGGCCTGAACGGAGGCTTTACCTCTTTTCTGAACAGTTTCTGAGAGGAAATAAAACAGTATATTGTTACAGTTTTCCTACAGCAAAGAAAATGATTTATGGCTGTTCTAAATGAAATATTTTACTGTGAATATATAAATACATCCTCGACTGACAGACACTCACATTCCAGTCTATGGTAGCGAAGAAACCATGTCGTTTGATCTCCTCTGCACCATCAGCACCAGATCCTGCGAAAACCACATTAACAGTTAACAACTATGATGTGCGTAAGTTGCCATTTGGGGAAAGTTTTGTTCATGAGTGGATACGAACCCAGTCTGTTGGCAGGGTTCCTCTTGAACAAAGCTCTGAGCAGAGACTGGGCCTCTGCGCTCAGGAACTGAGGCATCCCCAGACGAGCCCTGCACGGAGAAACAGACGGCACAAGATATAAAAAGAGAGGTTTTTAAACACCAACAGTAAGTGGCAACTGAGCTTCTGTGTTGGATTTGCTCTTCCATCTAAAGAATACTCACTTCAGGATCAGGTTCATAGTTTCTTTACGGTCCTTCCCTTGAAACGGCAGCGCGCCAGTCAACATCTCAAACTAGGACACAGAACATACAGCTGTTATCTATTTGTACATGTGTGATAACATGCAGTGGAACATTTACCGGATGATGAAATTAAAACATGTTGCTTAAAAATAATGTAAAATATTATTCTTGCTGCTAACCATTAGTACTCCAAATGACCACCAGTCGGCGCTGTGGGTGTGTCCCTGCCTGTTCACAACCTCTGGAGCCATGTATTCCACAGTACCACAGAAGGAATAGGCCTTCTTTTCATGATCGATGGCTTCTTTACACAAACCAAAATCTGGAAAAAAACACAACGCAAGACACAGTCAACAGCAATATCATCAACATACTGATGTTAAGAAAATATAATAAATACTATTTTAATTGCAGTATTAAAGCAACAGAACTATCCCCAGTTTTCAGCTTAGTTCTTTATTTCTGTCAGTGTTTGTCTTTGTCATTGTGACTTGCTATATTGCCTCTGTACAATTTCCTAATGTCACCTTTGGTTCGATGGCAACAGGACTCGGGGGTAAATAAACGGCAGTGATTGTGAGTGACGACAGAGATAAACACAGAGGACAGAGTGTAATAATTAACCTGCAAAACATATGCAGATATGTGAAGTCAGTGAGATAAAGCCGTTTCCCAGCTGTGAGTAATGAAGGTCAACAAGGTAGAGGAGAGGGAGGGTGTGTGTGTGTGTGTGTGTGTGTGTGTGTGAGACAGAGAGACTGGTTGTAAAGGAAAAGCAGGAGACTCACCTGTTAGTTTGATATGTCCCTCCTCATCCAGGAGAATGCTAAATAAAAGCAACATTGTGACATGTTAGAGTAATGTAGGCCTGCATCATTGAAAGAGTGAATTATAACTCATCATTTATAGAAAACTGCACATTCTGTTGGAGTCTGTGTTGTTATCGCATGCAAAATGTTGACGCATCTGATAACCTTTTACATCTTAAAGGTACACTAATGACTTTGAATAGTGGGTTTCTATCTTTTGTTTATACTCAAGCTACAAGCATGAGGGAGGTGCAGAGGCTGGGGAATGCACTTCAGCTACTGGTGGCAGTAATGCACCATAAAAAGTAGCTAAGCGCCAATTAAACGGAGCAGAAGACGACCGTTAGCGAATGTCAACAAAGCAGAGTTCAAAACTTTAAAAGGCTTTGCAAATGTTAAGTGTGCATTCATAGTGTTTGTCAGGCCTGAGGGGATACACACAAGACATTTTGGTGAGTGAAGATAATTCTAAATGTTTTGAGTGCAAATTGAAAATCCCACTGGGTACATTTAAAAAAAAACAAAAAACACAATAACGTTTTAGTTGGAAAGCTCATGTTAGAATTTTTTTTATAGCAGCAAACCACAGTTAGAGTTCGGCGTCTGTTCCTCGAAATCATCGCCCCCTGCAGACATGTTTACATAGAGATTTTACGAAGTGATGAAAAAACATCTTAAAGCCGCTCAGTCGGAGCATGCGGGTGGATGCAGGAGTGGAGCTGGGGCTGATAGAACAGGCAGCCATGTTGATGCAGGACAGAGCAAAAAAAAAGGGGGTTTTTGCCGTTTAAATAGACGCCATTTGTGTTGTGGTCAAGTGTTTGGTGGATGATTGTAGAGAGTGAGACATGTAATGTGAGTTGAGCAGAGCAGAACTGTCCAAACAGCATTGTTTCAAAATTTCTCATATTAGGAGAAAAGTTTTGTTTTAAATCAGAGCACTAAATAGAAAAAAATCCTCATAGTTTGTTCAGGTTTTTGGTCCCTGAATAATTTATTGGATTGCTCCAATAAAAGTGTCTTAAAAGAGCTCAAGCACATCCAGATGGTTTGGGATTGCAGAAACATGGTTCATTAAATATGGATTTGTTTATACATTTTTTCTGTAATGATGCTCAGCATGTGCGTTCGCTCTTACTTTTCAGGTTTGAGGTCCCTGTAAATGATGCCCAGGCTGTGGAGGTGGTCCAGTCCTAACGCCAGCTCAGCCAGATAAAACTTCACGTCCTCCTCTGTGAACATCACCTGGGAGGCATGACACACATACGGAGAGGAAAGAAACGAGAAGGTGAAACAATAGGAAAGAATAACATCTCAGGGCGAGACAGTGGTGAATAGTCACATGAATGCTAGTCTGACCCCAGGTCAGCAAAAAAAAAAAAACCCCCCACACAAAAATCTAATGAATCACTCACCTCTTTGGAGAGTCTTGTGAAAAGATCTCCTCCTCTGAGAAAGTCCAGGATCAAGTACAACTTCCCTTCCGTCTGGAATGCTGCAAATACGCACACGTTTCAACAGAAAATCAGGAAAAATGACTCAGGAAAATGTCTGGAATTTAAAGCAATAATGAAGCAAGAAATCTGATGGATCCAATAAGCTTTTTTTTTGTTGAGGTTTTGGAAGTAAAAGCTAAATAAGGCTTCAGACTGACTCACCATAGTGCAGTTTGACAACAAATGGGTGGTTGACATCTGCCAGGATGTCTCTTTCCATCTTGGTTCTCACACGGTCTCTCACTGGAGGATGAATAGGAGCAGGGTTTTAGAGTGTGCGAGTAGAAAACTACCGCATTCAGTATCACTTAAGAAAGTACTATTTAAAAAAGTTACACTGTATGTGATGACAAAAAGTAGCCTGACAAAGCCTTGCAATGATTTTCACTTTACTCACTGCAGTTCAGCAAATGACATGGACAAAATAGGTTAAGAACAATATATTTGTTTGTTTGTTTGTTTGTTGCTGCACAATAAGTGATCAATAATTTGCTGACTCACAGTGAAAGAGGCTGTGAGGTTGTGCACAGTTTCAGGAAGTGGTCAGTGACCATTCAAATTTGGTAGAGCTGTCAAATAAAGACTTGAGCCAAAAAACAATTGAGCCGAATGTTGCAAAAACAAACTAATTCACCGTGGACTCTGTAGATTCACTGCTGTGCATGCAGCATGCTGAGGAACGGTGTTTTTTGCTTTTTATCAAGCACGTAAATATGTTATTTTGCTAAGTGCACTCAGCAAAAAGCCCACTGACTGAATGGTGTGTAAAGTGTAAAGTGAATCCAGCAGTA
>JAPZDY010000007.1:10617019-10628742 GCA_029783645.1 Ctenochaetus hawaiiensis
CGATGTTAAATATAAGACATTTTACACAAAAGCATTCTCATACAGGTAGAAAGCACAACTTTAACCAGCTAAAATCATCTTGTCAAGCTGCAGTAAAAGCATTAAAATGCAGCCAGAGTGAGAAAATAAGGGTAATAAAGCATTTTTATCTTTGCACGAAGTGATAAAAAGCAGCAAAGTTAGTAATGAGCCCTTTAAGTTTCATTTGTGACACCTCAGGCATCACTTTTCCTATTAAAACAAATGTGTTTGTTCTTCTTGTTCTTGTAGTTCTAAACTTTTAAAAGCTTAAATATCCCTCACCTAATCAATGCTGCCCGGCCCTTTGATGACTTGCATTTAAGTGCATAATGATATCTGCATTATTGTTTCATAATTTTTCATATTCTCATCATCACCTGTGTTAATTAAGGAAATGAGCAAAAAGTCACACCTGAGTTTCAGGGATTTCATGAGTGCCTTAAGGCTTGAGGGAAAAATGGATCCAACATATTTGTAGAGGAACTTTGCAATAACTTAACACTGACAGAAGCATGATTCAGATCTTTCAGAGGACCTTGACTAACCAAGTTATGACAGCGGCCAATGCAGGTGGTAGTGACTCAACTGGCACAGGATGGGACGATTTGCTGAAGAGCCTTTATCAGTGATGATTCACTGATGAGAAGTTAATTCATAACAGACGTGGTTTGGCGATGAATAAAATGGGCTCAATCAAACAAACGTTTTTTTTTTGTTTTTTTTTTTTCAATAGCTCTCTTTGCACATTTCTTTCTCGCCTGCTTTGCCACAGTTTCAGGCACAAAAGGCCTTTAATCTGATTTCCATTCATGACACCTTCTCCGCTTCCAAAACACAGGCGCTCGCATAAAGAGTGACGGGAAAACAGACTCCTTCTCAGCTGCTGTATCATAGCACATCACTCCGTGCTGATGAAAATAGTGATTTTTTTTTTTTTTTTTTACAATACAAAGCTTCCTTTATTTCTCAAACCTAAAAGTGTGTCTCCCCGTCTGTCCCATCTGTGCACATGACCAAGCATAACTCCCGCTGCTGTAACTCTCCCAACATGTTGGCTGGCACGGCCTCCAGTCTCCCTCCTCCTTTTTGCTCAGTCAATCTGAGCCCCGAGGCGTCGCTCTCTCTCTCTCTGCCATCATGAACCAAAGTGTACAGCTGGCTGGTAGCATGGTGAGAGAGACGAATGGCACAGATCCCACTGTGACTGGCAGTGACCAGTGCCATCAAATCGATTACAGATATTGGAATTCAGTGAACACGAGAGAACAAAAACAAAGTCTCTTACAATATGTGTGTATGTTGGTAATATTCTACACATACTCACTATATTTTTAGCAATAATCTCACAAATCAGGGTTATCAGAGCATTGTGAGCAGTACACATACCAAAAGCTGGGTATTTTTCACAGTATTAAACTTAGCAGTCTTCACAGGTTCTGCACCACCATCTGTTCAGCTGCGATATGCTACTCAGCCAACTCATGCTGCAGAATACTGTAAATAGTGGAGTCTGCAGGACGACACTATCGCGAAACGACCCAAAGTGAGCTATGTTTTTCATTCATCATAAGCTCCAATAAGATTTCTCTGCTCTACCATTTACTTTAAGAACTGTATGTGCACAATCAATCATTTCTGCTTCCTTAATAGAGGTAGAAATCCTTAATGAGTCAAGACTCATTAACTTGTCTTCAGTATTCATGAGTTAGGCCTCAGGTTTATGATCAAATACTGGATCTCAGAATAAGAGCAGTCATTTTTCACTGGAGAATTGCAAATCTTTTTCTGGGTTAGTTCATCTTTTAAATTCACGCCCCCCATCAAATCAAGAGAGGCCATCCAGGCCGTGAAACAGGAGAAAGAGCCTCATTTACAATCAGTCTGATCTTGTCCTGTAAAGCTAATTGAGGACACTGTGCAATATTGTGCACAGAGCCATTCATCTGTGTGCTCAGACACACAAAGGCACGGGGCAGCGCAGGCTCACTTTCACCTGCTCAGTTGGCAGACCGATTCAAAAGAGGCCGTTTCTTAGAGCCGTAGCATAATGTGGCACAGGTTGCTGCCAAGCGGCCCATGTCCGCTCACTCAGCACTGCCACAATGTGGTAGCTGCATATTCACTAAGCAACCAGTCTGTTCAAGAGGCATCTGAAGAGCTCATGAATAGTGATGCTACATAAGAATAATGGGAATCTGGACAACATTAAAGCCACAGATCTGGCTGATAAGAGGTTTATCATCATTTCAATCTTCATGAGTTAATGCCGAACAAACGCTGTCTTCTACTTGCTATGCAGTAATCCAACACTACTGACAAGACAGCTGTATGTGAGTACAACTCTGCAAAGATGCATGTGCAGGTGCGGTGTTATCTGTGAAGCAAGGAAGATGGTCTGATTCTGCAGCCTGCATTACAAAACTCAAACTGGAAGGTTATACATCACTTCAGTCTTTGAATATAAGAGCTAGTTCAGCATATTGGTTTTCAGTCTAATGATCCATGTAAGCCTGGAAGAGTTTGTCCCAACACCTCCTTTCTTTTGATGCCATGATGTGTGAAAAAGACTTTTTCACAGAAAGAAAAACCACTTTTAAAGTTGAAAGCACTGATGAGCTGCACACTTTCTTTAGATCAAGCTGGTCTCTTCTCTGCTTCTTCGCTTTGTAACAGATTTGCCCAAGAGCTTCAGTTCTACAATGCAATACCCCAACTTAAGCTATTTTTGGAGCCAATTGCAAAACTGTCAATCATAATTGCTTCCAAAGAACTGGGTGTCTGTATTGAATATAAACTGGATTGTCCTCTTACCTATCAGCTATTCATCACATTGACTTCCCCTGATTCAAAATGCAGAGTTCATTTAAAACACAGGACAAACACTATGCATCATTTATCGAGTCCTTTTGCTCCCAACTAAGCGAATAGTGTAAAATAAACCAACAGAGTGGGCATTCAATCATTTTTGTGGTCCAACTTTACTCATAATCACTTTTCCTGTAGAGTGGTGACGACTAAACACCTTCAATTAAGGGGCTGGACGCGCACCTTGTTCGCCATTTTTTTTTTTTTTTTACCTGAGCTAAGTCACTTAGAAAAAAAAACTGGTCAAACAATGCATGAAATACACCGTTTGACATATTTCACCTTTCATTACCTCCGTTTCGAGCTGCACTAGTTCCATAGTGGGCCATGGCTCCGCGATCTGTGCAAGAGGCATTTTCGCAGGATTTTTGTCAGCTTCCCCCCTCAGCGGTTCAAGTGCGGTTTAGTGTCTCCCCAGATTTCCTGTCGGTGCAGCTCCTGTCAAACGCAGCTCGCCGAGGAACTCCTTCACTCGGGTCCAAAGTCCAGGTGGAGAGGATTTATCAGCACTTCGCGCTCCGCTCGGCGAAGAAGACGCGCAAATGCGGACGCTTGCGAGCGCAATCAAGAGCTTTGCAAACAATTGTAATCCCTTGACTTGACCTCGGCGCCTGCTGCTCACACTTGTTCGTATTTATTCAAAGTGATTATCCAGGTGGAGAAAAAAAAAACCCCGCAACAAACAACAAACAAACCCCGCGTCCTTCCAGGTACGCGCGTTGGACACTCAGGATTTTGGGTCTGACAAGCGGAGGAGATGAGCGGCGGAGAGCGGTGCCCGGCAGTGTGATCCAATAGCAGGGCTTTGCAGGAGACTAATCGCCTAAGGGTGAAAGCCAGAGTACGTGCTGTCTTTGCAATCGACGTCGTATCAGATCTTGACGTCTCACCGTGTCCCTGCGGTTTCTCCCGTGCTCGAAAGGCAAGTCTACGCTCAGCCCGCCTGGTTCGCAGCAGTGTGCGATGCGCCCAGAGACCTCAGTGTGGCTCTGTACTACGAGCACTCTCCAACTCGAGCTATTATTGGCAGACTCCAACAGGATTACATCCAGCCCCTTTTTTTTTTAATTGTTCCGCCCAGGTCCCATCATGCCATCATCCGGCGGAGAGACGAACTGCAAATACGTAATGCAGACTGGAGCCTGCAATTCATGAACGGCCCGCTTCCTTTGATGCCAGCCTGTGGTGCATGTAGCAGGTGGATCAGTGAACAGATACTCTGCTTCAGTTAATGAATAAATTGCAATGAATGGCATACCCCCCCCCCCTCAAAAAAACGGACTTGGATGTATAATGTCTCCTGTAAAACTTAGACTCATTTCAGCTGATAAAAAGATACAGAGTTTGCATCTGACTTTAATGCCCTGAACGGCACTGACCTCCACAAACTATAAAAATATGAAAATATATTTAGTGCACATTGCCTAAGAGCCACATCACCGCTTCTACTTGCAACAAAAATAAAAACATTGATGCAAAAAAATTATATAACATTGATTACGCAATAAAAACAACATAAAGAAGAGAAAAGAATAGAATCTGGGGTGTGACCAGTGTTTTTTTTTTTTTCAAGTCTGTCCGGATATTACATTGATGCAACACTGTTTTCATTGACAACAGCTCTTGTAATGGTCCTTGTAAACTTCAGTGATATAATAGACCCCCTCCATCCTCAACACTTTTCTGCTCCATTCACTGCTGAGTGGATTTTTGCTGTTGGCTAGCATCGGTTACCATTGGCAACTGGAGAGCATCAAACTGCCTCGCCTTCAAGGGATCGGATGAATTTTTGATTTGAATTTAAGATGAAGGTGGCGTGGCATTTCACGGCAACAAAAATGAGGTATTAATTAACAAGATAAATGGGGTCTTTTGATAGATTTGTTGCTCAACTAGGCTTTTGTGCATGTAAAACACTGCTGCTGCTGCACTAATAAATCCTTTTTTTAATAGCTAATCTGCATGTGGCAGAGCTGTAAGGCGGCTTAAACATGTAGATCTACACTGGAGATGAAAACATTTCCTATCTTGTGCAACTGCATCTTGAAAGAGCTGTAGCTTTTGGACTTTGTGTCCAAGATATTCACTTGCAACACTTCAGAAATGGTCACATTGACTCATAAATGAGGGTTTACTGCAGTTTTTTAACCTATTTGCACATTAGTTTATCCTCCTGTAGATGATTTGCCAGTATTCCTGAGCTTTCAACAAGCGTGCATCATCCATCATTTTCAAGGGACGCTATATGCTTGTGCAGATAGATACAACAGATGTATATTAATGCCTGTTTGTTGACACCTTTTTCCTTTGCACACCAGGGAAACAGAAGGAAGTCAATGGTTGTAGGAGGCTCTTGATGTACAGCTAATTTATTTTCTGACAAATCCTTCCCACCAAAGGGTGGTCAAAAGGTAACGGTACAACACCGAGGGGGGAGGGCAATCCGTCACGCTAACATTCTGTGTAATATTCAAAGTCACTGCCATCCCAGAGCTCACATTGACCCATCGATCCGTCTTGATGATGGATAAGTGCCGGCTATGGGAACACCCATGGCACTAACGCTGCTGCATTGAGGTTCATTTGTTATTTAAGACAACCATGTGATGGGTCATAACTCGTTTTTTTTCTTCATTCCTCATCTTCTCTGCTCTCATTCTTTCCCCTTATTCATTACTTACAGGACAACTGCCGCCCTCGTTCATGCAGAACATTTCACACTGATTATAGTCCCCCTTGTATGAAATGATGAATTCCAGATGTTCTGTTTGATCCTGAGGTGACATTGAAGGGTGTAATAGAGATAATTCATAGGAACGATTTGAATCAAGACAATCAAGAAAGAATGAAAAGTCGAATCAAGGAGCCTTATCCTATTGGAACAAAATATAATAATGTTAATAATCATAATAATAATAGCAATAATTGTATTAATTCAAGAGAAAGGTTACTAGTGATCAGAAAAAACAGCAAAAAAAAAAGCATTAAAAGTGATCGACAGCTGTTAGATGTGATGTATATTGCATCTCTCATGGCAGGGGATTTCTGCGTCTATTCATGATATTTGTGACATCACAGGTGACAGCGATGACTCAGGGGTGTTTTCCGTCCAGCGACAGAGACTCCAGGGACACCCTACCCCCACCTTGAGCTAGATCAGAGGCATCATGGGTAATATGACTCAGTCTGGCTTGCCATGCATGTGCAGTGAAGCAAAAGTCCACCCTGACTTGTTGGCGTATTGGAGTGGAGTGTGTCTGCTGAGGAGCTGTCACACTGAGACCTGAGCTGTAACCAATCAGGCAGCAGATTTGGTCCCCAAACAGCGGACTGCAAATGAGATAAAATGGTACAAAGATGACACCTCAATTTAACTTCATTTTCAGTTTTTAGTTTGAAGCCACAGAGGTGGAGAGAGACACAGAGAGTGATGTTAAGTACACTGGAGGAAAAACAATGAATCATACAGCATGTAGTTTCCTCCCCTCTGAACACACACACAGCTGTAAACAGTGACTATTGAAATGCAAATACATGCACACTCCAGTTGTGAAGTGGCTGCCGGCTCTGAAACGGCACCTCGAAATTCATTTGTTCATTTATTATTGATGTTTTTCTGTGATATAATTATCTGTTTTCTTTTATTTATTTTAACCTCTGTCACACTTCCACATGTATATTATCTGTTCTGTATCTGTTCAACTGTTCAGCTGTTTCTTTATTTCTGTTTTGTAAATGTAGTACTTGTAATATGTGATTCTAACCCGGTTTGTTTCTGCTTTTCAGTGGTGATATTTAGCATTAACAGTACCTATTCTATTTCTATTCTTTTTGTTTATTTTTGTTCAATATAAAATATTTAAAATACTTTACTCTTAAAATATTGCCAGTCTGTACTGTTCTGCTAATAAAATATTTATATTTTAAAAAGTTGATGCAAAGATTTACTTGTGACTTTGCTAAACAAGGACTTTTTGAACCTCTGAGCAGCAAAATTCATCTCCATGACGCAGCCTGATACATTGCCAAATCTCCTCTGAAATAAGTATTTGTTGTTCTGTTTCAGTTTTCATTTCCTACCCATCATTATTAGGACTTCCATTTAAAGCAGATTAAAATATGCAAAGCAAAATGTTTAGTTAATCCAGGGGATTATTTTGTTGATGTAACACAAGCACCAGGAATTGACTCCACTTAAAGACAAGAGCAGCATTAAAGCGACTAACTAAATATAGGCTTCCCCTTCTACAGTGCAGATGAATAAACAGAGATGAATAAACATGGTCTTTTTCAGTTACAACATACTATGCAGATTATACTTGATTACAGTACTAAAGCATATACTCTCAGTGTGTCAAGTTTCAGCAGGACTTCTCTGAGACCTTCGATAATGTGTCTGCAGCGCAGGGATCAACGCCGTCAGAGAGGCTGCAGCATCGAGCAAATTAAATAGCTGCTCAATAGCAAAGCAAGGTAGTTATCTAATATCTGCCAGCTGACCATGACAAGAGAAGATGTCATCACAATTAGTCAAAATTTGCTCTGTGCCATTAAGAGATGATAAACGAATAGCGTTATTGTATTTCAAACATTAGTGAAATAATCATTTGTCACAGAAATGGCCGTCGGGACAGTCAGGCTGCAGATGGACTGGGAGTGGAGTATTGATCGATAATATAAATAAAAGGGAGCGAGGGGAGATGAGTGGAGAGAGAGAGAGGCTTTGGCTTTCCACCATTTTTCATTGTTGGTCGTTAGATACGATCCTGTTGCCTTTTGTCATCGACACTATGATTTGCAGTAACAGTTTCCGATGCATAACACAGTCTGCTGACTCCATAATCTTGTGAGTGTATCAACGGGTGTGCTGTCAAGCCACAACAGCATGTTGAGGCCTGAGTTTGTAGCTCTGGTATTTGGGCTAGGCACAAAGGCGGGCCAAGCACAAGGTCTTAATAGAAAACCACCTCTGAGACTAAGTTCAGCACAAACAAACGACTGTGACACACCACTGTGTCCTTAAATTTCACTGAGAGATGGATGAAGTCATAGTAAAGTGTTGGAACATTAAAAGTCGATGAGTACATGAGTGGACCTTTTGTTGTTGCTGCACAGGCTGCTAAACAAGGCAAAAAAAAGGCAGCGCTAACTTAAAATAAAGCCACATGAAGTGCTGCTATCACTGGAATAAAACCACTGTGGTTTCCTGAACAAGAGCACAGGGCGGTCACGGAGCCTTTTGAGCAAGAGTGGGCAAGAATTATGCAACCTGTTAGTTTTCCATAGTCCAAGATCAGCCTAAGCTGACATTCAGGCTCAGGTTTCTTCCTCTCACTTTTAGCCGAGAACATTTTTACACAACTTCAGGTTAATAATGATTCACTGAGATTTCATAATGGCCAAACTCTTTTACTACTATACCAACTTGCAGGATTAACACTAGGTTTTTAATTCAAATAAACCTATACTTACAATAAATTGATGAAAGGCTTATACAGCATCAAATACCATCATATGACTTCTTTTAAGTCAAATTCGACAGATTTTAAGCAATTTACATGATTCTATCTTTTACAAAGACAAAATATAGTTCTAGATTTTTATGGGGCCTGGCAGATTTTCTTCATATAACCTGAAATATCGACATAAAGCATGTTTACCACGCGCATTGCGACGCTGTGCCATTTTGCCTGCTGACATATGAACCCGTCATTCCCTCTTCCAACTGTCTCTTTCTCTTGGTTCAAAGGGAGTAA
Organism: Ctenochaetus hawaiiensis; assembly: GCA_029783645.1. Taxonomy (NCBI): domain Eukaryota; kingdom Metazoa; phylum Chordata; class Actinopteri; order Acanthuriformes; family Acanthuridae; genus Ctenochaetus; species Ctenochaetus hawaiiensis. The sequence goes on from JAPZDY010000007.1 coordinate 10,625,662, forward strand.
CAGCAGGGGGTGCCAGATATCAGAGGGCAGCTCTTTCATGACTATCGCCTTTTCATCAGGCGGTGCCCTTTGCCTCCGTGGAAACATTCAACGGCAGATTTCTCGAAAACAGTCACATTGACAATGGTTTGCTGCTGTAACATATTCTTTTGAAATGCTATACTTGATGTCTGCTGTTTCAAAGATGAAGCAGAAGGAAAAGCTGCATTTAGATTAACACACAATGGTTTAATGTGTCGTTATGACTCATATTTCCTCTTAAGAACAAATAGGTAATATGTGCTGACTTTAATGGAGGTAATCATTCAACATAAAAGAAAACTTTGAACCCAAAACCAGTGACTGCTTGACTGATTCTGTGGTGTTTATTGAGAATAAATTACAAGAGTTCAGCAGTAAGACTGTCTAAAGCTTTTAATTCCCACAAAGACCGTATATCTCACTGTGGAAAACCACCAAAACACAATATTTTACAGCAATACCATCCATGCTTTCTCTATTTGGTCAAAAACTGCATCTGTTTGTGTGAGTTCTGGATGAATTATTTAAAAATAAACTCCTCTAGTTGAGCGCATCCAATGTAATTATTATTGATACTGTAAATTATGCAGCCGGCAAAACAGCTGTCATACTTTAAAAACAGTGAACGCTTATAAGACACTGATAAAGTTAAAGTGTCTGTTTCTTAAATGACAGAGCTCAGAAGTCAACACAGTTCAGAGGATAAAACAGGCAGCATTTTTCCAGCGAATTCCTAAGAGAGCAGCCTAACCAGCAGACTTGTTAAAGAGGATTAGGTCTGCTGGTGTGTACAGAGAGAACAACTTATTTATCCCTTCAGGCCATGTGACACTTTTACAGTTGAAAGGGAAACGAAAAAATGCATAAGCAGTTGTGCTTATGGGATCTTATAGTTTTAATTCTCCAATAGCCGGTTGCATTTTAATGCATTTAAATTCAACCTCAACTCTTATAAAAGGCCCAAACTAAATGAAACAAGTAAAAACAAAAATAAGTGGTGTTATTACAGGGTTACCTGTATTGGGATACTTCATACTGCACAGGTGTTGCTGTTTTTATGTCCGCCCCCTCTCTCCCGGCCCTGCGCCCTTTTCGCGCCAGTGAAGCGATTGCGCACCAAAAAAAAAACTATGAAGGAAGTTATGAAGCATTAAAGCTGTTGCACCTTTCTCAACCCACACACAAACACGCTTTTCCTCCAGGTAAGGAGGGGGTGGGGTGGTGGTGTAGAAGGGAGGGGTCTCTGCTCCTGGTCGAGCCTGATAGTTCCCCGCCATTGGCTGATAGCAAAGGGGGGGACTCTTACCTGTACCTGTGCAAAGGAGTGCCAGTCGTCATCGTCCGACTCCAAATCAGGATCAGCTTTTCCTTCTTCCAGCAGCCCGGAGAGGTAGAAATCGGCCAGGACGGCTGGAAATTGAAGCAGCGACTGCAGCAGGTCTCCGAGCATGGAGCCTATCACGTCGTGGAGCGAGGAGAGAGTCAGCGAGTGGCTCAAAGGTGAGGAACATGTCGCGTTTTCTCCTCACGCACTTATCGCCTCACAGGTACTTTGGCTCGGGCGAGAAAGTCAGAAATAGAAGCGCCACACAAATCCTCTTGGAAGTGAAAGGTGGAGGTGGAATGAGGAAGTGGCCTGTGCTGAGAAGGCAGCCACAACAGTCTTGTTAAGTTTAGCTATAAGGTTGTATAGGATGTCTGTTTTTTTTTTTTTTAACTTTTAAGACATGTTGCGTTCACGAGACTGATTGATTTATATTTCCTCAAGTCCCATGAGTCATGTGTGCTGCCCAACCCACTGTAAAGTACACGGATTAATACTCTATCACAGTGTGAAGTAGGAAAAATGTAGTCAGCACAGGTGAGTTATTAATAGTGCTGGAAAAAACTGAGTTTACTTGCCTAATTAAAGAGTTGTGTGGTACTTCAAGTTGATTTTTTCAATTCAATTAACTCTTACTTTGCATTTCAGAGGTAAATATTCTATGTTGTGCCTATTACATTTATTTAACAGCTATAATAACAAGTAGTAATTGGTAATTATTAGTAATAACTAGTTAAATGCGCACTATAATGAACTGTCACAGGTTTAATTATCTAATAGTATGTAAAATATTTGACCCCACTACAACATGAAAGCACTATGTACACATTAATGTCAATAATAACGGCCCAGTTACATAATAATATAACACAGACAGAGGCCAGTCTGCCCTATCAGTATTTTACTTTTGATATTTTAATACTTTTGCTGCGTTCACACTGTTGACGCAAGTGGCCCAAATCTGATTTTTATTTGCTCGTACGTGGCTTAGATCTGGTTTTCGTTTTATGAGGTGTGAATGGCACAAATAAAATGGCATCTGATCTTCTCAGTTCTGATTTGGTCTTAAGTCTTTTATAAGGTAGTCCTTTATCCTAGACTTTTGGATGAAATCTGCTTCTGTGAAGTCGTTCACATTGAGAGTCCACTATTCCTGAATTCAACTTCGCATTCAAACTTGCCTCCATACAGGAGTGGCAGCCAGTGCTCCACAAAAAAAGTCATAATTTAAGACCTTTTTCTCCTCATCCTCATACAATCTACCAAAACAACTCCTGGCTTCCACTGCGATACATTCGTAAGTAAAACTTAAAACCCTGACTTCAGTCTCTTCCTTGTTTACTTCCGTATGACAGTCAGCTACATGTGACTCTCTGTTATTGTTTTTTTTTGTGAATGTGGGTCAGTTCAGGATTGTGAACAGTTCACTCTGGAATCTGATACTGGTTACGTTTAAAGGATTATTGTGAACAGAAAGCAAAAACTTAAATCTGAGTGATAAATCTGCATGAAGTGGTAGTTGCTAATACTAAATGTTGAATGCAAGATTTGTGATATACAATGTTAAGCTGTATATATGATTTAACATAATATGAATGTGTGCTATTGCTATATTTTTTGCACATCATTAGAATACGTCTGTTACTTGCATTAATGAGAAGTATGACAGTGAAAGCTTATTTGTGCTTTTCTTTGAAGTTTTTTAAGGAACTTTACATAATTACTTCCAAAATTTT
>JAPZDY010000007.1:10636515-10651817 GCA_029783645.1 Ctenochaetus hawaiiensis
GCTATGTACTCTCCAATTTTCCACCACACCCTCCTGATGTTACAGTGGTTTCAGGGCAGAAGTGTACCTGTCGCCCACCTCAGCCATAAATGTATCGTTTCCTCTTCTGGCAGAATAAAAGGGGGTTGTGGTGTTGTCGTGAAGCAACTGTTGACGTGACCTTATTTCAACCGAAATTAGAGCTTTCACATCTTGCTGTCTATTTAACTAATGTCTAAAAAGCATTTGTGTGATGCAGAACAGGAAGAGATGTTTCCAATAAAGTGACTAGAATTGATGGTGTGTGGTGGGAGGTAGCAACTAGATTTAACCCTCAGCAACTTTTATCACATACTTCCACTATTAGATCACACTCACAACATGGATCTGGTCAAGTTGTTATGTATAAGTTTTCTGTCCTGTATTTAACTAATTGTTTTAGCATTTGTTACACTTGTAACAGTGGTCCAGTCCCACCTGGCTCTACAGAAGTTACCTTAACATTTCTTGTTATTAATAATTATTAATTACTAATTGGTGTGTTGGTCTATATATCACTTTGGTCCAGGGGTGCAATATCTCTTTCTTCGGAACAACTGCTATGAAATTTTATATATGTATAAAAGAAATATATGCATATATATTTGTCATAATGAGCTTGTTAGCATGCTAATGTTAGCATTAAGTTCAAAATGTGACTATGACTTAATATGTGCAGCCTGCTGCTAGCATGACTCTCGCTTCTTGTTTTAAAACTCTTTCTTATCATTGCCTTAAGTTTCTTTTCTGTTTTTCATGTGGCCAAACTTGTCTCAGTGGCTGAAAGAAAGTCTAAATCTATTTTAAGATTCAGTCAGTATGCTCTAATAATGTCAGTAATGTTAGCAGATGGCTTTGAGGAAGTTTACATCTTCAGAACTCCAATATTTTTAGCCAAAGTTGCCCGTTGGTTTTGTGTTTAGTATCTGTCTTTGATTAAATGCCATTTGCAAGTTAAGGTGTAGACCAAGCCCTACCTTACATTAGCTAGCAAGCCAAGTAACTTGACATTGGTCACGCTAGCATTCAGTCAAGTTGCCATGACAATGTTACTTTGTCATAATGAGCTTGTCAGCATGCTAGCATTAGCATGAAGTTTAAAACATGACTATAACGCATTCCCACAGAGCTGCTAGCATGACTGTTGCTTCTTGTTTTTAAACTCTTTCCTATCTTTGCCTAAAATTACTTGTTCATTTTTGCATGTGGCCAAATTCGTCTCTGTGACTGAAAGTAAATTTAAATCTATTTTCAGATTCGGTCTGTTTGCACCAATAATTTGCTGTGGGTGATGTTAGCAGGTGGCTCTGAGGAAGTTTAGAGCTTTAGCCTCCCTAAATTTTTAGCCAAAGTTGCTAGTTGATGTTGTGTTTCAAATATGTGTCCTCAACTGAATGTCATTTGCCTGTTAAGCTGAAGACCAAGCCCTACTTAGCTAGAAAGCTAACTAACCTAACATTAGTCACGCTGGCATTCAGCCTGGTGACCATTACAAGGTTACTCTGCTTAAGTAAGGATCAAGATAAACATCTGAACACCTTTGAGTGTTTATATACAACCTTTCGTGGTTTGTTGTGGTGTATATATATACATATAACAGGTGGATAGCCACACATATAGACACAACAAACAAACACCAAACAGTCAAGTTGAACTGACAAGTGATCACGACTGCAGCCGATCCCAGCCGTTCCCCTCTCTGCAGCCTTGTCCCAGCCTTTAATTAGCTCAGAAATCCAACCATGTTACACTGTTGAGCCCTTGTTACATTTCACAGGGATTAGTTTCCCTTTGCAATCCTTTATGTAACTCAGCACACCAACAGGCACTGCAAATTAGCTTAGACTGTGGTTTGCATCTCGTCAGTGTGCATGCCATACTGTGTGGACATAGACGCTCTTCTCTGTTATCTTTTATCGTATTTGTCATGGTGCTTCATTCAACACCCACCCCCACCGTGGTAATGATGGTGGGATCATAATCAACACCTTCCTCCCAACCAGAGATAAAGCAGTTCAGTTCCAGTGAACTGATTTAACTAGTGTAACGGTGACACTGACCACTAACTTCCTCTGTGTGTGTGTGTGTGTGTGTGTGTGTGTTGTAATTGTGTCTACACTTGCATAGACAGATGTTAAATGAAGAGTCTATGCATGTGTGCTTGTGGGGATCAGTGTGAACTATTAAATTAAGTGGATGGTATAAGCTGCTAAAGGGACTTTCCGTTTGTTTTACCGCAAAATTTTTATGCCATGTATGCACTGTGTTTTATTATTTCTACAAGACTACTGCAGTGACAAAAGTAAAGGTCTGCCTCTGGATACAATTAGCCTTTCACTTCCTGACTCCTGCTGTGAAGAGGAAATGCGACATGAGTTTTCAGTCAAAATGCCCCATTTCCACAAATCAATATCAGCATTATACAGGCTGCTCTGGTGTCATTTTGGCACTTGCTTTGTTTTGAACTGTTTGGGTGTAACTTGTGTCGTGATTTCTCACTCACCCAACAGGATACCACTGTCTATGAAAAGGAGAAAGACATCATCTCAGTGGTGAGCTGGTCAAGTTACTATGCTACCTAGAAGAAATTTAAGTTATTTTTCCTTTTTTTCTGGATTGTATGAGATACTGATGGTTGTAAATATTGGTGTGTTTTATCTTCTAGTGTCGTCAGTTGGTGGCGTTGTGTGATGAGATCCTGAACTCCAGCCCTGAGCCGCTTCTTACCCACACTGCCCAGCTTGAGAGTGTCGACCTGGTGCCAGTGTCTCCTGGAGATCAGCTGGTAAAATCTTCTTGCTCTATTACTCTGACTTTCTGTGGGAATAAATGCGGACATTTTATGTTCATGGGTATTTATACACTGTCTGTAAGAAAAAAATCGAAAAGCCAGAAACTAAACAGACCAGTGTCTGTGGTTTGATTTGTGTCATGTCAGAGGGAACCTGACAAGACCGGTTTGAAAACCACTTGTACTCAATGATAAGATTAAATACGCTTTATGTAAAATTAACTGTCTGAGTCTGAATGAATATGATTCAAAAATTGGAGGTTTTGTGGTTGCCTTTAGTTGTCCACCAACAATGAAAGGATTTTTTCTGTTCGGTAGATATCTACACATCATATATATTATGTTATCTTCCACTTTGAGAAATTGCTCTCTTCTTTAATACTGTAAACAAAACTGATTTTTAAGGAAAATAGTCACAAAACTAATCGAAAATTAAAATGATCATTAATTATTGGTTTTGAAGTATTATTGGGGTGGGACAGAATATTTTATGAATGGCAATTTTTAAAATGATTCAAATAAACACAAAAGCTTGCTTTTTCCATTTTAGTATTTTTATATTTTTACATCTATACATCATTGATGATTGTCTTGCAGTATATCAATACTGCAGAATCACTGTATTGTGGCACCATTGTTTTTATGGGTAATACATTGTAATAATATCATATCATGACTTACTCTGTGATAACAAACCCGTAATTACTATCTTCATATACTTAGTAGGCCCACAGCTCTGATATTAATCAAGCCAGGACTCAGTTTGAATTTAATAAAATGCAGTTAATTTACTGCAGGTGGCTCCTTCTGACACAGATTTTTCCAATAAAAGTGATGTGAAAAAGTTGCTAATGACAGTCAGTGAATGTTCGCTCCGTCAGCTCTGTTCAGTCATTTTTAAGCTTGTTCTTCTCTGCTCATCAGCACCTGTGCAGCCCCTCACCCATCATTACTATCATTTTAAAAATCCTCTCACCGTTTCATCGCTTCATCAGTTTTGTGACAATCAGCGCTTATTCTGTCTTATTTTCTCTCTTCTTCTCTCTGTCATTTTCAGTTTTCATTTTCCACCCTCCGAAGTTTTCAATCATCATTCGGTTCCGCTCATCTCCTCTTTCATCTCACTCAAGGTTTTCACTGTGCTATTCTTTTATATTCTCTCCTAAACCTTCTCCCTCATCTGGTTGTTCATAAACAACCATCTGTCCCTGCCTGTTCTCTCTTTATGCCTTAGCCTTCAGTCAGTACATTGAGGATGACAATAAGAGCTCTCTTCTTGCCTGTTTTGACATCATCAAGTTTTTTTGTTTAATTTTTTTTCTTTAAGCAATTTCGCTCAATCCATTTTTTCCATTTTCCTTCCTCTTTGTGTGCTTAGCCCGTTAGGTAAAAATCTCTCATGTTAGATGAAAATAGCAATCCCATGTCCTTGTGCTTGTTCACTCATGCTACTGGCTTTCCCAGTCATCTCCAGTTTGTTGTCTTAAAGCACATATGTACACCACTCTATCACCTCTGATGCACGTGTCTCTGGGTGCGAGTGGGTTTAGCCAAACCGTTGGGGGGTAATTTTTTTTATAATGTTTCTAGTGAAACAGCATCATTTAAATTTGCTCAGCAACCAGAAACAAAATGAGAAATTGACTTGAGCGCATCAACAATAACGAGGTCTGCCTTCTTAAATGGCTGAAAATAAAGGGAACTAAAGGCAGAAAAAAAGGGAAGAAGTTTTGAGACAGGAAGGATGATCAAAAACAAACAGTGAATACACAAATCATGACGCACATCTGTTCAATTCATAAAACAAGTGCGGATGTAAAAATGAGGGTTAGCTTTTCCTTTTTCACTTTCCTCGAATTTCAATGTTTTTCCAATCACAAAGGAGAAGTCTGTAATAATTTTGAAGCTTTGAGCTTTGTTCACAGTAACATGACTAACAAAACGGTGACTCAACTGATATCTCTATCAATTGTGGTAAAGGTCGTAGTTTGAAGCACAGGAAGAGATGCTTTTGATTTTTTTCATGATAGCATAAAAGCCTTTTGTTTGGACTTGGGGGATAAAATAACCGGATGCTCAGCAAAGGTAAGAAAAAAACTGTTTATTGAGTTTTTTCTAGGAATGGCAGTGTTGAAACGCTGCAGGTTATTACCAAGCGTGTCCTTAAAATCCACAAAAAAACATTGCTATTGTGGTAGCGTCTTACATCAAACCTCTATACAGCATTTATATACAATATATTATATACAATATTCAGATGTCTAAACATTTTTATTAGTTCTTTGTATTTGTATTGATAAAATATAGTCAGAAATGCAAGCTTCCTTCTCATCAACAGATTACATGACAGCATCTAAGTACTTAATTAAAATAACAATCCATGCACAGTGTATTTTTCCATGTGCAGTCCAAACTACTGAATTTATTCCCATGAGTTCCCATGAAAAGCTCAAACCTTGAATTATTCACATAACTTTGCATCCTTTATGTGGACAAACTGCAGTCCTTATTTTTCAACTGCCTCCCCTTGTGGCTCATATCTTTTAAATATGTATAATATGTTGTATTTATAGGAGACTGGAGGAAATACTTTCCGTGCCTCTGCTCTTTTTAGTTCAACATGTCCAGCTGACATGTGATATGTATTGATTACACGATCTGTGCTCTCTGGGTTGTGATTTGTTTCCTCTCCCCAGTCAATCAAGGCAGTCTGATGGGTAATTACAGGCTGAACCGCTGATACATATCTAGACAAACATCAATACCTCAACGAGAATCAAATAGAGATGACAGAAACAAGACAGGGCAATGTTTATGAGCCCATTATGGTGAATTATTTTGACTCCATGTGGTGCAAAAATTGACATTTTGTACTAAGATCTTTCTGTTTCTCACTCTCTCTCTCTCAGGGGATTGAGATAACATCCACCGGCTCCAGTAACCACTACGTGACCGGAACTGCGGCTGAGGTCAGACTCTATCATTTACCTTCAAGCTTTCACAGCTGACTCAGCTCACAAAGCATTCAGAGTCAACCGTGGCTCCCAACTCAGTGCTCTTAACCAATCCTCTGAAGAGCAGTGTGACTCAAACCTCCACTCCTCTTGAACACCAGACCAAAAAGGTTAACTTCACTTACAGTTTGTCCATTTGCAAAAGTCCCGTGTAGAGTCGTGTTGTGTTAAAAAGAGCACTGACATGTCAGAGTTAACAGGTGACGAGCTGGTTACCTGTTAACTCTGTGACTCAAGTCTGTCACAGATTTCTGCATGAGATAATGTGGGTCACACTTCCCTTTTTGGCAGCTTTTGGTCTGCTAAAAACTGATACTGTAGTCACTCTGTCTGGGAGTTTCTTCTAAATGAAACTTGAAGTATATTTTTAGTTGTGAAATAATTAAGAAAAAAATCCCCAGTTTTCCTCTTTATCACCCTTTTTTTTTAAAAAAAAAGTAAGTTTCATCTGTGATATTGACACAAAATAACATTTATTGGTTAAATTTTGATCTGCGCAGCTGAAGTATAAAATTTGGATTTGGGTGAATTTATTATAGAAGCAGTGACACAAGCAAGAAGAGCAGGCAGAAATCCCCTTGAAAACACCTTTGTCTGACACTTTATTTTTAGCTGTTGTCTCGTCTTTCATTGCTTTTGAAACTGAAAACCGATCTGAGCCCTTACGCTGAAAATATTTTGTATGTATAAACATCTGCTGGAGGCTGTTGACTGCAAACTGCATGTAAACAAAGAAGCAACCAGCCTGTTTGTACACGACATGTCATGTCTGCGTTTCTCATTAGGATTAAAAACAGGTTTTTTGTTTTACACTTAACAGCTCTATCCGTCAGTAAGAGATAAACTGTACAATAGTGCACTTTTTAACTATTTTCATAAGCCACATACATGCATGTATCTGTCTATGAATAGGACTTATGTGTGATAGAAGCTAATTATTAAACCAGATACAACAGGGAAATGTAGTACTTAGAGTTTATTACATTAAAACCGATGGATTATTTTCAGTATTTTGAATTTGGCAACTTTATTTTTAATTAATATTGGCTTCTCTGGGAAAATAAAAGCCTTCCGTGAAAGAGCAGAGATGCTCATTTTTCTAGGAAACGATCAGGCGGATCAGGGGGCTTGTAAAATAACACTGGTGAGCGATGGAGTGAAGGAGTGTTTATCAGTCAGAGTAAGGAGGGCTTGTAAAATGAGTGCTGGAGAAGCTCTCCAAAGGGAGAGAAAGATGGAGATGTTATTTTTCCATGATGTCAACAACAAAGTACCCTCGACTCCCCAGCTGCTGCACAGTTAAAGCACATCAGTGCGACAGACTGCTAATAAGAGACGTGACCACTGCCCACGAACACACTCACACAGTATAGCCTGTGTGCATGATCAGTGTGCTGAGAAAGCATTTATATCATTATAAAATCAACCTGGGTGCTGTTATTGTAATGTGTCCATAAAGACGTTATTTCATTTCAGTGGATCACCTCAGGATGTTCTCAGGACAAGAGCGTTGAGCAATATGAGCATCCCAGAAGACAATATAAGTTTTACTGCTGTCAGATTTACGCCACACTCCAGTAGCTGATGCTTTTACCATTTTCAGTAGTTTTCTGTAACTGCGGGCAGTGCTGCATCTCAAAAAGACTTGCGCATCAGTGCAGTGAAGTTTTCTTATGTCGTGAGGGGGAAAATTTGACAGTGATATTTTAATTCAGCCATGTTATCTGAGATAGTGTCAAGAGATATGGTCTTCAGTTATTTTTAGCTTTAAAAGACACCTTAGAAGTTTTTTAAAAATCTGATTCACTGTCAAATAATAGTAACAGCTACCATGGTAGTGCATATTTCCTCAAAGGCTTGTAGGTAGTTACTAATCTGTTAATGAGGGAAGACAATTATCAAAATATGTCAAAATGACACTCACATACGATGTTTTAATAGGAGATTATAAGGAAGCCTTCATGCTAAAAATTGTCCTCTATAAATAAAACCTTTTAAATGCACAGAACTAAACAGACTCATTACCTGCCCATTCGCTGCACGGTGGATGAGAGCCTCATTTGTCCCTAAAAAGAACAAACAATGAACGAAAGCAGCCTGTTTTTTTGTTCTTATTCCTTATTTGTTTTGTTCGTCTCCTTCTGCAGCCTTCGCCTGATGTCTTTGTGAAGATCTTGGCTGGTGATGAAGTGATTCAAGTCAACGACCAAATAGTGGTGAGTGTTTCAAGGCATGCAGCACGTGTACGCAAGGCTGTGTGAGTGTAACTCCACTGCACTGTATACATGTGGTCCTCTTCATGTCGCTGTGAGCTGGTACCAGCTTCTGTTCATTTACTGTTACTGTGGGGTGAAAGAGTGACCTTTGACCTGGAATAATCATCATTTTTCCGGCTGCATCAGGTGGGCTGGAGCAGAGCTAACCTCGTGAAGAAGCTGAAGGAAAATCCGGACGGAGTGACTCTGGTCCTGAAGAAAATCCCTGACTCAGTGAGACGCAGACACCCGCTCCAGCTCTCCTCCACACAGGTCAGAGCTTATTCAAGACCTCCCCCACCTACTACATGACTCCATGAACATTGATGTTAAATATTCTATAATGTTTGACTAAGTTTGACTACATGACTTTTCCTCAAAGAGTGTGTTAGCTCCATCGCACACCTCAATAACACCATGATATTCAGTTAACTATGTACATCATTTGCTTTCTCATCCATGTGTCACACACATTATCTCCTTCACTACCCACATGTTGATAGATCACACGCATATCTTCACTGTATACCCATAAATCAAATTACTCATTAGAGGCCCACACAAGGATTTTGATCTTTCTCAGAAATCACCTTCTTCTTTCTGCCTTTTTTGCTCTCACTTTCCTCCAGAACCTTGTGGGCCTTTAACTTAACTGTATTTAGAAATGGTTTAATTGCGTGTGAAGCCTTTAGAGGAAACCCCCAACCAACAACGTTCAAGGATAATTCCTATCAGGGGCAAAACTTCAAGTCATCCTTCACAAACTGGGTTGCTTGCACAGTTTGTATCAGGGGATCCTGAACTTTTCTTTTCATGAGAATCCCCTCTTCAATTTCCGCTCCACATCACTTGGGAACCGTTTCTATAAACACTCTCAGTAGTCACTATGTCGACTGTTGTTTGCCTTTGAACTACACACTGAATTACACACAGCAGACACACACACACACACACACACACACACACACACACACGCTGTGCCTTTCACATCCCCTTGTGACCATTACCATGTTAATCTCAGATTTAGTCGCCGCCGTAGGCTTAGACGACATACATAAGAAGATGTGATTCAGCCGTGTGTGTCGGCTCCTTATTGCTCTCGCTGGATGCTGTGCTTTAAACAAGCGTTTCACAGACTGTGCGTCTGCATGTGTTTGTGTCTGTGTTCATGTCTGATCTCCTAAACCACTGAGGGGACTTGAGGAGAAGGCTGCCATTACAATCCACATGACATTCGCCTTCTTTACCCCTCTGCCAACCCCTAAATATATACACACACACACGCACATTTTTGTGTGCACACTCACATGCCTGCATTTCTACTGATTTCTTCTCAGAAGGAGGAAGAGGAGAAAGAAGAGAGGTCAGAGGAAGAAGAGGAAAAGGACGAGGAGGAGGAGAATCCGAGACACTCCATATTTGAAAGGGTAGCAGCTTCTGTCAGGTCCCTGTCTTTTAGGTAAGAGCATGTAAATCATCTAAATGAGCTAAAACTAAATTAGCTTTTATTTTATTTAAGCTGTAAACAGCTGTTTTGTAAGTGAGAACGTGAATTCATTTTGCTCATCCTAACAAAGTTATCGTAGAACTGAATGGTTCATGTGAACGAAATACATTTATGTACCATAATTATGAAAATACAAAATATGTCTGCACATGTCTGAACAGAAGGCACTTCTGAGAAACTGCTAGCAGCGAAGAGCCATGTTTTGATGACTGTTTCTCCCATATGTTTATATTTAGTGCACATACATACAGGTAATATGATACAGATTGCTGCTAACGGTTTCACACAGCGACATAAATAAAGATGAACGATGCATTCGAGCCAAAGTATCCCAGATATAACCACCGCCATCTTGAGCTGGTGATGTCATTCAGAGCCAAAATCTGCTGACTGATGGTTAAAGTCACAGTATCGAGGTCCTGCTAGTGCGGCTACCTGACAATCATGGGTTGGTGTTAGCTGTCAATCATGAAGTTACATTCTCATTTTTTGGCATCAAATCGCTAATTAAAATCAAGTTAATCACATGTCTCATCAGCATATGTGGAGGGGGTGAGATTTATGTCCTACACTGCAGTCAGACACCAGGGGGCGATTGAGTTTTTTTGGCTTCACTTTTAAGGGACGACTGCCATGTCCATCTTTTTTACAGTCAATGTTTGCACTCTATTTCAGTGACCAACAGGTGGCGATAGTGTGTCAAGAACTGTAGCAAAAATTTAGAGAAGAGAAAGACTGCAAGCTAGCAAACACAGATGTGATGCTGCAGGTCTCAAATTTCAAATGTTTTATAAGGGAGGAAATGGTTTCAGCATGTTTAAAAGGCCCCAGGGATACATTAAAAACATTTTGGTGAGAAACATAAGACAGATTTTTATGTGCTTAAAAGAAAAACTTGACAAGGTGGCTTTAATTATAAAACACTGTTGAGCAAAATGACAACAATAGTGATAAAGTTCCAGTGTGAGGCAGTTTCTCAAAAGCAAATCATATCTGCGTACCTCATCTCAAATGATTTCTCAGTGAGTATGAATATTTAGTGTTTTAATTTTCAGCTGGCCTGTGGGAACGTGAGCAGGAATCTGTTTATGAGCGTAATAACTCATCTCAGAGCAAGTTGGAAGGAAGTTTTGTTCACTTAAGTACCAAAGATTTACTCCAGAGCTGAACCTCCCGCGAACCCTTTGACCTTGTTAATCTGCTGATAGGTTTGCGATGAGGTCACACTGCAAATGCCATAAATTCCACCAGAGACGCCCACAACCCACGGCTGACTGGAAATGAGTGGAGCAGGAAGAACTGAGGAGGGAGACAAAAAAAAAAAAAGAGAGGCAAAAAAATGGGATAAGGGAGGAAAAGGAGTGATGGAGGGACAAAAAGGAGCTGATGGAGAGCAGGCGCACTCAGACAAATGGAGGGGGTGGGCGGGGATGGTGCATTAAGGTAGTAAATAATCCTGTCACATCCTGACACACTACAACTGCAGTCTGAGAGGAAAAACAAGTCGAACGTTTAGACTAATGGCACATTGAGTCATATTTCACCTCATTTAAAAACAGCGCAGGTTGTTTATGAGCGCCTTTTTTTTTGTCAGAGATTTTGTCACTTTGCACTGTTGTTCTTTTTACCACTTACCGTTTGCTCTCGTGTAAATTATATGTTTTTAAGTAGCTGAAACTGAAATCTCGGCTGTTACAGCCTCTCAGAAGCACCTGAATGCGTCATCAGTGAGTCAGTTTGATTGATGTTTCTTTGTTTTTTTCCTCTCTAGGAGAGCTATTCATGGGCCAGAGGTGCAGCAGCAGCCTATGGGACAGGAGGAATCAGAGTTGCCCCCTGACAAGGAGCCGGAGGGAGGTCTGACTCTCACGTCATATCAAAACAAACAGGGGGGGCTGTCAGCCTCAGGTAAGGGATTACAAAGTGGACTTTTATCAAGATTTTTTTCTTTCTTCAAAAGTCATCAAAGCTGTCTGCTGTTTGTATTTTGAGGGAATCTTGTTTCTGGTGATAAAGCAGAATACATGATGGAAAATAAAGCTGGGAAGATTTTGCACAGACATGTAGTCCTCGCTGAAAAATAGACAGAAAAGCCATCACTGAAACTGTCCAAATACTCTACAAAATGCTAAATAATCATAATAAAAAATAGTTGAAACAGGCTAATGTTTCTGGGACCTTTCTGTCAGTGCTGAAGACATTTCAAGTGGGTCTATTTTTAAATATGTTTCCATGAGAGACTTTGGTCGTTGTTTTGGTCTCAGACTGTGATCCTGATCCTCCTCTAAAGGAACAAGATATTAATGATTATTTAGGTGGAATTTTTTTTTAATTTAATTTCAAGGTGACATTAAAAGGATTTCACACTGTGGCCTGGATGATTTGACAAAGGAACAAAACTCTCAGCTTAATTGTTACTGTTGTTATCAGCACTTTAAGATACAAACCATTGAGACGTTGTCAGGATACAGTGACATTAAATTCATGAAGGAGTGTGTACTTTAAGTGTTTAAAAGTAATAGTTTTACTGCAATTGACTGTCAGCACTTTGATTAATGGGGGCTGATGACATTTCTGTATTTTTTTTTTTTTTTAGGAGAGGGTTTTGAGAGTTCAAGGCTCTCCCCAAGGCTAAGACAAGATCGGTCACCGTCACCCAGAAGTCCCTCTCCCTTGGTATTCGAGTCGTTCAGAAGTTCTTCACCTCAGGGAATCAACCAGGAAACAGCAAGCATAAGTTCTTGCCCTGAAATGGTGGGACACATGGTAAGAGGAAGAAAAAGAGACATGGAAACATTTTCGGCATTTTAAACCTCATATTTCAAACACCAAATGAACTCTAATGGCTTCTCTTTTCAGAGTAACAAGGACAGAGAGAAGAGCTCAACAAAAGGTAAACGTCTCTGCCTGAATATTAAAAGAACATAGGTGAAATATGGTAATTTAAAGCTGCAATTGAGGCCAAGTCAACACTGAAATCAGGTCTTGTTGAAGTGATTGCAGAGTCCATAGAGGTCAGGCCAAATCATGACCTAAACAAAAGCAAATTAAGATCTGGTATGAGATTAGAATAGAGAAAAGATAAGTCCAATGTTCTCAGAAAATGTTTCTTGGAAATTAACAGATCTGTTTGTAGAACTTAACTTCAACTTAATGCAATTGCCATGATTTTACTTACTCATATCCTAAATTTTGTGCCATGTTTGGAGGAAAATGGGGGAATATGAAGATGAATGTGCAAATAACAAGTGTTTATCCTTTAAATGTTTATATAAAAAAGAAAGTCAGTGTCCATGGATGAAAAAAAGAAAAGGCCAGATTATCAAGAAAATTGTTTTATACCTCAGTTAAGGCTCATACTAAAAACCAAATGCTATATACTTACTGTTTCTCTTCCTCATCACCTGTTCATCCTCCCAGGGAAGTCGACAGCTATGAGTCGGCGCCGTGTGTCCTGCCGTGAGCTGGGTCGACCCGACTGTGACGGCTGGTTGTGGAAGAAGAGGAAGGAGAGCAGCGTTTTCCTCACCCAGAAGTGGCAGCGCTTCTGGTTTGTCCTCAAGGGGCCTTCTCTGTACTGGTACACCACCCAACAGGTGGGAATAAAACTATGAGAAAGTCTGATCTCTCCAGCACATAATGAGTAATGTAGAAGCACTGAAAAGTATTTAAACGCTCCTGTTTTAATATTGAATTGTATTATAACTTTAGCTGGTCTGAACAATTACTAATTCAACTGTGTGTTTTTGTATGTTTTTTTTCTGCAGGATGAGAAGGCCGAGGGTTTTGTCAACATAGCCAGCTACAGCATAGAGGGCGCTGGAGAGCACAAGAGAAAAAAGTAGGTATAAACTCTGTGATGAATCATATGGATGGACTTTTAGAACATTTTTACCCAGGAATACGTGAGGTTTTGTACTTTGTAGATATAATAAAGCAGATTTAAAAGTTTTTCAGTCATTTAAACGGTACTGGGAAGTTTGAACAGAAGCTTTATTGTCCGTCTGCACAGAGGAGGTCCTGTGTATGGCTGTGTACATGATGCCTGAAACTGTGAAAAATAAAACCTTTTTTCAATTTTTTCTTTTAGTTTAACAGCATATGATGGGTCTTATGAATTCATGGAATCTCATGTCTACTGACAAGGGATTTATTTTTCATTGGTGCGGTGATTGTTCACAATTTATGTGTTTTAATTTCTTGGTGATGACTTTCATGTGACATGAGATTCACATCATGTTCGTAACTCCCTCTCTCTCTCTCTTCTCTCTCTCTTTCCCCAACAAGTGTGTTCAAAATGTGTCACCACCGTTTCCAAAACTTCTTCTTTGCTGCTGAGAACGTCAGCGACATGAGCAAGTGAGTTGGAACGGTTACAGACTGAAGCCTCGTTCAGCCTGTCTGTCTTCTCTGTCTCTTTCCCTTTTTTACAGATCCAAAGCTGATGAGCTAAATGCAGTTTAATAATGCGAGTTTAGCCTCCAGGACCACAGCTCTTATCGATCAGTCATTCACACTTAACACTTTTCATACAAACTGAATGCAAATCAAAGTGCTTCACAAGCAATCCACAAAACATTGGATGATAAGGGAATAGTGTGGATGTTTCAGCACCATCTAGTGGTGGGGTTTCAGAATGCAACCAACTAAATTTCCCTTTGATCAATCTCTTCTTCTTTCCAAGCATGTAGGAGAGCCCATGATGGCGGCATTACTCACACAGAAAGGTCCTCTTTAGAGCCAGTGTTCGATTTGTCTGTTCTGAGATGGAAACGTAATAAAAGAGGATCCGCTCACTCTGTAAACATGTAGAATTCATTGTAAGATAACAAAAATGCAGGGACTCTTATTTTCAGGCGATTATACAGTCATTAAAACATAGTTTAGAGTTATTTCAGTTTTGCCAACAGATCCCATTAAATCTTACACACTGCATCTTTTATATTGAATTTGGAGACCATTGCACAACAAACACTACACACATATACATAAATACACACACTACACACACAGTATAATAACAGAGTTGGTTGAGAGGTTGTTAAGGTTATTAATAAAAGAAAATACAAGCAATAAAATTAACAATATAATAAAATATTAATATACAGCCCACAATTAAAGGTCTATATTAAAACAGTAAAATAATATTAAAATAAAATGAAATAAACAACAATGAAAATAACTGATAAAATAAGAATAAATACCGTAAAAGTAGAAACCACAACATGAAGGCCTGACTCAGTAGATCTTTTTTTTTGTTCATATTTTAAAAAAATATTTCCAGCTGCTCTACTCTTCAGGCTGTTCCAGCGGCCTGGGTGTGATTGTAATCTATAATCTGCATATAAAGCAATGTATTGTTTTTATTGTCTTTTTATTGCGTCCATTGTGTCTCTCTGCAGATGAGAGAGAAGCATGTTGCAGTAGTCTAGCTTGCTCGTTTGTTGCTTAGACAGTCATCTTCCATTAATAACGAGTTATAAATGCAGGCAGATTAAGTGTATCAGAACAAAATATTATTTTTTCACACCCTGAACACATTCAAGGTGTTATTCAGCAGTGCTGGTCTGCGCTGCCCCCTACAGTTGGCTTTTCAGGCTCCTGCTTTCATGTTGTTTGACGAAATATCAATTTTACTGAAATTCAAAGCAGTGGTAGCTTAATCCTACTGACAGAGAGGTTTTATCTGCTTTTCTTTCTTGACATCACCTTTTTTT
>JAPZDY010000007.1:10651917-10680218 GCA_029783645.1 Ctenochaetus hawaiiensis
TTTCTTGACATCACCTTTTTTTTTTTCTTTTTTCTCCTTAGATGGATTAACTGTTTGATTACAGCCATACAGAAACATAAGAAGTTCCACCAAGGCCCAGACAGTGAAGAGGGTGGGGAAACATTCTCTTTATATTTTTCACTCATATTTGTAACATAAAATTAAAAATGAACTAGACTTGCATTAATATGAAATGTCTAGCACTACTTTTGGTGCATATATAATCTAGCTCATACGTCTTGTTAATTAGGATTTCATCGTAACTAATACTACTCGTGGTGGCCTGTGCTGATGTGCTGTAATATAATGTGTTGTGCTAATATAATTTTTAAAAACCAACCTTTGTTTATTGGTGAACAGAATGTTACAGTGAGACTGAATCAGAGAGCGAGAGATCACCTTCACCCCGCAGAAGATACAAGGTCAGCACGGTTACAGGTTTACACATGCATAAATACACACACTTACACACACACATCACATCATTTGGAGCACCATTCAGAATATTATGTGTCTTCTTATGCGCTACAGAAAGTGCAGTCCCACACTTTGCCTCGTCCTAAGGTGAAGACAAACAAGGCACCATTATCAAGTTGTTCACCAGGGGGCAGCAAAGGTACAGGTATGGACTGTTTGACTCTATCTCAGCTCTACTTTGCTGCTTTCTTATTTTCTCTCTCACAAAATAATTCCTTTAATCAGAGACCCTTTGAAAGATTTTTTAATAATACTGTGATTGGAGAAGTAATTTTCATTATAACATGTTGTTGTCCTGATGCTACCCTTTGGATATTTTGCCCAATCAACAGCCACTTGTGTGTCATGCTGTCAATCAGCTTCCACTTATGTGCTTTGAATTTAATTTCCTCTCTTTCATGTGTGCTCCTCCATCTTTACCTGCTCTCATCCATCTCTGAAGGAGGGCCAGTAGATGAGATGGGCATGATGTTAAACAACATTAAGGAGGGAGGAGTTTCTCTGATTGGCCACGAGCAGCCGTTTACGCACGACCACTTCAGGAAGTCTTTCATTCGACGCTGCAAGAACCCCGTCATCAACGAGAAGGTGCACACGCTTCGAGCCCTGCAGAGCACACTGAAGGTAAGCAGCAAGAGGAGGCCGGTTGTCCGATTACTCTTTCCTGTTCAGGTCAACAGGTCAACCACCTTCACCAAACTTTAGTGATTCAGGAAGTGGTGTCTTGGACAGGTTGAACTGACTGTAGCATCATTAACTACAAAAAAAACATGTTTACTTTATTTTGAAGTTTTGACACAACTTGCTCTGTAAAATATAAAGAAGAACAAAATGAGATCATTTTCAAACAGCTTATTTTTTGAGCCGATGTAGTAAAATCCTTTATACAGTCACGTTTTAAAAAAAAAGGTAAACTTTGCCTCTTGCTCGCCAGTCAACGTTGGAGCCTTTTGAAAATCTCCCTTTCAAACTAAATCATTGTTACCTGTTTCCAATAAACCTGTTTCCCTGAGGAATTTGCCAAATGGAAATTTTTGGAGGATTTCTCAACTTTTCTAGCCCCTTTTTTAACTTTTCTTAAACATGTTGCTAGCATCCAAATCAAGATAAACACATATTTTAAAAAAACTATAAAGTTTATGATGTAAAGCATTGAACATTGAGTCCTTTTCTTGTTTTCTTTTGAGTAGATGTCAAAAGATGATGAAATTTTCACATTTTGTTTTGTTATGTTTGGGTTTTATTGCTGTTGTTTTTCACAGTCTTTAAATATTTTGAAAATCAGAGTAATAACTGTCATGTGATCAGATTTAGATCAGAATATAAGTAAAAGTTCACATCTTTTTATTTGATTCAGGGAAATAAAGAGTTAATCAATTTTTAAAATGTTTGTACAGCACAGTTGTTGTCCCTAACTTGACACAATCAGCCTGTGTCATATGTTAGCACATCTGCATGATCACTGAAAGCTCTTCTCACTCTGCAGGCCAAAGAGGCAGAGCTGCTGCAGATCAATAAGATCTTGGAGGACTCTCATCTGACAGCTACCAACTATCGTCAGTGGAAGGAGAACAACGAGGAGCTCGTTCAAGAAATCAACAAAGCGGTCGCACTCAAGGCCCCAAAAGAAGAGGACGATGTGGCAGTGCAGGACACACCCGCTGAGGCGGAGGTTGCCTCAGAAACCGTTGCCACGGAAACAGCCACGGCACACACAGAAGGTGCCTACAGGCTGAGCCTCAGCGACGGGGAGGAGTTGGTGGACGCAGAACCATCTGATGTTCTGCTGGAGATCCCGCCGGGTTCTCCGAGCGCAGGGAGCAGTCCGGTATTAGACCTCTCTTTGGGGTCGCTGGGGGACTCGATTAAAAAACATCTGAGTGAAATGGCGGAGAGCGAAGGAGCCGCCGAGAACTACTTTTTCATTTAAGACCACACCTGGAACAGAGCTAGAACCAGACAAAGAGGGAGGATTGCATGTGAGCACTGCCTCCTCTGCTGACATTCGCCAGAAAGGATTAGTTAAAATCGCCATTAAATCAGCACTTTAATCAAGTATGTCAGTTTAAAATGCATCAGTGCAGAATTGACTTGCAAATTCAGACCTAGACTTGCTTGCAACAAATAAATATGACAAGTTTACACCAGAGAAAAGAACAATTTGCCAAGTGTCAACCTGAGCTCAGTATGTATTAATGAGGATTTCAAGCTGTGTTGTTCCTCTAATAACAAAAATCTAAACTTTTCTTAGAATGCAATGTAATAAATTCATGCCTCTTGTAATGTGATATGTAAATAGAGTTTCACTATAAATACTGTATGTATTTGTTTTTGACATTACCTTAATAAAGGTGTTCATTTGGAACATTTTGCACAGAATTTGCCTCAGAAATGCTGTTGTAGCTCTTCGTTGGTCAAGTTTGTTATATTTTAAGCCTTCCTGCCCGTGTGAAGGGCACAGCACTTCACCACATAGATGTTCATATGAGCCACACAGTAGAGCCAAATGACAGCTCTGGTTCAGTGTCCCCGCTATGAATGCAGCAAGATAAGGAAAGACTCTGCAAGTGCCGCGAGGGCAGACCTGCTGTTTTTCACTGTAATAATCATCAGTTTCATGAAAATACAATGCTGTGGTCGTCTGTATGTGCATGTGATTTAGTTTGAGACATAAACAGAAGATTATAAAGTGCGAAATAATTTTACAGTTGTATGCCGAGAGTTTGCATCATGCACTCTTTGTAAGTGACACTCTCTGGGTTCAAGGTATCTTTATTTTCCCTAAGGGGCAATTTGTTGTTCACTCTGCTGGATATATATCAATATAGTAAAGAATACTATATACAGAATACTACTTATATATATACTATTTATATATACATATATATATATTTCAATTTTCAAACTTATTGTAATTACAGCACTTGACTCTACTCGCTGCCTACATTTGCTGTCCTTTCTTCAACACTGACACATGAGTCACTCAAACTTGTGCCACATTTCCTTTATTAATCACGACACTTGTTCATCCTTTCAGCAGATCATGATCTTTCCACATAACAGCTCTTTCTGCTAATTCTCTAATTAGACTGCAGTGACCTTGTCTGCTGTGTGTTGGCTGTGATGCTCTCTGCCTCTCAGCTCTTTGTGGAGACAAAGTGAATTTTGAATAACAGCCCAACACTTGAACAAGCTTGATAAATAACCTCAGGATGTACAGTATGAGGGGAGTGAGAACGTACACATCTGTGACAATGAGTGCAGAAGGCATATGAGTGTGTGTATGGTTCTTCTTTATAGGATGACTCATCTTTGAGTAATTTCATTCTCTTCCTGCTCTGCTGGATCTTTAGAAAACTTGTAAATATTGGTACAATTGACAAAAATCTGCTTTGGCTGTCAAGTAAAGCACACAGTGATATATTTGTTGAAATGCTTTATTGAATGCAGAATGCATCACCAAGTATGAAAACACTATAACAAGTTAACACCAAGAAAAAAGAACAAACAGCACCCTGTTGTATGTACATCCTCCCCCTCAGACACTTGATTCCTACTCTTGTTCCTGTTATTGAGTCAGAAATATTACATTCAGCACATGAACAGAGATTTAAGCTGACAAGCTAAGATTTGTCGCTAGCAGCGAGTGAATTCAGAAAAATATTAAAAGCTTATTTGAAATGGTTTTGGAGGGGAAAAAATGAGGTGTTTACTATAATAAATTTAACATAAATCTCTATTTACAAGTAACATAAACTAAAAAAGTACAAGAATAATCCAACTTTTACAGTTTTCTTCTAAAATGGCACCTAAAACAAGCTCGACCAATCAAATTGAAACCCCACTAACATCATCTAAACAGCTCCTAGTCCACTTTATCACAAATATTCGACTTTTCACAGTTTTGTTCGGACACAAACGATGTTTCTTGCTAACAGTACAGAGAGGCATGGCTACAATGTAAAAGGCAGCACAAAGAGATACTTCAGTCATGTTTCACTACATGTCGCAGGCAGCGGAAACATGAGCTGTAACAATCCTTTAATTCAACACTTTGCATTCTACACCCCAAATTCGCGTTTCTGTGAATGTCTAAAGGCAATTACATCCATCGTGTTCAAACCTGATATTAAAGTCCATTAATCAGGTTGGAAAGTCCTGTGCTTCACTGCCTTTTATGAGTTGACTCACTTTATTACTTGGCAGATTTATAAGCTGATGAGTTGGAAGTTACTTGAGGGATTTTCTTCGTCTTTACTCATGTTTCTTACGTCTTTTATGGTTCTCATTCTAACAGCTGACCTCATATACACCCGTGTCTGGCTTGTCGGTAATCTCTGGCCACTGACGACACGCAGGGCAGGCGGGTAGCTCCGGGCAGGTTGGGCATTTTGGTCGTTTGAAGCTGAACAGCAGAGCACTCCCTCCCAGCACCTGCAGGCATGAACCCAGCCAGCCGAAGTAGAGTGAGCCAGCCGGATGCAGGCTGAGGTGAGGGAACCTGGGGTTATTGATCACATGACTTGAATCCAACATCCCCAATCTTCTAAGATTATGTGTGTACACTCCAAGTGCAGTCAGGCTCAGCAGCCCAGATATCACCACCAGGAGCCCACCTGTAGCTGCTACACCTCTCAGTGGTATATCGGTCCAGCACCGGACCCCGATGCATGCCAAGACAATGCCGGTGCCACACAGGAAGAGTGAGGTCAGGATCAAACCTTGTGCCAGGCGCACCCTCGGGTCCCGCTGGTACGGACCTGCAACAGGCCAACACTGCTTCAGCTCAGAGTGCTCCACCTGCAGGCAGCTCTCCCACAGTCCATCAGAGCGTAGCAAAAGCAGCGCCTCCACCTGGCCAGACCTGACCCCCGCCCCATGACCTTTCACTCCCGCTACACCCAGACGAGCCCGCCCCTCTCTCCACTGAGGGGTGATGGCGGCAGTGAAGACGAGGACCAATCCCAGAGGGGCAAAGACAATCCCCATCACCATGGAGGCTGGAGTGTGCATCATAGGTGACGCAAACCTGATTCTCCCTCAACTCAGTCACTCACTCACTCAAGAAAAAGATGTGTCACTAATATACAGCCTGAAAAAAAAACACAAGATGAACCTGTTATAAATGTATTTTGCTAAAGAAGGATGAAAGTGGCTGCTGCTGTTCCTCCAGTCAGGGATGATGCTTGTTTTTATCATATGTTGGTATCTTGGGACCCCTCAGAGCAGTTTGGATCTATTCTAAAAAGATATAAAAACACAAATGTGATGAAGAGGAAGATAAAAACACACATAGAATAAAAATCCAGTCATGTTTTATAAATGTCTCCTTGGTCAAAATACTTTTGATCTGTGTCTGTAAGGTAAAAAAGAACATGAAAGTTGGAATATTGTATGGAAAAGCTGGAATTTCTCCATAAATAGCTCTAAACCAGTACTTCCAAAAATCAAACAGGTGCAGTACAGTGATAGAACAATAAAAACTCCACCTTTTAATATAAAGGAGATCAACTCTTACCTCTTCACTGACACTCTCCTCTTCTTGAGCTGTAGACTCTTCATTCTGACTATCTGAGTAAAAAGAGAAAGATTTCATTAGAAAGCAGGGATGTGTGTCCGCCCAAAACCTTATCTGGTTCAGGTAAAGAGAGAGAGAGACGGGGATCGAGATGTGAGAGACTACAGAGATGTAGAGTGGATCTGTAGACGAGTGCTCCAGCTGCTGGAGACGGGAGAGGAAGGTCTGGCTTCAAGGCTCCAGGGCTGGACAGGAAAGGACTGAACGGTCGATGCATGTCTCTGTTGCTAGGATACGATAACTTGGCTAACCTCAACGTGACAATGTGCGTTTGTGTGTGTGTGCATGTGTGAATTTATTTATCTCAAAACCTATATAGACTCTCTACACGAGACCTTTTTTCCTTTTGTGTACGAATGATGACATACTTGAGTTTAGCTCTGTTTGTGTGTGTGTGTGTGTCTGTGTGTGCGTGTGTGTAGTTTTGGCTGCTGCTTTCACAAAGCCTGACGATGGATGTCCAGCTATGACCTTGAAAGAATTCAGACAGGTTAGTAATTATGTCAGACGACGTGTCTGAATGCAGAGTGAGTCCATCCACAGCGTCTCAGCCTGTAGGAGGACAGAAAGCATGTCCTCTGGGACGGAGACAAGACAACTCATGCAGACAAATACACACAAACACAGGAAACCACTACCAGTATAAATCTCTGTGAAATGCACACATGACTTCCTGATGACTCCATTCAGTGGAAAACAGCCTTTGTTTAATTAAGTTTAGACTTGCACTACAAATGTTGTTGTCTACTAGATCTTTTTTGCCTTTAACTCTATTTTTTTTTACACAGGAAATGACATACTGACAAGTTATAAAACAAATTATCAACCAAAAACTAAATAAATTGACCACCAAACTTTTGCTCCTTTAGAATAAATAAATTAATGAAATAACAAAAGAGTAACAAACTTTTAATACTGTGGACACGGTATTCTAGGAATCAAAAACAATCTCTTTTGTGATGTTGTTGTAACATATTGGGGACATATTTGCAAGACACACAGTAAATAATAATTACTGGTAATAGTAATTAACTAGACAATCTAATTTTTGTTGGAAGATTTAGGTGATTTATGACTCAAATGTCAGCTTATTTTTGTTTCGGTGCACCATGGGAAGGATTTTCAGACTACATCAATTATTTTTGCAAATCTGGTTAAATTAATGGTAAAATATTCCCCTTTTGGAAATGTCACTGGAGGGTTGATGGCATTTAGCTTGAGAAGATGGATCGATCACCTCAATAAGGGTAATGGGAAATCTGATTTTGAAAGAGTCAAAGACATTTAAGTTGGTGTCACTCTAAAAAAACAAACCAGAACACACAAGAAAGGGATTAGATGAAATACTACAGAGGTTACAAAAACAGAAAACACCAGACTGGACAGGAATTCAAAAAAAAAAAAAAAAGGATTAAATGGAAGTTAACCATAAGAATGCATGTTTGGATTTCAATAAGCTCCAAGTGAGCAGGAGTGTCTTTTCATAAACACATACCTGTCATCGAGTATTATTTGTGTCTCCAATTAAATGAGCACATTGCAATTAAAATGACACAGAATTTCCTGTTCTGCTACCGGCATGTTTTGACTTTACTGACATGACGGGAAAAGAGACTCCTCTGCAGTCAGCTGCTACACAGTCTTTGTTTTTCTTAGACAATAACTAAATCAAAAGATGTGTCTGCCAGTTTTTTACTGGCAGCTTCTGCAATGATCTGAATGCAGTGATTACCACCAGTGTTTGGGTTGTTTTGATGTGGAGACGCCAAATACATGTAAGTAGAAATACATGTAAACATCTGCAGAGAGGCACATTGAAAAGGCTGATTACAAAGGTTATAAATATCATAAACACTCTCTCACACACAGACATGTTTTTTTTAGCAAACACAAACACAGTCACACACACACACACACACACACACACACACACACAATCCGTGTAGTCACTTACCATTCAGCAGGGGTTGTGGGAATCTCACTGCAGATCGCTGGCTGCTTCCCCGCTCTCGCCTGCATGGCGACAACATGTTTCTCTCTCTGGCAGCAGATGGTGCAACCACCTCCTCATTATTCCTGCTCTTTCTTCCTTCTCATTCACCCTTGCTTCAGCAGTCTCCCCACCTGTCTCTGCCTCCTTATTTTCTCTTTCACGTCTCTGTTTGTCCTTGTGTCTGTCCCTTTCTTTTTTTTGGTCTGCTTGCCTTGCTGCCTCCTCTTTGTGTGTGTGTGTGTGTGTGTGTGTGTGTGTACCTCTCTTTGATTTGCTGAAGGATGTCTGTGTTATGTTGTGGACCGAGTGCCTTCCCGCTTTTCTCTGTCAGTGTCAGTGTCACCAAATAGGGAAAGGCATCGAGCTTTTCTATTTAGTTTACATTTAAGAGCGCACAAAGCCGTTAGAGAATCAAAGCAGCATTGGTTCTTGTTTGTTTGAGTGTTCATCTGCATTAAATACCACCCAACCACCCGCAACCCCCCCCCCACACATAATCTAACATACAAAAAAAAAAGAAATTAAGACCAAGCCTCTCTCATACAGCTGGGATTCACACTTTTGTTTGATCTGTTGAATGAACTGATTGTTTTCTCATAATTTCCAGTATGCACTTCACCTCAAAATACTAATTGAAATCATGCAAACACACAGGAAGCATCTCCCATTGTTATGTTCTGTTTTTCCCAGTAATAATTAATCTTTATAGGGCTATGATTGGCTCATCTTTACAACGAATAAATAACACACTCGCACAAAATCTAGTATGCATTTTCTTTATTTTCCTACAAAAGAGGCAAGATATGCTAATACAACCAGAACTGCCATATTATAACAGTGAAATATTACAGGGAAACATGTCTGTTTTGAAATGACGCGTAACATACAAAGGAAAGGAGTCTTGAAGCTTTTGCACACACACACATACACACAAACGCATGCTGTGAAAGTCCGCTGGCGGGCCACAGGTTGTGTGTGGGGGGGGGGGGGCTGCAGGAAAACTCTGTGGTTACACCACACAGTCAGGAAATGTCCACATTTCTGGGCTAAGTGATGGCCAATACTAACTCTTGTGTGGTTTTATGGGTGGAAATGTCTGACTTTTTTTGGTTGTGAATTTAACCCAGCGACGGGCCGTTTTAGTCGTGAAACTAACAGGAACCTACAGAAAGATACTTACGGCAGTGAAAAACATTATTCGAGGGTTGTAGGTGAGGGATGCACCATTTGGTTTTGTAGAGGAAATGATGGGTACATTTAAAGCAGCAATAGCAACCTCTGAAAACGCTGAAAGTTAACTGTACAAACAATATGTGTGGGGCTTTGCATATATATATATATATATATATATGTGTAAAAAAAAAGTTGAAATACATATATTGCAGTTCGTGGAAAATAGATCGCCACATAAAAATGGCTAGTTCATAAAACACTGTCATATTAAAAATCTATTTACATTACATATTTACAGGCTGTTAATCATAATTGCTCTTACGTTAGAATATTAAACTCAAATAATAAATTCATAAGAACAGGGGCAACTGGTATTTACAAAAATCGAGAAACAGTTTGACTTGGGAAAATCTGGAGAAGTCTCTTCAGTCCAGTTGTCTTACTGGTGTCAGCAGTCCACAGCTTATATTGGGCAGTGCTTTTAGAGATGGTTTAAACTGGCAGCTTGCAATTTGTTACATCCTTCAATGGAGCAGGCATCTGATTGGGTGCTGGCTCTCATATTTCAATGAGAGTGACCTGGATCTGACCGCCGGCGACCTCGGACATCTCAATGAGGAAGGCCGACTGGTTGGTGTAGTGTTCGATGATGTTGTCGTCCATGTTGACGAAAATCCTGCAGGAGAGACGAGCGAAGACAAAAAAGGGTCAGTAGGCCAAATCAAAAAGTTTTTTTTAATGAAAAACAATAGTCTTCAAAACTAGGACATGCAAATTGGCTCTGAAATGTATCGTTCCGCTCATTTCACCTAAAAGTGATTGAAGCAGGTCAGGTTTCTAGGTTTAAACACATCATGTGATTTGTTTGGCGGAAACAAACTCGGAGAAAAATACAGTGTCTGTTATCTCTTGCATCAGTATGGGTAGTGAATCAGGTCATTCTCTTCCTCCTCCCCAACACTAACACCAACCTTTAGGTCTTTAAGGCTTCAGTGACTAATTTTACCTCGGAGCTCATGCATTCTGCCTGCGGGGACAGGGCTGATTGAAGACAAGAGCTCAAGAAGAGGGAGGAACTGCGGGGAGAATGCAACCAAACCTGTTAGCTTAGCTGCTCCCCCTAAAGTGACGACTGCCAGCAAGCAGCAAGAAAATCACCCAAAGGTGTTTCAGTCTCTGTCAGAGGTCTTATTAACATGATCTGCCCTCTGATCTCCTCTGCTGTCTCACGGGAAGTGACCCAGACGATTATCAGCTCAAGAGCTATTGACTGTATGAGATAGTCGATGTGTCATGTGATTTTTGGATATCCTTCTAGAGGAGGTGACCTTTTCATTAGGGCTGAAGTGCCACCTTTTATCCAAAGGTCTCATGGGAAAATGAAACACATTGGAGTTTTTTCAGGCAAGACACCAATAAAAAGCACCTGAATTCACCCTTAATGCAGCTCCTATGATCTAATCTGACCTGGCCAGTGTTTACTTGATAGAAACGCGATAAAGAAACGACAACCCGATGGACAACCTTTAGCTTGTACGGATCAAAAGCTCTTCACCTTATCAAACTAGACATCTCTTTCACTATCAAACAAAACTTCCTGGTGTTCCGATGAGTCGAGGTTGCGAAAACATAAATAAGTGCAATAATCCGCCGTGACGCATCTGCAGGACTTTTGAAATCTTTTATTTTCATCCCTTTGTCACCTGTCTTCCTTTCAGAGGAGCTGCAGCTAGCACATTCCAGCAGACCGAGCCAAAGAACCAACCTACCCAGTCTGTCAACATGAGCTTCCTTAAAGGAGGATGAGATTAAAAACCACAAACTAAGCCCTGAATTTTATGCAAAAAATTCTTGGCCAAATGAACTCCTTTAATCCAGCCTGTGTGTCAAAGCTGGTTGTATAATAACAGTGCATTAGGCATACCAGAAAAACAATGAGACACTCACCCTCTCTTGCATTTTTTGTAGATTTTCCCAATGGTGTCTTTTTGCATACCGTACTTCTCTGAAACCTGAGGGGGGAGAAAGGAATATGAGATGACAGTTAGCAAGATCTTCCACTGAAAGAAAGGTGATATATATGAGAGATAACATAAAGCAAGGATGTGTGTGTGTGTGTGTGTGGGTGTGTGTTTGTATGGGGGCAACAAGTCAGGTTTGAGGACTTTATTGATGAGTGTGTTACTTACAGCTTCTCTTAGGCCTGACAGCGTTGGCGTGTTGAGCATGAGTGCATCAAACACCTCATCAGCACTTGTCCTCACGTACAGCAGAACTGCAGGAAGGCGAGAGAGGAAGTTAAACATTTAGCCAAAAAGAAAAGCTAACTAGTAAATTTTTTGATCATTTGCATCTCTTGATTTCTCTGCATACCTCTTTGTGGGTCCTCTCTGCGGGCCTGTTTGCTGGGCGGAGAGCTGCTCTGGTCTCTGTCTTGAAAGAATCTTTTCATTGAACTCCTGCGAAAAACAGAACAGACACTGACATTAGACTTAAAACAGCCACTGTGTGTTTAGTCATAAATAACTCGTTCGGCTGATGGCTGTCAATGTTCATTATCAATGCTTACCTTTCAAGCTCGTCCATGGGAGGGGCCTGGAGAGACGGAGGGAAACAGACAGAGATCTGATTAGACACCACCCCACTGATAAAAACATTGCTTAAAGTCCCCCCTTCCCACCGCTGTCTGAGCGCATTATCTTCAAAAATGTTATCAACATTATCATTTGTCTAAGACTGCGTTTCCCATAACCTGTAACACAACCAGGTAAGCATGGACGCCGATGGAGAGACACTGATAGGACCATCCTACGCTTTATCGTTCTGACCAATCACAGCTGTTTTCTGTCTGAGCCATTCAGACTGTGAGGCATGGCAT
The DNA here is from genome assembly GCA_029783645.1 of Ctenochaetus hawaiiensis. Classification (NCBI taxonomy): domain Eukaryota; kingdom Metazoa; phylum Chordata; class Actinopteri; order Acanthuriformes; family Acanthuridae; genus Ctenochaetus; species Ctenochaetus hawaiiensis. The sequence continues at coordinate 10,664,017 of JAPZDY010000007.1, forward strand.
AATTACATTTCTAAGTGGATTTTTTTTTTATATTTACTTTCCTTCACTGAATTGGAATCTAAATGAATCGAAATGCAAACGTTATATTTTTGCTCCACACGCGCTCTCAGTCATGTCAGTCTAGACGGCACACTGTGGGAAAAGTGGCCTGTCTGAACAGCACTCTCACCTCACTCACTGTTTTTGCAAGTGTGTGTGAGTAAAACAGAGCATGAGGGTGGTGCATTACTGTATGTCAGGTGTCTGTGTGCACCAGGTGTGTGTGTGTGTTTTTTTTTTTTTGTGTGTGAGCCCCCATAGCTTAATCTCGGTGTCAGTAGCTGTAGCGGCTTGCACATGTGCCTGGTTTCGACTCCAATTAGCTCATCTGATCTTTCGCCTGAATTTCGCTGACACCATATCCTCCCCTTCCCAGCCCACTTTTTCCCATTACATACTTTCCCACAGTTTTTTTTTTTTTTTTTTCCCTGCCTCTCTTGCGCCTGCAGGGATTCAGGGGTCGGGGACATGATTCACTCAACGAAGGAAGCGGCAGAGGAGAGTTAAACACTTAGAGGGGGACTCACCATGCGCTGTAAGCTGGAGAGATGTGTTTCCGGGATGAAGAAAACAGGCTCGGTGATGTGGTCGTCCAGGGTTTGGAAGAAGGTGCAGTCACTGCCCATGGAGCTGCTCACTAAAGACTTGGCTGGAGAGAAAAGCAGAAAAGTCCCCGATGTTAAAATGCACTCTAAAGACTGTTTAATGTAATATGCAATGGAGGAAATAAGCTCTATCAACACTCACTTATAGCATCATTCTTTCCCCTCCTCTTGCTTCTCTTCCTCTCCTCATCGCGCATCTTCCTCTCTGCACCCTGAGAACAAATAAAAACCACATGATTACGATAATGACTCCACAAATGCCAGATCTAATGTGTGTGTGTGTGTAAGAAAATGTAATTAAAGCGACTTACCTTATCACAGAAAATCTTGACCTGGCACGCGGCTCTGTGTATGAGCTGGTTGTTTCCTGAGCTGAAGTCATAAGTGTCGATCTGTATGTTTAGAGGCAAACCTTTCACTCCCTTCTGAGAGGAGAAGTCTGTGCTCAGGGAGTTGATGCCAATGTACACCTGTGGAGGAACAGGAGAGGGTGTTTAAGTTCATCATGATGGCATCAGGGTTGAGTAGATTAGATCAGATTAGAGACAAGTAAACATCGTAAGTTTTTGGAGTGAGCATCAGTTTGATAAAAAATTAATAATGATAGTTTGATGGCTGAGCTTCGCTCTCTGTGTTCTTCGTCTTAAAAAGAGACGTCTACTGTTTTGACTCTGTCTTCCTTGTGTTTTCTTTTTTTTACTTTATGTTCACATTTACTGCTGGTAATTCCGTCTCTCCACCTGCAGCAGGTTTAGTGGCCCCACCTCAGCACCTTCAGGCCGCAGAGTGGCTTCATCGCGGCCCTCAACCTGCTGTGGTGACAGGAGCCTCAGGGCCAAACACATTTCTGGGATTCCTCCCCTCCCTCCTTTGCCACTCCTTCTCTCTCCACCTCGCTCTTCTACCTTTCCTCTCCTTTTTTTTTTTTTTTTAAATCTTCCACCTGTTCTGCTTCTTCCCTCTTCGGAGAAATGGCCTTGCGGAGCCAGGTTATATAAAGATATTTATGCATTCTTGCTTGATCGTGATGTTTGTTCACCTTGGCCTCTTCACTGGGGTTCCAGACAAAGGAGAGAGCGTTGAAGGCCACCTCCTCTATGTCGCTAATGCCGCTGAAGACTTCTTTGTAGTCGGCTGTAAAAGCAAAAAGGACATTTTTAATCTCCTTCATTGCACCAATTAAATTCTTTCACTTTCACACCCTTGGTGTGCGTGTCTGTGCAAGGTTGCACAGCAGACAAAGGCTTTACATTTGTGTGTTTTTTTTATGGGTGAAAACAACATACCGATGTCAATGACCCTCTGCTTGGCGGTTGGCTGGCGTGCATGCCAGTGATTCCAAAAGCGGAGCTGCATCTCTGGGCTCTTGTCGTTCTCGAACACAGCCATCACCACCGTCTGAAGTGGAGAAAGAAAAGGTGACAGAAAAGCAGAGAATTAGCTTCACTTGTCAGGCTGATGTTTCTCTTTCACCTGCCTCTGTTTCCTCAAACTCCATTCTAAAAGCCATCACGTTTCATTTGTCACTTCAAATCCTCCTTTTCTTCCCACATTGTCATCAGTTATTTGCAGTGAACAGGCATGTGTTTGCGTACATTCTTATCCTTTGATTTGCTTGACAGAGGAAAAGGTTTGTCACCTGTGTTTTAAAAGCACACCTACACCACCCCCACACTCCTTTTTTTTCCCCAACTCTGCCAGTGTCAAGTCAAACAATCGCAGCCGAGCTCAGCCCTGCTGCACTCCAGCTTGTTACACCACCAAAAATAAAAATTATACAGGGCAGGACGCTGTCATTATAATGGTAGCGGCCCAGTGTGCAGGGTGTCAGCAGGCAATTAGTCACCGAGGAGCTGGCTCCAAGGGAGGGACAGATATTTGGGAAGGGTTGGCTTGGTGGCACGCAAAGAATTTATGTGTTCGTGAGCCAGTGAAAAAAGCCTGAGGGGAATGACTTTTTATTTTTTCATGTAACCAACAATCACAAAACAAACAAACAAAAAAAAAAAAAACAAGGAGAATCTGGGGAATCTTCTCTTAAAAAAAAAAAAAAAAGGTTTTCCTGACATTTTCTACAATGACTCACCTTGACTTTGGTGGCATTGAGGCAGGCGCTGCTGTCCACTCTATGGAGGACGATGGGGTAGAACTGACCCTTGTTCAGGTAGACCATGGGCAGCTCATTGGACTTGTAAGGAGATGCCACAGGAGCTCCAAGGGAAAACTGGAACTCACTCCTGAACCTCTCTGGTGGGGAGCTGGTGTAGGATCCAGAGTAGACGGGACTGGACTGCTCCTCGGGGAAGGGATCACTGTAAGGAAGAGGCTGAAAAATCCACAAAAACACACGAGGATATTTGTCAGTAAAGGAAAAGTGGGAGATGCCTGAAGAAGGGAGACTAGCTGCACATGAAACTGCTCATTTTTTAAAATAAGGACACTAAATATACCTCAGCGTTGTGGTCGGGGAAAGCGCTGGACTCTGGCCACTTCTGCAGCAGGGAGTCAAAGATGTTGTTGAGCTCCTGCTTGTCGTAAGTGTCTGCAACCACGCTGGTTAGCGTTGCGTAGGTGTCTGAGGTGGTGGGAACGGAGATGGGCAGTGACGTGCTCTGCTTGGATCCCAAAACCTCCTGAGGATGGCTTAAGGGAACACTCTCGGAGAGAATCTTCATGACGTTGGCGGATGTTTCCATTGAAACGAAGTCATTGGTGTTCGTTGGAGTCCTGAGAGAAGGTGAATAAGAGGAAGCAGAAGGGAAAAAAAGAGCGCTGATTAATTACAAAGGAAATCCACTTTTGTTAGGTCAGCATGACTGTGTAATACCCGCCCAGGTGCAAAGAGATCAAGGAAACAAACAACACTAAAATGACTAACTGTTGTGTGTCTTAAACATTACAGAAGCCTGCAAGGGGCCTGAGCAAACACACAAAAGCGAGCAAAAGCCCCTCTTGTCTCTAAACTCTCTCAGCACACACACACAGCTACTGCGAGGTGAACCTGCAGAAAGCCGCTGTCTGAGTGTGGGTGGGTACTAATTGTCTCTTAATCCACTTTTTTTCTTCTCTGTATTTGAGTTTCTCTGTTTAAAATGTTTGAGGGAGACAACACAGAGCCCCAACAATGGTCATTTCTCACCCACCTAACAAGAAGTAAGACCAGAGAGCTCAGTGAGGACAGAGGTGGAAAAACAACGTCTCTTTTAGCACGGCACAGATGATGATGGAGAGAGGATATGATGGATGGGAGGACCGGAGGGGGGGGCAATAATCCCTCTGACTGTGTTTGATTTGAGGATTACCCACTCACCTGTGTATGACCTCCCAAAGCCCTGCCTTTCTCTTTCTGCATTAACACTCTCCAATAAATTACATTCTGTCACAACAGGGGTGAAGAAATGAATAAACTACACGATTTTCTGTGAGCTTCTCCAAGAAATCATTGCTAATTTATAGGGGAAATTTGGACACCTGACTCTCCTTAATGGACTCAGGGAAAGTTATATAAACAGACATGAATAATTTTACTGCGGCAGCTGTTTAATGAACATCTAGTTTGTGAGTCTTACCTCTCTGTTTTGCAGATGTTGCCAGCGCGGTTGCAGGCAGCGAGCTTCTGCTCTTTCTGGCTCTGGAAAATAAATGAATTGTAAATATTATAAAAGTACTAAGAGTGAAAAAATGAGAATAATTTTTTTTTTTTGGTTTCTCACTGCTTTAACATTACCTACCTTGCACTGCTCATAAAGCATGGTTAATGCTGCCAGGTCGTCTCCTGGGTGGAGTCTGGGTTTGGAGTGGTTCGGCTCGGGGATGGGGCTCTCCAGGTAGGACCAGGAGTCCATGATGTGGTTAGTGAAACGGTTATAATTGAAGTTCTCGCTCTGAAAGATCAGTCCCAGAGTCCTAAAGACAGGAGGGCAGAGAAGAGAGTGTTCAATTAGATTAAAAACACTAATGACAACTCCACACATATGCATAAAAGGTCAAAATATAGTATTATTTATTCATTTTAATGGAAAATAACTGTGTTTCAGTGTTTAAATCTCTGACACAAAGGGTCTGAGAGAGTGAGTTTATCAGCGGCACCTCAGCAGCCTCAGGGCACTGCACATACTTGCCCCTGAGCACGAAGGGTTTCGATTGCAAAACCACAGAGCTGACTAACATCCCTCAGAAGCAGCAGTGTCAAAAAAGGTTTAAAAAGCAAAGGGCCACCCACCGACATCAACCCCCTCAACACAAACACACATGCACACATCTTGAATCCTGTATAAACTGTCTTATTTGCATAGATCTCAAAGGGGCTGACGAGATTTTCTTACTCAGTACATTTAAAAACCACAACTGACCCCGAGGTGAGCTCTGTTTTTTTCGAATCAGTTGTGAAAAAATAAATACATCCTGGGATTCTGAAGATTGGATTTTGTTTGGAAAGACTCGAAGTGGCATTTAATGCAAGTATCCCGCCTACCGAGATAAGACCCCTTTGGAGTTTGTCTGCAGTAGTTAATGAACAAACAGCTGCAGTTTACTCTGGATAAACAGCTAATTAAAAGTGTTGACAGGAGTAAAAAGACCACATGTGTTCACAACCACAACAGAACAAGACCTCAAAGGAGAATCCAATGATTTTTTTTTTTCCTCACAGAGATTAATGAAGGAATGTCACAATTTGAGGCCACACCTGGAAAGTTAGAAATACTGTATTTCAGCATGAAACGCTGCATATTTTAATTTGTGTTTGACGCCAAATTTCAGCTTTGTCTGATAATTCATCTACATTTGAGACACTAAAACAATACTCACACACCTGCTCTAAGATGCACCTGTTTCTCCCTCACACATGCAGCCTCAACACACCACCCGACTCCATTAGTTACCCTCCAGTTCCCACCTAAAAACCAGCCGAATGCAGATGTTTTTACACAGACACAGAGGGGAAGCTCGTGTCTTGGGTTTCGCCATTATGTAATTTAATGCATTACATGCTGTCGCTGCCCTCTGTCTGTGTCCAACACCTCAAGAGGAGACTCTTATTTCCCGGCCTCCTTTTGTGTTCCATGGCCCCTAGGTTAGTGACAACACAAGCCGAAACAAACCCACTACAACCACAGACCAGACTGTCTGTGTGTCTGTGTGTGTGTGTGTGTAAGCACTATCCATATCAATTTCCCCTGCAAAACACCCCTTCCTTAAAACCAGAATCGTTCACATGGGGGTCTCATTGCAAATGGGGGGAAGGAGGGGTTTCTGTCCCCCAGACTGGAATCTAACATGAACTTTTTACTGTATTACACAAAAGCTAAAACAGAATGTTTTAATTTGTAAGAAAGAAGCAGTGTTTGAGGAAAAAAAACTGACCCCTTTTTGTCACAAAAGTGAAAAATATGCTCAGAAAACTTACTCAGTCTCTTTGGTCATGTCTCCAGTCCAAGTCAGCCGGAATAGGTTCCTTTAATTTCTTCTTCTTCTTCTGTTTGTATGAGCCTCTCTCTCCGTGTCAGCGAGTCTTTCAGTCTGGCAGAGAAGAGCAGTGACACACGGATGAGTCAAGTGTTGTGATTCCCTCTGAACGGAGCCCAGATTTATTTCATTCCAGTCAAGAGTTTCACTCTGCTCCCTGATTGGCTGAGAGGACTGAAACAGGTGTCTGATAGGACAGGTGTAGGCATATTAACTCTTTCCTGACTGGAGAGAAACTGGCTTGCATGTGTGAGTGTGTGTGCAGCCAGGAGGACACTTTGCAAGACAATTCAAGGCAGGAGCGCTTCCACTCTCATTATCGTCCGGGATAAAAGAGCGAGATTGGGGCTCGCAGAGGTGTGAACGCTTTGGTAATGACCTGGTACTCGGCTTTAATATGTTAATAGTTTTTCAGTATCATTTTGCACTCTCTTCTTTAGTCCCATGTCATACGCAGGTTTTGGTTTCTTTATTTTCTGGGGATCATAGTTGTACTCTTAAAGGGGAGGTGGGCTTAAAGGTGGCTTATCAAAAATGAGTGTTCTCAACTAAATTCAAATGAAACAGTTGCAAGTTGTAAAAAGTTTGTGCTTTAAGGATTTCAGGGTAAGAAAAATACAAGGAATACAAGGAAGTTTATTTTTAAACATTTATTTTTTAAAAGATGAAGGATATAAAGTTGATTCCTAAATGTATAATTATGAAGCCAGTGTCAGTACTTTAAATGCACTGCAAAGTTTTACGTTTTTAAAATGCATTTGACTTAACACGATTAACAGCACAAAGAAGTTACAATTGCAATACAAACCGATTCATGAACAAAAATAGTAACAAGCAAAAACAACAGATGTATTGCAAAATAACTAAATGTGTTTTAAATGTGTTTTTACATTTTATTTTTGCATAAAAATCACGGAACTGTAAAGTAAAACAAGTGGATTTTTTTTTTTTTAGCTATTAAAGAAAACAAAATTTAACAGAAGTAACAACTTAATGTTGTGGAGTTACAAGCACAATATTTCCCTCTGAAATGTAGTGTTAAGTAATAAGATCACAAATCTGGATTTTGATGGTCTGACCAACCTTTAAATGAATTCATGAAGACAATAAAATAAAAACTCGTGTACCAGAGCTTCATCTACAAGTAGAATCAGTACCTTGAGGAAACCTCTTCTAACAGAGCAGCACATCCTGTCAACACTAACATCTCTGAACTTCTTTCTTTAAGTATAAAACTGTAGTTAATGGATAATCAAACACGCTGTCATTATTTGACGAAGCAGTTATGTTCTTGTTTTACTTATTGTTTGTGCTTTTATATGTTTTCTTTTTATGTTTTTACCATTTACTTGCCGGGGACTGCAGATGCAAAATGAGCTTTTTGGCTACATTTTCTGCCACATTTTCATTATGACTTCAATAATCAGACAAAGTAATGTGCATTATCTATTCTATATCTGCATTATTTCATTATTTCCCTTCTTAAATAAAAAAATAACTGAACATAAAATACATTCACAAGAAGATTATAAATACAGGATTTGAATAAATATCCAGGACTTTCCATCATTGCCACTTTCTAATATTAAAATAAACTAAAATATATGTTGACTCTTTTCATGGGGAACAAAATTATATAAGCTAACTCTTTCTGCAATTATTTTAATTAGTAATACATATTTGGTATGATCAAGTGAATAAGTAATGACTAAATGCATGTCTGACTTTCATTTCATTTAGAAAACAACCCTTGGAAATGAGCAGAGATGGATTTTACAAGTTTTAAAAATGATTATGAGATAAAATGTTAACTTTCACAACGACTACAGAAAAACACAGACCCACCCACACATAAATACCACACACACACACACACACTTTCTAACATATGAAGCCAAAGCTCACAACTTATGTTACCAGGAACCCAAAAAGCGATGTGGCTTGTAAAGTCCTCATGTCAGTCAAGGATAACATCATCCACCCACACGCTGGAGCACACACACACACACAAACATACACAAACTCGAGCACACACTCTAATATTTGTGTGTGTAATTGCATGTGGCTGTTTAGGTGATCATTTGTGTATGTGTGAGCACCTCTTGAGACTGACTGACACCTGAGGGAATCTGGCGTGGTAACACACAAGGGTGCGTGCTGTGCAGCTTGCCCACACACTCACACACACCCTCGTAGAATAACACACACACAAAGACACGGAGGCCCGGGGGCAAGCTGGCATCGAGTCAAAGGAGAAAGAGAAAGGAGGAAGACTTTTCTGAATATTGGCACTCCTTCATTGTTCCCTACTCGTCCAGTAAGTCCAGTTACACAATTAAAACTAAATTAAATCAAAGACATTCCAGGTAAGCGTCCATCTTTGCTTACTGCACCTTTTAAACTATTTAACTTAAATCTGTTGAGCTTTAACAAACTTCTTATTTGGATAAAAACTGAAGGATCATCATTTAATAAAGAGAGAGGGAGGAAGTGAGCTGTGGAGGGATTCAACATGGATGCAGGTCCATCAAGCGATCAGCCTCTCCTTCACTTTCATCAGCTCATTTAGGGTGTGAATGTGTCCTCTCACCTGCGGTTTCTTTCTTTCTCACTTTGTCTTTCTCATATTTTCTCTCTCTGTCCCTCATTAGTGCTGTGAAATTAACACATCAAAATGTTAAAGTCTTTGTTTCACACGTCATTCTCTTTCCTTCTGGTTTTCTCTCTGCTATTTAACCAAAAAAAAATCCCATAAGGCCCTGAAGTAAACATTTTTGATCACTATTTTAAAACCTTTAAACCTAAACCTCTACCAAGATTTAACAATAACAGCCTGCTCTTAAATGTGCAATTAAGTAATGAGCAGCTCACCCAAAAGACATATTTATTGTTAAAATGGGCAGTAAGTTTCATGTATTAATTCAGATTTTAAACATTTGAAATTAAGTGGTAATAAAGAATAATTTCCTTACATTTAAAAAAATTAAACCTTGTGAAAAGAACTATGTGCTTTGGGGCTTATTACAGGGAAATTATCATTTAGTAAACTTCCAACTTATTAATGTGAATGTTTGCTAATTCAACATCTATAGTTTCTCTGGAGAGCAGCTGGCCAGATAAACATGCAAAAAGTCTATGATGGTGCATTGAAAATAGTACTTCCCAAATAAAGCATTTAATGAAAGGTAAAATTAAAAAAAGGTGTAATTGGTTTAAAATAAGCCGTTCTATTAAAGGAAACCTTCAAGGGGAAAGACAGGAACCTTTATAATAAAGCTACTGAACACAAACCCATGCCAACGGAAAATGAAAATATACAACAGTAATCCCTAAAATGTAATATTGTGACTTTTTCTCTCTTATTATCCTTGCAGGAATATGAGAAAGGTAAGCTCACTGCAGGTGAAGTCGTGTATCTTTTATGTGTCTAGAGATTCTCTCAGTTCACTGATGCACATGTGCAAACATCTTCATCACCTTAAGAGAAATGTAGATTTGCACAGACCCTGACCTGAACCCGAGTGCATTTTTATCAAACTTATCTTAAAGATCACGTTGGTGTTAAACCTTTATGTTGCGTAACAGTGTCATTGGCCTCATAAAGACCTGTGGCTCAGTCCGACAGGATGGGAATAAGGATGGGCTAACGGAAGATGGATGGATGTCACAAGATGTTCAAACAGCTGCCTTTCATGCCTTGAAACTCACCCCATGGAGGATGAAACCGGGACCCGAGTGTCCTGGCGCTTTGGTCTGTGGTGTGTGACTGTTTTTGTGTGCGTGTGTACGTGCAGCCACGCGTGGTGACACACAAACAGACGTCAGCGCTCGCTCTACGCCTGAATGCTGCTGAGAAGGGGCTCTCTCATCACCTTTCTCCTCCCACAGTATCTTTCTTTCTCTTTCCCTTGTCCGCCACTTGCTGGTCCTTTCACCTTCTTTTCCTGTTCCTCAAAACTGTTTGACCACCCAATCTTATCCTGCACTTTGTGCCTGTGAGCATTTAAAACCTTAATCATGGAGATCATGTAAATTTAAACTCTTAAACCACGGCGAATAAGTTTTAGAAGGCCATGCTTTTGTTCTGCAGTCGATCTTTCTCATCAACTCCTACACAGCATACATATCTCTCTATCTCTTTCTCTTTCTATATCTCTCAATCTGCGCTAATGCCTGGTTTGTCATGGAGGAATGTGTGCTAAGGGTTGACAGAGATATAAGGAGCCCGGGGCATCTTCCTCCCTGTCTCCTGCTATCATTGGGAAATCAGAAAACGGTGCACCTGTTACCATAAAGCCCTGACATGTTCAGGTAAAGCCACAACATTTCCCCATTTTCCACTTTTACTTCTTCCTCATCTGATTTCATTTCCCAACCTTACTGTACTTGATTCAAATAAGAGCTGTGAATTTATGTTATATATCTGTAGAAATTAAAGAAAAAATTAAAAATTAAGATTACATTTCTGAGCTGTATTAAGGGGAAGTGTTGTAATTATCAGCACTGTGAGACTTTTATTTTGAAATCCATCATATGTGAAAGTAAGTGGCAAATAATACTACTGTGTATCTGTACATATCGGCGTATTTTTGTTAGGAATGCAGTTTTTAAAGAGGAAAGAAAGCAAGCACACATACAGAGATGTTTAGAAAGCAATTTGTTACATTTAAGTTGTCGGATTAAGACACAACCACAACTCAGGAGTATGAAATATCTCTCTGTAATTCCTCTGTATTGCAGCAGTTAACTATCAACTGAATTCATCTACTACAAGACTGAACATGAGTACTACTCTAAGGTAGTTATTATTTTGGATTAATTATTTTTATTACTTTAAACATCTACTTCAGCACATGCATCTTTACTGTGCTTTTAAAGCCGTTAAAATGTAATTTTCCATTTAAAATATGATGAATCTCTCTAACTCGATGTTTGAATTTTTTTAAGTCTTAGTTTTTCATTTTAGTGATGACACAATATGCTTAAATCTCTCTCATTTTCATTTCTTGAACACGATGCATAAACGCATCAGAAGTAAAACTCCTCTGATAAAAACACTAAAAGGTTTCATTCTGAGTACTATTACTCTGAGTGATAAATACTTTTGACTAGTTTATCAGCGTCTGTGTTTGCATGATTCGTTGACCTCTGACCTCCTCAGAGCTGTGATGCTGTTTGGAATGGTGAAGCCTCTCCAGCAGAATCCTGCTGTCACTTTGTTTGGCCTGGACTAGGAGAGGCTCCAAGAGTCTGGAAGGACTCTCAACCCCCCCCCCTCACCTCCACAGCCTCACTCTTTTTTTTTTAATATCCCCCCCACCTGCCAGCAGCAGCCACTCCCAGAAACTCCACACTGCCTCAAGTGAGGGATCAGGGCCGGGGGGCCGGGGGGGTGGGGGGTTGAAAACAGGGAAAGAAAAGGTCAAACTGTGGGGTGAAGAGGTGTGGCAAGAATATGAAAAACGCCGCAGATTTATGGTAATTTTGACACAGTTAGGGAAAACGGGCAACTGACAGGAGGGAACAGCAGAGTTTTGGAGCTCTTCAGCCACTTCAAAGTTTCATCACTTTGACATTTGCATGTTTGCTTTCGGAGGTTAGGACACTACAAGCCTGGGGCGAGGGGAAGCTGCAGAGGAGAATGTGATGGTTGCATTGCTCAATACGAATGCAATTCTCTGAGTTCTGCTCCGGGGCAAGTGTGTTGACAAAGTAGCTAAAAAGGGGCTTTACAGGCAACAAAGTAAGGAGTGTATTTCCTGCAATTCCATCACATGAACACAATTTAAGCACAAATAATGCCTCGTGCATCCAGAAACGGATTGGCTGAAAGGTAAATGAATGCACTAAATCACCTTCTGACATACAAAAGCAGCATGTAAGCATTAACCTAAGCTTATTAAAACCCTGACCAGAGTTATTTACTTGCCAAAAATGAACTTAGTTTCTCATCTCATCAGCTTTTGATCATCTGCCTGAAATATTTCTCCAATGGCAAACATTTTAGCTTCAGAGAAATTATTTGCATTCTTACAAACAACGTTACATAGTTCAATGACTCAGGAGGCATCTTGGTCAAAGTTTACAAGTTTTGTTCTTTCTTTATTTTTCTATTACCTCTTCCAAACTTTTGGTTTATTCAAAGCGCACTGAGAGGAACCGTTGTTTTGAGATAGTGGAAAATCTGTTGGTATGTGCAGCCTCTGCTGTGTTTGTTAAGAGTCATTCCTTCGTCATTTATTTCTCCAACTCTGCTTTTGTCTTTGGAGGATTGGTATGAACACAACTGAAAGACTTGGTAAAATAACAACACCTGAGGAATGACACGTGACTGCTGCACACACACAAACACGCGGGCATGCATCTAAAACACGCACATATCAAAATGTCCTTGCTTTTTTGCATATGAACATGAAATCTCCAAGCATGCACATGTGCTGCAGCAGACAGATACACTAACAAAAGCGGTGGACAGGTGATAATCTTTTCTGTCACACATGTCTAAACTTTGCATCACCTGCCACTGTACAAACTAAAATAAAGTCATGCCATTCAGAGAGAGAGACAGCCGCTAAGACATCTGAAGAGTGCTGACATTCAAAGACACATTACCTTTGATATAATATTGGTTTTGTAGTCCAAACTGGATACTAAGTGCTGTAACTGCTGCAGATTGACATTTGGGATCCAACACATCAGAACTGGGGGCCAAAATCTCACACACTGCGCACATATGAGCCTAACTACACAAACAGCACGGTGAAAATTCGGTTTCGAATATGGTAGAATTATATCAACAGGTTAAAATGTAAAAACTAAATGCATTTGTTACAACAGGAGGTTGTTAAATCACAAACACACCTACACACTCACATACAATTCCACACACACAGCCACTTTATGGTGCTGGTGTTTATGGTGTTTAGGCTATCTGTGTGTCCCGCCCAAACAGAGAGCAGGTATTAGGCTCATCTCCATATCAGGTTTCATTCTAGACCCTCAGGCCAGATGAAGGTACAGCTTCACTTCATAGCTCACTGGAGGACAATCTTATCTACATCAGCTAACAGCTACTAAGAATTGGACTTACTTTCACTCTGACCCGCTTTGGTGAAACATTCCCAAAAAGGCTTTAGAGCAGGCAAGAAGCTAATAAAACAAAAGAAACACCCGATGATAATCATTTAACTTAGCAGTGCTGGAATAGCGTGTGCTATATTCTGTCACCCTTGGACCACACCAGGCTAGCTGTTTACCCTATTTCCAAACTGTATGCTAGGCTTAGCTAATCAGATAAGGACTGCGGCCTAAAAATCAAATGTATGAAGAAAAGGTAGCTGATCATACCAATAAGCAGCTTTACTGTGACTTTAAATCCATCAGTGCAACATTAGTTATAATGAATAACTGAAACATTTGGATTGGTTGAAGGAGTAGTTCAACATTTTGCTTTCTTGCTGAGATCTGAGAGCCAAAGTAAGCTTTGGAGGCAATGGTTGCCTTTAAGAATGGCAAAGCTATGCTCACAGGCCTCTGGCTATGGCTTCGTATTTACAGGTAGATTATTGATTTTATCCTTCAGCAATAACTTTATATCCAAAAAATTTAAAATTATTCCAAAATGCATCTAAAATTACAGCTGAGCGTTCCTGTAAACATTCTTTGCAAATGGACCAGGAATAGAAAGAAAGTTTCTATAAGTTCATGATCTTACTGTACAGGTTTGAACCAAAAACCAGCTGCTGGAAAGGCAGAAAATCATTATAGCTGTTTTAGACAGATTAAGAGCCAGTTTTTAGAGTTTTTTTTTATACAGTCAATGTAAAGCATAGAGCTTTGAGCAGAGTTTCATGATTTGAGATGGAAAGCTAAAAATCAGTCAATTTTCTGTCTGAGGACATCTTACAGTCAAGGCATTGGAGAACTTTTATATGCATAGCATAGCAAAACATTAAAAATAACACAATTTATATGGATATACAAACCATAAAACATACATGTCAGTCTGTTTCAAAACCCTCTGGAAAAATGTACCATAACTCTGTTCAAATACTCTTCAGCTGTATCCCTGCAGCTTCAGTGACATCAAAATATGACTGAAAAAAATTTGACCAACAAGAAAAGTGAAGCATCAATGCATCACTAATAATTTTAGTGCATCATGAACATTTTTCCTGGTGAGCTCACTCCATCCACATAGCCTTGAGCCCTGGACCCCCTGGAGAAAAAAAAGGGTCTGATATTTTGGAGAACATTTCCTGCAGGCGGTAACACAACACGCAGGCGGTGTGGGTTCACAGCCGCTACAGTGCAGCTCAAATTCTCCGCAAAGAGACAACAATGCAGCAATCCGCTCCTCATCTTCAACAGAATGGGCCACAGTTGCAATTAAAAGATAAAATGTTTCCTTGTTTTTTATTTGTTTGTATGAGTCAAACGTGGGTGCATAATTTTTTTGGGTGTGTGCCTGCTGTTGTTGTCATGTGTGTGTGTGTACATGTCAGTATGCAGTACCAGTGTGTATACAGGCATTGGTGTTTTCTTGCGGGTCAAAGTCAAGTGGAAACTGAAGAAGATGAGGGCAGCGGTGAGAATATGTCTGTGGGAAATGACACTCAACTAGGCATGAGTGCAGGTTCGATCAATTGCCACTCTTAAATGAGGCAGGAAACACTTTTTCACACATCCTTTCCTTTCTCTTTACGATAAACATCTCTCCCTTCCTCCCATCGCCCACTTTCTTCCCTCCTCCTCCATCTGCTTTTTCTCCTCATCCACCTATCATCCTGTACTGTCCTTCTTTTTCTATGGATGAGTGGTGATATTCCCGTGGGATAGTGGAGGAGGAGAGCTTTCCAGGGCCTGTTGCTTCATCTCCACAAGCAAAGCAGGGAACATGTTCAGACCACCTCACCTCGAGTTCAGTGATGAAACCCTTAGACAGAAACTAATTTTTTTTTGCAGGCATGCCCTCCATGTGCACACATTCCCTCTGTTTTTATACAATGCTCTTTCACTCTTGTGCATTGTCTCTCTCTTGGCATCATTCCCTTCTTTAATCCTGCATGTTTTTCTCTTTTTACGACACATTTGTTGCATTATCTATATATTTCTGCTTCTCATGCAATCTGCTAATGCTGCAATTTAGCCCAAAGGTAAAATATGGCTGCAAAAATCTACTTTCTTTTGACATTTATTTAATAATTTTTCTCCTCTACTTATTTTTTCTATGTCAGAAAAGAAAAAACAAACATATCAACAATTGAAATAGAAAATATAGATGGGAAAAAGTTTAGACTGACTTTCAACCAGCAAACTCTGATTAGAGGGAGAAAAATTTTCCATGTTCTCCTGTGATACTTCCCCATAATCTATTTCTCTCTCCCTCCCTCCCTTTTCCTTTCTTCGTCTCGCGCCCAGTTTCAGTCTACATGTCTCAGCTCGTCTGAGGTTTAGAGGAACCACGCACTCCTTTTTTCCTCAGTCCTCTGGAACAATCACAGCGTGCCCTGCTCAAGGGCCACAGCAGGGTGCGTCAGACCGACGAACAAGGAAGACTGACGTATGGCTGCACAATGCATGTGACCTCTAGGTGTTAGCATAGAGATGATTTAATCAGGTTGTCATTGTAATAAACTATATGATTGCCTGTTATTAATCATATTGGGAATTCTCCCCCTTTTAAGCTCAAAAGTTTAAATCTTTTGAGACATTTATTTCCTCTAAACTTATTTCAACTTATTCTTCTAATTGTAACTTTTCTTCATTTCTACAATAAGCCTCAACAAAGGTAGCATTGCCTCTAAGGATTTATAAAAGAAGTTTAGATTTAGTTTGTTTGTAATATCCTTAAACTAAAAATCCAACCAGCTGGGTCAGTAGAGACTTGAAGCTTTAGATGTTTGGAGCATGGCTGACTTTAGCCAACACCAACAGATTGTTTTGAGCCAGTGTTAGCTTCATATTCTTTACAACTGTTGGGTTATTTCTTCAAAATAAAATGTGGTCATTTAGAGTCAGTATTAGATGCAACAAAGTAAACCTTTTAACCTTAAAACTCACAAATAATTTGCCAATTTAAAAAAAAAAAGA
>JAPZDY010000007.1:10700940-10715285 GCA_029783645.1 Ctenochaetus hawaiiensis
TATAAACCGACCCCCCCCCCCCACACACACACACACACACACAAAAAATTCCTACACGTTGGACCTTTAAGATTAATTTATGTCTTGCAGTAAATTTGTTTGCAATTTGTTATTTTTATAGACAAATGCATCATTTTAATTTAAGCTAGTTCTGCACTTTTTCTTTCATGCACTTGTAACCTATAAAGTACACAGCCACATTTATAAAGAAAATTTGCCGACTATTTCCTTTGATTTTTTCCACCCTGACTAAAAAATATTGTTTGTATATATAATTTAATTTTCATGTTTTCAGTGCCTCGCTTATTTTTCTTAATGTTGTTAATGCTGAGTCGCCCGTGCCTCTAACTAGCTTCCTGGTTTTCATTATATCCAGAGGCATGATCAACTACATTCAGCATATAAATGTAATTGAGTGAGCACAGCTGCATCTTCTAATTTTGACATGATTTATTATCTGCAGCCCCCCCACAGAAAACAAGAGTGTACGTGGAGTGAGGGAGCTGGACACAGAGGTGCGAGTGGGCAGCGTAAGGAGGAAAAGTGGTTGTCAAGAGTAAGGTCAGAGAAGCCATTATAAGTCGTCCCTCAGCGCATATCAGGCCTAATCAGCACAGAGCAAAGCTTTCATCACTGCTCGGGCTGCTGTCAGACTGAGCTCTCCTCAATCCATAACCAGTCCAATCAAGCAAACATCAGCTGCAAACTTAACACAACACCAAGCAAAATGTTTGTATCTTACAGGAAATAGAAAACCACACACAATGTCTTTAAGTCACTGCCCTATATTGTTATAGGATAATACTAAGTTACTTATCAGCTTAATGCTGCAGAAAATCCAATCATAGTGGAGTATTTATCAGCTAAAGAGAAAACAGAGCTTCAAGTAAACTGATACTGGATTTGTACTTGAAGGGTGACCATGAGCATGACTCTAAATGAGTGCTAATGTTATTATGTCTTTAAGATGTTTACATGGGCAGCCATTTTGAAAGCAACTTCAGCATATAACCCTATAAAGTGGTAAAGTGATAATTTAAGCTTCAAGCCCGCTATAATGGAGGTGAATAATATTCAGTTGCGATGCCAACAATATTGAAATTGACAACTCAACAACAGAACTTAGTGTTGTTTGAATATTTCTGATTGTAATGGGAAACCAAACTGGAGTTTCAATTTCAAGTTTGTCTATGTTCGTTTAACTCGCTGCATGTTCAGCATCGAACACGGTGAGGGCAGAAAAAGGCACGTAGAAGTTTTCAGTGCTCTGTACTGTGGACAAGTCTTAGTTAAGACAAAAGAGACATTCGGTTTTGAGTCATTCTACTATCTAACAGCAACAACCTCTGTTTTTCCAGAAACAGTTTCCCAGTCACTGTAGATATCCACTCAACACTCTTTCAGCTGATTTCAAGGGGACTTTTTCAATAGAACTACTCCTTTATAGGAACATAGTTCCAAGCAAAACAGCCCACAGAGTTTTCTATTGATTATCAGAAGAAAAAAGGCTATTATTTTTGGAAAGTGTTTTTTTTTTTTCAAAGCTTAGAGCACCACAATAAAAATCTTCTTCCTCCATTGTATTAAGGCAATAATCTCGCAGACATACAGCATATATAACCACATTAAACTGGAACTGTTGCAGTAGCTGCTGGATAACCTGTCAAGCATATTTACTGCAGAAGTCCTTCAAACATTTTCCAAACTCTTCCTGTTGGTAATGCATTAGCAGGGTAGCGGCATAGTGCTTTAAGTATGTGTAAAGTTGAGCTGCTTTGGTTGACATAGCAGTCCCACTTCAGTTATAATGTGTTTGATAGTGTGACTCATATTTATCGGGCGATAAAGCAAGACAACGCCAGGGCAGATTGAAGCAATGAAATGCATCAGGGACTAAAGATAGCGTGATGAAGGATGTGAAAAGTGAGATGTAAAGTGAGTGTCAGTGTGTGCACGTGCATCATGTGTACACACAATGTATGCACACGAATGCATGTACATACGATGTGCATGCTTGTGCGCGGCAGCGATATGTTTTCATGTGTCAGACTACAGTCTATTTTTGGGTGTCGGTCCCCGGGGGTGAACGTGAGGGAGCTGGTGCTTGGCATGCTGAAGGTCAGACATGATGCAGTGCAGAGTGAGAGAGTGCCGCCGGCCTCTGCTCCTGCTGCGGCCTGGATATTATTCTGGTACACTGACCGGGGTTGTCTCACCGACCTGCCGCGCTTGTTTTGCCTTCATTTATCAAACAGAAGAAAGCAGAAAGCAATTTAAGAGAAGCAGACAACGATGAAAAAAAAACAGTTTAGTTGAATTGAGCTGTTGTGGCACTCAGGGTGCAAGTATTTTTTCACATTTGACAAGATGACAGTGTTTTCTTTGGCGATGACAATTTTCCTTTTTTCTCTGTTAAACCACATTACTCTCTGCATTTTGATCAGTCTGTCAAGTCGAAAATATTTGGTTTTCCAGTTATAACTTAGCCTTTTCTTGGGCTGCAGGTATAACCAGGCAAGCTGGCATTACTGTGTGATAAATATCTGTTTGATAATTTCTGTATTTAAAATTGTTGATCTCATTATGCAGAAAACAAAATCTGTTAATTAAAGATCTTTGTGGCTGTGCTAAGAAACTGTAAGTTAAAAAGGATAATGGCGTAAGATATGTGAGATAAAATTTTCCCAGACTTAATGATAGGCCTTGTCTTTAGACAGGGTTTGAACAGATTGTGTTTGACTGGCATCTTCTCGCATTACCTATCAGGATGCAACTAATTACACCACAATAATTGGGTGGGCTCCTGTCAGACCTGCTTACCACCTCACTTTAATTGAGTATGCAAAACAGCCTGGCAACAGTCCACCTCTGCCATCTTGATTTGACAGCACTGTGCAGCATGTTAACAAAAAAAAAAAGGACGTGCACGAACACTAACAGACTAAAAACACACATTCAACATGGCTCGTTGTGGCTAAATCCAAATTCCAGGATTTAAAGCAGCTGTGAAAAGATTAAAACAAAGTAACTACAACTTCTCCAATCCCAGCTTCTGTTTGATTATCAGCTAATAGAGATTCAGTGTGCAGTCCATTGATGTGGCTTTCCCCTCTCTTACAGCTACGTGACTGATATAATTCATGAAAGACATTTTGGTATGAAAATGAGTGATTTGAAATTAGATAACGCTGCTTCAGGATCATGGTTGTTGTGACTGTCTCACTTTTCATGGTTTACTAGGACACTTGATCAAAACTGAGCCATTGTTTAAGTTATTAGTAACACCTGTGCTTTTTCCGCTAGAACAATTCAAAGTTTTTGTCTGACATCACTCCTAGTCTACTTATTCACTATTGACTATTCAGTATAAGACATCTAGCACTTCATTCTACAGTTAGCTTTAAAAGTAGATACTGGTCACACAACAGTATTTTTCTAATCTACTTAATGTAGAGCATTGCACTGTGGGAAAGTTAGAACGGAGAATGAAGCAACTTCTTTTCAGTTCATCAAACCTAAATGAAACTGTAGTCAAGCTGAATATCTGTGTCTGTTTTATTGCTTTGTCCATGTCATATGTCTTAAAACTGTACAGTGTAAATGATTACTTTATTATTAGCCGATTAGTTTTTGAGACTGACAAATGCTTGGTTAACTGAACTATACAGGTGCTGACAAACTGTTGGAAAAATGGCTAGAAATGCACCATTGCTCCTAGTTAGATCGAATTAAAATCCTGTTCAGTAGCTGTAATATAAAACACACAGTGGCACACAAGGTAATCAATAAATAAGTTTACCTATGATTAGGCATAAGTGCCAGACATGGACTCAATTCAGCTGCTCAAATGTTAGTTTTGTTTATACATCACTTATGTAACACTTTTCAGTCTGTACAGCTTACAATAACCTTTGTCCTCAGACCCTCTATTAGAAAAAGTCCCCCAAAAAACCCTTTAAAAGAAGGAATTTACAACTTTTGAAATAACCTTTTATTTCTTTCACTCATTCTTAGTTGCCTTGTATAATCTACAAGGCAGCCTAACCTCAAGACTTTTGTATTCATAACTGGGAGACATACAGTAAAATAATGCGCTGTATTACAAATAAATGTCTCTTGAACTCATTAATGCGATTTAATTGCATCTTAATTTTAGAAAAAGGACAAATCCAGTTACATAAGCCTGTTATGTCATACTGTACTATCTAAAAACCTCAGACATCTATTTAAAGACAAACATTCTTATCCTCGTCTTGTTTTTTTCTTATATCCTAATCGCACCATACAACTGCCTGTATTTCCTTCAGCTTTAGAGCATCAGAGAAATGCATTTTCTCTCTTTGATATGGAATTAAGATCAATTTTGTGTTCAGTTGCTTTGATAAAGGAGATGGCTTGTCTTGCCCCGCCCTCGCCCACCACACAGGGGCTGCTTATGAAACTATAGGATTTAGGATGCACTGAAAGATGGCGTGTTATTTGTTCTGAGTCGTGCTGCTGTGTTTCTATTTAAGTCAAGATTATTTTCTGGTTCAATCAGTCTAAAAAAAGAAATGTTCTGTGGGCGCTTTCAAGAATAGCAGTACAATGCGACAACGGAATATGATCTGTTATTTGACTGATGCCAAGTATAAATGGACTCCCATGAATTGAGGCTTAACTGCAGGCATGCTGTCCATGAAATGGAGAGATGTACTGGAGATGATTGCTGTTATTAAATGAGTTAAGTTAAGAAACTGACATAAACTTACAGGAAACAGGAAGTTTAGTTTATCAGACTTTGAGGATTGAAGTCCATTTTAGGATCTGTGTGTCTGTCTGTCCATGTTGCCCTTTAACTTTAAGAGATTATTTAAAAAACTAGTAGTTTTGTTCTTATACAGTCAGTCTGTGCTGCACTAACTTTATAAGTATATACTTGTAAGTAGAGACATTGAGCAGTACTTGCTCCAGCCCTTCTTTTTTTTTCCATTTCTGTTTACTTACAGAGCTCTGTTGACGTCTTAATGTCGTAAGTCTGCAAAGCCAGCTCCCCTGTGAGGCTCCTTCTTGGAGTTATTTATGAGGAGAGTTGTGGTGAGACTGGCATCCCAATTAATTTCTGCCTGTTGTCATTTACAGAGAAGGACTATTGACAGTCTCCTGTTGATTTTTCTCTTGGCTCTTGTTTTTTCACTGTTGTTAACTTGTCTGGATGAAGGAAAGGGAAATTGTGTATGAGACTCCCTGACTCAGTTTGGTTAACTCTGGTTTTCTTCGTTCCTGTTCAAATCTCTTACTTTGTTCATGCCTCTAATTGGTACTTTATTTATGTAATTTAAATCTGTCTTTGTCTCTTACTCTCTCCGTATTGCTCATCGAACATCCATACCCAAGTTTATGGCATCTAGCGGCCTTTATCTTGTAAAGTTTGAATGTCTGTTACATCAAGTGGCAGATTGATTTTCTGAAAGAAATCTGGAAGCTGTAGCATAACCCCTTTTTTAGCTTTTTGTATAATTTGTTAAGGGCTAGCCTTATCCTTTAAAGTTTGCAATCTCATTGCACCATTTCACCACTTGTGCTTGTCTCAGTTGCCATGAGGATCACGTGGCTTTAAATAAGATCTTTTTGAAGTGAAAGAATAGAGAGCTCTGTCTATTCTCTGATGAAGAGGATAGATAGATTTTTTTTGCCCTCTTTGTTTGCCTTCTTCAGAAAATGGCACCCACTTCTCTGAGCACTGTGTTGTCTTCGAAGCTCTGAGACCGCCTCAGGTCCTTCCCCGCCTCTTGTTGCCCCCCCCCCTTTTTTTTTTTTTGTTGTTGTGTCTGGTATTCAAGCAGTGGTGATGTCTGCACACAGGTCGTCGAGTCCACATACCCCATTCAAAGATTTGACCTGATTTCAAAGCAGAGCAATCAGTGGAAGCATCGGCACGTGTCGTTCTGTGCCTCCTCGTCCACCCCCCTCCTCTCCCTCTGTCTATGTCCCAGCTATACAACAGCTCATTGCTACAGCTCCTAAGCTCCTGGACCCGGGTAAAACACTGAACAGCTGCGGGTCGCCCACCAGATGTGATCTGTAAACCAAAAACATACAATGCTGTCAGCTCCTGTGATAGTGTCTGTAAAAATACTATTTACTTAGCATTAATTGATTTTTAACTAATTTAGTGAAGACTATTCTCACAGTACCTTTTATACCCTGATAAAAGAAATATGTTCACTAAACATATATAAAAGGCTGTCACAGATATGGCATATGAGTAGGTGCACATGGTCACCTGATTTCCCAACTTGGTATATGTTAATCTGATACACTGGATAGAGTTACAACAGTTTCTTTGATGCATTTACCTTAATAAAATCATGTTTATTTCTATAAAATGGCAGAAAATAGTAAAGTAGTGAAGTAGAGGTATATGTCATCACCTTTTGTCCACCTGAGCCCATTTAAAGCATTGAGCCAAACACAGGAAACAAAAAAAAAGTCTCTTGAACAAACAACTGAAAGTGTTCTAAATTTTTATAATCATGTTTTATATCAGTGTCATGACAATAATGCAGTTTTCATTATATAAATAAGAATGTTGGATATTCTACTTGTAGAGTGGCATGTACAAATTTCCCATGATAACAGGCTCATTTTTGTTAATTAGGAGGAAAAAAGTTACAGTCAGAGTTGGCCTCTGGGAGTTGTCTGTCACTGTTAATTAAAGATTATTTGCCGCAAGTCATGTAAAACTAACATGTCAACAGTTTTTACATCCAAATCACTGAACACTGCAGCAGCTACAATACCCTCCTCACATTTCATCCTGTCAGCTCGTCTGCGGAGTTTAAACCACCAGATAAAATGAATTTCTGGCTTTGAAGGAGTGTCGATCGAATTGTGTCATTTACAGTCGATGGCTGGTGTCTGTTCATTCTCAGCTTTTCATGCTGTCCTTTGCACCTGACAGGACCTCTATCCGTCTCTTTTTTTGACTCAGACTCTCACTACTTTTTTCCCCCATATGCCATCCCATCTCTCTCTTCTCCCCCACTCTCTCTCACACTCTGTAGATCTTTCTCTTTGCCCTGTAGACACTCTTTTATCCTACCATCCCTCTGTCTCCCCCTGGCTCCCTGCGCCTGTACTTGGCTGCTTGCTTTATAAATAGCTTGGCCTAGATTACAGCAGCTGCATTGGCGCTGGCACCAGGGTTTGGTTTGGCTGGGCCAAATGAGGTAGCCTGTTGTAACAAGAGGTTGGCAGGGAAGGAATGAAGCATGAGTGTACATGTTCGTGTGTGTGTGTTTGTGTGTGTGTTTGTGTGTGTGCATGTGTCAAAAGGACCATGAGGTTAGTGCAGCCGCAGCCTATCTGCATGCCTGCAGTGGCTGAGCTCCGGAGTTTGTTTTCATCCACCCATTCTTCTGCAGTCTCTAACACACACACACACCCACACACACAAAAACAAAAAAAAACACACACACACGGACAAAGCCCGAATCACTTGTGTTATTGCGAGAACTCCCATACTAGTCGTATTTTGATGCATTTCTATTTCTGGTCAATTCTTGTAGTGAATAAATGTTGAATAATGTATGTATGTCTGCATCTTCTCATTTAAATTCAGAAATGATACGGCACAAATACGGTACATATTTGAAGCCATGTTTAGTTGTCATAGTGCATGGTTTGGTTCTCCGTGTATGAGCAGGCACGCACTAACATACATGTGTATATCCTGAGCATGCGTATATGAGCCCACCGTGATGATCCACTGCCCTGATTTCCTCCCTCCTGCTCCTCTGCAGAGCTCCACTTCAGAATACAAATTCAGCTCCTCAGTGAGTCTGAGACACAGCGTCTTACCCTTTGAGCATCTCTGCTGCCTCTCTGCCTCCTTTTCATCTTTTATAAAGTGCATCATGCATAGTATACTCTGCAATACCTGGATGTCTCCTATTTAATCAGCTGTGCCTTATGTGGGAATGAACTGCATGTGCAGTATATGTATTTATTTGTAAATGCACTTGGAGAAACACATTTCCTATATATGAAAATCTCATTTTTATTTTATTTTTCAAATCTAAAACCCTAAAAATTGGCGGCTTCACCGTGACTTTCACTGCATTACTATGCAGTATATGGGTGAAATATCTATATCATCCTTGAAGGAATAGTTGACTTTGAAAAAAAAATTACATTCCCTTTATTTCTGATAATTAGATTAAAAGATCTAAAGTAAGATTAAGAGGTGATGGTTACATTTAGACATGCAATTATTATATATTACAGACCACTTTGTGTGTCCATGTATCCCAGAAATAAGATGTCAGTTACTTGAAAGAGTGACTTACTCTGATTTAATGGCCAATATTATAGTAAAACATCCACTAATACTGTTATTAACAAATCTTACAAGGTAGCGGCATTTGAAAGGTCATAATCATCTGCATTTTGTGAGAAATGAGCTGTCGCTCCTCTCGGTTACACGCTCTTATTTAAAATGGATAAAGAACGTGTTATATTTTCCTACATCGAGCCTTGTTTGGGGTGTGCTGGCTGAGATCTAACAGAGGGAATTGTGAATGAGGAGAGGAGAATTGAGAATTAGTAGGAGGAGGAGGAGAAAGAGGAGGAGGAGGAGGAGGAGGGCTGCAGATTGAGGCCAGAGAGGAAGAAAAGTGCTTCATCATCCAGAGCAAGCCTTTCGACTTATCAGCAGCAACCAAACAAATCAGAGAGTTGCATCCACACAGCGCTTTGATAACCAAAAACATTCCAGTATACATCCAGTGCATTTTATGTCAGTAACTACTGTACAGCAGCAGTTCACAGTCCTTCTTTCGGGATATCCCTGCAAAGCCTTCTGGGATGACAAGGGGTGACACCTACATAAACACCACCTGTTATGCTTATTTCAATGGACCCTATTTAACACTATTATTTATATGAATATTTATGATGTATTATCTTTTTTTTCGAATATTAGTTTGCATTCGTACCGGAGGGGTTTAAAGTTGCAGAAGCTGGATGTTTAAGTCATTTATCCATTTTTAGCAAGTTAACTGTTTGTAATTTTAGTCATTTATATTCATTAACTTTAAACAAAACTATCCAATTACTTCCCTCTATCCCTACTTTTTAACATAAATCTATTTGTTACCTGTTTATTTGTAGCTTAATATTTTAACCTTTTAATCCTCATAGTTTTAGAATTGTAGATGGGTTTCTTAGTTTTGTAACTTTCATAACTTGCTAGTTACTATAGTAGGCCTAACATTACTAAAAAACCAGCATCATACCACTTAATCTGTTTATTTTCCTACTTTTTTCTTATTATTGAGCTGCTGCACAATCTTTCAAAATATCCCAAGTAGCCCACTCCTGGTTGTGAATCTTAGCTCTGCAGTGTTGTATAAACATGTAACACCAGATTAAACCTTTTCAGACTAAATGCAAGGTTAATCACAGGCAAGATGGCTTTGAAAACTGTGCACCAATGAAGCTGAAGTTACCTTCAGCAAGACAGCGAATCCCTACCATCTTCTATTGACCCAAGGCTTTGTAAAAGTGAAAAGAGAATTTTCCAACGAGGCATAAATAAATGATCACAAGGTTTGGCGAGCTAAGACTACATTACGGTCTAGAAAACAGAGTGGATTTAAAAGAAAAGGCAACACAAGTGCACTGCTTTATCACATCTGAGCCTCTGGATAATGAGTTATGGGGGCGATTTTGAAAAAATATCTCGACCTGTCAAGTGCCATCTTCTGTACTGCCTGTTCTTACTAGTGTGACTTTAAAGAATAGATCAGATTCAATCCCAGCAGATGAAGCAGCCGACGGTGCTGTCCAGGCCAACATGTTGCAGTGTCTGATATGTGGTGTTTTTGGCATTTGGAGGTGGATTGTTCCAGACTTGGTGACTGACTGAGTCTGTCGGGTGGGGGAAAGCCTCAGTCATCCTCACATATCTCACTCATGTTCCCCGTCTGCATAGCAAGGACAATGCCTGACACTCACGCAGACATAAATAGCCTTTCCAGAGCCATAATATTAATGGCTTATAGAAGACTTAGCTGTCTCGGCCAGTCGGGTAATTATTATTATGAAACAGAGGGAGGGAGAGGGATGATCTGAGTGATGGAAGGAAGACATGGTTTGTTAGGATATTATGCAATAGTCTCAAGTCTGTTGGAATTTTGTTTGGTCTTCAGTCAAAATGGAAACTCTTACTGTATCATCATAATTAAGAGGGAAGGATCTGTGGCAGGAGTGGTACAGTCATATTTATTTTTTTTATTTTGCTGCTTTCTTGTGAGCAATAAAGAGCCACAGTACGGTTAATCTCCAATCAGCAAGCCATCAAAAGCACAGTACAGCTTTAAGAAGTTCATACAAAGGTTTCATATCTGAGTCTTTCCAGGATCAACAAGGCGTCTGCCACGAAGACTCTAATGCCCAAATTATGTATTTATTAAAATTGTATGGCTGCTAACGGCATGGAAGAAGACAGTGTCTTTGGCACTAAACTCATCAGAGTGACCATCATAAAACTATGTTGTTTGGCTGTTATTTTGAAGTCTATGAAACAATGTCAGCTACAGACATCACTAACTCTGGAGCATGCAGCAGACAGACACAGTTACGCAATTATGCCTCTACAGGGACAAACGGTGCTTTGGATGTCTGTCAGTAAATGAGTAATTTGATGCATTTAAAACAATGTCTCATGCCAACAATGTTTTCAGAAATAGCTCTTCTATCACTGTACTCTGATTATAAGGATATTTAGTAATCTGTTGTGTGGAATAGAAACAAAAACAATAACACATGTAGAGTGTAATTCAGTGAAATGTATCTTGTACTTATGTAATACAAAGCGACATATTTGCCACCCAGATAATAACATGCATGTCTTTATGTTGTGAGCAGTTGAGTTAAGCGGCTGTTTTTTATTACACTACTTATTTATGCCTGAACAGATAAAACAAAATCATCATATTTTAGAAGGAAAAAAAAGCAAAGATAGCATGTTAATTGCAACTCCACTTGTAATCAATAAATCATTTAAGTTCATGAGTAAAACTAAAAAGTCTCACTCATTTCATTTTTTATCATTGTAAACTTAATATTGTTGTTTTGGACTAATAATGCAACAAAAACATGTACGTATGTCATTTACATTTATAATTTATTTTCACTATTTTCTTATAATATTTTAGAGACTTAAAAAAAATTGAGTGAAAAAATCTAGTTATAATTATTCTTCAGTTGCAGCCCTTCCATGGTTTAAAGCAATTTACCAATAAATATGGCCTTATTATATTCAGTTATTAATGTAATTAGGTTGCATTGACGGTGATTTATCTGATGCTGATTTTTAATATGTATTTTGTCCATGTATGAGTGTTAACTATGTTTCTCTCTACACCTTTAAAACAGCTTAAGAAACTTTGAAAAAAATGATCAGTTTGGTCACTGTGAGGCTTTCACAGACAACTTTACCATTGTTCCTGGTATTATTTCCACCTTGTAGTGTTGTGCTCATTATGTGCGTATGTATGATGAAGTATGATTCAAAGGTATTAAATGTAGGCAACAGGCTCAATGCAGGGGCTGGGTCAGGGTGACACTGACTGGTATTAACCTACTTGACGTACAGTTTGACTTAAAAAAAAATATTTTAAACGGGATTTTACAACCTTTTTTTCAGCAGGCAGCTCGATGAACATGAAGCACACGAAAGTACAAGAAAAAGCGGACTAAACCGGACTGTGAATTCTGCAGTGCACGGTTCGTCAAGCTGTAGTGGCGTAAAAGACGACGAACGTGAGGATGGTAATGACGTCAATGTGAAGCCAGGGGGAGGGCATGAGGGAGGGAGGGAGAGAGGAGGGGTGAGAGAGAGAGTTTGCGCGGCTGCTGCAGCATCACTCTCGTCGGTGCAGTGAGGAGTTCAGCAGCAACTCTCTCAGCTGGTAAAAGCAACCAGGACGGTCAGCTGGACGTAGCCTCAAGTTTCTGGACCCGACAGACTCAATTTTTTTTTTCCCCCGCGACCTGCCAGAGAGGAAGAGGAAGACTTTTGCACCATTTCGTTTTTTCCCAACCACTAAGGGGAATGCCATCGATAAATATGAAATTGGAGATGGTGACCATCATCGCCTGCGACGTAGACACCGAGGTGTTTACATCAGACAAAATGCAGGTACGTTTTTCACCAAAAAACGCATTTTGCAGCTGGTCATAATGCTTGTGCCCTTGTGGTGTGCTTGTGCAGCAATTTGCTCCGGACTGCCTGCATGCTGCCCTTTAGAAGTGCATGCATGTCTTGGTGACGTTGAATGCAGCCTTCTCTCGCAGACGAGGATTTTTATCAATGGGAGACGCAGCTCGCCAAGACGCACGTCCCGCGACGCGCGCACGGCACGATGATTGACGCTGGATGAATTGCAGAAATAGGTAGACGCGGCAAGAATGGGACACCAAAAATTTAAGACCCCTAAATGCACCAATTGTTCGTATAATTGTGTGAGCTTCAGAGCGTGAGATATTGGGAGATGATGCGTAAGTTGAATGGGAGGGTGTGATGAATTGAACTGTCTATGCAAGCACATGCGGGGAAGAAGTGAGGCAGTTTTTTAGACGCAGTGGCGGACAGACCCTCTCTTCCCTCTCTTTATCTGTCCTCCCTCCTCATCCCAGCAGCATTGCAGGTGCACTAGGTTAGGTGGGATACTGAAAAAAAAAAGCTCCACAACTATCCAGTTTCATTTTATGAGAAATATACAAATATCACATTAATGTTAATATAATTTAGCAGGCTATTAATTATCCAACTGAAAAAATACATTGCAGAAAGTATTTTTTTGATTTTTTTTTTTTTATGTGGTTTTGAATAAAATTTGACCTAACTCAAAGTACTCTTAGTCACCATACATTCAATATTTACTCACCTTAACACTACAGTCACATTTATATGCTGTCTCTTGAGGGGCAGGTGCAAGTGTATGGTGTGTTGCTTGTCAGTCACAGGCAAGAAAAGCAGTTGCACTTGAAAGTGTTTGAATTGAGACACCTTTGGTACTGCAACATGCCAGTTTTGGGGCTTAAAAGGCCGCACAGATGGTCTGCCAAAGCATGGCTCACCCACTTCACCCTGTGGAAATTCCATGTCAGAATAAATATTCCCTCACCTGCTGGCTGCTTGTCTGATTTGACTCATCACCAAAGCGACAGAAAGACAAGTATGATGAGGAGAACGAATACAACCAAGTGCAGCCAGGGAGTCTGACACAAGTTGGATCACCTTAAACCATGATCGAAATGTGTGCTCAGAGAGACACACATGGTTCATTGCAGTGTATACGTGGAGGGACATTTTCTGGCATGGACACACAACTATACTGTACAATCATGTTTTTCTTCCTCTGTGCTACCTGCTCCTCAGTGCTGATGTGCTCGAGTATGGTGGAGGCTGAATTCAGCTATTTCTTGCAAGCAAAAAGCAGCAGTTGCAGATTTTAAGAACCCAGTAACCCCACCCTCATCCCTACAGCACCTCAGTCAGCCTTATTTATCATTATTTTGCAACTCCATGTGGATCACAAGACTTACACTAGCTGCCCTGCGTGTTATATATGTCTAAGTGAAATGTCCTTGTGTCTCTGATGGCATGAATTGCATGTACAGTAGGAATGGCATGTGATTGTCACTTGATGTTACTGAAAAATATCCTGCGTATATGTAAGTAAACAATTCATGTCAGCCGCTGACCCACCAGGTGGTCTGCGTTCCCCCACCGAGCCAAGCAGCAGCTGTGTCTGCTCACAACTCTCATTACACTTTCAAACCACTGCAGACCAGCTAAGGTGAAAGACATCAATGTGTCACTGTGCAGTTGTTATGTAATTACGAGACAGCAGTCATTATCTTTAAGATATCCCAGGGACTCTGGGTGACAGAGAACTAGCTATCCCGGTATACTGTGAAGCCTCAGAGGTGTTCACTGTGCAGGGTTCTTGCTGTATAACAGCAGATGATGCTCCTGGTCAAGACATATTGTTAATTAATTCACAACACAGGGTGTGTGATAGCAAGTTGGGACTCATATCTCATGTGTCAGTTATTTCTTAATGATTTTCTTTTTTGAAACCTGGTTATTCACTGTAAGATTAGGCATGCTTGACAGCAACTGGACAGGACAGTGCAATTGGAGCACAGTCTTTCATTAAAGCGTCCTGTCAGGCAGCTCTTATCAGCCCACCTCTTCCAGACTCACTGAAAGAAAAGGGGGTCTGTGCACAATTAAAAGAGCAGACAGGGAGCTGACTTTTGAATGACACAAAGAATACCACTAATCCTGG
>JAPZDY010000007.1:10716190-10730515 GCA_029783645.1 Ctenochaetus hawaiiensis
AAGCGCTTTGTGTCCATTTTGGACAAAACAGAAGGACCATTGTGGCTGAAAGGTTTAGAGAGGCCAGAGCCGTGGGCAGATGCTGTAGTATTTGTATGTTTGTCACAACAGTGTGATTACCTGGAAAATCTACCAGCATCAGCGGATGATAGCACAGGACACATGGTGAAGGTCATAGCATGTTGGCAGGTGGTGAATGTACTACACAGCACAGCTTGTGACGCAAGAATTTACAGCTACCTTGCATGATTTTACCCTTGCATTTACATCAATTTTATTTATTTACTCACCAGTTTAATGGTTGCCTGTAGGGCTTGGCGATCTGGACAAACAAATATCACAATATTTTTGACCTAATACCCCAATAATGATATGGTGATGATATTGTAAGGCTTGATGATTTCACAAAATTATAACAATAAGATCTTTAAAACTTAATATTGTGATATTTCCTTCAAAACTTGGAAAAGAAAACACTGATGCCATATCATGACATAACATCAGCCAGATTTTAAGCCAATATCCAGTTTCATGTGAAGATACCAATTTCATTTTGATGTATTGCCTTAGTTGCCTATGTATTTTTTGAGAGAGAGAGAGAGACCGAGAGTGCATTGTAAGCAACAAGGAACAGCTATTTTGAATTCAAGCTTTTTTCCCACACACAGACGACTGTAGTAACACTGACACCGTCACACACCCCAACCACAACAGTGAGTCAGCGGACTCTCAGACCAACAAACACTCTGTCAGCAAACAGACACAACTCTTCGCCGAGGACGCCTGGGGAAGTTTCCGTCCACCTGGGTCACTTTCCGTTTGTCCTCCTGTCTGTCCTCCTGTCCACCTGTTTAACTGTCACCTGTGTCATATGTCTGTTCCCAGGCTTTATTGTCACAGAAATTATGCTTGTTTGGAGGAAGGAGGAGAGATTTGATGACTAATCTGCTATTTGCAGTTAAACAGAACTGTAGTGATTCTGCTGACGTCTGTGATGTTTTCATTCTTTCCTACTGTCTTTTTTAATGAGCCTTATATAACGTGTTGCCATTTCCTTTAATTTGTGACGGTTATTTTGAGCAGCTAAGCAACAAAGCAATGTACAAAACATTGTATTCTTTCAGTGTGAGTCTGTTCGCACTTGGGTAAAAATAGTCACACGGCAGTTATTCAGCTATTTTTGCCCATCACCGAGTGGGGTGGTATGAAGAGCAACAGAGTCCACAAGTGGAGGACTTTGTGATGGTTAAAAGGTTCAGACCCTGGACTGTCAAACAGGAGATTAGGTTAGGGCTTAGCTTTTTGACAGTACCAGTTTGGTTAGGTTGAGAAAGCCAGTACTCTGGGTGCAAATACCATCTGCAGTTATTTATGTGATTTGTTATAGCAAATCAAATGTGGAAGATTTAACACTGTTTTACAATCTTTTCAGGTTACACTGATGACGACTGTTTAGAGAACAATGTTAGATAAATAGATATCATCTTTAATTAATCTGAATTATTTTTCCATACAACTATCATTTCCTTTCTATCATTTAATGGCCATCACAATCAGAAATCTCATTGTTTCAGCTTGAGGAGAGACCTTGTTCATAATTTCTATATTAAAATAGAAAATGTGTAAACATCCACAAGGGCAAGGCCTTTTCAGATTTGTTACCTCTCTCAGTCATCAACCGTAAGATAAGAAAACTTTATTGTCCATTACGTCACAA
The DNA here is from genome assembly GCA_029783645.1 of Ctenochaetus hawaiiensis. Lineage (NCBI taxonomy): Eukaryota > Metazoa > Chordata > Actinopteri > Acanthuriformes > Acanthuridae > Ctenochaetus > Ctenochaetus hawaiiensis. Next base: position 10,717,908 of record JAPZDY010000007.1, read on the forward strand.
AATTCTTTCTGCAATCTGACAACACAGTTTGGATCCCCCTTTTTCTGTGTGATGTTTAATTATTTAGAGAAAAGACATTGACAGACCTCTCAAGCCATACTCATCAAACATAAATCAGATCTTAATTTTAATATGATCCAAGCCCAGCATATAAAAACACTGTTGTGATGCACTCTGACCAGTCGCTGAGGTGAAGTCGAGAGGCAGAGAGGCAAAGGCAGGACACACAGGATGGATGTAGACGTTGACAGTATCATGTTCTGTGCTGGTAGGAAACCAGATCTGCATCTTGGCAAGGTTGAGCGATCCTGGGCCAGAGCAGTGGGCTCAGGTGTGCCTGCTCCCCCAGTCTGGGCACTAAGCAGGTGGAGATGGGCAGCTTACTTTGGCCTGAAACCCTAGAGAGGTGCTAGGGCTCAAGTGTCAGCTAAAGGTTAGCGCTGCGTCCGTTAGGGTGACGTAGAACAAAGGACAGTCTCCTGCATGGCGTGTCTGGTTACCATGTAGCCAAGACGACATGAATATGAAGTGATAAGATTAGAAGCAAAGAAAAGGTCTCGCAATGGAATGTAGAGGCCCACAATTTAGTCGCCCAGGAAGAAGATGGGGAAACAGCGTCACACAATGATTGACCTTTGTTATTGAAATTCTTGGTTGAGCAGAATTTTCCTGTCAGAATTTCCAATAGAATTTCCAGTCCAACACAAACAGCTTTGGAAAGACAAAGAGGTATTTGTGTTTAAAAAAGCGGTGCCAAATCGGTGACCTTCTGTGAATACAGTAGGAATTCAGATCATTGTTCCTACAATATAAAGCTAAAGGTGAACTTTATCACTGTTTTGTTTTTTAGTTTTCTGCTTGAAGGTAACAATGCCACGGCATAAAAATACTCTTAGAAGTGAAAGTTTCATAATCTTACTTAAGTAACAATACAAAAATAAAGTCATTAAAATAAGTAGCACAAGTATAAATACTTTCTATGCAGAATGTTCTATTTTAGTATAATATATACTATTAGATTATTATAAGTGATACTTTAATATCAGTGATGTTGCAGGTGTAAATGATGAGGCTGATTGCTACTGCTTTATGTACAGCTCGGTAATTTCACATACATGATGACTTTTTTGTCAGCAATATTTTCTTTTTCCAACCTGAATCTGAAAAGTAATCAGTGGCTAAAGCTTTTAAGTAATTGCAGTTCAATAGTTCCCTCTGAAATGTTAAAAGGGAGTGTTAGTATAAAGTACTAGAAAATGGAAAAACTAAAGTAAGGTGCAGTACCTATGAAACTGTAACTTCCATCACTGCCCACACTGTCTGATACTGAAATATAACATGGATTATGTTTTGCAAGCTGTGCAGCCATGCTCCTACTTTTGCTCCATTAATGCTCGATTATCACTAGAGCTGGCTGCTGCATCACCACCAAGGTAATGCACTGTTTACAAACCTGACAGATAAAGAAAGAGCTCATCTGTCCATATGCTGTGTTGGTCAAAGGGAAGAGCCATAGCATCTCTTAGCCACCTTATGTAATGTTGTGTAACACTTTGGATTACTGTTGCCTCCAAAGTGTGTGAATTTGCGTGGGAGACTGTGTGCACATACTTGCAAGTTAAGAGTGTGTGATGTTGGGAAAATGTGTGTGTGTGTGTTTAAGTGTGTGTTTGTGTTTATGCAGGCTTGTTTGTATTTAACAGAGGCCTAAGTGCTCCTGACTTGGAAAAAATCCTGCCTCAATAAAATACATAACAACCAGATTGGTGGTAATAGGATTAATGTGTCCCCTCATGCTGCAAACTGGTTTCAGTCGCCCTGTCGTGGACACACTGTCCCCATGAGAGTGGCAGTGTAGCGCTACAGCGCCGGCCACTGTCAATACAGCTCCCCGCTCCAGCTATTGATCCCACTTGCCCCAGTCTCATGTCTCCTTGGTTCTTATGCGGCCCTTACAGTGTGCACAAAGCTATTAACCGTGAGCTGTTATTCTTGTTTTGTAATGCTAAGGATTTGCTGCAATGCTAATGTAATGCTTGCTTTGATGTTGGGTCACTACACACTGACAACCTCAGCATTTATCCACTGGTATTGAGTTTGTTTTTTTCATGGCAGCGCATTACCTCACCCTAAGTGGTCAGCCAGCAAACTGTAGGTTACTGTCATTATAATGCTAAGTTACTGGCAGCAGACTTACAGGCTTAGAGTGGAGATTGCAGTGGCATAACAACACCGAGCAAACTGTGTGTACAGTCAGTACCAAAAGCATATTTGTATGACTCAACACAGATTAAAAAAGTTAAATATACTTGACGTTCCAAACTCTTTTATTAGCTTTGGCCGTCTTTAGAAGCAATGAAATGTCTGGCAACGTAAGTCCATAAACAGATGTGTTTTTGGGGAGAGTAAAATTAAAAATAACTTGGGTATTTCTGGCATTGACATTCAATATAACATTCCCCTGTTTCCTCTGTCCACAGCTTTGCAGTGCATTGATGTTAATACTCTTCCAATTACAGTTAAAGAAAGAAGTGGACCCTTAAAGTTTCACAGTAGCCATGAAACAGTGAAAACATTGTATAACAAATTCAGTAATATAGATTATAAATCATGAACAGATTAGAAATATCAAGACTAGCTTTCAAATTAGTTGTTGTCCCTCATGCTAGGAAGATAGTATCATCTGTGAAAGATGAATATAGAGTCCCCAGTGGAAGTACATCCCGACAAAGAGCCCATTTTTTGTGTTTACATTTTTTGTACAGATGCTAGCTCATAAATTAGCATCATTAGCCTCAAACGGGCTAGCTTAGTTAGCATTGAACTAATTGAAAACAATAAAGATGAAAACTAAATGGTTCAGTTAGTATATATGGCATGTAGATAACAGATACCAGTTAATATTTTTTTTGTCACAGATCTGACAAAATGGTCAATATAACCATATCAGTTAAACTACTTCTTCCACAGCCTTGTTACAGAAGTGGGTATTACTAGCAACAGAACTTTTAGCTTAAACTAAATGTTGAATACAGAAATGCCATATTTTAACACCATTTTTTACCTGTTATAAGTAATTCTTGTGTAATATACAGTGTAAGCTGATGCAATGAAATTAAGCACATAGAAAAATGCTCACATTTCTGTGAACTTATTAATTTTATGCTAATTTCCTGTGGCACACTTTGCATGCATTCTGTCTGAAACCTGTTGCAAAATTTTTTTTTTTTACATAGTCAAAGAAAATCTCTAACAGAAGAAAAACAGAAGGTGGAGTTTCACAACAACCTTATCCAATTAGCCGACAGATATGAATGGACTATTGGTTGACTGGCACACAGAACTATTTAAAGTATTTGTTTTCTTTCCCCAGTGTTTGGCAGCTGAAAGATCTGCTGTTTTTAGAGTACATTTTCTTTTTTCAAGTGATGGTTGCAACTGCACACAGACATGTTTGTAATGGAAAGTTGGCTCTGTTTTATGGAACAGTTGTGGAAAATATGTGGAAGTGATAAGCAAAAATGTGCTGGAACAGACGTGCATGCAGGTATGAGATTTATCCACCGGCTCTGTCTGTTATCGCTAAAATCTGCTTTTCTTGTCAGACCTCATTAGACTGGTTACAGTTTGGCCCTTTAGGGAGGGCAGTAATTAAAAATTGCGGTCCTCACGCTTAAAGAAATGAATTTTCTTAATTATTCCAACATGATCTATTTTTAGTGTAACACTGTCACTGACTCACCCCGAGCTGCCGTGGCCTAGTTTGTTGGTTTTCACCCAAATCCCATTCAGGCACGAGGGTCTGGATTAGATTGTGCTAAAGCCATGCACGTGTCACAGAGAAAGATGAGTGATTTGCCAATGACAAGAGAAAAAACTGAATAACCCTTCTTTACGTCCCAATTAGGCTCCGTTAATCTTTTCATGTTGATCCAAAATGCCAAATGGTGTAATTCAACATTGAATTGAACGAGATTGTGGATTACAGACATGGATTTTGGTATTCGAGTGCCAATGTGATTTAAAGATTGTGCTAGCTTAAATGAGAAACCTGACCAAAATAGAGCATTGTGACTAAGCCAGTGAAATTAAATCTTATGGCTGCAGTTTTACATGCAGACATAACATGCTTATAAATATGGAACAAGGCCTGAGACCAAATTTTATTTGTCATTAATAGATTGATTATTTTTTTAGTAATCGATAAATCTTTTGGTCTGTGAAATGTTGAAAAAGAGTCAAAAATGCCAATAACACTTCAAATTCCAAACAAACGTGGTAAACTAGGAGTTTAAAAAAAAATTCTTTAACAGTTACTGACTCAATCAACTATTTAACTTTTGCTGTAACTCTGCTCTGAATGTTTTTTCGACATTTTATAGGCTCATTTTATTGAATTATATAACAATGTCTCTGTTGCTCAACTCCATTCCAACATAGCAAGCATTTCATGCTTTTATTTTGAAATTAAATATGTAATTTTTTTTGTCTCTTTTTTGTGCAGATTAAGGGAAATTATGGGACATGCTGAGCTGTTTCAGCTAAAATAACTTATTCACTCACAATAAAGAACAAACTGTTGAATATATAAATCTTATTTAAGTCTCTAAGCTACACAATTAGATTACAACAATAACAAGCTAACAAGCATGGTTGCTGATTCCTACACATTGAAATAATGGTAATGTTTCCTTTACATCAGATGGGAAAACACTTATGTCACAGTCATCTGTCACAGGGTCACACTAAGTTCCAATACATAGCTGATTCAGTACACTGAAAACATGTAAAATGAATGTACAGTATATACCTTCTAATTCCCTGGCTTTATCTCCTTGATCCTGTTTGCCTCTGCACCGCTCTTTTAATTACTGATGTTTATTGCTCTGCCCCCTGACTTTGCACCAGATGAAACAATGTCGACATGGCCCAACGACCCTTTGCTTCGTCCCCTATGTCGACTGTTGTCTTGTTCAGATGGCTGTGTCAGGACCGTTAGCCAACTGTGTTTGCTGCCTTCCTGTGCTGCTGAAAGTGTGTCATACCCAAACTGCCACTGTGATGACAGCCTTTCCATTACCGTCAGGAACATAACCGCCTCATTACCCAAGAGGCAATCTGCTGAAGGATGGCCCTGCAGCCACCACAACAGTGCCTGCAGTTCACTAGCAAGCTTTACATCTCTCCTCCTTGGATTCTTTTCTGTACCTCTCTGTTCAGCTTTTCTATATGTTTGATTTGTCTTTTATGATCACTATTTTATTTATTACAGTCCCATTCTATATAGCCAGTAATACATATTATCATTTAGAAGAGCTGTGGCACATAAGTAGCAGCTAATTTTTTTCCCTCAGATTTTCCCCTAACTTTCTATTACCAGACACATTTCATGTGTTATCAAGAAGACTTTGTTTACTTGGCAAGAAACATGGCAGCTTTTTGGACTCATGCGTTAGGAAATAACATTCGGTTAAAAATATTTCCCTCTGATGCAAAAAGAGAATATTTCGGTGAGTCATCTTTTTGAAAACTTGCCTCTCACTTGTTGCTAACTTACAGCATCAGGTTTACAAATTATTTTTGCCCTCTAATTTCAGACACATTCGTGAGTCCAAAGCTCTTGACTGTGTCACAGATGGGGCATTTTTTTTTGATCAGTAAAACATGTTAAAAACATGAGAGGGAAGGTTGTCGTGTTATAAGTTTGGTGTCAGCTCTGGAAGTAAACAGACTATCTAGGACAGTAAAGGAGGGGAATTCAACCTGTTGAGGTTCACCCTGGCTGTTATGTAAAGGTGACATGGAGATACATGCGGTCAGCAATAACTACAGCACTTGCCGTTTCAATCAAGCAAAGCTGTCGGCTATTTGAGAGCTGTGACTTCACCTACCCCCCACCTCTCTACTGTCTCCACCCCTAAACACATCAGGTTTCTCTTGTTAGATAAAGCAAGGGCCCAAGTAAAACATAGACTTAGGGTTAAATGTTAGAAGGAATGACAAGGATGATGTGAGGTGTGTAAAATCATGTTTTTTTCCTCTGTTGTTCTCCAAAGAAAGATCCAGCTCTCTCTTGTTTTCTGTTACCTAGCTACTGTATGCTAGATAAATCATATTTTCCCTCAGCTTCTTCAGTAGTTGTTGTTATCTGCCTTGTTGAGAATGAAAAACAAGAACATGCTGTTCTCCTCTCCACTCTCACCTGTTGTCTTACAGCTCTCACTCACCACAAATACAGAAGTAGCAGGTGCTGGATCATGCTGTGTGTGTGTGTGTGTTTGTCGGTGTGTGTATTTTGTGCGGTTGAAACCAGTCTGTCTCTGCTGACAAGCGAACCGTCGTCCTTCAGTTGTGCTTAGATCCTAATGGTGCTACCTGTCACATTATTTCACCCTGCAGACATGCAGTGTGTGCGTGTGCATTTACCACGTGTGTAGATACCTAAAGAAATGCCAGCTAACTAATTGTGGAAACGCAATGAAGAATCCTGAACACATCACATATGCTAACTCACCTGCTATATGTCTCTCTCATACACACATGAGCACACACATGTATATGAAGAAAACAAAGGGGGTGGGTCAGAGCAGAGAACATTGCGATGGCAGATGAGGAGGCCACTTTTCAGCCCTGTGTAACTAAACACCCCTCTCCTCTTCCTCATTTCCCCTCCTCTTCCCCTTCTCATTCCCTCAGGATGTCCACTCATAGGGACCACATAAATAAGTGATCAAGCACGCTCACTTGTTACACACCAATCCACCGTGGGCGTATTGGGGTCGTTGTGCAGTGTTAACAACAAACAGTATGAGCTATTATGGAACATGATCTTATAGCTTTCCCACATCTCTCCTCATGCCAAAACATCAATTTAGGTTAAGGAAGTGCCCACTGTGTGGGTATGAGAAAGAATACTTATCAGCCATCACACATGGAGTTTGATGACATGTGAGTCATAGTAGCTGGCTAAGGCTCATGGAAAATTCACGGTTTGAATAAGGGCTTAAGTGGGCTCTGCAGATAGGCCAACAGGCCTTGTTGTCATTTTCAAGCTAATAACAAGTAATCATAACAGTTTACACACAAGCAATGACTGATTATTGTGAAATGTGTTAAAATGTAACTAGTAATTTGGTTTTAAGGACTATTGAATTTTCAAGTTTCCAATCAGAGACACTTTTTTAAACTTTTTTTTCTGTATTTTACGTAAAAAAAAAAAAAAGCTGCCCTAATTAATCAACAATTTCAGCACTGGAGAAAATACTTTGCATATTAAAAGCGGTGCCACTTGTAGTGATTAAACAACTTGTCTTTATTGGGCTCAGTAGCATTTTTCTGCAAACTTTTACAGCAACGTTTTGGTTAACTCTTACATTCTCATTGTTACCGAATGACAGACAAAGTAAGCAACTCACGGAGCATTTACCGGATAAAAAGCCAACATTTTTTGCCACGACTTGCTGAGAACAAAACTGAGCTTAAAAAAGGAGTAAAAATTGGCTTAACATTCCTTAGAGAAACAAAATTATGGATTAATTAAATTATGTAAATAATTTTGTAAATACATGTTTGCTGTATTAGATGATAAGTGATGCACTTTAGTTACAGTGTGCTCTGATTGTTAAGGCATCAAAAAAACTGATTAAAAAAGAGAAACATAAGATAGATTTTCATTAAGGGGGTGTTATGCAAATGTTGTATTTCAGTTTCAAAGATGGTGGAATTACAGTTGTGATTAATTCTGGTTCAAACACAAATCTCTTTTACAAACGGTGACCCTAGGACTTCTTCAGTACATCATTTTGACAGTTTTTCTGCTGTTTATACACAATTAAATAAAGGACACTATTAAGCAGTTGACTTTGTTGTCTGTGGGAGTGAGAGAATCAATTTTAAATGAGCACATTTAACACTTGGCTGTCCCTGTATGGTGGTGAGTCATACTCTTGCCTTTCAGCTGGCTTTTTGCATTTGTAGCATTTTGATTGCTAAGTTAGTCAGTTATTCTTCTGAAAATGCATAAAAGGAGTCCAGATTTTTCACACATTCCTGACTTGGCCTCTTTTTCTCTGCTTCATTAGAATGCACCTTGTATGGTGAACTAGAAACCTGACTAAAAATGGTATCACAGAGCCTGGAGGTGAAGTCAGCTCTGAAGTTTAGCCAGCTAGCCAGAGGCATTTAGCAGAGAAGACCAGATGCACTTAGATGGGGAGAAGAACTGGAAATAAAACAAAAAGGGAGGGAGGGAGGATTATGAGTAAAAGCGTTAATCTGCTTATTCTTTAAATGCAAATTGTTTTACCACAGTGTACACCACACAGCAGAATAACTGTGGTTCACAGCTTGCTCAGTCATTAACAGCTCTGCATGTGTCAGACACTGTAATGATGTGTTTTCTCCACAGAGACGCAGAATACAGCCTGTATTTTGCAGCATATTCTCATACTAACAATTGCTAAAAGTACCTAGTACTTAGCAGTAGGGAAACAGACATTTTCCAAGATCTGCAAAGTAATACTTTAATTAATCACTGTAAAATATTTTACAAATAACAACAACAGACTTCGAAAATATATATGCAGCAGGACAAAAAGGATTATATTTGTTTTGTTAAGGTGTTTTACCAAGGTGTTATGAAGCCATATGTGTTATTTAGTGATGTACAAAATGATGATGATGTGCAGCTTCATTCTCACATTGCATCTTATGTTTGGCGTTGAATCTGTTTCTCTCTATGCTGCAGACAAAATACATTGCATTTAAGTATTAATTAATTAGTCAGTTAATTATTAAAGTTAAAGCAAAAAAGCGCAACATTTGATTGCAAGCTTCTCAAATGTTAGGATTCCTTTTTTTGTGTCACATTACAGAAACTGATTATTTTCTATAAAAACAACAACTCTGTAAAGTTTTAGACATAGTTTAATAGGCTTTTTTTTACATTTTTCTGATGTTTGTAGACCAAACCACTGATTGATTAAACAATAGGAAAGGTGCGATAACTCAGTCAGTAAAATTGCTGTTCTTTATTGCAGCCCTGCAGCGACACACAATATCCTTCTGGCACTTTTATAATCAATATGAAAATTAAAGAATTTTCACCATTTGATTAGGATATGACTTTAACATCAGTTCAGGCTTTAAAATCTTTGCAGTCTGTTGCTTGTAGATTCATGCACAGCCTTAAATCCTAACCAATGTTTAAACAGAATAAAAATTTTCTTGGGTGACAAAATGTCAAACAAGATAAGATCAGATGTGCAAAAGTTTGTACAGATTCATCAAAAGCTTATAGGACACACAGAAAGAACTGAACACACAAGTCAGTGTGCTGAGTTTACAGAGACCTGCTGTCTGCCGTCACTAAGCTGACACTAATGTGTCGAGGCAGATCTCACCGTTGACATGCTGCCTGTATTCCTTCAGGTAACACACACCCTTTCCATCCTGGTGTAAGGTGTTGTTTTAGCCAAACAAGACAACTTTTGATGCAAAATGATGAAACTAGTGTGAAACTGGTGTGTGATTTGTGCAGCTATAACATGTCATTTTTGCAGGATATCTGGAGTAAGACAAAAACTAAATAAATAACATTTGGATGACCTGCGACTTGACTCTTAGCAAGAGGACTTAGTTTCAGAGTCACATTTCTTCCTACGCTGAGAGATGGTTGGCTAGGAGATTAAGAATAACGCTACTGATTACTCAGAAACCTGCTGTCCCAGCGGCCTTTTCCTTTGGCCCTCCCACTGTGCTGTTTGATTGAGTTCGCAGCTGAGGAGGCAAATTTGATGCCCATGGAGAGGACAGGATGAAAAACCAGTAGATGTGGGGATGTATCATATGTGTATAGTAAAAGACAAAGTGTGATGCATGGGGTGTTGATCAGAGAAAGGAGAGAATGACTTATAGAGAAAAAACAGAGAAGGGAGGAGTGAGAAAAAAGGCCTGACTGTGAGGCAGAAAGCCTCAGAGAAGATTGCAGGTAAATGACAGGAAGTTGGAAATCTAATTTTCCTGTTAAGTAAATGGCAAATGAAAAGGATGAAGAGTAGTTAGAGTCATGTCAGACACTCAGGCAAAGGTGTCAGTGAATAACTTGAAGCCCAAAATTTCAGCTAACCTTGAAAATTCTCATCTTTTTATGAGAAAATCTGCAGAAATTATTGGTTTCCTGGTGATGTTGAATGCTTAATTACAAAGTAAAGGATGTAAAACAGAGCATAATACTGACAGAGCTGGAGCAGGAGACATTTTACCCGACTGTAACCACTGCTCACTCAGTATTTTAAATAGAAACAGAATATCAGTATGCCTGGCAAGACACTAAATAACAACCTGCTAAAACATCAAAACATAAATATATTCAAATATAACTCTTTATCATGTGTTTTTTTTCTCTTTTTTCCTCCACAGGAGAGGTTTGAGGCCTTGTTTAGGATCTACGATGAACAGACTACTTTCCAGATGTTTAAAAGCTTCCGGAGAGTCCGGGTCAACTTCAGTACCCCAGAGGCTGCTGCCCGCGCTCGCATCGAGCTACACGAGTCCGAGTTCAATGGCAAGAAGCTCAAACTGTACTTTGCCCAAGTGAGTGTCAGTGAAGGGGTCTGGGAAAGGGCAGGCAGGGGGCCTGGGACATGCAGAAAAGCAGCACTTATGTACATGGAAAGTTATGCTATAGCATATTATTCATGCAACATACTCATAACAGGGACAGCAAAGGAGAGTAAAAGTGTCTCTCCTCTGGAGACCTTTCACTTCCTCTCCTTCTCTTAGCCACACCTGACTGCTTCCTCCAACCCCCAAACCTCTAGTCAAACCTCATCAGTCACATGACTGAATACCTGAACATAAATTCTTGATATCATTTCCATTGAAGCTATGAAAGTATTTGTTTGTCAGTCTGTTGGCTCTTGGGGGAGAGAGAGATGGATAAAGCCAGAGTGGTAATTTATCCAAGGAAAAACACAAAATAAGAAGAGAATTAATCTTCATCACTGTGATGAAACATTTTCACTCATATAAACAAAAATATGATCAGAGTAGGCCGAGATTTAGTGAGAAGATGTTTAAAATGTTTATTCATTTTCTTCTATATCTTGCAGCAACTCTGGATCACCCATTAAAATGTAGTCACAGAAGGCTGTTATATGTAGGCTAAATCACTTTTTTAAAAGCTCCTAGCAAAAACACCCAGATGCCAGATGTCATTTGAGCTGCAAATCATCAAATTCATGATCCCTCGGAAACCATGAGTCAACTTATAATTGATGCTTTTATCACAAAACATCATGAGCCACGACCCCTGCTGTAACTCTCAGTACTCTGATGTAAGAGGATTAAGGATTTTACCACTCAGACAGATGCCACATGTAGGTATTGTAATTATGGCAATTGGCAGCTATCAAAACACCAAAATCTCTTCATGGGGAAGAAGCCTGCAATTTGAGACTTAAAGACTGACGCTGTGACTGCAGCTAATATGCTTTTCTTGATCTTAAGTATCAGGGTTACATTAAGGGAAGAAAGTACGGCAACTTTTACAACTATCCCGACTTAACCCAGCTTTACTGAACTTTGCACTGTTGTTTTTAAAAAATTAGTTAAAAAATGTTAATTTGTCTTTTCACCGCATATAGATCCAGGCTTGTATCCTTACATATTCAGTATGGCATTAAGTTATGTTGCTACTGTGGCCACTATCCAGTGTACTTAATCTGCCTGAAGTGAGCTAAGAAGAGAGTCTAAAGATTATGATTAGATACGTGAAATATTTTCCATAGAGATTTAAAAGCTTCACTCACTACAGATCACTTTAATATTGCCTTTAGAGTACTACAGCTTTTATGAGTTGTCATCTCATCTCCTGTAGGTCCAGAACGGTGACGAGGACATCGACAAGTCTTACCTGGCTCCTCCCCAGCCCGTCAAACAGTTTCTGATCTCGCCGCCTGCTTCACCACCTGTCGGCTGGAGCCAGAGCGAAGATGCTACGCCCGTCATCAACTACGACCTGCTGTGTGCAGTAGCCAAGCTAGGACCTGGTCAGTAAACAGTCAACAAATTCGACAAGCTTGTGCAGTGTACACATAACCTACATAAAATATAAAGAGATGCATATGAACACACAGAGATACAACTCAAAGAAAACAGTTTGTCATAAAGGTTAAATACTTACTGAGTCAGTAATCTCTGAACAGTCGTCCAGATAGAAACAGGAAATCATTTCACGCTCCTCAGCAGAGTGTTAGAAAAGGTTATGAGTCTGGGAAGCAATTTCACAACGGAACTGAGTTGGACATTGTTGAATCATCACCGTGTTATTCTTGACTTTTCCTGCAGGCCTTTCATTAATGTCTGGGAAGTAACTGGTCTAATTTGCCAAATCACAGATGCTTTTGTATGTAAGGCTACCATTACACGCCTATAAAATGTCATTACAGATTGAGTGGATCTTTAAATTGATCTTTCTATGAGAAACAGTTTTTAAAATTTGATATCCCACTCTGTTGTTACTTTGCACATGAGTTTGGTCACACAGCACATAAATAAAGAATAAAACACATGAGCTTTAGCACGTGAACTAAATCCACAGTTCACCA
>JAPZDY010000007.1:10755049-10769423 GCA_029783645.1 Ctenochaetus hawaiiensis
GACGGGTTCTAATAAAAAAATCCGATACCCGATCCAGTCATTTTGGCCTGGATCGGACCCGATACCGATCCAGTGGACCGGATCGAGCCATCCCTAGAATGATTTGCAACATCTGTGTTTAGTAGCACACAAACAGGTTTTCATGTTAATTTGGTGGCAGAATATTAAATCCAGTTTTATCCACTTCTTTTGTCCAGAATTATCACTTGCTGTCCCTGTTGCCAACTCACTCACCTTCCTTTGCACCCTGCTCACTGGCAAGTTACTGGGTGAAGAGTTTGGAGGCAAACGTAAGTAACTTTTTCTGAATGACACACACACATCAGCCTGCTGATAAGTACCAGAGCATCCGCCCAGCATGTGATAATGATACCCATGAGGACAAATCAAAAGCTAAGATGCTACAAACTTTAGGATCAGTCATTATGGTTATGGTTAGGACCAATTTTGTAACATTGCTGCAGCAAGACATTTACTGGTGTACCAGTGAGGCCAATTTATTATTGAGCTGGTAATTCCCCTCTGTGCTTCTCATTGAAAAATACCGTTCTAGTTGTGATCTCTCTTTTAAGATGTGCTTTTTTTAACTTTCATTTTCTTTCATGTCCTCCCCCACACACCTCACTCCCTGCAGAGGCTGTCGTGGGAATGTTCCTCACAATGACTGGCGTCACTCTGTGTGTTCTAAGCTCCATTGATGACAAAGAGACTGGGAGGCAGAATATGACGCAGGCCGTACACTGACAGAAACCGGGATTAGAGTAAATTCTCCTGCACCTTCCAGTGATTCCTCAGCAGGGAAAGGCCAAGCAGGGCACTTTAGATTCAGACAGCGACTCCTCAGAGTAGCAGTTCTGTTGGGAGAACTCTGCTGAATGAAGCCAGCGTGACCTGTCCAGAAACTCGTACACCAAGCTAAAGTAGAGTTGGGTTCACATAAGGTTCAACTCAAGGCCAGACTAGATTTATGGTGCTTGCATAGTAGTTGGAGGTTGTTAACTTTCGCTTGAAGCATTCCACTGCACCACCATGTGACTGGCATCTGCATAAAAGCTATAGAGACCACATGCAAATAAGACTGGGGTTAGAAATGGACCAATCAGCTCTAACCTCCTGGTTTAACAGGGACGTCTTACTGCGGCTGCCTTCTGTCCACTGTGGTGTGTGTTTGGGGAAAAGCAGGACATAAGAGAGGAGAAACTGCTTTTTAGCTCGAGTATAAAACTGTTTTTTTTTTTGTACTTTCTTTTTCTTCTTTTTCTCCTTCTGTCTTGTATGCATAATGTATGATTGAAGGAAATATACAACAGTTATTTTATTATGTTCTTTGTGATGGAAGAGTCATAAGGACTTGGATGGTAACAGTGAGAGACCTTGCTGTATGCTCTGTAAACGACACAAACTTTGGAAGTGACAGGAATGTGAATTGTAAAACACGTTTTTATTCTCACAGTATTCAATTTTCACAAAACACTGTACAGATGACTTTGTTACCGTTGCATCTATTCAGCTTGTGATGTGGCTCTTTTATTAATACATCGTTGGCAAAATACGACTCTGCGTGTTATGACTTAATCATTGATTTTTTGCAAATAAAAATACATTCATGTGTGAAATGTCCCAAAATATTGTTTCTTACATACATTTTACATATGGAATAAGTTGCATCGTTGATCATCTTTAAAGTGGCTGCATCAGAATTGTAGAACAGAGAGGACACAATGTCAGTAACAGCTATAAAATAAACAAACACCATCTCTTGGAAGCTTGTAATGTCACTGAAGTGTTGTTTTTGACAGACTTACTGAAGTTAGGATAGCGTTCCTATCTCCTGTTGTGTTTATTTGTGACATTTTTGATTCCAACATAAATTACTGTTGATTCTTGGCTCATCAACACAGCTAAAGAACTACCAGTTTAATTAAACATTCATTTAGCCATAAGCAGTAATCGCTGCTTTATCTTGAACACTGTTATGATGATGTGACCTCCTCCTGATGATGGTTCTGTTCTGCTGTAATCAGTGGGGCATCCTGCGGTCTCTCCTGTCAGAGCAAATTAATAAAACAATATTAGAAAAAAAGCAGCAATTAATCACACATTTTTCATTGTGTCTCCTCGTGGTGACGCAAATAAGAACCATCATATCCTGTTTTAGGATGGGAGGTGGGTGAACTTGCCTTTTCTCCCCTGTTTTTTCCCTGAGAGGTGGATGACGAAGGCCGCGACGTTGAAGATGTCTGATTCAGCTCAGGCTCCTTGTGAAATAACAGACCCATTGATTGCTGACGACATTTTTGTACCTGTGAATGCTGTTACAACATGTTCCAAGTAGACGTAGGAGAGTGTAGGTGTGTGTACTGTACCTGTGTATCAGCAGCAGCAGACGCCTCAGTCTCAGCAGCATTTTCTGTCACTTTCACATCATCTTTCTCAGATGAATGTGGCTTTTACAGGACAAAAATATGATATTTTGAACCCATTTTCACACCAAAAGAAAAACCTCCTGGTTATGAAACATAATCTGCAATCATATGTTATATATCTTACCTGCTTGCCACTGTGTTCGCGTAAGTATTCCTCCTCACTGTGCTGCTCACTCTTTATAACTTGTGCTTGTCTCTAAAGAAAAACATGCAGAATACAGTATCATATGTGTTTGTGACAGAAAAACAAACTTGGATCTGTTGAATCATCCGCAATCAATCATTTTTTAAAACACACGTCTGTCTGTTTTGCAGAAAAACAGTCATGCACTATACATGAAAGTGCATTTGTAATGAAGATGGTGGAACATGAATAAAAACAATGTGATTATGTTTTTTTTATCTTACCTGTTTTGTGTCGTGCAGAGGATTGTTTTGGTTGGTCAGTTCCTCGTCTTCAACTGTTTCCGCAACTCTCTTTAGACAGAAGATGGGAGACAGATTTAGATCGATCTCTGCTGCAAACAAATGGCATTTAATTATGACCCTGTTAAGCTGACCTGGTCAACAGGAAGCTCTGTGGCTGTGTTTTCATCCTCATGCACCTCCTCGGCCCCTCGCACCTCCTCTCTTCTCTTCCTCCCTGCTCTCTTAAACACACTGGGCTGGACTGTGATAAGCAGAGAAATCAGAGAACTGCTGCTGCTATTAGATTCAAAATAAAATACGCAAAGTTGGGAAATCCTAACCGGATGTGTTGCTGAGTGGTGGCCTCGGCTGTCGTCTGTTGTTGTTGCGAATCTTGGCGGGCCTGGCGAAGAACGCAGAGGGGTCGTCTGCTCCCTCTTTCCTGCTCCTCTGCTGATTCGCTGCTGGAGCTGCAGCTTCGTCTCCAGTGGACTTCACCCTCCGACCATCTGCCTGAAATTCATGGGATGTAACTGAATAAATGTAACTTAATTTATAGTGTTATAGTTATAATAAAAAAAAACAAAACAAAACTCAGTCAGTGTGTCTCACTGTTGTTCTGAATGTGTCAGGCAGTTTACACTATACAAACTAACAGTCTCAATATAGAACCAATAGTGTGAAAACAAGGAGGAGGATTGTTTGTTTACCTCGGGGGAGTCAAGGAGAGCTGAGTCACTGTACTGGTCTTCTGGACCACTTCCTGCTTTCCTGTTCTGAGAGACATACAAGACAGCATCACTCAGTGCTGAAATGTTGCTGATGAACTGCAGACTGCAGAGCAAATAACGCTAAGACAGTTTGAAAGTAAGTAAAATCACACAATTAACTGATGGTACCTCATTCCTCCTTAACAGCCTTCTCTTTCCTTGGTAATATCTGCAAAATAAAAAAAAAAAAGCTGGAATGTGAATAAAAATGAAAGATAAAAGTGCAAAGAAACTCTTTGTTCAGTGTCTGAATGTCTGACATTGAGCACACTTGCAAAAAAACACACATCTTTGCACACACTCACAAAGGACCTTGCATAGCAATACCTCTCTGTAGCTTTCGAAACCAGCAGCTGCACATATGGAAGTTTCTTGAACCTCTCTGTTCCCACGGCAACATAGTAGTGGCCGGTCTCCAGCTCCAAAGCGGAGGACACGGTCACTCCCTCCAGAGTGCACAGCCTGATGAAGCACGGGGGTCACGTCATATTTACTGAGTTTATCACTCTATTTGTATTCTACACAGTGTATTTGTGTGTGTTTATGTGACTGTCTGTCGGTGTCACTGACCTGCGCACAGCTCCGGTTCGTAAGCTGACCTTTTCTGTGACCAGACTCAGAATCTGCTCCAGGTCCTGCCGCATGCTCCGAGGAATGATGAATCGGAATGGTGGACACAGGAGATCTCCATTACGGAAAACACTAAACAGAGAAGATGTAATACTTACCCACATGAACACTGACTAAGATACTGGTCTGTGTAATTGTTCCTCCTGCTTTTATTGGACATGACGAGATCTTTTCCTACTGGTTATTTCTTTTTAAGAGATGGGGGACAAAATCTATGATTTGTCTATTTGAAAAATGTATTCTAAAGTTCAAAAGATCCATAATTTCAGCAGTCAGTGTTAGCCAGATGAAGAGGGTATTTTTCAAGGATGGATTCTTTTTATTACAAAAGTCTGTCTTCTTGCTTCCCGAGACAGTTTCTTCTTGATCTAAAGCCATGCTAATGTCACTGTGTGTCTCTCTCTCTCTGTACTTTGGCACAGCAGTGCAAGGAACTGAATGCTTAAACACTTAGTTTTGCTTGAAACACGAAAACAGCTGAAGCTGATGAGAATGACATTAGTTTTGCAGGTACAGCATTTGGTCTGGTGTTGCCCAAAGCTGATCATTGCAACAGTTCATCCTAAGGGGACAATAAATGTCTGTATCAAAATTTGTGCTAATGATCTGATAAACTGAGATATGTCACAGGCTAAGTGATAGCTTTGACCTGCTGGTGGTGCTACAGGAAATGTCAGAGAGACCTTGAATTTTTGTAGAAAATATCGTGGCAATCTATCCAGTAGTATTAACATTCATAAATCCTGCTAGCAAGGCAAAAAAGTGAAAATTGTACTAAAAACACAGTCAAACAGGAGGTTACCTATTTTATATGTCTAAGTCGAACTGCTGAAGCCTCATGTCGCTGTTAAATACAATTTGAAATGCATTTGTTATGAAGTGCACTTGAAAATGTGAAGCCACATGTCTTTAGGATAAATATGAGTGTTTGCACAAAGTTTGTCCAACTCACTGTAAAATACAAGGTACAGGTATAAACTTCCTCCACTTGGCTGAGACATTTGGCCTCTGGGTCACTTTGGCCTGCGAGAAAAAAAAAATTCAAAAAAGTCAGATGAATGGGACTGCAAAACATCATAATGTTGCCATTTTCTCAGCCGTATTGAAAATCCCCTCATCAGTTTGACGTCATCCGTGTCCTGCACATCAATCACTCTGCTTGTCCGTCGCAGCAAAATCAGTTATTCCAAAAGCGTAATGACCAACTAAATATTCTGCTCATGCCAGCTCAAGTGCTGCAGCCATGGAAACTGACGTCACTCCAAGACTTCTCCGGTGGCACATTCACACACCGTGTTTAATCCGAGGACTCCTCTCAGAGCTCTTACCAATGTCGTCCCTTATCAATGAAATCTGGAGCCGATATCCATGCCTCTGATGATGTAACTGGACCAAATCAATCAACTCAGAACAAACCAGACATTGATAATCTTCCCTTATTGTTTTTACTTCAAAATGGGCATTTAATATGGGCATTAGGCCTGCCCGGACATGCACATAGCCCTGATAACACTGTTTGGAAGCATAACTCTTTGTTTCAGCTGCCTGGATCAAACACAAGTCTCATGGGGACACACTTCTTGCATTGCTCCACAGCAACCACAACAGAGGCATGTGAGACTTTAAAACCAAAAGACTCAGCTTTCCAAATGGCAGACACCCAAGGCACACACAATCTCTCTCCACTGCTTTTTATGCTTTTCAGAAAAAGTAACACTGATGGCTTAAAACTGAGGGCGCACTCGGCGTCTGAAAACACACCACTGTTCATCCCTGCCAGCTGGTCAGAATACAAAACGAGCACTTTTCAGCATGAACACTCCTTGCGTGTGTACTTGTGTGCCAAGTCAATTTTGTTTGAATGTTAAGAGAGCTTGTGCCTACATATTAGTACAATCATTATCACCGTGACCTGCCTGCTCGTCAATACACAGAAAAAGTTGACATTCAAACAGTTGAAAAGGAAAGAGTAGGGCTCAAGTTCATGCAACAAATTTTCTTCATAAAAACCATCATAACCGCTTGGAAAATCTGCTCTCTGATGAAATTTGTCTGTAATCACTGATCTAAAGTCACAAAAGAGCCTTAGAAGGTAACCCTGCGAGGTTCGTGACTGCTTTATGGACAGCACAATTATTAACCTATTGTTGCTGGTAATTTACATGACGCAAAGGGTGATCCGTGCACACATATCTGATCTACCTAATGCTAACAAATGAATGTCTTGTCACAATTCTAGGCAAATATGAGCCCTGTAACGGAATATCCTGCAGTCATGTTCCTATTTGATTTGGCAGGAGTTCCAATCGATAAACTTGATATGAGTACAAAGCGGCCCGGTGGTGCATTCCTCTTGGTTAGACTGGGATTAATGAGTGATGGAGTGTACTGTTGGCCTTAAAAGCAAGTGGCCCACATGACAAATAATAGCCTACCTGGCTGTCTTCACGGGCAGCAGGATGCTTCTTTGTACCTGTGTTCAGATAGCTGTACATGAAAACAATAATTCAAAAGGAGACAAACAACAGAAGGTATGTTAGGATTAATTCTAATTTATTTCTCTTTCATTTTAGACTCAGAAAGCCTCCAATTACAACAACAACAACAACTGTGCAATAAAATGATCATGACATGATTACAATAAAGGCTTTTGTACTCACTCCAGTTTCTTGAACTTTTCAAATCCAGCAGCAACATACTGGGCTCCCGTCTGAAGGTCCTCGAGGTCAGCGACCCTGTGGCCCTGCCTGGGGGTGTACAGGGTCCTGATGGCAAGGGGGGCCCCTATGCTTTGGGTCACCTCAGTCAGAAAGGCCTCCATGGTGGCCACCTGTCGCTGGTTGACAACAAACCTGCGTCCATTGTAGAAGGGGTCTCCATTCCTGTACACCACCACGCTTTTAACTGGGGGCAGGGTCGAGGCTGCGGTGCTGGCAGCCATCTCTGATCCAGCTGTTCCTGACACATGCATTCATTTAAAAAAGGGTGCTACATGTCTTAATGCTTACACACATCCCATCGTCTCCCCACATACATATAATTCCACTCACTGCACCTAGAGTTGCATTTTACTAACCATTTCCATACACCAGATACATTCTCAGTCTTTGGATCACACTTGTTTAACACCTACACGTTTATACAAAAACACAATAGGCCCACATGATCTTTGATCCACACAAACACAAACGCACAACTCACACGCCTGGTGGAAGATGAAGCGAGGAAGCTGCTGAATAGAAGGCAAAGGTGAAAATCAGTCCCTTCTGTTGTTGTGGTCTGTCTGGACTCCCACTCACCACGTTCTGCTCTCTCTATCCCCCTAAAACACTCACACACACACACACATACTACTCAACTGACGGTGGTGAGTATTTCCTGGTTGCTATGGCAGCGTGACAGCAATGACTGGCTTTGTGGGCCCAACCATCGGCAGCAACCACAACAAAAGAGACGGACGGAGGAGAAGAGAATGGGTGGGTCACTGTGTTTTAGGCTGAATCAATAAGATAACCTCTGTGCCCAGTCTGTTTCACATCAAAATAATTGCGATGGAGGTTAAAGGATTTACAAAAGAAATTCTACAGGGAGTATTTTGACAGATGTTGTAATATAGCAATAATTTTGTAGGGATGGCAGTTTTTAAATTTATTTTTTACAAATAAGACAAAAAAAAGCTATTAAGAGTGACAATTTTTGTTTAGGTCTCTATCAAAAAAGCATAATGTCTAATGTCTGGAAAATATGATTTGTAGGTCAGGACTTCTCTGTTGCAACACAAGACTTCAATTATATTGGTATATTGGTATGTGTGATGATACATTAAACCTTAATGCTTAAATTTAAATTTAAATCTATTGTTCAGCCCCCATCGTGACATGTATTGTGTGGTATGCATTTAAACTGATCACTGTTACACACCACAACACTACAATACTAGTTATGTTTCACAGTACCACACAGCTACTCATTAAATCTACTCACAGTTGTACCTTTGCATGAGCACACAGTATCCCTAACAGCCCTACTTCCCTGTAGGACCACTGCAATTTCTGTAAGTGTGTAATAACTATAAGTTGAGAATCCTAACTGGTATTTAATTGTTATTCAATTTGTGTAAATGCATTTTAAGGATTTGTACTCAATTTAGTTGTGCAATGGCAATGAAGGACATCTATTCCCACATGCATAAACAAGCAGCTGATAGAACCCTCATTGCAGTATTCTAAGTAACCTTAACATTTACAATTACATAAAGACTTAAAGAAATAAAACTGTAAGATCAGGACAATACAGCTTTAAAATCATCTTCCTGTGGGTGCTCTTCAATGACATTAATAACAAAAGACATCAGCAGCCTAACAGGAGACAGTCATGTGAATGTTTACAGGCAGAACTTCTCATGTGATGAGTGAGAGCTCATTCATAGTAATCCAAATGCGAAATTTGAGCTGCTGTGAGTCACTGCACAGGCCTGTTAAAAGCCAAGGACCCAAAATTATACTGAATGAATCTTCCTCCTACACACACAACCAAACAAAACCACCGCAGTGTAAATGACAGCATAAACAAGAAGACATTTGAGAAAAATATAATTTATTTATTTCTTCATATTAGCACATAACATACACAATTTACAGGTCTCATCAAACACATGATAAATACTATTGAAAGCCATTTCTTTACTGTGCAGGTACAGGTATAAAATAAAAGCTTCAACAAAAGCCTCTTGAGTGAATCTTGTCGACTGACGACTGACAGGCCTTCAGTCTCACATAATCAAGTCCAGTTCAGATTACTTGGGGTGTCAAGACACACTTAGTCTGTCCTTCAGTGACAGGTACTGTTGAAGAGAAGAAAGACAGGAAAACAATCATTAAAAGTCATACCATGTTGTCTTCCATGGTAAGGTGAGATAAGTCCGTTTGACAACAAATGTATAAAAGACTGTGGTTTTTTACACATTAATAATACACATTCATGTTTCAGCATGATTCTTCTGATGTTCATCAAGATATTCTGTCTATAACAGCATTTGAAAATAGAACGCTAGTGCGCATGAGTCACTTCCTGTTGTCTCTGAACTCAATTTATATTAAGAGTTTTTTACACATTTTATTCCACGTCTTAGCACCCTCTGCAGGGTGATTCATGGAGGCAGTTATGCAGGATTCATGGACATTCATTTAGATAAAGATACATTGAGGAATTCAATTGATACACAGTCTGGGGGCAAAAGGTGTAGGCAGCTGAGCGTGCTGAGAAACAGCATTACAGATTAATGCAGGTAATAAATAGTTCAGACTTTAAAAGAAAAAACAGGCTGAATCATGCACATAGCTTTAGTCTTCACATTTGTACATACACTAGTGCTTTAGAGGAGTCCAGCCATGTTTAATGTTCTGAATAAGTAGACACTGATGCTGCATATATTCTATGCTTATTATTCACAGATACAATGTAGGTATTTTTCCAGGAGAACTTTTGCTCTTCGAACTCACAGCACTGACTTATTTTTTCATTTTTATTTTTTTAGGTCACTGAATAAAATAAGTCTTGCAAAAGAGGAAATTTTCTGCCTCTACTGAATTAATGTAGGAAAACACAACAACTCTCCCTTTCTCCACTGCACCTTTTTCCGGCTGTCAATGGCTTGCTGGAGCCAGAGTAGTTCCATGGTCAGTGTGTTTCTATGGAGACGAAGGGCCTCAGGAGTACAGGGCACCTCTTGAGCCAAGCAGTGCCGACGGGAACCTGAAAGGACAGATGACAAATTCACAATGACTGATGAGGGCAGGAGGCAATTCTGTTAGCAAACACATATCTTCAACATGTCGTTTATGAAATAACTGAAAAAAAAAAAAACTAAATTCTTTACCTAAATCAGGCAAATACTGATTCCACTGTTCCATTCCATTTTTCAGTGTTTATTTTCCTAAACAACTGAAAAGCCTCAAAATCTGGTTAAATGAATTTAATGCCATGTTATTACCTTGCAGTTTGACAACTATCTTGAATCTAGTTAAGCACATATCACTGTCTCAAATAATAATAATAAAAAAATGTCAGTCACTTGCAGTTTGAAATATATCTTAATGTAGGATTTTTTCCCCCCAAAGGATACTGTTTTCAGTTTTAAACAAGAAGACTGAAGTTTATATCAACTACTCAACTATCACACATTTTGATAACTGATTAATTTCAAGCCATTCATCAAGGGGAAAGGGTTGTTTTCAACTTTTTTAACATAGGAACAATTAAACAAGAAATTTGGAGATTTCTCCTTGTGCTCTTGGTAATTGTGATGGGATTTTGCACACTATTTTCAAAATTTCACAAGATTCAGTTACTGCAAAAATAATTATTTTGAGTCGATCGTTGCTGATCGATGCAGCATTAAAAGTTGCGTGTCTTCAAATACAAAAATGAGCTGGGAGCAGTACCATTTTTTGCACAACTTTCACCTTTGAGAGAGAGACCATAGCTCATGTCCAGTTCGAGACTGCTCCAGGCGGTGGTGGACTCTCCTGTGCTGTACATCACTCCTCCATCTTTATCCTCTACTGTGCTTTCTTTCTGTCCCTCAACAGCCCCTCTTACATTCCTGTTGGATAAACAGTTCGTAGAAAGGGATGCATGTGTTTTGATTTGTGAATCGTCTCTCTCTGCTTCTGTCTTCTCCCGCACGGTAGGATGGTCTCCTATCTCCACTGATGATGAGGGTGCTGTTGCTGTTAATTGGGTCTGAAAGCCGGAATAAACATCCATTTCTGGCTTTGAGAGCTTGCGGGCAGAGCTGCAGGGCCGTAACGGGCCATCCTGATGATGAGCAAACGCAAGAGCATGAGAAAAGTAAGAGAAGCTGATCACACCATCATAAAAGTTACAGTCACTTACAGTGTCTGAGAAGCGAGGAATGGGGATAAACGTTTCCCTCCACTCTAAGTGGGTCAAACTTCCATCAATCTCTCTAACCACATCTTCAAAGTCCTCTCGTGCTCGACGGATTTCATTTCTTATCAAATATCCACGTGCAGATGCCTAAAGAAGAGAGGAGAAATACAGTGACGTTAACTTGTCCTAACGCTAACTTGCTTCTCGTCACCAAACTGACATGTTTAGTTATGTCAATGCTAGCAACAACAGCGCTAGCTTAGCTCTGTTAGCAGCCGTCCTCTAGAGTTAGCAAAAGCAGCAGCTAACCAAACCAAACAAACTGTAAATAACTGAAGTTATAAACACGCCAGGCCCAACCTGGTGACTTATGTCTTGTAAGAAGGTAATTGAGCAACACAAGTACCTGAAAACAGGTGAGTATCTTTTCCAACTCGCCTCTGTCCATTGCTATGGCAACCTGACAGCGTTGCCTCGCAAAGCGGGAGCTGAAGTTGAACTTTTAATTTTCTTCCGGGATCAGACTTAAGAATTAAAAGCCTTCCTGTAAAAGGTTGCCATAAATTTGCACCAGTTAAGCTCCCAGATTTATATATCATCTTCAGTAACAACCACAGAAAATTGTACAAATGAAACAGTATTTAGATGACTGGAATAACTGTGGAGATAAACCGTCGTTATGTATGTGGTGTTTTATTTTGATAAAACGTGGACGGAAACGACCATTTGTTTTCATATTTGGTTTGCAATGTTGCTGCTAGTCACACGCCACTTTCCACTAAGTTTTTTCAGCCACTCTTAGCTAAAATGAGTGGTGGTTCAAATCAGAGGACTTTGTTCCAGACTTGGGGTGGAACCGCTCCATTGAACAAACCTGTCCAACCGAAAAAGGATGTGAAGAAAGCCGCTGGACGGCGCAGGACAACCCCAAGCGACACTTCACAGGTGGCTAAATCAAACCCTCCTCGGAATCCTCTGTGGACTGAAATAGGCGAGGGTTCCACATACACATCAGAAAGCCCAGTGAGGACAGAGGAGCCTCAACCTGCGTATGAAGATAACTTTGGAGACGATGATCTGATGGTGGTCGCTGTTTATGAGGCAGAAAAGAGCCTAAAACTTGACAATGCAAATTCACCTAAAGCTGACAATGATGAAGGATCGGAGGGCACGTCCTTCTCTCCCAACCCATCAGGAGGGAAGACATATCCAGACTTCCCTGGCTTTGACAGTTCCTCAGCCAAGGTATGGATTTATCCCACCAACTATCCCATCAGGGAGTACCAGCTGAAGATATCAGAGGCTGCCCTGTTTCAGAACACACTGGTATGTCTCCCCACTGGTCTGGGAAAGACCTTTATAGCCTCTGTGATTATGTACAACTTTTACCGCTGGTATCCTGCAGGGAAGATTGTTTTCATGGCTCCCACCAAACCTCTGGTAGCCCAACAGATTGAGGCCTGTTACAAAGTGATGGGCATCCCACAGGCACACATGGCTGAGCTGACAGGTAACAAATCATGACACAAAATCCCATGATGCTCATTATCTCCTCTACTTGCCCTTGTTAACAAAAGTGCATGTCCTTATCTGCAGGCAGTACAGCAGCAAAGCAGAGACAGGAGGTGTGGAGGACCAAGCGTGTCTTCTTCCTCACCCCTCAAGTCATGGTGAATGATCTGTCAAGGGAGACCTGCCCGGCTCAGCAGGTCAAGTGTGTGGTGATTGATGAAGCCCACAAGGCGCTAGGCAACCATGCCTACTGTCAGGTACACAAACCTCACACTAATGATCACACAAACACAATTTCAGGCAGGGGATTTTAATTTTCATCATCACATTGGTATACACATTGTGGGTAGAATTGTGATTTGGAACAGTCAAAACATCTAAACAGTGGTATGAGCCTTATTCACTTTATAAGCATATTTTCCTAATTGGAATGGGTGTCCAAAAAGTACTGAATGCCAAGATAGCTACCTCTATAATATCTCTGGTAATACTCTCAGACTATTGTGGACAGTGTTGCAAATCAACAAGCCTGGCATATTTCTATGTTTTTGATTCATTTTTATGTTGCTCCTTGATTGCACCTGCAGTGCAGTTATTTAATTTATGTTGTGATACTTATTATTATGTACCATAATAGAGGATATTCTAGCAGGATACTCAGAATATTCAATGGATATTCAACGCCCTGTACTTGCTCCTCTCCCTGTTCAGGTGATCAAACAACTCGGCAGCCAGACTCTGCAATTCCGCATCCTGGCCCTCAGTGCTACTCCAGGGGGAGACACAAAGGTAAAAAAAACATACAGTATCTATATCTGAAAAAGTTATTTTCCCTCCCTCATAACGTGAACTAAAAAATATATATATTCATATGTCTGCAGTCAGAATCTGACTCCACCTTTCCTCTCTTACCCTGCAGTCGGTACAGGCGGTGATCTCTAATTTGCTCATCTCCCACATTGAGCTGCGTTCAGATGAGAGCCCCGACATCAAGGTCCATTCTCACCAGCGCAGTGTGGAGAAAGTGGTGGTTCCTCTAGGAGAGGTCCTTTCTGCTCACCAGGCACGCTACCTAGAGGTAGGTTCAAGCAATCTTGCATCATATTAAGCTAAACCTTAAAACTTGATAACTTTTATTATATAAATATGAAAAAAGAAAAAAAAACTTATATACAGACCGAGATTCACAAATGTGAAAAAAGTAACTTTTTTGCACAAGGACAAACATGGATTTCTTTTTTGCTGACACCAAAACTAAACAATATTTTTATATTACTTAATGTTAAAGTCCAGATATATTGTTCGTAATAAGTAATAAATACACTGACAACACAAGCACATTTAAGCCCAAGCAAAATCTCATTTCAGATTCAACTTCCACTGGTCATGTCTAGTTTTCCTCCTTATGTAGAGCATCTGAAATCTGTGTTTTTTTGTGCTTTGCTGCCACCTGGTGGTCACTGTTTGCTTGTTTTTTGCCGCCGTCATTGTTTTTCTTTTTTTAAAGTGAGAAATCCTAACCTATACATTGACTGTAGCTGTAAGCCCCCTCTCAGCATGATGTCTTTCATCTCACGGCATGGTTCTTAATGGGTCGGTCATTAATTAAATTGACTGATTTGTCTGGAAATCAACATCCTGTCACACTTAGTGGTCAGGTTTTCTTGAAAAGTCAAAAAGCAAGTCAACTGGACTGTGTTGAGTTTTTTGGGAAGACGTTTCGCTCCTCATCCA
>JAPZDY010000007.1:10770305-10784051 GCA_029783645.1 Ctenochaetus hawaiiensis
TCAGTATCGGCCGATCCTCAAGGCTGCAGTATCGGTATCGGATCGGTATGTGAAAAAGTGGTATCGAGCCATCCCTAGTTTACACCCTGTGTTGTGTCCTAATGGAAACTGATGGTGTCATTTAGGGCTTTAAGTTTTAGTGACAGTCCACACAAACTAAAAGTAACATGTCTCAGCAGAATTCTTGTTATCAATTTAACAGATATGCTGAAGTTTAAGAATATGAACATGTACTTTCAGAATAACAAGTGTCATGTTTAAACACAAGTTATTTTCATACTTATTTGCATGATAAAAGTATTAATTAATATCTTTGTATTAATTCCCATCAGCTTCTTGTTGTATCTCCAGTAGACACTATACTGATTTTACTTTACTGTACTGTACAATAGGCTGCACTCTGTTACACTAAAGAGTGTGTGTATGTGCGTGACCTCTTGTGAGAACTCATGTTACTGTGCTCTAGTAACTGAGCACCAGTTCTTCTTGCAAAATGGGTTATGGTATATGTTTCAGAACAATGTGGGGTGTGACTTCTCTTGCATGCCACATTATATCCTTTAAAAAGGAAGGAAAACCCTATATAGATGTGGTGTAGTAAGTATACAGTACTTGTAGGTATATGCACTAGTAAATGAACTGAAACCCGGCCTGGTGCATTGGTTTTACATCTCTTTTAAAGCCAAGTATGAAGATGAAACGTTTTCTCCTACTAAGCTTCAGAGTTGTTTAATTGTTTTAGCATGTAAAACGTTAATTAGACTGAATTCCACTCAAAAAAAAAAGGAATTTTCCATCAATAGCCCATATAAAGGATTTGTTCTTGTACAATAATACAGATAGCACTAAGCAGCGTTTATCATGAACTTGTCCATACCATTTGACTGAACATCATTTACTGAAATACATTTCTGCAGGAATACTTACAGTTTGCTTTTTGTCTATGATAGACAATAGTTAATAAAACTCAGCATCACTGTACAATTTAATGACAGGAGACAAGCACATATTTATTGAACAAAGAAAACCACAGTAGCTCTTGTTGATGCACTTGAATTTTCACATTACAGCACACTTCTGCAAAACACTAAAAAAATAAGCAAATAAAGAGGATAAAAGTTAAATGATCAAACTCAATGTTCCCGTATAACCAGGCTCTCAAAGGGGAAGTCAACCTACATGTATAATGGCTTTGCAAGTGTTAACACAACACAGTTGTCATAGAGAATCATATGAACTCTTAAATCATTTAATGATAAATATGTTCTTTGGATTTGGCGCCTTGATGTCAACCAAACTGCTTAACTTTAAGACTGGGCAACTTCCCCAACCCAAGATTCACTTTCTTAAGTGTTACTTGTTTTAGTTTTACTTTTTTTGTTGGACGAAACCAA
Source organism: Ctenochaetus hawaiiensis (assembly GCA_029783645.1). Classification (NCBI taxonomy): domain Eukaryota; kingdom Metazoa; phylum Chordata; class Actinopteri; order Acanthuriformes; family Acanthuridae; genus Ctenochaetus; species Ctenochaetus hawaiiensis. The sequence goes on from JAPZDY010000007.1 coordinate 10,771,700, forward strand.
CTTTTTATTTACAATTTAAGCTCAAATTTCTTTTGTAATTTAACACATTTTTAATATGCTTCATCAACTTGCCCATCTAAGCATTTGTTAAGATGCCCCCATACATAAAAAATTCTCACACAGTGATAATTTGGCTAGTCCACTTCCAGTTTTATTTCACTGGCACCCAAGCTGTAAATGTACATTTCCATAGCAGAAACATTCCTACATTACTGTGAACTTTAGGTGTAGCTGGTTTGACGCATATCACTTTGTGTACGTTGCATATGAGATAAAGATACATACTTCTTTCACTGACTTTATAGACACTCTTAATATTTGTAACAGAACATTAAAAACTGCTTTCAAAAAACAAGAGTATAATCACAGTAGATATTCTCTGTCTTTTCTTGGTTGCATTGTCTCTACTCAGCAGCAGTGGTATTTGAATGAGTAAATGCACACTCACTAACATTGACCCATAGTAGCAAGTAGAAAGAGCATGAGAAAGAGGTACAGAGGTCATTTTCCTGTGTGTAAAACGGACTTGAAACATGAGGAATGCATTGAGTTGCCTTAAGAGAAAGAGGATGTATATAATATATAAGTACTTTATGATTGTCTTTCAGCAGTAATATCTGTGAGTATGTAAGTGTTTGGTTTGTAAAAGTGTAACAGTTGTTTTTACTTTCTCCCTGCAGCTGTACATTCATGCGCCGACACCTATGAACATGTTATGCTCATAGGTGTTTTCTAATTGGAGTGCTATTGTGATGAGCTTATTTATGGCTGAAGCCACCTGTTCTGGTCTAGATGTTGTCTGTGGGGTTGTATCGCATGCTGCCCACCCCCTCCCCAACTCCATTATCAGCCACTGAACAAACCCACAGATTAGGCAAGGTTAGTGGCCCAGCGACTGTTATAACTCGCTTGTTAATTGTTGATTTTCTGACAAATATTGCACTTACTGTGGAATCAAAATAACTGTTTATCGAGTGTGACTGGCATCACATAGAACTGTAACCTGTTGTGAATTATGTGGTGTAGAGATAAAGAAAAAGAGGATTAACTGTGACAGTTGCAATCACTTCAGCAAGCTAAAGAGTGGCAGTCACATGATTTTTTTTTTCTGCTTTGCATTCACCTTAACCCCACACAACAAGACATTGTAGCTGTGCAACAAACAGAAACAAAGCATATAGATAAGGCTGCAAGTCTACTGGGAACCTGCTTCTGCTGTGTAAAGACAGGGTGTTGCATGTTTCTGACCGCACTCCAAGGTCACTGCGTTCACAGAGCGCCTTGAACTAAAACTTTATCAACTTTTTTACTGAAAGGGCACTGTGCTTAGGATGGGTTTTTTTGTAGTTTTTCTTTTTTTTTTTCTTTAGCCATCTCAGTGTTTGAGCAGGAGATGAATGCTATGCTTTACTTGAAGCAGCTCGGTTGTGTCCATGAGAGAATGGCAGTGGTTTAGTTTGGTTCTTAGAGGTGAAAAGAGGATCTATCTAAATGACTGAAATGAATGAAAATTCACTGAGGGTTTTGTGAGGGCTGTTTTTGTTTTTGTTTCAGGCCCTTTTTGATATGGAGGATGCTGGGCTGGTGGTTGTTTCAGATAGAGGTGGTGAAAAAAATTGGGTGATGCATTTGAGGGCTGCGGCAGCGTTAAGGGAGTCTTTATGAGGTTCAAGGGTCACAAATAGGATGCTGCTCAATCCTATCGTTCCTCATGGTCGCTCCAGGAACCAGATCTCATTCTGACGGTTGCTGTGAGCAGGGTTGGTGTAGCCAGCCACAATGAAGGAGTCGTTGACACACACACCAGGAGAATCTATAAGCTCAGCCATGGCATTGATCTGATTAATGATGGTCACTTCATTGGTGGGACCGCTAAAGGCTCTGGAAGAAGGAGGGAGTGGTGCATGAGTATGAGACACGCATTTCCATGTTGAAGCCAAGCGAGTAAATCAGGTCAAGCATGAGTTTTAGCGTGATTGATCACTGCTAGCTGTTTAGAGTAAGAGGGAGTCAATTTAAGAATAGTGGAATTGTTTGACTTTTTATTTCATTCTCTACTGACCTTGTGTATACAGTAGTGGTGGGCCAGATCTCTATGAGGATCTCGCTGTCAGCAGGTTGTGGGGGCTGAGCCTGATGCTCGTTGGGGAGGAAATACGCCACAGTGACGTCATGGGAGATCACAGAATGGTTCTCATCTGTGCGCACCACCGTGACGATAGGGAGCGTCATGCCCAGGTAGTCACCTAGAGATGTAAAAGGAACATCAGTTGTCATCATTAGCTGTCAGGGTGGCTAAAAATGGTTTGGAGATGACCATCAGCAAATGGAAATGAAAGACAAGATTGTGAATTAAAAATGTCACAGCCTGATTGTGTGTGGTACAAGTCCCTTGCTGGTGGACTTACCTGTGGAGTTCTGCTGGCAGATGTATTTCATTATCCTCATAAAACCATAGCAAATGCTCTGTTCATATGTGTCTTCGTGCATGGTTATACAAGCCCAATGGCCTTTTTCATACTGGCGTTTCTCATACAACAGCTCTCCGCACTGAAAAAGCAGAGATAAGAATGAGTTAAAACTTTGTTTCATTAACTTTGAATAGAGTTCAAATAAGTTTTCTTATGAAACTGTTAGCTGTAACATTTGCTGATATCTTAGGCATGGCATTTAGGATGCCAGCAAATGGTCTAACTAATGACTGTTATGCTAAACTGTCTACAAAATGTGTTTAAAAATGAAGAGTGACACGTCTCATGAGGGATGTAAGAATATTTTTTCCCCCTATACATTTACAAGGCATTTTACAAAACACTAAAACCTGCTCTAAGAATAGAGTGTCACGATTGTCCCTTGTTTAACTGAAGTCTCCTGTCAAGTCTTAATGAACTAATTAACTCAAGTTAAACCAATTTAGCCCTCTTTATTTATATGGCCCCCTAAGGAGTTAAGTCGGCTTACTCTATTGGGTGACACAATCATCTTGTCGAAAATAAATAGCTGACCCATACTCGAAAAGATGATCTGTATGTAATCATAGACTAACTATGAATATGTTGGTGATTTTGGTAATTTAATGTCTTTTTAAAGACCTGATTTCTTTGTGGTTGTTTGTGTGATTCGGACTTAAGATTTCTACAGTTTATTTACGTAACTAAGCAATGTAAACATAACTTTTTTATTGGTTAGAACAATTATGTTTTTTTTTTTTAAAGAAGACATCTGAAGTGTTGCACAATATGCAGTGTTTGTTAATATAAAGGCAACATCTGACCTAAAGTGAACTTTAAATTTAACTTGAAAATTTAATAAATAACAAACAAAACCCCCCAAATACAACACAATGGAGCACTTGGATTGGATAACTTAACCCTTACACATCCGCTGGATCGTCTTATTAAGATTTAAGTGTTTGAATTTTTGTTTTTATTGACATACTTGACATATTTCGATTTGTATGATTATCCACCATCAAATTCACTAATGCAAATATGCTGTTTTGGCTTAATAATTTTCTGTAAAAAGCTTTTTCATGTAGCTATTTCAAATAGCCCCAAAAAGGTGAATGTTTAAGGGTTGACCAATGTGCAAGAAACAATCCCCCCCTCCTTTTTCAATCCCTGTGCAGTGCCACCTAGGGGTGACTACTGCTTATGCAGTTCATCTTAGCAGTCAGCCCTTCAACCAAGGAGATCATCTGTCTCCAAATCCTTTCAAATTCCTCCAGCCTATTGTTAAGAATCATTAAGATTCTTTCCAGGTGGAGGGTATCAGACAGTGACTGTATCCAGGATTTAAAAGTTGGTACTTCTTTCTTTTCCAGGACAAGAGAAGGACCGAAGTTTTTGACTGCTACTCTTCAAAGAATAGGTTATCAGACAAGGCTTTAATTTGCAGGTCTAGTCTCTAAAGGCACACTTTTCTACTTTAAATTAGGCCACTACTTACTAATTTAATAGCTTTTCCCTTTTTATACATAACTTGAAAATGTATAGAAAGATGGGGTTAAACAAGTTTAAAGTATATAGACTATGTGTTGTAAACAGTTAAGGTCAGATACATACCTTCTCTTTGCGTGCAAGGAGGGTATAAGGGACGTGTTCTCTGTTACTGCGTCCTTGGTTGCTAGTTAGCTGTTGAATGGGCTCTGCCATATCTGTCAACAGACAAACAAACAGGACATGGTCAGTTTTAAACTGTGGTCAAAAAGTCATGGTGTTTTCATGAGTAAAAGCAAATACATTGGCAAATGCTTGTTTTTTTGAATGCTTTTTTAAATTCTGCCTTTGGCTCCACTTTTGTTTTTGAGCAGTTCACAAGATATGTGTATTTTGCCTGTGTGTTAAAATATATCAAATAAGAAACGATGTGTGACCTTTCACACTATTTTCACACACTTACAAATACATATAATACATCAACTTCCATAAAACTTTTTTCCATTCACATCATACCAACTCTGGCAGTCTCCTGTCTCTAATCTGTATAAAACATCCACATTTCCAGTAATCTGCTGGCAGGCAATGCTGGTAGTTTGTATGAGGAAAGGTTGCCAGATGGGCAGAGCGCTGTGCCAGGATGTTGTAGAGTGTAATGTTTATTGGAGCTGATGGAGAGAACACTGACGAAAGCTGCCCAGGGCCAGGTATAGACTGGTATTAACAAAAGAGGGACTACAGCAGTAGCCAATAATTTTGAAACACATTTGACCTTTTACCTACTCTTTCATGACGATTCCCATGTTGTCAGATTAAATAATGGCCTTGTGTTCCACTGTTGAACTGTCAAATACAAGGCGCTTAAGGTGAACCCAATTCAATCACATTTTGTCAATCAATACGATGGAGAACAACTGGGTCAGAGGGATCTATGTTATTTAGGTGATCAATCCATGGACAACACTGATTAGGGGCAAGCAGGCAAGCTCCAGGGATGAAAATTAAGCCAATATGGTAGTACAGAAAACAACAGTTTCCCGAATGGCTTCTTGAGGCTGGCAACAAAAAGTCAGACCCCATGCACCCTATTTCCCTGTTAATGACAATTGTACTGTGGGGTAAGTTTTTATGCACCACATTGGTTTAGATTATATTAAGGCTTAAAATTGTGCATAATTAATGATGTTGCCATCTGTGTGACAGCAGACATTAGTTGTCTGCTAGGCTGCCAGTCAGTGGTAGAAATGCATGTCTTGCCCAGCTCCCTCTTCTTGACCAAATATGCTCACTTCTGCCTCCAAAAAAACAAAACAAAATGGCAATAACCACAATGCCCAACTTGTGCCTCTAAAATGGTAGTTAACAAACCAATGGGTGATGTCACAGTCCACTGTTTACTTTAGTCTATGATTAGGAGGAGTGGCTCAGCATAGAGAATGGCCATTGTATTTGACATTAATATCTTACCTACCAGTTCATGTATGTGTCTTCAATAATGAGAGACAAGGAGGAGAAGAAAACACACCACAGCTTGAACCACTGCGTGGTTATCCACACACTAGCATGTACCGCACGCAAGCCCAAGCAAACTCATTAGTTTCTATGGCAGCACCTCTGGTGTTGACACAGAACAGTCAACGCGGACCGCACAGTCAACAGACACACTTGTTTTTGTAACCAAGCCTTCTAATCAATACAGGGCTGTAGTCAAATCCCACTTTCCACAAACTTCTAGTCTGTAATATCCTTTTTTCCATCCCACTCACACATAATTTTGAGGTATTCAGATCTTAAAGCACTTTCAGCAACTACTTGTTCCATGAGGTTAAGAATTTTCCCCAAAGACAATCATACTTCACAACAGCACCACTTTCCAAATGGGGTTAAGTGCATATTATCACTTAGTTATAAATAATCAGCAGCATCATAGATGAGTACATGTGTTTATATTTTGTACATTTCATCTTTGTCACAGTATTTTGTTGAAAAAGACAAAGTTCAAATTGTGACAGATTGACAGATTTAGCCCAGAATTTAAGTAGAGTACCCTGATGTAATGCAATAAGATTAATTCAATTTCAAATATATTTTTCTACAAAGGCTAGTAGAAAAGCAACCCAGAATCAGAGTTACAGTTTGTAAATGTGCATTCTACAGTAGACTCTTCTTATGTTTCCAAATACATAATAAAATGTACTGCAGAGCAGTTAAACACCTGTGTACTAATTTTAAATATGCCGTCAGGAAGACAGGCTTCAAACAGAAACTAAAATGTCTTAAGTGAATGAGGTTTCACATTAGATGCCAGTTGATTAACTTGATTAATTTGAACCCACAGTCCCTTTGATTCACAAACAATGTAGATAGGTGTGTTTTATGGTAAACCTTAAGTGTGATGTACACTGTAAATTTACTGGAAAAGAAACATGCCTTTCTCATTTTTGTTAATTTGCCAAAAACACAAAAATGTCAGCATTGCAACAACAGATTAGAGAGGTATAAAGATTAGCATGCAATTAAATGGGGTTTGTGTTATTTGGCTCAGAAAAAATGCTGTTAATTTTTTTTCTCAGGTGTATTCAGGCAATTAACATAAATATTTTGTCAATATTTTTGAAGGTTGCTAAGATGAGATCCATTTTGTTCATTTATTGTTCATTTGCTGTTCACTGCTGTGAATTTAAAAACACACCGCTTCTCCTGTTTACAACTAGAAGCCCTTCATGCATCCTAATCGGTTGATATCTGCTCCTCTGACCTCATGCAAATTAGACATGAAACACATGAAAATCATAGTCAGTAAAAGGGCTTTTAAACAGAACCAACAAGCCTCACTGCAAGAATCAACTATAAAGTAGTATAGATGGGTCTGAAGTGCCCTAGATTTATAATCACAGCCACCCAGTTTGCTTAAGGCTGCAATGAGGGTGGGAAATTGCAAGTTATTGCATTGTGTCATGCTACATACTTTCCCCTGTTCAAATAAATGTCAGATAAATAAATAAATGACATTTGCTGTGGATACCTTTAAGCAATTAAGGTGGTATCTCTGTTGCAATAAGTTGGTAGCGAAAGTGCAATTAAAGTTGTGCATGTAGCATTAGCTACAAAGTTACCCAGTCAAACAGCTCTAACTGCTCACAAAGCAGAGCTCCCCCCTCGGCACTGTCCATCTGACTACATCCCAATTAAGGAAAAGGGGTTTACTGTGGCCTTGGCCTGTGTCCTTAGCTACAGTATTGAAGTCCAGGATTTAGCAGTTGCAACTTCAGTACCAGTACAGGCAAGGTAGCTAATCCCCTCCTGAGTCAGAAAGCCCCAGCAAGCCATTTTGTACTAAGTCCTTAATTAGTACAACAGTCTGAGGGCAGACAGAGGAGTACACACCAGTCTGTTTTACTGGAAACCCAGTTAGACAACAAATAAACTAACCAAGGGCTCCCAACACGAGATCGGGACCCTCAAAAGTTTGGAGAGATTGGGAAAAAAAAGTCTACCACTCAAAATTATGTTTGTGATTTCAGACTTTCTCTGTACTGATTCATATTTTTTTTTTTTTTAGAAATTCTGATATCTAACAGTTAATTAACTTTACAACTTCAGAGGGTAAAATCTCTTGGTTGAACTACTCATGACTTATAAACATGTTTGAGTTGGTGATAAGGGTTTGTATGTTTATTTTTTAAGGAGACACAAGCCAACAAGAGAACCCATGGCAAACAAGTATTACCATTAACAAGTTGAACTAATAAAGAGGGCTTTGAGTTTGATTTTGTTCTATGTTTTGGGCCTTGAAAGACTTAAATATAAAAATCAGACGTGTGTTTTTAAAATAACATTTTATTGCTGTGTAGCAGGAATTAAACTGTTGAAGTTAAGATAATCTCAATGGGTCCATTGTACTGGTCTGTGTATCAGAGATCTGTGATTAGCAGTAACAAGAGGTTCCAGAGTTCAAAACAACTGTGCCGTTGTCTTAAGCGGAGCACAATGTCCGGACTCCTTTGGTAAGATTTGACTGCTGAAGCTACATGTTGACAACATTGATTGAAGGTCATAGAAAAAGTATCGCCAACAATTTTCTAGAGAAGGTGTTTAAATGTTATCAGACTGGAGATGGCCCATGGAATTATCAGCGTCTAAAAATAATTTTTACAACACACATTCAAAATAACAAAACAGCTGACAATTTAGTTCTTTCAATAGCTTTGTTGCCACTTCAAAATAAACAGCAATGCCAAATTTAATAGCCCAGTTTAGACCATACTTGTTAGCACTTATGTTGGGACAAGTATTCTTTAAGGACAAGTCTGCTTTAGGGACAACTCAACTGCATGCTTAAGTCAGTCACAGATGCTGGATGTCTGTGTTGGGAACCATCTTTCTACTTCAGGGATTGCAAAGCATGTCAACCACAGCATACTGACCATATTTCCAGAAAGCCTGCAAATAGATCACGCACATACAAACAAATAAACATGGGGAGCGGCAAGTATTTATCATAGCCTGTTTTCTTTGTTGGATTATCCTTTGCATAAAAACAAAACAAAGCAGCTCCTTATTGGGTGCAGCTGTTAACACTTCATTTTACTGTTAATTTTTTAAAATCTTTTTGCCTATGTTTTCTTAAGGTTCAAATTATCAGATCATTAAATAAAATTGAAAAGCCGATGCCAAATCAAAGAGATCCCACATTCTAGTAAATATAAAAGAACTGCCAGCACTGTTAAACTGTTTGTTCAAGGAAGGCAATATCATAAAAAAAAAAATTGACAACAAATGAGCACAGTGGTCTCATAATTTTTTAATCACTTCTTTTTTTTAACAACAAGCAATAAATATTCCACAAAATGACAGATAAATGTCTGTCTATTCTATTTTACGTTTTTTTTTCCATTGCGCTTATTGCCTGATACACACCAAAAATAAAATTCTAGTATAAATTTACTATCAAGTATACTATTACTGTTTAAGTATTAAACAATACTACTGTAACACCAAAATTTAATTAGCATGATATCTATGGTATTTTTCTGTCTCAATATTTTGACATACAAGAGGAACAGGTGCATGCTATTATATTGCCTTATAGAAAAATTGGCCAGAGTTTTTATTTACTGGCTCTGTGAAAAACTTGTGCATGTAATTTAAATGCTTATTCCTTACACCTCAATGCACTAGTGATTTTTTTAGGTTTTGAGCAACAGCATTTAGTGACAGTTGACTCTCCCAATTATTTTCATTGAAAGGATCTTCATAGTTAATAAAATGGGTGGCAGTGAAACGTGCATGGGATTTTTTTTTAAGATAGATGGGATTATTGTCCCTGCGATAGACTGGCGACCTGTCCAGGGTGTCCCCTGCCTTCGCCCTAAATCAGCTGGGATAGGCTCCAGCCCCCCCGCGACCCTGCAGAGGATTAAGTGGTATAGAAAATGGATGGATGGATGGATGGGATTATTGTGTGATTTTGCAGATTTCTAGCCAATTAAATTCTGCCAAATTTTAATACTTGTGCTATTTCTCATCTTTCCGGGACCCACCAGAAACTTGAGGACCCACGACCCAGCCCCGTGTACTTCTGTTTTTACTGTTATGTAACATTTTTGTCCCTATTAATTACTTACCTGCGTGCTCTAAAGCTTGAACTTGCAGTAAATGCGTTAACATGTTGAATACGTACTTTCTTTTCTGAAACGCATGTCTGCCTGAGGGTGTGTTGCCCTCACCAGAACTAGTTTATCTACAGTATTTGCTGCACTGGAAAGTAGGTCATTGGTGGTATGCTTTATGGAAGTTTGGCCAAAGTAACTTAAGTCAAGCAGTGGGCACTTTTACTTACTATATTTTGCTTGAAACTGTATATTTCATGAGAAATATACTCGGCGAGAACGGCGGGGACTTAAATCTCAGTCATCGTTATTTTATAGTGAACTTCAGTATGCTAACATTGTATGGTATTATTGGTAATTTTACCTTGAGAAACTTCCACCTGGTGCCCCCTCGCTACGTCCTGCCAATAATGCAGCAGTCGGTTTTCATCTTCCTCCATGGTTTCTGCCTCTTCCTCTAGGCTGCCGTTGCCCGAGTCTGATAGCTGGTCTTCCGAGAACGACTCTAGGTCCTCCAGTGTGATCATCCCGGACTGTTCGGGCCCGCTGCGGTCACCACCACCGCCTCCACCGCCGCCACTCATCTGACAGCCACCTCGGTCCATTTCCGTCCGTAATAGTAGTACACTAGTGTCTACCGAGAAAAAGAAATACCCTCAAAGGGTTGACTAAAAATAAAAAAAAGCTAAAATTAGGTATGAATCGCCGCTGAATTTAGCTTCGTGTAGCGTTTAGTGTCAATCTTTTTTCCTCGGACCTCGGCGACTTGCTTGACCAGATTAGGACAACCGTTACTTTCTGGTTAACAAACCGAACACTTCGACGCTCTCCTCGACATTTTTAGCCATATTCATACTCGCATTGTTATATCTGACTTAAATGAGCCATATTCCTTCGCCCGGCCGCACTTTCTATTCGCTTAAAATCAAGAAGGAAGTCATGGACTTCGACTGTGGAAAGCAGCGCGACGATTCCCTCTTTGTAGCCGGAGGTGAATGCGATGTTTACAGGAGATGAGGGCGGACCACGTGACGTTGCGGGCTCACGCAACCCGCTCCTCTTCCTGCCGCCCGAGAAGATAAATACCCGAGACTTCCACCCGGGTACAGATACTTAATCCAACCGTAAGCTTTTGGGGGGCTACATGGCAACAGTAATTAAAAGTGCCTCTTGACTGTCAGCAGAGGTTTAGAGCAGCGTCTTAGCTCTAATCTCCAAGTAACCTGTGGTTAATTCTTTATTTTCGTTTTATATGTGTCTACTACACTTTAATTTAATTTATCAAATCATCGTTAAGATATCATCTTAAGTTATTTTCTAAATTAACTGATAAATATCGGTAAAGGGGTTCCGGATCCCAAGAGTAAAATGTGGCAATTTAAAATAACAATTAATGTCTCAAAAAAACCCAAGTTTCTTTTTAAATGTGCAGTTATACACAATTATAGCTAAGAGAAACAACAACAACAACAATAACAACAACAACAACAACAATAACAATAACAATAATAATAATAATAATACTGTGGTAATTCATTTTTTCTTTACCAACAAATACCTTGATAAATAGAGTTTTTACTTTTTCACTTTTATTCTACATCATAGCAATTTCTTTGTCCACACAATTAATACCAGGAAATAACTTTCTAGCTATCAATGTCTACTTACACTATAAAAAATGGTGTGCTCTTTTTGGCTTCAGTTACAGTGACAGCTTTAGCTCAATCATGTGTAACACCCTGTTTGTAACAATGACACCTTGATGCTTGTCCACATGTAATTATATGTGTCCTGATCCTTTTATAAATTGATGACTGTCTTAACAACATGACACCCAGTGATAGAGGGCAGAAGGAAGAGGGTTCAGTGTGTGTCTTCAGTACAGCCAAGACTCTCTTTAGAGGTGTAATAGGAAAGGAAATACAGACCTACAAAACATACTGTAAAAAGAAAACAAAAAAAAGCCACAAGAACACGAACACCAAAAACTTGAAAAAAGAGGGACAGTAATTCTTTTTATATAATCATCTCTTGTTTTTCGTTGCTTAATGGTACATCTTTATATATATCTCATTTAAAAAAATAGTTTCCCTTTCATGGTCATTGATGGTAAACAAATGTTTCCCTCCAAGGATACAAAAAACTTGCAGGATTTCCTCTGATCTGTGACACTGCAACAACCAACCACCATGTCACATCCCTCAAGCCGCACGTAGAGAGGACATTATATAATCCTGTATAGTCTGCGTGGGGGAGTGTCCATGCAAATACACACACACGCGCAAACAGAGGCACATCCACTGATACACACACCCTACAATACTCTACAGGGTGAGATGGACCTAATATGCCATCCGACTGGCTGCAGACCTCAGTAAATCTTTTCTTTATAAATCCTCAAAGCCACAGAATGATTGAATTCTGATAAACAACAGCCCTCTAAAACCAAATATGCACCCTTGCAGCAATAATAGAGTGTCACTCTTTATTATGCCATTAACCATATTGGAATTTCCACACTTCATTTGACTGTAGCAGCTTGTTTTTCTCTCCATGTCCTTGTGGCTCTTTATAAGTTTCAGTGATGAAAAGGCTAAGCTTAGCCATGCAGACACACCCATCCACACACACTCAGTGACACACACACACCCGCATCAGTAAGTCCCTCCATTGTTGACATGCAGGAGTGATGGTTCAGCTTGGAGTAGGTTCTTTCATTAATAGCTGTCTACAAACTGGTTATTGCACTGATTCCCTGCGTCACGTAGCTCCATGCCCTTGAGCCAATCAGCTGTAAGCCCC